>CADWAE010000483.1:2400000-3000000 GCA_902982915.1 Phalloptychus januarius | reverse complement strand
CATAGTTGTCGAATAGCTCTGTCACAACCCTATTACAGACAGTCGTCATGAGCTTCACTTACTCTGCAACAATACATCGCAAACACGATCTGTTGCAATTTGCACACACGCCGGCGTATTGCTGCATGTACATAAACGCATGCTTACGTTCACATGCTGGATTTAGTCTGTTTCTTGTTAGCATGCTCATAGAGCCAGTGGCTCTGTTAGAAATGTGGATTTTAATGCTCCAAAATATAATAAGAAAAATCCTACCATTAATTCCTTAACTAATTAATTCACAAGAGGAGGAAGAAAGCCCAAATAAAAGGAAAGTAAAATCATCACACTTAGAATAAATGATAATACTATAATACTAGTATTATCAACCTCCTTGAGCATTACAGTTTGTTCTCAGTTTTTAATGACATTTTATGTTGAAATATGTGTTGTTTTAACTGACAAATATTAGGACATTCAAACCCCCATTCAAAGAAAAAAAAGAAATTACATAAAATCCATCTCTTATTTAATCTTTTAATCTCACGTATAATAAATTTTATGGTTCTTTTTAACTTTCTGGTATCTTCATATATTGAAACTCCTGGATGATTGTAATATTTTAAGTGTCATTAAATACAACTAAGGCATTTTAGTTAAATTAAATCCATCCATTTTGTGTGCCCCGGTGCCTATCTTTAGCGGTCAGTGGGTGAGAGACTGTCTGCTCATCAGCACATCACAGGCCAACAGAATCTTTTCTGTGGGTTCATCAGGGTCTCCACTGGACATAAAATGCAGGATTTTTTGGACAGTGGAAGGAAACAGAAATATCAAATGAACACACCTGTATGGTAACATGCAAACTCCATGAGACAATTACAATCCTTTAAACATGCACCTTGCAAACAATATGAAAGCGCTCGACTGAGCTTGCGTCTAATTAGTATGAGCTGTATTATTGTTGAATTGTTTTTGGCCATTTTTGTGGTCTGTTGATGCTAGAATGCATCAACCTTACACTTTGGAAGTGTGCTTTCGAGATCTTTCAACTTCACAAATTAGCCACTAAGAGGTTCAGAACCTAAAAAGTCATAAGAATTTGCATGAGAAAGCTTCACTCTTTTAATGCTGCATTTACAAAGAAATGGCAACTAAAGTATTTTTAGCAGCAATAAAAATGATGCTTTGAATTGACTCTAAATATAGATCTGATCAAACCTTTAATTTCTCCAGATGCTGAGGGAAAGAGGAAACGTCTTCCTCAGGTGAAATTAATATGGTTTTAATGCTGCAGTCAAAGGATGAAACAAACCACCATTCTGGTTTTCAAAGATAATTCAAGAGGCAATGTGGACATGGACATCTGTTCCACAGATAGATCATAAAAATTATGTGCCTGAAACATTTTAACCCCATTACTACTCACTACTGGTAAAAATGCAGAGGTTTATGCAGTCATCACTGACAGTTGATAAAATGTAACAATAACTGAATCTCAGCCAGCAAGGCTCATGAAAAACATATATAAATAATAAATTTCTTGGTTAGCTATTGCAAAGAGGATAATTCTCCAAGTGATACATCAGTTGAAATGACTCAAAGGACTCATAAATCCAGAGAAGCATTCTTATTCACTTATTATATCTAATATATGCTGCAATATTATGCTTATGAGCTTCTCTTGGGTGTAGATTATGTGCAACAGTCACATCTTATTATTTCTAGATTGTAGTTTTTTTGTTGCTTTTAATAAACAAAAACCTTTTTCATACATTACCATACAGTATAACTGCACTAACTGTTTTCAGTTATCTAAAATAAGCCTGTAGACCTTATAGAAGGCATTTGTCAGATATATTTATATCTGTTGACTGTGCTGAAGGTGAAAGGCCAAATGCCTGTAAAAGTGCATCACATTCCTGGTTCGGGTTTAGGTGCAATAGTTGCAAAGTCTTGCAGCAAGTATTTGAGAGGTTTTAAAGGGAGTTTGAGAGGAGAAGTGGGGAAGTCCACTGGGAGATGTGTGTACTGTATGCTAAGGTGTGAGTGTGTGTGAAGAGGAGTGTGTTGAATGGTGCAGAGAGTAGGGAGTTGGCTGATGGGCAAAGGCATATTGCCTGCAGGTTCAATCTGCCCGTGAGTCAGGCATCAAACTTTCAGGTCCACACATCAATTATTCAGCGCTCTGCATTGTCAAAGTCTTAGCATGTCACAGCGCCACACGACACTACCGGGTGCAAATGGAGCTGCAAAGAGAAATTTAATTCAATAATACAATTTCAAGTATTAATTGGAGCAGAAGCAAATTTATCATCACATTATATTTTGTCTATGGTGCCGTAAACTTAGAAAATCCGTGTTTCTCAAGTCAATAATCATAATAGTTTCTGATGAATTATAGCCACCGCTATTTTTGGAACATTTATTTTCTTCAGCATGCATTATGCCTGTTTTTAACCACAATGTTTTCCTTTGAACTTCCATGTGAGCTGGTTCTCATTAACTTTGCTGGCGGCTTTGTGCCTAATACTTTATTAAAAGTGCATAAAAGAAGGAGCCTGTGTTAGTCCTCCTCATTATGAGTTGTGCTCCATGATATCATAGAGCACAACGCTATGATATGGATGTGTGCTGATGTTTAGGCCCATCTTAGTTTTTATAACTTTGAGTCATGTCCCATATGGACCTCAGAAATATTGTAAAGATCAGTAGGCACCTTGACATGCAAAATAGAAACAAAAAAAATATTCAGATGTCAACTATGTGTAAAATATATTACTTATGTGACTATTAGAATAGATGACTGAATAATCAAAGTTAAATCAGAAAAGAAAATTCTTAGGTTTGGCTGCTGGAGAGTGTGGCAATTTGTAAAAACACACCGACAAAAAAATGGTGCAAAATGTAAATGTATTAATATGTACAATATTTACAGACACGTTGTTCACAATATTTCATAAAATCCGAAATATAATTTTTTCCCTTATCCAAGGAAGTTAATCCGTTCAGTTGCTTGATGGAAACAAAAGAACCACCGAAGAAACAAAGGATTTCCAGTCCAGTCCAGTCCAGTCCAGTTCAGTCCAGTTCAGTCCAGTTCAGTCCAGTTCAGTCCAGTTCAGTCCAGTTCAGTCCAGTTCAGTCCAGTTCAGTTCAACCTGTCTGCGTAAATGTTCCCCACCATACCGGAAGGAGCCGCCAGGATGCGACTTTCATTTGATTCGTAAACTAGATTAGTCCGCCAGTCTGGTCCTCACAGCAACAGACAATCAGGAACGGGATCTGGATCTAGGACGGGATCTGGATCTAGAACGAGAACCTGGTCTAGGACGAGAACCTGGCCTGTGAAAAACAGGCCCGATTAATCAATCTTCTGTTTTTGTCTACCAACAACAATTATACATGTACATGTTTTCCTATGACTGTTATGAAATGAGTTTATATCATAACTCACTCATTTCCTTTAAGCATACAAACAAATTCAAATATTTTCGGTTTAAATGCTTTATTTAGGTGACAAGACATACTCGGATCAGTTTGCACTGACCGAGCCCAAGCTAGTCTGGAACTTGTGCTAGCTAGTTAGCATGCTAGCTCCCGAGCAAAACAACAAACACTCACCAGTTCCCACTTGCCAAACCTCGTGATCCGGTGAGGGTTTTATCCACAGTGTTGGATCTAAATGTTGAGAGGCATATAAGTGGAAGACAGCACTATAGACATTTGCTAAAGGCTTACAACTGGCTAGAAGCCTACCTGCGACAGCGTCTCCCTCTTAGACAGGTGCGCAGCAGCCATATAAACAGCAGCTGTCTATTAATTAGGACGCTGACGTACAGCTGATCATGTGATCTTAAAACCACGCGACAGCAAAGAAAGAAGGGCGTCTGTTCTAGTTTTGGGCTAAAGAAATTACGGAAGAGAAGATTTAAATTTTAAATAACTCTTTGAACAAAAATAAATAAAAGTGAGTCAACAAAAAATAGTAAAAAAAATATCCTGGTTACATATGCTACCAGCTCCACATAATAAACTGCATTAAAGTATGAACAAAAGTTAAAGGTCTTTTTTTTTGCATCAAACCTTGCTCTTAAAAAAAGAAGAAACATCTTGGAATATTTTGTGTTAGAAATTTCTATAAAATAACATTTCCACTGGTGAGGAATATTGCACCTTTATGCAATATTCAAATTTTTGAGATGTCCCCATATGCCCTAGATTTGATGTGTCTCGTGCTTTGAAATAATATGACAATAAGAAAGAAATAGTGGTCACATGAATACCTGATTATTTTTTTGCAGCATATCTTCTCCATGGTGGCTCATTTGGTTGTTTTATTGCAGTGGATGCTGGGATTTCAGAAAAGAAAAGGACAAGGATTTACTTTCCCATAAGTTATAAGTATTGTGCAGTTTGATGCAACTAAATGGGACAAAAAGGAAGAATGTCTAGAGATTTTTTTTCTTTCTCTTAGACTCACACAACAGTCTTCATTTAAGGTTTATGAGAAATTAGCTTACCTATAACTTGAAATTAGCTGATTGAGGCAAATACTACATATAAGCATTTTTTATAGGTTAAGAGTTTTATTTTCTTGTTGTTAAATACATACAAATATAATAAAATTTCAGGCTTCATAATCTGTCTCTTTTCTTGTCATGTGTTGAAGAAGTCTAATTCAGAAGAAATGAAGGAGATTCTGTGGAACATCAAGTCCTGTCATATCTTTTAAAATTATCATTTTAATTTTACTCCTGTTCTGAGTAGGTGCTGCGATCAAGATTGTGGTGTTCACAGTGTACATTGCTTCTGTCATGAGGTCATAATTTCAGGGGTTTTTTTCTATACTGAAGAGTAAGCTGACAATCTGGGAAAAAAACATTGTGCTCTATGAAGTTCCCAAAGTGATTAGGTCATTAAATAATCAGAAAGTAAGTTTCTCTATCAGTTTCAAGCCTTCAACATGCCAATCCTAGATAATCTTTCTCAGTGCAGATATAACAGTATAGCTGGCAATCAAATAATGTTAATATCCAATCACTGCTGCAATATTTGAGGTACTGTTGCACAGTGGTGCACATAAGATAAGGTATATGTTATTGACCACTAAGGGAATACAGATACTGCAAAACATGCACACACAGCAAGAAAGACATAAAGAGTCACAGCACAAACAGCCATGGTAAAAAAAAAAAGTAAGGGCAATAAAATTTTAGAGTTTTATTATATATCATAATGCAATTAAAATGAAGTAAAAGTAGCAAATAAATTAGTAGGACATACATTTAAAAAAAAGTAGAGAACACTTCCCCCTTAAATAATAAAATAACTAATCAAGAATTAATTAGAAGAAAAATGGAAGTTGAGAGAAAGGATTATTACAAAACAGTTGTTTTACAACAAATAGCTCTGTCGTATCCCCCTGAAAGTAATTGTTCATAATCTTTAGTCAATATGAGATGGGTTCTGCAAGATCCTTTTTACATGTTTGATTACAATGTCCTCTTAGATTTCAAGGGCAGAGGCAAAAAAAATTCAACCCAATTATTTTCATTGAAGTTTTCACTATATTTGCAAGTCTAGATTTAGACTGCACAAGTGAGCCAAACCAACCACCCATACCATATCTAATTATACCTCTAAGAATGGCATCATAAAAAGTCTACATGATCTTAGATTGGACTCCAAACAATCTAAGTCTGCATAGATTCTTTGAGCTAGTCTGGAACACAACTCCTAAGCATGATCATTCAAGCACAAAGTTATAATTGTATATTATAATAGCAAAGCATTTAAAAGTGTTCACCTGTTCAATAGTATTTTTGCTACTGTCCACATTGCCATGTGCCTCCATTATCATAGGATGAAAGATAGTTTCTTTAGTTTAGTTATTCAACAGAACATGGTTATTATCACACCAAGTTTTAAGGTTGCAATCTCATTGTGATGCACAGAAGGGCAGATGGTTGATAACATAGTTATTGGACTGCTTTGTGCATATAGGAGTGTACAAAGTAAAAGGTAAGGGAGAGCTGACACAGTCTTTAGGTATCAACTCAATATTTCACTTCAGACCAAATGTAGATGAAGATGTTGATACCTGGTTGCTAAAAAAATACAATTATTCAAATGTAAGACCATTGATACCCATACTAAGATTTTTCTTTTCTTTTTTTACCAACAGAGGTGCACTGTGTTAAAAGCTGAGATGAAATCTGCAAAGAGAACCCGTGCGTAGGACATAGAATCCTCTAAATGCTTGTTTACCAAGCGGGTTACACTGATGACAGTGTCTCTGTGTTAAGGCCATGCCTACAGGCAAACTGTAAGGGGTCAAGGAGGGCAGCAATGTTTGTCTGAAGTATAGTAACAACAGTTCTTTCAAAACATTTCATAACAAACCAAGTTAAGGCCACTGGTCTGAAGTCATTGTTAAGCAAAGGACAAGACACTTTGGGAACAAGAATAATAGTAGACTTTTTCCAAGGAGCAGGCACAGCATGGCTATGTTAGGATTTCTTAAAGATAGCACACCGGGCAGAGGACAGTTCTGAGGATCAGTTCTTGAGCATGAGAGCTGGGAAGCCATCAGGCCCTGCAGATTTCTTGCTACACAGTCTGCTAAACGTTTCCTGCACAAGCTTGGGTTCAATAAATGGTACATCAGAGAAGCACTATTGACACTAGTAGAGTCACTAGTGCTCTACTAGCTCTACCTTCTTACCAGCTGAGAGGGAGGCCCTAATTTTTAAACCTGAGGAAAATGTCATTGAGTTTATTAGAGTTAATCACATAATGTGTATTGACCAAATATTTCTGGTCTGAGTTCATGTTTGCTATGTTTTTCATTCACAGTTTTTTATTGTCCATGGAGAATAAGCTTAGCTTAATAGTACAACAGTGCCTCTCCTGTGCTTCAACTCCCGCAGTGCTGCAGCCACACCCACTTTCTCTTTGTTTCTAAAACACAACTTTTTCCTATCAATACATGTTTTAGCCTCCTTGGTGACAAATCCCTTATTATTGGGGAAGGGCAGGATTTGTTCAGGGTATGCCATGTGAGAGCTACACCAAATAGTTTTGAGAAAAGTTTAAACTATCCACAGCATCCTGCCTTATAACGTGACTAAATTGTGTATGCTGAAGTTTTAAATACATAGTAAAATGATGCTGGGAACAATATTTTCTCTTCTGTGTCTTGCTATGCCATTGAAGTGAAAGAATGAGCTGCAATAGAATGATGAACAATCAAGACTGTGTTTGGTATTGTCACGACACAGGCCACTAACTCAGTATGTATTCAAAAGGATGTATTGTGTAGTTTCAGTAGTATGTCAGTTACCTTCCTGGCTGCTATTTTGGAGGATATATGGAGCAAAGTGATAATGAGACAGTGCTGCCCGAGCTATCTAGCAAGGTGTTTTTTCAATGCGTAATGCCAGCTTTCTCTGGTATTGCAAACTGTGGAAATCAGGGACAAAGACATGAGAAAAACATTATCATTATAAGTCTTAAGCACAAAACACAGTGTGAAAACAGAAAATATCAAGGCGAACGTGAAATGGAAAAGTGTGTGATTCAACACTACACTATGCCCATCTTTATCCAGATCACTTTATGGCAGGTAATTCTCTATTACTGCTATATTTAGTAGTGGAAATAGGACTTCTTGCGGTTTAATTTTTCCACTCTACAATAAAAGATTGAGACTTGTCATGTCAACAGATTCTCCAAACCAAGCTGTATATATCTGCAGCTCCTCCAGAGTTGCCACTTAGCTGCTGTACAAAAGGGTACGGCTGTGCATGGAATTTCCCAGGCACCCTGAATGTAACACAGGTGTGCAGCGGTAGCCTCTGCAGAGAGGGAAGCCGTAAGAAGAGCAGCCGAATAACTGTCTGTGTGTGCGTTCAGAAACCCGTAAGTTAACGTTAGCATTCATGTCATTGTGTTTATGTTAGACTATGAGTGTATTTGTTACTTGGTTGGGAGTTTATCGCACTGTTTTCGGAGCTCAGCATAAGCGGCGAGCATAACAATGTTATTACCGCCACGTGTTGATACCGACACAATAACCGTTATTGTGCGGTAGTTCGATGTTTGTTAATTCATAATAGATTTAAGTTTAATCAGAAGATGCTAGTTTATTTAACTGCATGTTGTATTTAGCTTAATTTCTATGTTTCTGTGGTTCTAATTACCTTGTATTATTCTGTTTGTTTACAGACCACACACACACACATACACATAAATGCACATATTTATGTACATTTTGGCAACGTTGATATAAAGGAAGTGAAACTAGACCTGGACTCCTCCTGATCCTTTCTGCATCCACCAATAAGTGTTCTTGCCGGACACTCTGAAGTGATCACTGCCAGCTTAGCTGCAAAAGTCTTCCCAACATTTGGTCCTTCGAGCCGGATCTGAGTGACTGCTTCAGCAATATATTCGGAATGGAAAGGAGGGATCCACATGAAGAGTCTGATCGTCCCCACCGACGCAGCCAGCTGCCTTCGTACCTCCAGGACTATGAGGTGGACTACCACGCTAAGAACCACCTCCCTCAAGAGCAGCAAGTCAGACCATCTACTCATCCTGAGATCTTCCAATATATTCATAATATGAAAGAGGAACATGATCAGCTGCGGCTAGATGTGCAACGCCTGACAGAACTGATCTCTAGCTCTCCTGTACTAGCCCCGCAGCATGCTACATCACAATCTGGACATTGTGAGGATGGAACTTCAGACCCACCTGTACCCACTAGTAGACTGATGTCAGCCAGAGGTCACAAGGACCCACATCAGCTTGAAAGTACTCCACAGGTGTCAATTAGGGATGAGTCTCAATGTCCACCAGTGAACCAGCAGGACCTGATTGAGAAGCTTGCACACAGTTTAAAGGGAGCAAGCATTAACAGGCAACGCAGATCACAATCCCCGTCATCTTCAGTTGAATCATCCCCTGAATCTCAAGATTTTCTTCTGTCAACAGGACGGGGTGGGAGGACCCCTCCACCCCAAGATTCAGCACCACAGGGTCATTTTCAGTCACAGCATCATACTGAGCAAAGAAAGGCTGACAACATCTACTTTCGCAGTGACAGGAGCCACAGACAGGCTGACGCCCCTCCTGGACTGCCAAAGCTAGAAGCCTACTATTATGATGAGCCATATTATAGACAAGATGGCAGACATTCTACCCCTGGTCCCAGAAGCTACCCTGACAGTCGCCATTGTCTTTCCGATAGACATCCAGATCCAGGTCATCAGTACAGACAGTGGAGCATATACCCAACTGATCGTCGACAGCGTCCACCAGATCGCCTTCAGCCAAATGAAGGTCCTGGGACACCACTCCCGTTCAGCAGGAGCGGATCTACAGAAACTTATCGTGGGCCTCAACCGACAATCCCTGATTTCGTGCATGAGGATCCCCGAGAGTTTGCAAGATTAAAGTTAGCTTTAGAGAATATACTACCCTTTGATGCTCCTGAACACTTCAAGTTTCAGATATTGACAGATCATCTCAAGTGTGAAGAAGCACTGCTCATTGCTGATTCCTACATTCACAGTCCATTCCCGTTCACCGACACAATGAGAGCTCTTACAGAGATGTACGGTCAACCTCAACATCTTGCCTTAAAACGAATCACCAAACTGATGGATGGACCGAACATCAAGAGTGGTGACATCAGAGCCTTCAAGTCCTTCGCACTCCAAGTCCGTGCACTAGTGGGTATGTTGCACCAGTTGGGAGAACAGGGTTGGACTGAGTTGAAATGTGGCTCACATGTATCCCGCCTCTTAGCTAAATTACCTTATGACCTAAGAGCAAATTTCCAGAGATTTGTCAATCCCATCAACACACCTATACCCACATTACTTGGCTTGAGTATGAGGTGCGTGTCCAGGTAATTGGAGATCAGTACTGCGACCACCCAAACAGGGAGAAGCAGGCTCAACGAAAGGAGAAACGCTCTGAGTACAAGTTTCAGAAGACAACAACCATCCTCCATGGTAGTGAGCCAACAGGGAAGACTGAGAAAGATATGCCGATAACAACACAAGAAAACCCAAAGAAGTACTGCCCATTCTGTAATACAGTGCAGCATTACCTGAATCAGTGCAGCAACTTTAAGCTTTTGTCTAAAGAACAGAAGACAGAATGGATCAAGGTAAATAAGAGGTGCTGGAGATGTGGCCGTGATCATCAAGCAGCGAAGTGTAACCTCAAAGCTAAGTGTAAGCCATGTGGACGGCGGCACCTTGAGGTCCTTCATGACGTCAACAACAATCAAGATGTTGCACTATCTGCATCACCCAGTGCGCCAGATGAAAGCACCTGCTTGGTGAGTTCCATCTCTGAGACACTCTATGTAGATCGACCAACCAATAGCAGTCAAGTGTTATTGAAGCTGAGTCGTGTTGTTATTAAGAGCAGTACAAGAATGATAGAGACTTATGCTATATTGGACGATGGTTCAGAGCGTACCATACTACTTAGTGAAGCAGCTGAGCGCTTGGGGCTACATGGGGAACCTGAGGACCTGGCACTCCGCACTGTCCGTCAAGACATCTGCACAATCCATGGTTCCACAGTGTCATTCTCCATTTTCCCAGCTTCAAATCCTGACAAGTCCTTCCAGATCCATCGAGCCTTCACTGCAAAGGAACTTGGTCTTGCACGCCATAGTTACCCAATCCGAACCTTACAGGAGAGATACCGTCACCTTAAGGATCTGCCACTGCCAGACATGAAGGAAGTACAGCCCCTTCTACTCATTGGATCGGATAATCCACACCTTCTCACTCCAGTGGAGCCTGTACGTTTGGGTCCTCCAGGTGGACCTGCAGCTGTACACACCCGACTTGGATGGACTCTACAAGGTCCATCAAGACTCCTACGTCACCGGCTAACGCCACAGCAGTGTCTTTTCACCTCTACTTCTGCACCAGAAGCTGAACTCTTCAGTCATGTCGAGAAACTATGGAAAATGGACATCTTACCTTTCCGAAATGAGCGGCTCATTACAAGGTCCCGACAAGATGCTGAAGCCATCCGAAGACTTGAGGAGAAGACAATCAGAATAAATATTGATGGTGTAAACCGCTATGCCACCCCTTTACTGTGGAAGGAAAATCTTCCCCCGCTACAGGCTGCACCAGAGGCGGTTATGGCTCAGCTTCGTAGTACAGAGAAGCGGCTTGCCAGAGAACCACAGAGGGCAGCCACCTACTCAAAGGAGATCCGCAAGCTACTCCAAGCTGGCTATGTCACGGCTGAGACTCCAAAACAGGCTGCATCAAACAACTGTGCGTGGTTTATACCACATCACATGGTGCACCACAATGGAAAAGACAGGATAGTGTTCAACTGCTCTTTCACGTACAAGGGTCAGAGCCTGAATGATCGTCTTTTGCCAGGGCCCACACTGGGAGCCAGCCTGTTAGGAGTCCTTCTCAGATTCAGGGAACATCCAGTCGCCATCAGCAGTGACATAAAGGGGATGTTCCATCAGGTCCGTCTACTAGATGAAGACAAACCTTTCCTCTGTTTTCTGTGGCGAGACATGAAGGTGGATGAGAAACCAACCATCTACAAATGGCAAGTGCTTCCTTTCGGGACGACATGCAGCCCGTGCTGCGCTACATTTGCACTTCAGTCCCATGTCCAGAAGCATACTGAACGGGGAGAGGATGCGAGTTTGTCTGTGGAACGTAATTTCTATGTAGACAATTGTTTGCAGAGTCTCCCTTCAGAGGTCCAAGCCAAAAGGTTGGTTGATCGCCTGCATTCGCTCCTTATTGAAGGTGGATTTGAACTAAGACAATGGGCTAGTAATGTCCCTACAGTCATTAGTCACCTATCAGTGGAATCCCAGGCTGAGAGCAGTGTTCTGTGGTTCTCCCAAGAAGCAGCTGATCCTCAGGAACGCACTCTAGGACTTGTGTGGCACTGCAAGACTGATTCGCTGTGGTACAAGCAGCACCAGAGCTGCAGTACAGAGCCAACAATGCGCAACATCTATCGGCTGCTTGCCCAGCAGTATGATCCTCTTGGGTTTCTTATCCCATACACAACCAGAGCCAAGGTTATTGTGCAGCACCTCTGGGACAAAAAAAGAGAATGGGATGATCCTCACTTACCTGAGAACCTGCTTCACGCCTGGCGTTCATGGGAAAGTGAACTGAAACAGCTTTCTCAAATAACACTGCCGAGATGTTACACTGACCCAAGCTTGGATTGTAGTAAGAGTAGCCGAAGCCTACATGTGTTCTCCGATGCCTCAGAGCGGGCCTATGGCTCTGTGGCATATCTGCGCACCGCCCAAGGAGAAGGACATGTTCAAGTTTCCTTCTTGGCTGCGAGGTCGAGAGTTGCACCCAAAAAACAACTCTCGATCCCTAGGCTAGAGTTGTGTGGCGCCCTAACAGGTGCACAGTTGGCATCTGTTCTGAAAAAGGAACTCACCCTTGACATCCAGGAGACAGTGTATTGGACAGACTCTACTACAGTTCTCAATTGGCTCCACTCCGATTCTTGCCGGTATAAGGTGTTTGTGGGAACCCGAGTCGCAGAGATACAAGAACTCTCTGCTCCAGCATCATGGCGATACATCGACTCAGGAAATAATCCTGCAGATGACATTACAAGGGGAAAAACCTTGGTTCAGCTTGCTGGTGAGAATCGCTGGAGCAGAGGGCCAGCATTTCTTCAGCTGTCATCTAGCCTTTGGCCAAAGGCACCAGTGGAAAAAACTACAGAGGAAGTGGAGGAACTAAGGAAGCCAGTGTTCTGTGGCCTGCTGACAGGATCAGTTAGCCCACCAGTACCTGACATTCAACAGTTCAACACTTATGAGGAACTCCTGCACGCCACTGCTCACTCATTTCACGGGGCGGCCGATGACACTAATCACCCTGATGCTGATGACTTTCAAAAGGCAGAGTTGGCTCTGTTGAGATATTCTCAGATGGAGAACTTTCCAAGAGAATTCACGCTACTTAAGTCCGAGAAGCCGATCCCATCCAGCAGCCGACTAATTACTCTCGATCCTGAGTATGACAAGGCCTCTGACCTAATTAGAGTTGGAGGTCGACTCCGCAGATGCAAAGACTTGAGCCCTGAAACACTGCATCCTGTACTTTTAGACCCCTCACATCTAGTTACACAGCTTCTAATCCAGCATTGTGATAGTCAGCTTCACCATCCTGGAGCTGAACGCGTTTTTGCTGAGCTGCGCCGGAAGTACTGGATATTAAGGGGGAGAGAAGCAGTCAGGAAACATCAGCATCACTGTCCTGAATGTAAGAAGTGGAGAGGTAAACCAGATGTCCCAAAAATGGCAGATCTACCTCCTTCAAGTTTAAGGCTGTTTCGACCTGCCTTCTATTCAACTGGGATGGACTGTTTTGGCCCTATGCTCATCAAAGTGGGACGACGCACCGAGAAAAGGTGGGGCATCCTTTTCAAATGCCTTACAACTCGAGCAGTTTACCTGGATCTGTTGAGGAACATTGATGTAGACTCCTTCTTGATGTCTCTCAGACGGTTTATTGCCCGTAGAGGAAAGCCATTTGAACTCCTTTCAGATCAAGGTACCAACTTTCGAGGTGCAAGTAAAGAATTACATGAAGCATTCAGTGCCATGGAGCCAAATCTTCGACAACAGCTGGGAGCTGAACAGATCCGATTCTGTTTCAATCCCCCCAGTGCTCCACACTTTGGAGGTTCCTGGGAAAGAGAGGTGCGGTCTGTGAAAACAGCCCTGCGTACAACATTGGGAGCTCAGATCGTGTCAGAGGAGGTGTTGAAGACTGTCTTAGTTGAGGTGGAAAGTATCCTCAACTCCAGGCCTTTGGGTTATGTCTCTTCTGACATTGCAGACCCAGATCCCATCACGCCCTACTCATTGTTGATTGGGCGTCCGGATTGCTCTCTGCCACAAGTGCTCTACCCAGAATCAGAAATGCTCAGTCGCAAGAGGTGGAGACACACTCAAGTCTTGGCTGATCAGTTCTGGAAGCACTTTATAAGGCACTTCATACCAACCCTGCAAGCACGGCAGAAATGGCACAGAGATAAGGAGAACATTACTGTTGGATCTGTGGTCCTCATTGTGGATCCACAGAGCCCCAGAGCACTTTGGCAACTAGGGACAGTGAAAACCATCTTACCTGGAGCTGATGGTTGTGTCAGAGCTGCAACAGTTCAAGTAAAGGACCGTACTTATACTCGTCCAGTGGCACGTCTCATCAGGTTGCCTGCTCTACCACAAGATTCTACTGAAGTGTAGGAAATATTCCATCAATGTCAAATTTGCACACCAAATTTGGGGGCGGCTGTACAAAAGGGTACGGCTGTGCATGGAATTTCCCAGGCACCCTGAATGTAACACAGGTGTGCAGCGGTAGCCTCTGCAGAGAGGGAAGCCGTAAGAAGAGCAGCCGAATAACTGTCTGTGTGTGCGTTCAGAAACCCGTAAGTTAACGTTAGCATTCATGTCATTGTGTTTATGTTAGACCATGAGTGTATTTGTTACTTGGTTGGGAGTTTATCGCACTGTTTTCGGAGCTCAGCATAAGCGGCGAGCATAACAATGTTATTACCGCCACGTGTTGATACCGACACAATAACCGTTATTGTGCGGTAGTTCGATGTTTGTTAATTCATAATAGATTTAAGTTTAATCAGAAGATGCTAGTTTATTTAACTGCATGTTGTATTTAGCTTAATTTCTATGTTTCTGTGGTTCTAATTACCTTGTATTATTCTGTTTGTTTACAGACCACACACACACACATACACATAAATGCACATATTTATGTACATTTTGGCAACGTTGATATAAAGGAAGTGAAACTAGACCTGGACTCCTCCTGATCCTTTCTGCATCCACCAATAAGTGTTCTTGCCGGACACTCTGAAGTGATCACTGCCAGCTTAGCTGCAAAAGTCTTCCCAACAGCTGCTTTTCAATTTTTTTTTTCTGACAGACCTCACATTTATGTTGAGATTAAAAAACACTGAAGAACTCGATTTACTATTCAATTAATTTCTGTTGGTAGGGCTGAATTTCATTTAGCAGTACTTGAATAAAATGGGCAGAATATACTGTATATTCATGTTCCAATTTTTCATTCATAAGAAAAATCTAAGATAATATATAATTTTCTTTCTGTCTCAAGGTATTTTGTGCAGTTTCATCTTATAAAATCCCAATAAAGTTCATTATTTTAACAAGACAAGCTGTGAAAATGTAAAAAAGTGGCTCTTTACAGTTACCTTGCTGCAATGCAATATGCAGTTTTTGTTTTTGTCACAGATTATTTTTTATCTACTGTAAGTTTCCAAACTACCACCAGATATTCCTTAATCTCTAAATTAAATCTGTGGACTGATCTTGGTCAACATATCCTCACTGGTCCTCCCGTTAGTTTTGTCACATCCCTGGAGACGGCACAACATTCACCCAATGTGTTATTACTTCATGGAGTTATTTTACATAAAGTTTTCCAGTTTTGACCCAACGACAGATCTAATCATCTGGGGTAATTGAAAACAACTGTGTGGGTGTGCATGGCCTTTAAAGTAGATACAGCATTCTATTTTTACATGATTCTTTGGTGTGCTGTCAAGACTGAACCTTCTCAGGATGTAAATACGTGTTCTCTGTAGGTTAATGAGTTATTAATCTTTATAAGACTTATTTTCAGTGGCCCTCTCAGATTGTAATAAAAGAGACAACTACATACGTTTTTGTGAAAAGGAACATTGAACAAGTCTTTAATTAATATGTCAATGTGAGGCATTCACACAGTGTAAATGAATGATGAAGTGACAAAACAAGCAGGGGACAAAGAGGTGAATAAAAGAGTAGCAAAGACATGACAGAAAGAAACATCTCCCCATGAGTCCCCATAGTTTCTGTCTTCTGTCTCCATGCCTAGATTTTTTTTTCTGCAACTTAGATCATTCAATTTTTCATGCTCATCTCTTCAGAAAATGAAAAAAATAGTGCTGGTTTGGACTCTCACAAATTATAATGTGACATTTGGTGGAAAATGCATTGCAGATGCCGATGAAGGAGATAATGAGATTTAAAGGGGCTTAACACCACTGGAGTGGGCCAGAATGGCTTTCCACAGCTCTGCAATTGACTGCGTGGCTGACCCCAATGTCAGCTTGTGTCACTTATCTGTAGAAGTGCAAGGCACAGCACTGTAGGTAGAATCTTTTATTTCCAGACAAAAGGGAACACCATTACCAAAATCCATTTTTTACTGGATTTTTTTTTTTTTAATTGCTGAGCTTTATAGCTTCAGAATGGTGCTCGGGTTTTCAGCTGATCATGCTTCATCACGTATGCACTCTAACATTCAAGTGCATCAGCCCGAGTGCAGAGAAACCCTCTGCACACACTCGCATGTATTCGCACAAAGGCATGACTTCTCACATGTGTGTGAGAAGTCATTTGGAGAGAGCAGCGAGGCGACTGACAGCCAAGACAAAGTGCTGATGCTAAGCAACACTGAAATCTCAAAAGTCGAGATGGATGGTTGTGTTTGCGTGTCTGCGAACAGTAGAAAACGACTAAAGTTAGAATGAGAGTTTGGATTCTAAGATCCTGTCAAGCAACTTCAAAAAATATTTCCGAAAAATCTTCTCATGTTGATCCTGAACAGAATTTCTCAGAATTTTAAGTTAAGTGCTTTGCAAAAACATTTTTTCTTTTCAATTTCAGTTGCAGCTGTTTTGACATGGCCTTTGATGTTGGTTAGAGAACATGGGTGAGCAAAATGTGTAATGGAAATCAAGGAATATACCAGTCAGGTCAGGGACGGACTGTGGAAAGGTTAAACCATTGTTTGCTCATAAAACAACATCCCAAGCTTTGATTGTCTCATAGATAACTGTTTAATCCATCATGTAAAAAAGGAAAGAATGTGGCACAAAATTCACAAGACATGGCTATCCAAACCCAAGCCTTTCTTTTTCATTTTAACTTTCAAAACTGTATGTGTTGTAGAAAAGTAACACAGCACACCAAGCTGAAGACGGCCATGTTGAAATGCAGTGGGAGCATCATTCTGGGGGAATGCTCTTTTTTTCCAACAAGGGCAGGTAATGTGATGATGAGATACAGTAAGTTAAACACAATGCAATCCTAGAGGAAAAACAGGAAACTATATATAGCATATTGACAATTATTCACCATTTAGTCCAAATAAAAGATAAAGGTGTTTTTATTTATTTTTTCTTCAAAAATAAATGGGACATATATATTGGAAATTTATATTAAATTTATATTAAATAAAATTGCATATAGAAAAAAAAATCCATAGTTAGACTGAACAGTGGAGTGAGAGTTTAACAAAGTAGTTTAAATAAATTATCATTATTATTTTAATTCTCCTGTGTATTCAGTTTTGGTCAGCCTGGTATGAACAGGCCAGTTCTAGTGACGGAGGATTTGAATTCCTCTTCTAACCTTGGCCTTTAAAGGTCCTGTCTCTCTGCTCCAGGCCAAGTCAGTGACCTCTCCATCTTTGTGTTTCCTCTAAAGACAGGCATAAACACACATCAAAATGTTTGTGAAATTACACTTGTGAAAACCTTCAGAAACTAACCTCTAACCTTAACCTCCACCCACAACATCACACTTCCAAATGGATTCCACTGGACAATTGAATCCAAGTTCTCTAAATCAACACCAGACATTTTTTATTTTTTTTTGTGAAAAGGCGCCTTGCAATTCAATGACTGGCTGATGTGATGGACATCATGCTTTATCTGGGTTCAACCAAAACATTTGACGTTGCAAATATATGTTCATGTTGGTTGTATTCAGTGTTGTGCATGAACATCTTTAAATGGGAATCTTCAGTTGTTGCGCTAGTTTTTGCTAAGAGGCCTGTGTCCTGCCCACACTGACAGAGCATTTGGAAAATATGTGCACCTCTCAAATTTTTTGGTTTTGTTTTTTTATAAAAGGTATTTTTAACAACAGCGACATAAGCTATGTTTAAACAGCTCTTGTTACTTTACTTCAGTGAATTTGTATTTGAATCCTGGTCAGTTTAGTGCTTAGCAATCTTATGTTGATTCATTTAGTCATCTCTGCATTTTCTATAGTGTTCATTTACTTTCATTGTTTTCATATAGTTCTGCCTCAGTTTTTTGTCCCAACATAGTGGTACAGGTTCAATTAGACTCACATTATTCCAGTCATTAACATGCTAACCTCTAAGTTTCTCACTAGGCTTTTTGCCTTCAGTTTTGCTTTTGATTTAATCCTCTGCCTGCTGCCCATCTGTATTTGAGTCCTGCACAGCCACAAATAATTAAAAAGCAGCTTCATTTGCTGAATGTTTACTGGTCAAAGTTAACTACAATAAAACAAAAAGTATGCAGAGATATGAAAACTAAAGTTTTTGCCACCTCTTTGTAAGCATTTGGCAAAAATGTTCCAAAATGAATAAAGTTCTGATGCAAATTGATGCATTTTCTCCTTGTTTTAAACATACAATAAAATCGAAAACACATTGTTCTCAGCATTTTCCACATGAAAGAATACTTGTGTGCTTTGCTTGTTTTTCATATCACTGATGATTAAGCTGTGTACTTTTGCCTCTTGAAATTCAGTCCCTTCTCTTACTCAGATTCTTACACACTGACCAAATGGGCTGAACAGACCTGTTCATCAGACCATTCCCGATATACCTGATGTGCAGTGATGCATATGCATGCCAGCATGGCGCCTGCAAGCAGCAGTCTTAATCTTGAGCTGCTTGAGCAGGCACAGAGAGGATGTGACGAACAGCCGAGCAGAGAGGGTGATAAGGGGCAGACCACAGCAAAGATCATCTATATTTTATAGACCTCTCAATTAGTGTGAACGTTCACGGGTGGGATGTTGGGGAAGGCATTCCCTGTCTGCTGAGTCCTGCTTATACCACTGATCCTTTGCTTTACCCCACATGCACTGACTAGGATGTTGGGTTTTGAATCACCTGCAGGGGGGTTGAGTCCTAATGAGAAAGAGACCACTGAGGATTCCCCAGAGCAGGTTGATGTGATGTTATTTCCTAAGTGTCATGTTATAAATGTGAAATCAAATTTAATAAATAGAGACCCCAGAGGATGTCCCACTTATCAGAGGCACGTTTGTATTAATTTCTGAGAAACACAGGCGGCATTTTAGACAAAAGAAAATCTTAATGACACATGTACTTAATTTTAAAATAAGTTTTGCTTTTCAGTTTAATGTGAATTGGCCTACTATAAAAGTTTTTATTTACTTTTTTAATTGTTTAATAAAGTCAGAATTTTTTTCTGGGTGTCAGGAAGAGATTTTTTGTTTTTTGTGTTTAATTTTCAGAATCTTCTCTCCTATAAAATAAGCGCATTTTTAAGTTTGACTTTAAATTTGGAAAAGGGAGAGCCTAACCAAAATAAAATATTGAAATTAAAGTAAATCAAATTTATGGAAAATATTAATTTATTATGAACAGCATGGAAATGATTGAAACATAATGAAAACCTTGAAACAACTAAATATTAAAATGAGATCAAAATTGTCTTGATTTGGCCATATGTTTTGGATAATTAGCCATCTTTCTGGAAGAGGCTAAAACTTTTTAATTAAAACTTCTGCATTTTTTTTTCTTTTTTTAAGTTTTAAAAATTCACTCCACAGGGTTTCCCAGTACCTTTAGAGGAGAAACAGGCACACAGCATAACAGATCCTCCAATAAATAAGAGCACTCAAATTAAATATTGGGCTTTTCTCCAATTTTCAGAAGAGGATACTGCAAAAGATGGGTTCTTATTTTAAGTCTTTTTATGAAACCATTTTCCAGAAGTGCCATTAAATGTGACTGTGACTGTCTAAAGAGAAGATGGTTGGCAATAACATAACAGACACTTGACTTTAAGCATAGGAGCCTAAACTTGTACGTTTGTGCTTTGTGTTTTTTCTCCACAAGGAAAAGGTATCCAGTGTCTCATTCCTTCTTTCTCTATTTCTGCCTCTAACCCAGCTGGAAGCTCCAGCTGCTGGGTTAAGGCTCTGGTAATGCTCCCCTGTGGCTCATTTAACCAGGAAAGGAAGTAAAAGAGGAGAGGAGAGCGTGTTGAGGCAGAAGGGACAAAATAATGAAAGTGTGAATGGATGAGGTTCTAGGAGAGAAATGCTACCAGTCAAAGAGCAATCGTCAAAAATGACCAGCAAAGACGGGCAAGGTTTAATCTAAACAGAGGGATATGGACAAGAAAAAAACAATAACTGAGTAAAAGTCTAAATGAGGAATCTGAATAATTGTAGTGCTTTGTTTAGAAACAGAAAAGACTTCTTCAAACTTTTTAGTATTGTAAGCATGGCAAGGAGATGAGTAATGATCTTCCTTTTCCTTTGTACTTCACTTTTACAGTTTTTTGTTTTTTTTCCTGTCCTGTGTCTATGTTGTACGTATGGTAAGTAAAAAACAAACAGCTAAAATCCTGTGCAGTCTACACTTTTAGATTCCCCAGAAGACAACAAGCAGCGTTAGCCATCTTTTGTCTTCATCCTTCTTCCAAGCTGAGCCAAGCAGGTTTCTTGTGACATGGCATTTAAGATAATCAGGTTACAGCCCAAAGCTGAGAATATCCATGTAACGTAAGTCTGCTTGCTGACAGGAGGAGGTCAAACGGTCTCTAAAGAGAGAGATAAACCTTCTGAGAGTGACACTCTATATAGGGTTTGCTTTGTAGCCCGGTTAGTGCCAAAGAGGGTTAAAGGTTAAAATGAAAGGCCATTTAGTTATTAGTTTCACCGAGAAGGTCAGAATACACATATGACCTCATGTTCATCCGTGCATGTTTCTCCTCTCTGTTTTACCATCACCTTACACTGACCTTGAGAATGCCTGCTGAAATTCTTGCTTTTTCATATTTGTTTATCTTTTTTGTTATTTTCTTATTCTCCCACAAACTTGCTGAAAAAGGACTGCCAAAGGAGGCTCAAAAATAAAGGCACCTCTATTCCTGCCAAGGGAAGAGACTTTGTGTTCAGGAGTTCAAGTGATTCTGTCAGAGCTGGGGTGGATAGCTGTCAACCTTGGATCAGGGCCCCTTCCTCTCTTCTTGATGCATTAGGAGACTTGCAGAAATTGCCTCAGTGAGAACTTTAGGGTATGCCTTGGGCTAGGATTACCATGGCCTGAGAATTAAGAAGGAAGGCAAAGGTTGAAGGGCTAAGTGTGCTCTGGGTTGTATACATTTTTACCCACTTAGGAAAAGATGCATTTTTATCCTAAAACTTGAACTGTATTGAAATCTCTTTTGTACTTTTACACTATAACTCGATACTTGGAGAATAAGCTGCATCAGTAGAGAACAATATGATGGAAATATATGTAAAACAAACTGTTACTACCAACCTGTCAGTTCAGGTACCATGTCTTGGTAAAGCCATCCATTCATCCATTTTCCTACACCCTTGTTCCTTACTGGGGTCGGGAGGCTTGCTGGTGCCTATCTTCAGCTATCGTTTCAGGCAAGAGGCGGGGTCACCCTGGACAGGTCGCCAGTCTGTCGCATGGCAACACAGAGTCACACAAGACAAACAACCATGCACACACACACACACCTAGGGAGAATTTGGAAAGGCCAGTTAACCTGACAGTCATGGTTTTGGACTGTGGGAGGAAGCCGGAGTACCCGGAGAGAACCCATGCTTGCACAGGGAGAACATGCAAACTCCATGCAGAAAGACCGGGGCCGGGAAAACACAGAACCTTCTTGCTGCAAGGCAACAGCTCTACCAGCTGCGCCACTGGGCAGCCCTTGGTAAAGCCATGTCATCTCAGACTTGTTTGACTTTCAGATGATGGATTTAAAAGTACTTCATAAGACAATCAAAACTTTGGTTATTATTTTATAGCCTACTCACAGCAATTTTTTCTGGAAATTAACCATTTTTAATTTACTAACAATCACAAAGAAGATTTGAAGTTGCAGGCCTATTTTTCATTGACAGCTTAAGATCATATGTAATGATCCTATGATCATTACATATTCAAAGGTGTTTCTCGAAAATATTGAAACCCCCACAGTTAGGAAAACACAGACTAAAAACCCTTTTTTCAGTCACTTCAGACAATCTGATACTAATAACATCACAGAATGTAAATTGTTTTTGTACAGTAAGGGGAAAAAAATCTGATCTGGATATTCCAGGAAGAGTTGATTATGTAGGTCAGTCAAAAAACTTTGCAGTAGAAAAAAGTGAAAACCAAGACAAATTTATTCACCACTCTTGTCTGCTTTTCCCTCGTTTTTTTTTTTTATTTTTTATCCTTTTCCTCATCTTGATTCTCTGTTTCTTGTCTGAATTAAAACAATTAAAAGTGAGTATAATTTTACTATTTTTGCTAGAGAGCGTGGTCCAACTCCAAATATAAGAAATCAGCTATTACAAATGAGAATGATCCTTTAAACCTCACAGTTTTTACTGATTTTGACAGACTCGGTGAAGAAACGACTCTAACATGATTTGCTCAGTTAAAGCTAATTTAAGTGTAGGTCTTCTTCTCTTGGCAATGTCATCTTTTGCATCTACCTTCAGCGCTCATTTGATGCCAAATTCAGCTCATGTAGATATGAGCTGCTGTGTCTTTGAGGCAATAGGAGCGCTGATCTGGGAGCCGTCTCAGAGGCCGGCTGAGGAGAGCTGCAGCTCTGGGCTCTGGTGAGTAGTGAGAAATTAATTAAGAGTGAAACAGCAGCAGGAGGCAAGATAGGAGGAGGGGGCAGCTGTGGGACTGAACGAGAGACAGAGCATGAGAGATGCCATGAGAAAGAAAGAGAGAAGGAGCCTGTAGGAGTGGGCCTCCTGGAGGATCAAGACTATTATTGCTGTGATCATTGTCTAATTTTCCCTCCTTTGCTCCCCCTCCTGCTTGTCTTCCTTATTCCATCTGCTTGTCCTTCTTCATTTCCTGTCAGATTTTTTTTCCGTCTTATTGCGACTTCTCTTTTCTGTCCCACACGTCCTCTCCTCAGTACAGTTTCTCCATCTTGTTTCCGTCTTAGTTTCTGGCCTTCACATTGAAGGCAAGCTACTTGCCGGCGGGCTCTGTGGAGGAGAGAAAGCAAGTGAGAGCCTAATGAGATGTCTTTCGCCTCTGTCTAGACTGGACTGCTCCTGTCGGCACAGAAGTACCACCACCACCATGTTGCTCTCTGCTATACACTGTTTTCTGTCTGCCTGCAAGCTGCTGCTGCTGCTGCAGCTCCGGGGACACCACAAGGCAAGGTTTGTGTATGTGTTTGGAGAGTGTGCGACTGAAATGTGTGTTTGAGACATCGTGTGACTGGAAGGTGAGTGTGAAGGGGTGGCCTTGTGGGTGTGTGTGTGTCAGTGTGTTTTTTTTTCTGAGATATCTTCTGGCTGAGCCCTATTTTGTACGTTTGTCTTGTTTGTGTACATTGTGCACATTTCTGAGTGACAGTGTGTCCAACTGTCAGTGTACCAGCTCTATAATTCTAGTTTGTGAGAAACTGGCCCTTGGGTAGACAATATCATGATGGATGCCCTCATACAGACTCACACACCGTCCTCCACTGCGATTGCCTGTTAGGGTTCTCCACTCACAAGCTGACAAAAAAAAAGTCTTTGCTCAAGACCCACTGTAATGCTCGATGCCCTCTTGTGTTTCCTCGTCGGCAAGCCCATTGGCTGAGCTGCACCACGGGGATCCCTGCTAACACCAAAGACCCCTGTTGTTCTGGAGAGACCTTTCTACCAGCAAAGTCACAAGAAGGACTCAATTACACATTTTCAGTAGAGTTCATCTAAGATATTTTAGTAGGATGTTTACTTTTTGTCTGGTGCTGGTAAATATTGCCAGTAATCAACTGCACTCCTACCTAGGAGAGCATGCAGTCTTGGAAGGGTTCCAGTTTAGATTTAAGACTCACAACAGTAGTCAATGTGGCTTCTTCCGGGTACTTAGTAAAATCTTTTTAGCAATGCCCTCTGCTGTCACTGCCTCTACAAGATGCCAAAGTTGATCAAAGGTTCAGCTCTCCACTGATTTCAGTTCTGCGTCTCACAAAGACGGTTTCGGGTCTGCATCAGTGGTTTTATATTCACCTCTGCTCAGCTCCCTTCAGGGTAGCACCATAAGGATCTGTTCTTGGTTCTCTTCTTTTTTTGCTTGACTTTGATCCAGCATAAGACGACTATTGTCCTCTTTCATTCTTATTTACTTTTACATGTTTGTTTTTTAAACAGAAACATTATTGATGCAACGTTTCAGGAAATAAAAGTAAACATTTTTCTTTTCAGTGTTAATTCACATTGTTTGGTCAAAATTACATCCTCTTTTAAAATGTTTTGCAAAAGTTTTATGAATGTTGCCATTTTTACAAATTACAATCACACTCCTGACCACTTGGTGCAGATGCAGTAAAGGTCACTAAATCAATAAAATAAAGAGATTCCCATGAGAGCATCTGAGTTGAGTATACATTATACTCAATGTATCTCGTAATCCAGGAGCTGACAATGCGTTGAAGAATCAAAGGGACTTTGGACCCCTACAGGTCACAGAATTGAGCAGCTAAACCTCTGCTATAGAAGAAACGTATCTATGGGATATTCTTCGGTTGAAGGGAGGACTTGCAGATAAGAAAACCACTCATCCAGAGAGTCTTGTCAACTTCTGATCACTTCAGTTGAAGAAATATTCCTCGATTTCAAAACTTCAACTGAAATCGTGCTTGCAATTCCAGTCTCCAGCGTGCAGTGTAGATTCAGCATCCAGATCAACATCAAAGCAGTGATGAGAAGTCATCTGTCTGAGACAAACGTCCAAAACCTCAAAACAATAACATCTACAGCAGTTCCACATCAGAGATTATGTAAGTGGTTGTGTAATTCTGTTTCATACATACCATTAGGAATTTGCGAGGCTGTGCGTTCAGGCCGCAGCAGGTGAATTGTTGACAATTTAAGTGGAATTGTTTAATTTCATTGTTTATGTGTAGCAATCAGTGTTTTTTGTCTCTGTGGAGAAACATTTGCATATATTAATTTGCTCGATGTGCGATGGCACTATATCTCTGTTCAGCTCTTTTGGGTTTTAGTTAAAATTAACGAAAATTTTATGATCACTTTAAAAACTGACAGGTAAACATAGATTATGAAGAGATCATTCAAAATGACCACCTCTCTGAATACAATGTGTATTCTTCTTTGTATGAAAATTTGATCAACGGACCCACAAAACCTCTGAAAGTTTTCTGACTCCACCGCTGCAGTAAGTCTGTATTGCACTGCTTTAAGTTTAGCCTGATTGCTGAATGTGATTATTTACTAGTAAAGACCAGTTCATGAGGTCATTTTTGGGCAATTGTTCACCTTAAGTAGAAATGTAAGATAAATTGGTGTCAAATAGTCTTCATATGTGAAAAAGTACAGCAACAGGGAACAAAGAATCCCCCAGTGATCCAATAATTGCCAAGTTTCTTGTTAAAATTCTTTGCCAAATTTCTTGTTAAATTTCTTTATCATAAAATAATCAACTGCTGTACAGTCTTCGATATTATGAAACCAAAAGCATGTTGGAAAAAAATTAAATATTTTATAAACTAATTTTCAATCTGAAAAATGTATTTTCTTCCTTGTGTAGCGTTTTTATCATCTTCCGGGTGTCAGAAAATAAAGTCCATTAAGGAGCCACTGAGGGGGCAGCTATTAGCAGGTAACATACTTGTATGAAGGTAGCGGACTTCATATCGTCTGTCAGCTTAGTTCCCTGTGGGGGTGAGTTGTGAAAAGCTGGAGCTTGTCTCACAAAGACCTTCCTCTTTTTTTCTTTCTTTGTCTCTTTACATGTGTCTCATAATAAGAAGCTCTTTTGAGGCATCTCTTAAGGTAACCTGGCCACTGAATACACACACTGTGTTCATTAAAGTGCCACTTTGCAAAGGGCAAAGAAACAGAAGGGTAACGAGAGAGCGAGAGAAAATGAAAGGACGCAAAGGGTGAGAAAGAGCCGGTGAAAGAGAGATGCGGAGCTTGTTAGCAGCCATGCTGAAAGTCTGCTGCAGTTATTCAGCTGAGTGAAAGGTGCCACAGATTTTTGAAAAACTCCCCCACTCTGTCTCTGTTGCCCCTGCGCTCCCTCCCTCTCTGAGGGCTGATTCCAGGTGACAGACTGACTCAGGGTCAAGGAAGACTGCACTCTGGGTAACTCTGCTCAGCACACACGTTTACTGTCTTTCTCCCTCCCCTTGAGACACTCACTCACACACACACGCACACAGAGAGAACATGCTCACTCACTGGGCTTTCAACTGCAGGCCTCATTAACTGCACTACAGCTGCCCCTGTATTAGAGACACTCCTCAGCACGCTCTCTCTCTCTCTCTCTCGATGTCTCCAAAAGCCACACATACATTTCATCTCCTGTTCCCTCTTTGTCTTCTGCAGCTCTCAGACACTACCACTGCTACACAAATTTATGTTTTAGCTAAGTTTTTTAAGGAGGCAGACAACATGTGAAAGAAGGACCTCTGTGTCACCAAAATTGACACATTGAACTTTACTTCCTACATGCAACACCCATCATCCTAAGCACATTTGTTTCCCATTCTGAAACATGGTGATTCTGTGTCTTTGTCTCTGAGGTTGAAGAAGAGGTGAACCTACATATATTTTAAATTGGAGGTTCTGGTTTGGATGCAGGTGCTTTTAATATGGATGTCAAATGTGCTTGACTGTACACAGCAATGCTCGTGTATCAGCAGCTTACACTTCACATTTCCAATGTAGGTCCCTTGGTTCTTGGTTAAAAATATGTTGAAAACAATTTTGAACCCTTGGAACCCCACATTTATTTGGTATTAATTTTATACCATCCACAGTAAATTGAAATCTCAGTACCACAGCTATCTATATAGATACTTTTTTCAGTTCCACCCTAGAAAAAGTAGTTCAAGGTCTGTGCTTTTGTCGACAAAACAGCACACTAGACTACATGTACCTCCATCCATCTCTTCATTTAGTTTGCTTCTAAAAGTATGTACTTCAATGAAGCTAAACATGTTGCTCTGTCATGAACTGAAAGGGGAAAAAACATATTCAACTTCAAGAATCAGTCAGAAACATAACCAAGGGGTTGCAGATGTATAACATTCAAAAACGTAAAAACACAAAAGCTATTCCTCAGCCAAACATGGAAAGAACAAAACCCAGAGCACACTGTTGAATAGACAACAAACAAAGACATTTGGAGGCTTCTGGCATTGTGCTTATGATTCTTTCTAAAACAATTCTCCTGTTTGTCATTTTTAACACAACATAATTTCTACAAAATCTCCTCATCCACACAGGAACACAACAAGACGCCCTCCGGTGTGTGGCTCTTTGGCACAATAGAACATATAAGGTGAAAGATGATCATAAAGTTGATGCCATTCAAAACAAGGGTTACCTTGTAGATAAGGTATGGATATAATTATGTTTAACAAGTTCCAAATCTACATAATTATGAAAGGATTCTGAAGTATTTGTGTGCTTATACTGAACAAAAATACTGTTCTGGGGCTCTTAAACTTCTGTTTGAAATATTACTCAATTTCTTTCACTGCCTTTTATTTTCATTAAATGGCAAAGAAAAAACAAATGTAGTTGAAATGCTAATTCTAAGTAAGTATTGATATTTTTTTTGTTTTACAATGGTAATCATAAAACCAGTAACCATGCCATCTCTACTACAAAAACTCCATAACTGAGTGAGCTAGCTTAATTGAGTTTGATTGATCTTCATGTAGACTAGTTAGCACGTTTCAAGTACTGTTGTAACTTGAAACTTGGTCATTTACCTAATTAAAAAGCAAAGACGTATGCAGCGTTGTATATATTTAATAGTTTACTCTAAGTATCTACACCGCGCTCTCTGTTTTGGATTGCAGAATGCTATTTGGAACATGTCAAGTGTAAAGACGTGACAGCAAAAATTTCAAACACAGGTTTAGCACTTACTTTATCTTCCTACTAGCCTTGGAAATCATACGATTCAGAAGCTTCCAATCACTAGGAAATGAATGAGTGAAAATTTTGAATACAAGGCTGGTGAGACTCAAACAAAAAGGAATCTACAGTAAATACTCAGTAGAGTAAGATTTGAAAAGGCAATGAATTTAACTAAAGGGCTTAGAAAAAAATGTGTTTCTTGATAAAACTGAAGAGACACACTAATCCAAATGATCTAAACCAGAGACCAAAAACATAGAACCCCAAAATTGTAGAATAATACTTAAATATTTAAAAATTGTGTTAACACTACAAACAAAAATAAAGAATATTACTGCTAAAAAAATATACTGATGATTTAAAAAATTATTGTAATAAAATAAACCATTTACATTACATGAGGTGCAAATATTGAGCCAGCCAGTCAAATGGAGAAAAAATGAATTGCTGCTCTTCACATTTAGATATTGTGAAGATGACATGCTGAATTTCAAACAAAGTATCAGAATTAGAAAGAA
The DNA here is from genome assembly GCA_902982915.1 of Phalloptychus januarius. Classification (NCBI taxonomy): domain Eukaryota; kingdom Metazoa; phylum Chordata; class Actinopteri; order Cyprinodontiformes; family Poeciliidae; genus Phalloptychus; species Phalloptychus januarius. The sequence goes on along the minus strand of CADWAE010000483.1, from coordinate 2,971,467 downwards.
AGGGGATTTAAGTCACTTCGAACATGGCATGGTTGTTGGTATCAGGTACCAACAGTTCAGAAACTGCAGAAGTGTTGGGCTTTTCATGCATTACCATCTCTAAGGATTACAGAGAATGGCATGAAATGCAGAAAACATGCACCAAGCAACAATTATGTGGGCAAAAATGGGCAGACTGGTTTGAGATAAAAAAACAAAAGTAGCTCAAAAAAGCACACATTAGAACCAAGGTGTGTGAGACACTTTCTCTGAAAGCATAAAACCTTTACCCTTGAAGCATAAGGGCTACAGCAACAGAAGACCACAAGTGTCACATCTTTCAGCTAAGAGCAAGAAACCGAGGCAACAGTTTGCAAACCTCACCACTTTTGAAGAATGACAGGTTGGCAATTTGTTACCTCGACCAATGAGTCTCTGTTACAACTATCACATTCAGATGGTTGGGTCAAATTTTTTGGTGTAAACAGCATGAAAGCATGGATCCATCCTGCATGGTATCAATAGTTCAGGCTGCCAGTGATGGCACAAAGTGGTGGAAGGTACTTCCTTGGAATACTCTCGGTGCCAATTTAGCACTGCTGAGCAGCAACTGCATGATGCTACCATGCCAAAATTGAAAAATTGGAAAGAATGTTTCCAACACCTTGTTGAATTTATGCCATCAAGCATTAAGGCAAAATGGCGTCCAAGTATGTACAAGCAGGGTGCAACTGATAAAGTGACCAGTGAGTGTAATCCCTAATATAAAGTCTCTGTGATTAGAAATTGTGCTTCTATTTTTTTATATCATTCTTTCTCAATGTTTGAGTAAGTGAAGTAAATCAACAGATAAAGAAGCGTGCAATGAGCACTGTCACCACTCTCCCTGGATATGCATGTGAACACATATACATGCCTGTCCCCTGGGACCTTACACTGCCTCGCCAGAAACAGCTCTTATTACCTGCAGTACTGCATGCAGCTCCAAAGCTGCTACCATCAGCCACAAACTCATTAATTACTCTTTAGTATCAAGCCGTAATTAGAGACAGCAATCAGGCTCCTGCCCCGCTACCCCTCTCTTAACTCCCCCCAGCCCCTATTAGCACTCAGCACTGTACAGTGTACTAGTGAGCTAAGTTAGCTGCTGCTGAGATGAGCTCCCCCACATATGAGATTAGGCCACATGTGGTTAGATAGGGGGGATGAAGCAGGCTCAGTGTGTGCTGGAGGGAAAGAGATAGCGAGGAAAAAATACAAGAGGGAGATGAGGTGATGCTGGCGCTCAGGTGGAGCATTAATTTGCCATTAATTATGTCATCACCGCTTTAGGTCACCCCTCCCTCTTCTCCCTTGAACGCACTTCTCCTCATCTCCCACTCCTGATGAGTGGATCATAACAGAGATGGAAAAGAAATATCTGATTAGATCAGTCTTGTCTGTCTGCACTACAACAAGGTGAAATGGGGTAATGTGGGAAGAGACAGGAGGGAGAGGGTTGGGAGTCATTAAGGACAGTGATTGGTTTAATAACACATAAATACAGAGATCGGGAAGACCTCATGAAAGGTCATTTTCTTTTAATCAGAAAAAAAATATAAAAGACATTTTGTGTGTCCTGTCACCAATTTTATTTTCTAAAGCACAACTAAATTAATTTAATTAGAGGTAGTTCTAGAAATAAATGTGACTATTAAACTTTTGAGGTAGATTCAATATAAAGTCTGAAGTTGCTGTTAATATTTTAATTAAAAGTAACATAGATAACCCTCAGACTGAATATTTATTCAGTTGCAGGTACTAATCTGACCTTAACTCATTTTCTGTATGAATCACATTTCTCCAAAGAACTTATAGTTGAAACTGTAAAGTTTACAGATACCAAATAAAAAGACAAAAATGTATTTTTTTTCTCACTGTATGAAGTTAAATCAGACTAAACCTTTCTTGTTTTATGCCAGTTAGAATCACCAAAATTATTTCATCTCTGGGACACAAAGCCTATCTCTTTCTTGAATGGCATCCATCCATCCATCCATCCATCCATCTTCTGACACCCGGAGTGTGTTGGTGCCAATCTCCACCTAACTTTCCGCTGTTAAAAGGCTTGAGTGACCAGACATTATCTGGCTGGAATTAGCTTTAATCAACCAGAATGTTGGTGAGATGGTAATGCATGTATATGCTGCTGCAACCATTTTAAGAAATAAACTAAACAGAAAAGTAGGGATATTTATGTTGATTAAAGTTGAGTATTCTCTTGCTATGACAATGAATCTTGGCAAATAATCTTATATTATTAGAAAGCATTCCATTTTCAGATGATGGATTGAACAGTTCTCCAAGAGATGTTCATATCTTGGAATATTGCTTTGCATGCTAACCCTGCTTTAAGCTTCTCCAGAACTTCATGCTCTTCGTGGTGTTGTTTGTTCACAAACTACCTCTAACAAACCTCTGAATCCGTCACAGAAAAAAATGTTTTTCAGATTAAATCTTATACTTTAAGTACTCTGTTCTGTAACATCCAAATGCAAATGCCTCAATTTTTCTAAGAGATGAGGAGCCTGAAAACATTATCATGCCACTATAATTTTTTTGTGAATTTTTTGTATATTAGCCTCAGGTGATGTGAATAACCCATTAAAAAAAAGAAATACACTGTTTATGAGTGTAAGGTATGCTGCCAGGAAAATAATCACTACCGGTGGACTAAAGCTCAGGCCACTCCTAAACTGATTGACATCTCCTTTAATACAGGGACTGTCATTAAACAACAACTGAGTCAAAGTTATTAATGTTTGCTGATGCTATAAGGTCTGTTTACATCAGTGTAGGGAACATTAAAGCTATCTAAAGTAATATGAAGACCCTTCTGTAGACGCAGTTTATAGAAAGTGGCAACTAATCCTTTGTTTTTTACTTCCCTGTGATGCTGGCTTTAATTATTCAACAATAGTATATCTGCCATGATGGCTTTTAAATATGATTTTAATACATTTTTATGTATTTATGTAGTTCAAACTGCTGAAAAATGTCATTGTTGTCTTGGAAAAAAAGGTGTCTATCTGTCCATCATCTCAGTTCTAACATGTTGTTTTCTAACTACTGTCCAGGTGCAGTGCAGTCCCACAGCTTTCAACCCTGTTTTCAACAGATAATCCTCAGAGGCCTTCCCAACAACCTCTTCCACTACTACTTTTCAGCCTTTGCTGTAACCCGAGAAGGTTTTTCAACACCTTCTTTGACAAAATTCTTCATCCGTTTATGCTTTTGAGGGTTGAAAACCCTGTCTTTGTGAAGTTTATGTTGTTTTTTTGTCTGTTCACAGTCCTATCAAATATGTAAACCATTTGCATTCTGAGCATCATGAGCCATCTGCACTATTTTAGGGGGTTTCTGGTTTGCCACCTCCAGCCTCAGGCGAGATCAGGCACCACGTTTTGACCATGCAAAGCAATACAGAGGGCCTGCTTGTGCTAAGTAGGAAAAAATGAATTGACCTGAATAAAATGTTTTTGCCTAGTTTTGTAGATCAAGCTTTTGGATTTGGAAAGCAAAGACACACATGTAAAAAGAAACAACAAATCTCAACTCCCAAATGAATGTTTTCTCAAAATTTCAAATACTATTGAGACTAATATTACAAACTCACCAAACTCAGAAGGAGTTGGTAAACTTACTGATGACTGTGTGCTCATACAGTATTATTCATAATGTTTTTTGGGTCAGCTGCACATGTCATTTGACTCAGGAGTCGACGCTTCTGAATCATTCGCCTTTGCTGCATGCCGCGCCAATGCACAGCCACTGCTAGCTTGCACAGTACTCACATTTTAACAAAAATCTCTGCTCTAGTTACCCAGAGGACCATCACAAAGTTGTGCAAATGATCTGTTCAATCTGACTCAGCTTATGCAAAGAATAATAGGCACAAATTTCAGTCTGTAGATGTTATTGAGAGGATAATTATTAAAACCTTTAGCTCGTTGTCTCCTCTCTCGTTCCCGGGGTTGAGGGTTTCCCCATGCGTAAGGGCAGTTCACACCATTCACTGTTCTACTTCAAACATATCCAGACAGACATCAATCACCTGAAAGAAACAGAAAAATTGACAAATACAAAGACCATTGCGTCTCCGGAGAGCGCCGGTGCCTCCGCACCCCAGCGATATGACTAATTATTTTAGCTCAGAAACTTTTATAGGAAGGTGTGTGCAGTCTGGGAGGTTCCCTGCTCCCTAATTACAATAAGTTTAAAATTTCAAAGGGAAGTTGCTCCAAATTTTTTATGACTGTCGTTGCTGGGCCTGGTGAGGTCCTGAGAAAAGCAGCATTTCACACCTCCGTGTGAGATCCTAGAATCTCTCCAGGTATCCTCCCCCAGAAATTCTTCAAACAAAAGATCCTAGCTCTTAAATGAGTTCAGGAAAAAGGTAATCTCTACACAAACCCCGTGAGACTCATCTGAATAAACAGATCCTTGCTGTAAACTAAAAGTGACACCGAGGCTGGTGGTTCAGAGTTATGCTCTAACCCAGAATATCAAAAAAGCTGATTTGGATGTAAGAACTGGCCAATTACCTTCTACTGATCAGATTATGTTGATTAAGCCATGAATCTAAATCTAACTTAAAATTGAGTCCTACTCAAGGCAATGTTGATCTGTCTAATTTTAAACGTGTGCTTAAAGTTAAAACTAGCATAATTTAATTATCATTTCCAACAATGTGCAAAGCTAATATCTGCATGATATAAAACTTGGTAGTTGCGACTGCAGCAAAATGTGTTTCTACACAGTTTTGGCTTATTGGGGCTTCATATAAATGCAGGCCACACCTGGAAAATTCAAGGGCAAACTATGTGAAGTGCTCTGAGCAAGCTCCCTTTCTGCATCTGCAATAGCTGTAAAAGTATCGCAATTTCACCATTTGCAAAGCTATTGGAAAGGCTATGCTTTGGCAGCAGTCACAATGGTTACTGATCATTGCTACAAATTGTCTTCTGATTCTGAGACTGGTGATTATGCTTTATTATTTTGATTTGTGCTCTATTTGTAATAAAATATTCAGACTAGATAAGGGATTTTAACAGTACCAAATCCACAAACCTATGGTGTATGTGGTGCTCTGTATTGTTAAGTACTGAAATTCTGCTAAAAAAAAATGTCTTTATTCTCCTTGTTGTTTGAACTTTAGTTTAAACCCAGTGGCACAGTTTTAACAGTTCAGCCATTTCTACCCTCTCTCATCTAAACGTGTCCCTTATTCAGTTTGGAGCTTTGAATCCTTAGAAAAGCCTTTCATCATCTGTGAAGTTATCCTTCGTTTGGTTCGTCAGATTAGCCGGTGCATTTTACCCCAGATAGAGCTCCAAGGAAGTCATTTATGAACAGGCCATATGGAAGTGTGTCCAAATATTTATAAATCAAACACTTATTTTGTATGCATGTTATTTTGATGTTTTTGTTATAGAACAAAATATATGTTTTTAGGATGTGCCAGCTCTTAACGTTGCAGAAGGAAGGTGAGAAGTGCTGATTCCTCATAAGCACTCAAGGACATGTGTGCCCCGGAGTCCTGCCTGGGTGGCTCTGTCTGTTTGTAGTTAGCAATGTCCCCTGCCAGCCCTTAGCTCCAAGGGCGGTCTCTGCAACAGCAGGACTATACCAACTGAGGAAGGACCTGTTTCCAGATGCTTGAATGGATGAATAATGACACTGTAAAGTGGCTTCTCTCTGTCTCTCCCATAATGAGAAGCAGAGGACCAGAACGTCCCCGAGGCACCGCACCTGGACTGAAGTGCCTTCCTGTCTGCCCTAAAATCTGACTCTCAGGAGACAGACAGAGAGAAGCAGGATTCTGGCCTCATGCCAGGCTCTGGGTTTTGGGTTACACTCAATCACAGTAAGTCTGGTCTAGATCCATGAAATTACAAAACATCTCATAAAGTCACTGAACCGTGTTTGAAGACATCCCACCTCCTACACCCATGAAAAACCAATTATTTAATTGTTTTCTTTCTTTTTTTGTCAGGCATCTTTAACTTTAAATAAATGCCGCCTGGCGCCTTTCTCCGGCACCTTTGTTGTTCTCTTTCTCTCTACTTCTCACTTTTTCCTTACAGAGAAGATTTGCCAAATGGAGTCAATTAAAAGTGTACATATAAGTGAGAAATATCTGTTTGAATAAGTGTGTTGGGTCTTATAACGAAGCTGTGCACTTCTTTGTGCAAATGTGTGAATTTGTGATATTTTCAAATGCATGTGCGCAAACATTTGGTATGGCGTCTGTATCTCTGCGTGTTTATGTGTGTGTGCATGGAGGCGAAGACTCCCCTGGGGCCTGGCAGTATGGCGCTGTTGCGCTCCAGACTCCTCCTGTGAAAACACCTCCAATGGGACCTGGACAGCTGTGGCCAACCTATACCGATTTGTGGGCCATAACAAGCCTTATGATACTCACACACCTCTTATTCAGACAAAATCTGGTTGTTTTTTGTCAGCATTTCTGTCTTAATCGTGCACACTTGCCCAATTTCCATTTATTTTTTATTTAAGAGATGCCTCCCACAATGCATGCAATAGTACTTTTATCCTCTCTATTTTGTCATTGTTCCAACAGCCACCCACACAATGACATAGTGACCCTCAAATTTGACTACAGACAGAACTGATCATATTTGTGTGAGATGTTTTATGCTTTAAAAATGACAAACAAGATAAAACAAAGAAAAAGATTAAAGCGACAAATACATCTCCTGCAAGTGCAGATTAGCACAAGTCAGCAATGCTCAATAAATTAGAATATGACTGAAAGGTTTAATTCAGTGCTCAAAAATAAAACCAAGTTTTAGCTCCATTAAATTAGGGTGTATTTTAAGCATTTCTTAATCTTACTCTGGAGGATTCTGAAAATCCAGAATGATGTTTAGAAAATTTTTACATTTAATAACAACTCAAGTTTTAAGTTATGGCCTGCACGATCGTGGCTGCTGATTTGAAAGTCGTACAGCTTGACATTCACTGATGCCTTGAACATTGAGAGTAAGCCTCATGATAGTCATTGTTAACTGAGTGTTTACAAAGTGATGTATTCAATGGACAGTTGAGTGGAAGGTAAAATTGTGGCAGAAATGGTGCAAAAGTGGGTTCTGGACTCAACCTGCACTGGGTAGTGTAGTGGTGGATTGGGGTCTGTGTCCATCCCTTTGTCTTTTTGGCATGGGTGCTGCTTCTTCTGTGCTGTTGACTTGCCTCCTTGTCAGACAGGTAGATACTCTGGAAGGCTGCCTGATGACTGTCTGCCAGGGGCTAATGAGGCGTCCAAGTGCTGAATTCTTTCAGGTTTATGGCCTTCTCAGTATTTAAGCTTCTTCTCAATTCTTGATGATAAATTTGCACACTATTGCACACAATTGCTCTACAAACACACTCCACCTCACTCACTCACTCAGACACATGTTCATTCGGACATAATCCAGAAGTCCAACAAAAGTTATACCAACATAGGTTCATATTTCATTATGTAGCCTGTCTACTTTGATGCCAGGAGCAAACCTTTTTTGATAAAATCAATTGCACAATTTGGATACTTTCCCCAGGTATCGCTTCTGTAAAAACAATTCCCTTGCACATGTAAGGATCCATCTTCTTCATACAGTATGCCTGGAATACTGGGCCAGGACACTCTGGCTTGGGTGAGGGGTGTGTGCAGATGTGGTGCAAAAGCAATAGAGATTACAGCAACCTTGAGAAGATTGTAAATCCAAATTCATTCAAAAACCATCTGTGAACCAGAGCTCATGTCAGCAGTATCTTCCCTGGACAAAGGAGAAAAATGAACAAACTGTTATTTTTAAAGATGATGAGCTTAATGAAAATAATCTTCCTTTTTTAATGAATTGACAGATTAATAAGAAATAAGGAAAAAATAAGTATTTTTTTCTTTAAATTTCATTTATTTAACAGTCACCAGATGATGAGATACATTCTCTTAAAAAAAGAAATAGACAGCAAACTGATAATCTTTTGAGATTCTTAGAAACTATTGTACATTTTATATATATTTATATATATATATATATATAGAGGGAGATTTTTTACAAAATAAAAGTCAGTAAAACTGGCAAAAGGAGAAGGTCAGCATAAAAAATAATAAAAAAAACAGAAAAAGGACAACATTGGACTTGTACAACAATCACAATTAGGAATGACAAAGACAGATCTCTTTCATAAATAAATATAAGAAAATTAGACATCATATATAGCTCTTTTTCCAATAGCAGGGGATTGCTAAGCATCTGTAGCATAGACTAGAACATAACTGCTTCTTGTTGTCGGAGTACTTATAAAATTCCACGCATTTTCCACGAAGATTAACTGGAACCAGCGCAACTAAAAGGCCTGAAAGAAATGTAATTTACCTCAATATTGGCTCTGATAGTCTGTGCCATGTTTGACCTTTGGCTGCAAAAATAACACCCACTCCACCCTCCATCCCCAATGTGTTTCTTTTTTGTATGAGTGCTTGGAGCAGAAAGTGGAGTCTTCTTGGGGGGGATCTTGAGAAGAGGTGCATCCTATTCTCTTTAGCTCTCAAGGCCAGTGGTAAACCAAGTTGCAGACACGCCCCCTCACCAACAACCGACTGAGCGAAGCACATATGGGAGGGGTGGATGGCATTGGATCTTGGGAAGGTCATACTGGACCATACCAACATCGTTTCACCAATGGATTCAATTCATACACTATGACATTTCAAGTCCTGTCATTGTCTGCCCCTTAGTATTCAAACAATACAACAACTACAAGACAACAGAATAAACACACAAAAACTAGATGTGGATGACTGTGTGGCATTTTGACCCCATCCTTTATGATAACCACTCAGACTGCTTGGTTTGAAAAGAAGTAGTTTAGGATTTTTGAAGTGTGGCTCTGCTAGAATTTTATACTCAATTAATGTCTTACCTACACAACATTAATTATTCTATTGCTATTAATCCAGATTAGATGGTCCTGTAACATGATACTAATTTGTAGTTTGAAAGAGACCAAAACCAATGTCATCTTCTACTGTCTTAAAACATCTTCAGTCTAAAAAATGTCTAATATGAGCACTGATTTTATGAACCTTTAACACATTTTGAGAATACTACATTATAATTAATGGTGATTAATGGCTAGACCCATTAATTGCCCTGCCAAAGATCTAATTAACATAATTTAATAAGAATACGAATTAAAGAGCATTGAACATAAAATTTAGCAAAATGCAACATTTGTTATTTATTTATTTACTGACCAGTTACTGCTAAACTAGCATGCCAAATTATTGCCCAATAATCAAATGTCAATTGTTTATAATGAGTTTCTTGTACATGCAATCATTATGACAGGACACCCCTTTAAAAAAACTATATATATACTAATTTGTAGTATTAACTCAAGTATATAATTCTCACCCTCTCTCCCCACACCACCTCCATGCCACCTTTTGAAACATCTGTCACTGTCATGTTTGCATTGAGCGGCTTTTACACAAAACAGGTGGGAGGTAATGCACCACAAATTATCTTCCTGTGCGAAACACATACTGAGAACAGAAGCTATAAAGCATTTCTGGTCAGAGTAAATGTTTAAGACACAAGATAAGTGTAAAAAGCAAAAACATTATAGTGGTTCAAGTGAAAACTATTTTATTGCCTTTTACACATTTTGTTAGGTGGTTACTCTGAAGAAAAGCAATTTACGTTCTACTCTTTGTTCTATAAAAGGAAGATCATTGGTGGCACATCTCCTACCATCATTCCCCTTGTAAGTCCCAACAACTGTTCAATGCAAATGTGACAGTAGCTTAAAGGTTTATAAAACAAAATAGAGTTTGCACATTTTTCAGATCAAAGTTTTTGTTTCAAGACAAAAGAAGTCCACTTTGGACAAGAAATGAGCTTGATCCTCTAGGCTCAACTAATCTTGATTTAGACTTAATGAAGATGCTAAGACAGTTATATATTTCACGTATGATTTTAGAAGTTGGCTAATCTTTTCGCAGAACCTTAATTCAAAAATCCATACCTGTCCCCTTAAATATTTCCCTTTGCACCTGTTTGACAGACTGAACATCAGGTTATTAGATTTGAAAACAAAGGAACATAACACAGATGACGGAGATCATTTACGATGTGAGTACACTACTGTTTTTCAGACACATTGATCCAAAGAGCATAAAAACTGAGACTAACTGATCCCACTGTAACAAGGCTTTATTCTCTGTATTATTTACCCTCTTTGAGCGGGGAAGTGGACAGTGACATTGCCCCTTCTCAGAGCAGAGCGGCAGGCAGAGTGACATAAAGTTAATCACCATTTTGTCTGAACGCTCCTGGTGCATTATGCTAAAGACAGCTGGGGGTGAGCAAGGAAGGACAACACGTTAAATTCTCAATAATGACACATTGCCTCTGCATCACTTTGGAGATTAAAAGCAAGATGCTGAATTTCAATCAAGCCACATTAATGGCTTGGTGTGAGGAATGGTGACTTTGTCTGCAGCACCAGACAGAGACAGAGGAGAGACAAACCGGTACAAGAAGCACAGGTGAAGTAAGGTAATAAAAAATGTTTAATTTGCCAAATCGCATGCTTGCCACTAATGATGGCATGCATTTAATGATATGATGACAGTCTATAGTAACCAATGGCAATGTAGTCTTTACATGTTACATTCAAGAAAAAAATTCAACCTTCAAGAACGGAATGTAAAAAAATAAAAATAACATGGCTGCAGATGAAAAATCAATTAGAATTTTTGAATATGCATATGTACATGTAAATTTATTTGAAATAAATTTTAACCATAATAAAAAATGTCAAATAAATCACTGTCAGAACCAATCTTTTAAATATGGTAAGAAATTATAAAATTTTAGAGAAGTACATTTTGCACCCCAACACAGACTTACTGTAATGAAGAATCCAATCAACCTTCGTAGAAATTTGTACACACCAGAAAAAATTCAGCTTTTTAGTTCCTATTTCTGACGCTTTCATTAGTTGTGTTCCTTTGCTTGTTCCTGTCAAATGTTGCATGCACCTTAGAAAACAAGCCAAGCTCTGCCTGAGCTGCTCTGTGAAGGCATTGCACCGTGAGATGTGACCCACTTGCAATAAAGTGCATTGAGAGTTCAGTTCTCATGGTAAATGAGAAGCGATGCCGGGCAAGCACAGCTGAGAGATTGTCATCACAGTACAGCTGATTCAAGAAAAAAAAAAATCTGACATGAAGTAGATCTCTCAGTAAGAAGGGGATTAAACAGAGTAGGGGTGATAGAGTAAGACAACAAAAAAGACACAGCAGGGGTGCTTGGTCCTATAGGCTTTGTTTAGAGCCATGTCATGGTAGGGCACAGTGCTTCAAAAGTTGGATCGCAGTCCTGGAGGTTTTGTTTTTTTGTTCAGCCAGGTACCCAGCTCTGGTTGCTGTGGGCCTGCTGTGGACCGGCCAGACCGCTCATTCCCATTCCCATGCCCATAGTCACACCCATTCCCATTCCCATTCCAATCCCAACCCCCTGAGCAAGGGAGCAGTCAAAGTTAAAATCCATCTCCTCCCCTGAGTCCATAATGTCATGTAGGAGGATGGACTCCACATCACAGTCCAAGCTACCATGAAACATGTCAATGTCCAAGTCAGCTGGTAATCTGTCATGGGGGTAAGGCTGGTGATAGCCATGGTAGCTACTGCCAACACTGCCGTTACCCATTCCTTGGCCATGATGGTAGGGTCCATTAGTCAAGCCCTGGTGTTGTGAGTCTGGATAATGACTGTGACGGGGGTGTGGGGTGGAAGCCACGTGACAGGAATCCTGAGGCATGCCAAGCATACCCGCTGGGTTAGGGGGGAGGGTTGTAGAAGCAGGAAGGTGAGCATGGGATGGGGGGCTATACAAGTAGGGAGCTTTGTGATTGTAAGTTTGTAGCTGATTGCTGTTTCCACATGGGGTCAGAGCTGCCGCTCGTGGCGGTGTGTGGGTATGGCTCCGGCTGAGATTGTGACCATTGTGAGCAAGGCTGTGAGGTGGGTTGTGGTTGCTTACACTGTTGTGATTATGACCAGTGGTGTGGTTGTGAGTTCTATTATGATTATGAATTCCATTGTGGTGCACAGGATGGTGGCTGTGGTGGTTGGGTCCTACTCCATTATTCGCTTGACCCAACATCGGATGGCCTTCCCTCTCCTGTCCCAGCATCAGGTCTTTAGAACCGAACTGTTGCACCGCAGAACCTCCTGTCAGTAAACTCTGTAATGCATTTGTACTTGAGTATGCCCGCATGGTTCCAGAAAAACTGGTAGCCTTGTTCTCCTGAATGGTCTGCATTGGTGAGTGGTGACGAAGAATACCCATCCCTGTTGTGTTGTAGACTCCTCCACCATAGGACACCTGCCCCTTCATTCCAGAGTTGTAGTGATACACAGGAGTTTGATGCTTATTTCGGCCAACAACAGGATGTTGTTGATGTTGCTGTGGACAATGATGATGATAGCCATCCTCCACCATCTGCTCATCTAAACTTATGGCACCTGTTAGGTTAGCCAGTTGAGGCAGCTGTTCAAGTGGAGGACAGTGATTTCCTGCCCCCATTGATGGAGAGCGGGCACTGGTTGGTGATGGATAAAGGAGAGGGGAGGCAGAACATGATAGACCACCTTCTTCTGGTTCCTCTGGTTCTCCCTCTGCTAGGATAGGTGAGAGACGTCCACTTAAGGTGGAAGCTGACGAACTAGCCCTGGAATGGAGGTCAGTCCAAGCGTCAAACTCTCCATCTGTCCCAGATGCAACTCCCGCGCCTGGGAGGGCTTTCCGTGATGGACTACCATGGTCTGGGGAGCTTTGAAGGCCCCCTACAGCAGATCCTGCTCCAATCCCAGGACGACCTACTCTCTTGCCTCTGATCCTGCCTTTGCTTTTTAAGTATTTAGTGCTATTATCCATGGAGACCGCCCGTCGTCTTGGGGCTTTTCCCATCTTTCCTCCATCTGGGTTTAGCATCCACCAGGAACTCTTCCCTGTTCCTTCATTTTGCACCCGGATGAATCGAGTGTGGAGGGAAAGGTTATGTCGAATGGAGTTCTGCAAAGACAGATGAAAGAGAGGAAGTGAGTAAAATCTCAAATTAAACAGTTATTTACTTAAAATAAATTTCCATTCATCTACAAAATTGTTCTTATATGAACATAGATGTTGAGACATTTTTTGCTTACAAATAATATACATAGAGGTATTTTTCCAGTCAACATGCCTAATTATAAGAACCATCTCAAAAGTCTTAAATTCAGAGGACAGCCACAACTGGCATGAGGCAAGACTCGTGTCAGCCTCATCCAACCTGAAGTGACCTGAGACTCAGTCTTGAGAGATTCTCTTTCTGTACATCAATTCTCGCACATTCATTCTCATCAATCCATCTGTCCTTTTCTATTTCTTCCTTCAGCTGGGCTGATGTAAGCCGCTGAGGTTGAGCTTACTCTATGTTTGAAGTTGGTGCCAGTCTGGCTTTGTGCCAGCCCTGTCTCTTTTGCTCTTCTAGCTTGAATTGGGAAGAGAGGGAGGGCGTATTGCAAGACTGAGCCAGGAGCAAGGAAGGCTAATGGATGTATCCAACCCTCTGACATCAACCTTCAATGCCTATCTCTCTTCCCCTCCCTTGTTTCGTCTTTATCGCAGCCTTTCAGAGTCTTGCTTTCTCTTTTGTTACCGAGTGCTACATATTTCAACTTGTCTAGATTTTCCTTTTTCTTATGTTACACACTTCTTTGAACATAAGTCATTTTCCACCTCTGCGTTCAATCTCCATCCTTTCAATTAGAAAGTGTGCCACCAATTACTTTCCCATTATCCTTTACGCCTGCAAGTACAGTCAATGGCTCAGTAATTCATAAAATCAAGTGTATTTTTTTCCATTATCATTTGCATCTCAAAGACTGCTGTTGTTGTCGCAGTTCTGCTCCTAGTTTGTATGGGTCGTTTAGACTATTAAGCAGGAAAATATCAAACCAAAAGCATTTTTTGTTTGAGAATATACTTGTACAATGGATTATTTCCAATTGAGAGGTTCTAACTCTTCGACTATCTCTATTATGTCGTAGATTATTTGTATTCACATGAAACTGCTCGGCAGGGAAACAAATAAATCAAATTGCTGTGAGGAAAAACACATAAATAGGAGGCAAGCTGAATTCAGGTGATCTGTGAATGCCTCCTTGGGTTATCTTGCTGTGACACCTCCGGCATTGGGTAGCCATGGCAACCTGGTAAACGTGAAGCAGCGTAACTATATCATATTGTGGTGAGAGTCAAGAGAGTTAGAGAGAGAGAAATGGAGGGAGAGCGGGGGGGATGGGGAAAGGATGCAAGAGGAAGCGGCTGTTTGATGCTGCTGCTCCAACACTAAGCAGCCTTTCATCTTGGCAGTGCAGGTCCGCAGGGGATGCCCGCTCCCTGCATCTGACGGCTTCTCTACGTGCCGCGCCAGCTCCCTGTCTCGATCTCTGGATCATCCACCTATCATACCACTCCAAATCATCCCCCCACCATGCCCCATGCACGCCTAAATTAAAACATATGTAAGCCGGTTGTAAATGGGACATCTTTCAGAGAACTGAACCACTTCGCGTTGCCACTCTGTGTGACCTGTCCGATTCAAATCTCGATTTATCCCTCTGTAAAAGAAGAGCAGCCCTACTGAACTTGAAGGGATTTGTCATTCCAAACCCTCTTTATCTGATGAATCCACCTGCTAGAGAGATTTAGAGATTTCGGATGGTGGCCAGCCACGGCATCAACACCATGATCATAACTGGCAGACGGAAATCTGTTATATAAATTCCAACAAATTTCTTGTCCCCAAAACATCCTGGTTTTGTGTGCGATCATGTTCAGGAATCTAAGAATAGCTCAGGGTGCAGGTGGTTCCGCCGTGGGTGTGGTTTCGTTCACATTCTGCTCTCTGAGTCAGGGGCAATTTGGCCAGCCTGAAGTCCTCACGCCCCCGAAACAGGCAGTCATTGCTAATCCCCCTCCATCCCTGAGTAATCCCAGACAATCCTGGGCTAATCCCAAGTTGATTCAGAGGCACTCCCAGCTGGGTGTCTCACACAAAGCTATGCCAGGTCAACTCAGAGGCAATGGGCAGGGTGGTTGTATTATGATCCTATAGTAATGCTGTATAAGAGGAGTGCATAAAGTGCAGAAAAAAGGATGACATAAAACCCTTATAGGATGTCAAAGTAAGGTGGTACTAATGTTTATGTATATTATAGTCGATGATAAAGCAGCAAACCAGTGTTAACCATATTTTTGATGCTTCCATCAAATCAACCACCTTTATTCTGTGCTCTGTCCTTGTGGCTTTGTCACATTTTCTTTACCCCTACAGCTTGAACAGAATAAAATTGAAAACTTTATTATGTATTAAATATTCATAAAATGGAAATTCTTTTTCAGCCCCCTGGCTTGCCGAGACAGACGAATGAAGCCCACAGAAACATACAATGACAGAGGAACACACACATCACACGCTTGGGCCCAAGAAGCTACTTCCTATTCAAATCATACCCCTTTAATACAATGGGCCTGTTGGAGAGGGCTCTAAATAATGAATGAACCAGTGGCAAAGCTTATGCAGAAAGATGCACTGCTTGGTCCCCTAATACTGGAATGAACAGATGGAGTCATAAGTAGATCTGTTACTTTTCTTTTTTTTTCCCCATCAATCAGGCACATCCACCCTCATCAGTCTTCAATCACAACTAACTTAATTTGGCCATAAAGCAAAAGAGGTAAAGGGTAATGACTTACAGGGCAATCAAAGCCAATTAAGGTGAACAAGGGTTTCGAGGATGTAGCAGAATCAGCTTGGGTTCAACTCTCATTAAGTCTTTAAAATGCCGATAGCTGATTTAGATATTTAGATAATAGATACGAAATAAGAGGATGGGATTCCTTGTCCTCAGATTAAAAGCTTAGGGTCTTTAAAAACAAGTCTGACTTGTTGACACTTTTCCACAACAGGCAGGTTGAATGAGAAGCTGAAAGGGCTTTTGTAAATTAAAAGAAGGAAACTGTACTAAAATAGATGGAGCAAAGGTTGCACATGAACAGATTTCAGATATTTTGGGTCTTGCAAAAAAAATTTCAAATAAAAAATACCATAGATTTTACGAACTAATTTCCAAAGTCTGTGTACAAATGGAAAAGTCCATCATAATTTAATTATGTACGTACGTACATACCTACATACACAACACTTCAATGTGTATCCATGTAAGGAAATAAAAATGTTTTACTTTCTTTCCTTCTTCTGCTGACCTAAAAAATACTTCAGTTGAATTGAATATATTTCCTGACTTTTTAAGTCTGTTTAGAAACCGTGACTTTTATCCTGAGCATCCTCGTTAAAATCCATTCATCTGGCTCTTGCAAATCCTGTAACACCGAAAAACTACTTCCCTGTTCTCGTTTTCTTCTTAAACATTCAAATTCAGTTTAATTCAGGCACTGCAGAGGCCTCTTTAGTGGTGAGAATCAATGAAGTTTAATGGCTATCAGAGTTGGAGCTTAGCACACATCAAGGTCTGATTGAAGTACACAATCCACCGGCATTATGAAGGCAGTAGGGATGCTCAATAAACCTCACTGTTCTCATAACAATGCCTAACCATCACCAGCTTGTCTGTTAACTGACGGTGCCCACTTGGCCACTTTGGCTTCATGCCCAACACACACCCTTCTTTCCCCCACTCCAAATGTGAGTTGGGAGAAAATACGAGTAGACAGGGCGGTGGTGGGGGGGTTGGTCAGGGTTTGTTATAGTGCCCATTGATTCGTTTGAAGCAACTTGATTGACTGGCATGGGTTCAGCTTTGGTGGATGGTGCTGTGCATAAAGGGGTGGGAATAGGAGGTACCACAAGGGGCCCCCTCCAAATGATACAAAAGAAGTGCCCTCAAAATGCCCATCCCCCTTTATTAGGCCTCTTTTAGTATCCACTGGGTTTTTTCCCGCTCACACAGAGAGGGGCAAGGAAACGGGTCAAATGGTTTAGAAGATTCAACTTGTGGCAAATGTGCATTCATTCAAACAGAACCGAGTGAGAAACCAAGAAGTGTGAATGGAGTCTGGGAACGGGCAAAAAGAAACCACTCACCCGATTCAAACAACCTCAAGGGTGAAACAGTGTGGTGCGCTTGCCCAGCTAAGAACACAGCAGCTGTTCTTGTAGTGGCACCGGGTAAAGCCGTTTGCCACACTCGACTGGTATTACCAAACCATTTCATGCAGAATGGATCCATTATGTATTGTCAAAAGGGTATCCCTCCATGGTGCACATTCATTTGATAAGCCTAAATCAACGGGGAGTAACAGAAGCACTAACTGTGTTTATTGTGATGCTGTTTTTGCCCGTGCAGAAGGCAAGAGGGATCAGGGGGAGGGGAGATTTCAACACAAGCAGTTTTGTTCAGCACAGGAATGAGTTTTGTCAGCTAAGCCTGTCTCCTGGCTATTGGTGGAAATTAGCGCCAGCTAAATATTCGCTTTTCGTGATTGATGTTGCGGCTTGAGTTGTCCCTTTGAAGGAAAATAAAGAATTTGAAGCCATGTGGATTAAAAGGGACAGAGTTGGGGGAATTTCACGTGTCTGAGGGGGGACTTAAATGTGACTGTAGGGCCTTGATGGCAGCACAGATATGCCACGATGAGGCTCTGATGATACGCTGTATCAAAGAGAAAAGACAAGCAAACCTTTGACAGTGAGTACAAGAAATAAAATTTGAAATTGACTGTGTGTGTATGAGAGGTAGTGCATGAAAGAGGAAAAGAGAGAGATGTAGTTATTTGCCTGAGAAGCCCAGAGCCAGATGATTAAAATCCCTTTAGGAGGCTTCTTTAAGAGAGACAGATGGGTAGACAGGCCTGTTTTGGAACGCAATCAAATTGAAAAGATTAAAAAGGAGTCTCTTTTATTAGGAGGTGAGAAACAGTTACTTCTCTGCCACATGCCATCATCGCCTCCACAGCAGTGGTCACGACTGCATTGGCATGCAAGACACATTGTATTCCTCATTGGGAAAGAAACAAACCTGGGATTAGGAAATACATGAATCTCAGTGCATTACTGTTGTAATGCTGATGAATGGTTGCAACAGCTATCTGTTACACAAAGCAGCTGCAAAAAATAACAAAAAATATATTTGGGTCTTATTTGTATCATCTTATACAGAGCTGCAGTTAGAATCAGACTGATGAGGGGAATTGGACAATAATAAGCTTGAGTTCTGTGGAATTATTGTCATTGATAATTCTGACCTGTTGCAATAGGATATTATGCCACAGTAAGTTTTAAAAAAACAAAACTGAATTTTCAAAGTGGTGGTAGGTTCAGTTAAAGCTACTCATCTGTCCTGTTTTGGCTGGTTTGAGCAATTTAAAGCATACAGAAAGAAATGTATCATACCTGAGAAATATATTGCTACATTAGTGGTTATTAAAGGACAACATTATTACCCAAGCGCTGTTTAACTTGTCCCTGTTTGTCAGTTGAGCAACTTTTGTTACTGACAGTGAATCTGTTGGGGTCATGTCCAAAACACTGTCAGAGCTAAAAACACAGAAGCATCTCTTTTTTGATGCCGTTGTGCAAATTCAAAAATCTAATCCACTGTTAAGTGAACTGATGAGTCACACCCTAACATAGCCTCGAGGATTTAGTTATTTTTTTACAAACTGACGACGATATGCCATTTCCATACTTCATACTGCTGATAATACTTCCACACGGCCTCACAAAAATATTTAAATGATTCCTTTACATTAAGGGTCTGTTAATGTCTGTGGAAAGTGTTTTTTAGACATGCTAACCAGACAACTTATGCTAAATGCATATATATGTAAAATTGTATAAAATGGTGATGTTTAATGGAGACAGTTGCAATAACAAAACAGTTGAAAGCTTCACAGAAAATTAATCTCAAACATTTGTAATGCATTTGAGGAAAAAAATCTATATTTGTGGAAAATTTAACTTTGGAGTAAATAAATACTGTACTTATACTATAAACATTTTATTTATAGAACACTTAACTTGTCAAAATAAGTTAAAAAAAGTATTTTTATGTCATTCATACATCTGAAACAAAAATCATAAACAGCTAAAGTTGGCATTACAAAATCAAAGTTAATATTGGTTCGGTACAACTCTAACTTTAGGAAAAAAAATGTTGCGTTCAATGCCAAGTTGAATCACTTGGCATTCTGCACCTAATCTTTGCACCAGAACTGAACAGGTACAACTTGAATGTTCATTCCTTTGGCTTCCGCTGTACTTGACTGTTGACTGTAGTTTGCACAGCCAAGTGAGTCCAAGCACAGTGAAAGGTGCTCTGAATTCGACCCCATTATTCCACAACACTGCAGGAGTGCCATTTCTAAAAAGGCTTAAAATGGAAAGCAAGTGTGTGGTAGCATGTCTGGTAGCTTCAGATCAGGAAGTGGCTGTGGAGAGGGGTGTAATGGAGTTGGTGGGGGATTCCTGCCTGACTGTGCACTAATTGCAGCCAATGGTTGGCAACCCATCATCTGTGCCCACCCTGGCGCCAGGGGAAGGGTTGGCAATGGGGCAATAGGGTGTGGGATAGAGAAGGGCTGCCGCAGCTTTTGTGGCTAAAAATAGATGCTAACAGATTAGAGTAGCATCTGAGACCCTGATAGGGGATCGGAAAATCCGCTTTACCGATGCCAGGGACAGCCAAGAGTTTCCGGTGGGCGCAAAGAGGACACAATCTGGGCATTGCGTCTGACGCCCACACACAGAATGGGGGAGCCTTGGATTTGAAGAGAGCACATGAACACGCACGTGCCACAGTACAGCATGGGTGTGGTATTTTTTCCACAGGGGCCTGCAAGGTAGGCAGACCTCACACCCTCCCACAGAGGATTCACACAACAGGTGTTTGGGCTGGGCCACCTGTGGGGCTGGCCGCCTGCTCGCACTTCACACCTCGACTGGGGAGCAAACTAACATTTTCCACTGGGCTCGCCATCCTCTTGTTAAAGACCAACACGTTTCTGGAGAGGCTTTTACAGCTCTTTTTACAAGATCTGCAAAATATGTGTGCGTGCAAGCGTGCGCAAGTCAATCTGCATTTATGAGAGCATGTGTGTCAATATTTTTGTTTCGGGCCGTTTAATAGCCGACAGCCATAGTGTGGATTTGGTTATGCAGAAATCTTCCTCTGCTATATACAAAGAAACTGTCAGCCAACAACAGAATCGATGCAGACCAAGGGGTTTTTTTCACATTCAGACGCCACATAATCTCATTCATAACAATGAGAATCTCATTTCCTACATTCTAAAGGTCAGTGCACACCTCAGATCACACTTTAATAAAAATCATTCTCAGCGTTTAATTTAATTTCAGCAAGGCAGGAAACTCATAGGCAGCCATGCACATGGCATGCAAAATTCATCAGATTGTCCCTTTAATTGCTTCAATTTCACAGTATAGAGAAGAATGACCACAATTACAGAGAGGAAGACAAATATACAAATATGGGCCACAGGGGCACATCTGCAGAGGGCACAAACATTCAGAAAAGACAAATAGTCTGTCAAGAAAAGTCAGCGGCTAGGTTTGTTCATTTTTCAATCAAATCAGATTGGCAATTTCGAGGGCAAAAATCATGTCCAGCTTTGTCATAACACATTTTAACTCTCATAAAAATCTGTACCCGGCAGCCACATAATCATGCTCAGGCACACTTACACACCTGTGCAGAAATTTATCCCATCTTTCTGATACATAGAGGAAAACATGACACAAAGCCTGGCACACTGGGCACGCTCATTACTGCAATGCCAAGCTACCAGTTGCTAAGGAGACCTGTGGGAGAGGGAGGATTCCTTGTTGTTGCTATAGCAGCCAGCTCTCTCCCTGCCAACTCTCTCCCTTAGGGAGAAAAAAAGGCAAGAGGTGGGGGGTGAAGTGGGTAGAGGTAGGGGGCAGCAGTTTAATGGGGCTATGAGGTGCAGGGGAACTTCATTAGCCATCAATGTGCACTGCACCCACCAATGCGCCCCATGAATGCCTACTCACATGCTGCACTTCAGCTCGCAGACTTCCACTTACCCACGCACGGACCATGGACCCCCACCTATTCATACACCTATATAGAGGAGAAGAATGAAAAAGGGGCGGCATGTTTAGAATGAAAAGCTTAGTTTATCTGCACATGGGAGAGGTTGAGAGGGTAGAGGTGGGTGAATGACAAAGGAAGGATCTTGAACAAGGGAGCCTGCTTGGAGAGAGTTGAAGGGATCTAAATTTCTGAGGCTTTGTTAGCTAAAAGCGATGTTAGGACAATTATCTGTGTAAATGTGTTCCCTCTGAAGCAGCATGAACCTTCAGTGACAAACACTATCCTCTACGACGACAGAAAAGATTTTTGCACTCAGACAAACTGTGTGAACATTAATATTTCACAAGCCAGCAGTGTTTCAAAAACATTTTGAAATCCCCTCTTGCATGATGACGTTTTCCCATTCCAACACACCTGAGTCAAACAAAAAGCTCTGGCAATGTCCTGAAAACGGTATTAGATTTTCTTACAGTTTTGCATGGCGGCATTTCTAACTCCATGCTCCTTTTTGTACACTGGTTCCAATTCTGTATAATAGACCATGCACAGTATTTTGACAAATCTGGTTTTTCCTTAAAAAAATGTTGTTCACCATTTACAGGTTCTGCTCTGCACTCTGTGCTCAGTCATTCCCCAGAGTGACGGAGAGCAGAATGCAGCTGAAACACCAGTTAAAACGTAACTGACATTCAAAATAAAATGGTAAATCTAAGAATTTTATCACTATTTTTCAGGACTTCGCTGGAATCACACTTATATATGAAATCAACAAGTCATATTAAAATATAGAGGAAACATGCTAATGTTAGCCTTACATGTACTGTCCATAGGATCAAAACACATGTTTACTGAACATTGTAGCTTAGTTACATCAACAACGATAAATCTTCAAGACAAATGACGACGCTACACTAGACTAATGTATTGTAAAAAAAATCAAGAGAAGTGTGGTGTCTTTCAGGTTAGGTTCCTAGGATTGTCAAAGGTGTCATATATATGTGACATTTTTCCAACATGATGGCAGCCATTTGAATGCTTTTGTGCCTCACAGAGAAAAGATAAAGTGGTTCACACAAATGCATGGTATGAAAGAGTTGAGAAAAACCTTGCAAAATGTGAGCACATTCATTCTTCTATAATTGCAAAATTCAACAGTTGGTACTCAAAGTGGAACCCAAATAGTGGGAAAAAGGTATGCCTTCAAATCATTCCAACTTAATTGTCTAGAGTCTAGAGAAACAAGATGTCTGTGGATTCAAAGAGAATGAGAGCGCTCTCAGGCAGCGTCAAAATGACTTCTGTATGCACAAGCTGTGCTTCGAATATTGACAGTCTGATAACCTGCAATGCCCCCGGCTGCCTCAAACTCTCATATTTTAAGTGGGAGAGTACTGTACGGACGAGAGAGGGTATTGATTCAGTCTGAATTAACTCAGCTTGCGCGTGAATGCTGAAGAATGCCACCAACCCACCACCCATTACAGTCCTGACACCCCCCCCCCCGCCAAACCCCATTTCCTTGACCAAAGCTTGGGCCGACTGAGTGAGAGCTCATGAGGAAACAAAATCAAGAATGGTTGAAAGACGACATTCCTCTCCAACTCAGAGGAATGAGAAAGATGGGGGCAGGGAGGGGAGCAAGAAGAGACAGAATTCACTACCCCTCCTCCCGTTGTCTCCGTTTCCTGAAACAAAAAGAGCCCAATTAAGTCAGTTTGAGTTAGGGTCATTTGTGTGTATGTGAGCGAAATGTGCATTCAAACCATGAGTGTGTGTGTGTAATAAAGGATACAGAGGGGCAACGTACTGTAAGTTGTGAAACTGTCTGAGAAAGGCAGAATAGGGGAGGGGGGGTGTGGAGTTTGGTAGGCCTCTGCGTGTGGGAGGGGGGTATGGGGGGGCCTCTCCCATTCCAGCCTAAGAGGACCAAACTTGCTCTCAGCTCCTCGGCAGGAGACGCTGAAATATTAATCGCCACGCTCCAGCCGCAGACTAGAGAACACAATCGCTTCAAACTCCCACCCTAATGAGTGTGTTCATGAATGGCTAATGTGCGCAGATGGGGGGCTGATGACTGGATAGATCGCAACGGGGTGTTGAGGGAGGGAGACGAGAAAAGCAGGGAAGTGGAGAAAGTGAAATTTCGGCGGGGCCTGCCGGTAGAGATGGTGAAGGGCTGCACAGGCATGCCATGACCTTTTAAGAGGTTCCTGAAAACTTAATTAAGGCTAGCCCTGCGTTACTCTTTCTCCCTTTTACTTCCTTTTCTACACACACTCTTGCATGCCTACGCACACACACACAAAATTTTATGCAATCTTCCCATCCACCCTCCTTCAAGTGTATGCTGATCATTTACCCTCGATTCCTTCTGCACATACACCCCGCAGAGCTGATGTAAAATTCTTTTCTAGGGATAAAACTTCAAAGATTTCTGTTCATTTTTAACAAACATCCCAGTTTATTAGTCGTGTTGAGGCATGTAAAGAAACACGTGAAATTACAAATAAAAAAAGAAAAACAAAGAGCCATTAAATCTGCAGGAGCAGGTATGTTTTTCCCTCACCCCCTATGTAGATACACCGCAGGAAGAGGAAAGACTAAACTTACAAGAGGAAGGTAAAGAGTTGTTTCATCTCAAGCACCATTCACTTCTGCAGGGAAATTGGAGTTACATCTCACAAATGGATTGAAATAATCTTGCAAAGCAGAGCATGTACCGGAGGCCAAAGGGTCCTCTCCATTGGAGATTGTTCCACATTGAATGTTAATGTTTCACATGCAACATTGATAGCTGAACCTGACCTTTCCCTCACCCTGCTGATAATTTATAAGCATCGTTTCTATTGTCATTACTTCATCACATTTCAAGCAGCGATGCCAGAAATGTCTCTTTCTGAACAACCCCCCCCCCAAAAAACAGAAATGCAGGTTAACATGTCTTCCCATGACTCTTCATTATCATAGAGGCCAACGACGGATTAAAAGTCCCTGGCGTGTGGACGCGTATGCAGACATACAGTCATGCATCAACATAGATACTCTCACTGCATCTAATTAGAGGCATGGGATGCTGTGACCCAATTCCAGACGTTTCTGTGTTAGTCTGGGTCCGGGCATCAGCCTGGATTCAGATGGGAGATGCAAAGGGCCTTATACAGACAAGTACAGGTGTGTTTTAATAATCAGGAATATCATCAAAAAGTTTGTTTATTTCAGTAATTTAAATTCGAAAATTTATTGGCACGTTATATACAGAGTGATTTTGTGCAAGCAAAATTCAGTTTCTTGGGCAACTACAAAATTACACAAGACAAAAAATTATTTTTAAAACAATATGAGCTGCACAACTGAAGAATACTACTGAATTGACAACAGCACTGACACACTCCACAAAAAGGGTAAGCATAAAAAGGACATTGATCAGCGACTTATCAGTAAGTCACTGATAACTTCCACAAGGAGAATAATTGCTGGCTGTTCATGTAATGCTGCATCTGAGCATATTGATAGAAAGTTAAGGGAAAGAAAAAGTGAGGTATAAGGATGCATGAAGCATCTTTCCTTTCATTCTAACTTAGCACACAACCTCTACATAATGCCAATTTCCTCTACCAGCAGTACTTAACACCTGTGAACAAAGTCAAAAGTACTATCATTCGGTTTAATGATCATCGTATTATTGTTTGCTTAGCCAAACCTATCAGCCTGCGTTTTGTTTGGGACAGTGAGGGCCAATAATCTAAAAAGGATGGAGGCCTGTATGGAGGGAGCCTGGGCTTTTTTAATGTCTCGGCAGGGCCATGTTATTTACCATGGTGTCTCATCTCTCTATCACACAACACAATGATCCAGTAATTATAAAAAAAAGCTATACGTAGATGTATGTTTTACAGTTATTAGCTGTAGCCCTTAATCATAAAATATTACAAATGTAATATTCAAAATAATAGTTTTTATGACATTCTAATTTACTGAATATCATAAATGAGAATAAAATGAGAATGTCTCAGTTTATGCTGACAGGCAGTTTAAAAACTTCACCTTACAATCTTGCAACATAATCTCAGACAAGTATTGCTCATTCAATACGTACAAAGCTGGGGTTGCAACATACGAGGCCAGCATCGTGACACGTCTTCAGCATCATATTATATAATGGATAATAGTTATTTTCTTCTTTATTTCTAATATTGATTCAGAAGAAAGTGAGAGGTGGCGAAGAAATTCATATTGTCCACACTGAGCCATGAAAATCCCTCTTACAATTCTATCTCACACAGATCAGTTATTGACACACACTTTAAAACTAGCAGCATCAAAGACAATTGTTTTGATTGCAAGACCGCAGACTGAACACAGCAACAGATGTTAGAAAAGAAATGTTGAAAAAATACAAAAAGCTTGCTGCAGACATCTGGGATGTCAGGCTTTGAAAATGCAGTTCATCACTTTACAGTTGAGATTGTTGAGTGGTTGGAATGAGGAAATAATAATGAAGAGGACACAAACTAGAATTCAATCCCCAAAGTTAATTAAGCATTTAAACCAGGATTTAAGCATATGTTTAGCTCAGTCACCTACCCTGGGACGAAGGCATGGAAGAGTATAAGATTTTCACAAAAATCACCACATTTTCACAGCAATTACAGAAAATGTGTCATTTGCGCACCCAATACGGCTAAAAAAACAGGTCTTGAATACTTCAAGAGAAATTTAAAACAGCTACCGTCAGAGATCAGCCACAAAATTTTGATTAGCGCATATCTACTTTAAAATAGAGAGTTTCAAACATGGTGCACAGAAACAAAGGTGTTTGCTTTCAAAGCAGATAATTTTGCATCTTTGCTGGGTAATTTCAAACCTGTTATCATTTGTGCATCGTTATTGTCCGGACATTTTCACAATTTCTCCTTTTAAAAACATATTCCCCATCAGACTCACAGGGCAAAGGAGTTGCTGGTAGCATCACTAACCAGCAGGCTGTACCCAATGATTACTTTGATGGCCCATAGCTATCTATCACCAACACCTGAAGACAGACGAGGCTAGATAGAGGCATATTTGCAATAAATGCATGGCTGTGAGCACCATTGGGGCGGTCGGTTTTTGTGCACAGACTGTCAGGATGCCATAAATGTAAATACACATCTGTCAGCAGCATTGTATGGACTAAGACACATATGTGAGGTGCTGCTACACCTCTATATGTGCCTTTGTGTGTGTGTGTGTGTCTGTTTGTCGTGGCACTCCTGGAAGGGGGGCTGGCGTGTTTCCGCCTGAGCGCGGCTGTCAGTGGGCATCACTCAGCCCTGCAGTGTGGCAGTACGCGAGGATCATTAGTGGAGACGGAGGGAGCAGAATGGAGGAGAGCAAGGCAGGAAAAAAGGGAGAGAGGGGCAGCGACTGGGTGAGTCGGGCAGCACGTCTTAATATCCGTCTTGAGAGTATTACACACACGGCGATGCACTTCGCTCTCAGTCACGCAATCACCCCACCTCAGAGGGCCCGCCATGGTACCCTCCTCTGTCATCGTCTACCGTTTTGTCACTCTGTGCACCTTCACCCATCTTAACCTGTTCCCCCCTTCATCTTTTCTGAACTCTTTCTGTCCCTCCTAGTACCAATTTATGCTCTTTAAGCTACACATGTCACAGGTTTTATTCTTTCCAGCTCCACATTGATCCACATTGCATTCTTTCTTATTAGCCATCACTTTATCCCAGACCCCTGCTTTTATCTTCGCTCACTTTGCTTCACACAGCTGATCTTCTCCTTGCACTGGAGCATCATTGTTACTTGACCTGCTCTTGACTGCAGCAAGGTGAAACAACTGTTCTACACATTCGAGGCATAATCTTCTTTCTGTTTTTGTCTTTCATCCTGCAGTGTTTCCCAGTTCTTCATCCAATGCATCTGTAGGTATAAACAGGTGCATTGAATGTGATTTGTCTAACAGGTAGTACCAGTATGCATCATTATGAGGTCACAGTTGTACGATACCTTGCAAATTAAAATATTTTGTGTCCAGTGTGCATTTCAACTGTCAGAGGCAGGAAGTAAATTCAGGAGCAGTATCTCGTTATAACGAGCAAGTTTTAACCTCGCTATAACGTGATGAGATTGCTATAATGAAACATTCTCATTATAGCAAGTCTCAAAATTGGTTAAAAATTAAAAACTTTCTCATAAGAAAGAGATATCAAAGTGCACTACTTCGACAGATTACAACTTTAAATGGTTTTCTGTGACTCCTTCACATCCGCGGCGCGGTGTCCTCGCGGGGCGGGTATATTTTCATTTCGGACAGCATCAACATCATAAATGTCATTAAAAGGGTAAGTTGTAGCAGAATGTATTAATAAAACTGCCCATTAGCGAACTGTTCAAATATTTTATATATTACTAAAAATAAAATATTATACGCATTTTATTAGAACTTCTGAAAATGTAAACATTTTTATCATCTTTTCACATTATTATAATTTGGTCCTGTACAAATAAAAATTTAGTTAACTGATAAAAATAAATAAATAACCGGACAAATGTTATTCTTAAAGTTCTATTTCTGTGGCCACAGAAATTGCTATGGTGGGCCGCATTTGGCCCGAGGGCCTTGAGTTTATCTCTTGTGTTGTAGATGATACTTAAACATCCCAAGAGATGTTGCTGTTTTACTCTTACGACCTTCCTGATTTAAATAAGATGATATTTTGATTTTAATGAGATATAAATTGCATCATAATGAGTTTTATACCTCATTTAAACGATACAGTGTTCTAGTTTTAATGAGTTTTATATCCAGTTATCACGAGAGACGTTATCGTGATAACAAGATGCTGCTCCTGAATTTATTTGCAAGTTCTGGCAGTTAAACGCTTCAGTACTATCCAGTGGCCCAGAGTCAGCCATATTTCTATTGACACCAACTTATTCAAATGTGTATTACCTCTGAAGACGACTGGTTGCACTGGAATTTTACTTAGGAGTATCACCCTTTTTCTAACACATAACAATTATGAGTTAGTTTGTGCTGTTATATCAACTGTATATTCATAGACCTCCACTGTCTGCACAACACACCCAATACTACAATCAACATGTGAGACAAATTAAATAAACATAGCAGTCTCTAGAAGTCTAGCTCTGTTAGCACAAGTGTAAATTTGCCTGTCCTGGTTCCGCTTAGCTCAAAAAGTTTTCACGCTCAGGGATCCATCTGTTTGCATTACTGTCATAGCATTTATCACACACAGATTAGGGCCGATTCTGTAATACACTTGTCCCAGTGAAACATTAGTGGGCTTGGTGTTGGCACCAGCTGTGGGTGCAGTTAAGCGCTACAACCCAGCTGATGACAGCAGGACAGCAATATCATGAGGTTGTGCAAAGTAACCTGGACAGATGCCAGCTCAGCTAAAACGCAGAGATTTTGGATGCTCTGAGTCAGATATAAAATCAGGCTGAGAGTGAATGCAATAGAAGTATAGGACTGACTCACTGAAACAGAGGGCATGAAAACGTCACTATAGCCTTATTTAGACATATGTAACATATTTCGTAGGTGAGAATGACACTTCTTCTACTCTTATACTCATGTAAAAACATTTCCCCTGTAAAATATTTATTCTTTTTGTGAACTGAACAAATTATAACACCAGATAAGCGTAATTTGAACAAATCGCCGCCGTTTCAAAGCCATTTCTAAGGCTTTAGGACTCAACTCAACCACGGTGAGAGCTATTATTACAAAATGGAAGAAAAGTGAACCTTCAAAAGACAATTACTCCAGCAGAACCTGAACTGAAAAGTCTACACCTGTATTTAACAATCCAAATGGGAACAGTACCATAGCGTTTAACATCTTTCAGTTGATAACAACTCATTAAGTAAAACTTTTCTCAAGAAAAGATATTGTTTCCTGGCTATAAACATGGGTTCTTCGACCCTCCCTCAGTCTTAGCACGATACTCTGGAGGAACATGGTAAATATCACCATGCTCCTCATACAGTGGGGTAGCGGGGCGATTATCCCGTCAGACCGTCAATTTCTGAAACCACACACACACAAATAAACTTGTAAAAGCGCACACAGGGTCAGCGTGACCCCGACAGACTGCATGCAGAGTAAAAAACTCATGAGGTCTAAATGACTCCGTCTCTTATGACTGTGAAAGGGCTAAGGATATTTGTTGTAAAGTTGTAAACATGCACACACACATGCAAGCAGCCTAGACCTCAGCAGCTTCCCCTCAGCTGCCCTTTTGGCATCTCGTTGCCACTCATTCAAATCTCAACCCCGTCGATCTCTTGTATGATCGCTTGTAAGGATTTGAGAAAAGTCTTCTCTAAGCTGATTGGAAGGGAAGGGGGCAAATTACCATTGCACAACTGTGTAAAAAATGTCATGGGTCATGATTTGCCTTATGTAACTGCTCATATGTGTGTGTGTGTGTGTGTGTGTGTGTGTGTGCAGCGCAAGCCTCCCTCCCACCACCCTTATCCCACGCCATTTACCCATTTTGCACTAATTGAGGGATCTTTTTTTCAGAAGCTGTTATTGCAGACATTTAATTATTTATTTTGACGGGAAGCAATCTGGTGGATAGTGAAGAGATTGCAAATATGTGTGTATGTATGCAGGCATGGGACAGAAGAAATAAGGGAAACGGAGAGCAGCACGAGGTCAGTGTAGCTTTTTGGGTAAATGTGCATCTGAGTGCTGCTGTAGATCACCTGTACACTACATCTGTGGGGCTTTGCGTGCACATACAAGAACAGTGGGTATAACATTTACTCTGTCTGTGTATGTATGTGTGCATATGTGTGTGTGTTACATCTTAGAGTGCATGGCATTCTCAGTGCAGTGGGACTGCACTAATGGAGCCACACTTGAGCTGAAGTGTGCAGAGTGTAGCTGAAGTGCAGCCAAGTCTAACTTCCAGTCCTGCATAGAAGCCCTATAATCTACTCTCTACTATTCTATTTCTCCATTTCCCCCACTTCTGTCCCCATCCGTGTCTCCATCAATTTAATTTTTCATCCCTTCTTCATTCCATGCCCTAGTCTCATCTGTCTGTCTCCTGACCGTCTCCCTGTTAAATCTCTTTATCCTGTTTTGGAAAGTAAAGATGACACAGAACAGCATCCTTGCTGGTTCAGCTCTGGATTCTCTTTTTCTTCTTGGTTCCCGTTGAGCAGTGAAGAGAATGAAATAAGGGAAGACGACGTGTAACCACCAGTCGCGTTGACCTTTTTCAGTCTCCAGCACCCGAGGCACAGTGAGTGAGACATTAGGAAAATGACTGAGCATTATTAACCCTTACTATCACACACATTTTGCCATACTATCTCTTCAGATGTCTTTTTCTTTAATTGCACAGAATATGAAACAATAAACTGTGACATCACATAAAGGGTTAGGGGCTATATATATTTTGTGAATGCAGGTTCCCTCAGAGTCTCTGTGTAATAAAGTAATAGTAATAACAATAAACTCAGGTTTGATTGAGGTGGATTTTGTAAATTTCTGTTGTAGGACTGTTCAATTAAGGACAACTATTTGAACAATTACTCTTGTAAACAGTTATAGAGGGAGTTAAGAGACTTATATAAGTTATATAAGTTCAGTCCATTTATCATTCATGGGAGAAAAAAAATCTTAAAAGGAAGTCAGATATAATACATAGCAGAGGTCCCAGACAGAACCTTGGAGAACACCAGAAATAACAATAGTATGTGACCAGGGTTTGAAAAATTTCAGCTGTATGAGGTGCAACCAGAGATGAAAACATAAAAATGTTAAGAGATGTTGGTGATTCTATATAGCTGCTCAGCAGGATGTTGTAGGATTTGGTGTCAAAGGCTTAGATCAAGGAGAATGAAGAAGGTCAATAGTCCCACGTTAGCTGCCAAGATTTTCTGTTATTTCTTTTTTTTTTACAAGAGACTCTGAAATGGAGGGTTAGAAAGCAGATGTGGTGTTCTGAAAAAGCCTAAATATATACAGATTTTTTTTCATATAAATCATTTTAATGTAAGTCTTAGGTTTATTAATCTGTTCATTTCAACTACAGCAGTTTTGTGTATGATTTGTAGTTGTGATTGAAATAAGCTTATTGTATGTAAAAAAAAACACTAGTAGGTATGAGAAAGTTTATTTAGCATTTTCTAACAGTAAATTTACAATCATTCATAAGTGGCATTGCTTATTTTAAATGCAATGCCAGTTATGGCATTGCATTTAAAAGATGTCATAAGTGGCATCTTTTCTTATAAGAACTTATTCTTATAAGAATAAGAAGAATAGGTTTCTTCTTATTCTTTCAATAAGAAGAAACTTATTGAAACTTCCAGAAACCTTGCTGAACTTTAGTCAATATTTCTAATAAGACATTACCTCTCTGTCTTGGTTTCCTCATCCATTTTACCCCAACTTTGTATGTGCACATGACTGGCACATGTGCATGTGTGGCCAACCCTCTACTCCAGTCAATCAGTGAGCAGAGACAATTCCCCGAGTGACATTTAGGGAGAAGAAAGAGAGCCATTTATCACTTTAGTTTTGGGATAATAAAAGAATGACTGAATGAGCCTGTGTGTGTGTGTCATTGTGCATGTGTGTGAGCAAGAGAACAGGCAAGAGAGGAAAACTGCTAAAGATGAAAAGGGAATTTCAAAAAGCACATGAAAGGAGCAGGAGAAATAAGCGAGGGAAGAGGGAAATGAGTGATAAAAAGGCTACTTTGTGGGGAGGCCTGTGTGTGAAATAGAACAAGAGAGGGAAGAAGGGAAAGCTGTGAGTGACTGACAGTAAAAAAGAGAAGTGTAGTCAAGAGAAAAAAAGAGCCTAAAGTATGGGAAGAAAAAAGGCAGAGACAGGAGAGGGGTTGGAAGAATGCTCTTGGCTCAGAGAGAAAACTAAGGAGAAAGAGTGGAAAGAACCTCAGATGAAAAAAGAAGCTGAAAAATGAGTCCACGAGAAAGACGGAAAGGTAAAGGAGACAGTCTGGAGACGGAGCTGAGTTCATTCAGGGCTATGAGTAGACTTAGAGTCCAGACCTCACACGGTCAGCATACTGAACACAGGAGCCAGTGTCCTGACCCAGATTTATGCAACAGACATACTAATCTGAACCGTAAAGAATTTCACCCCCATGCATGACCGAATGTATCTGTAACCCAGGGGCCCCCTACCTTCACCCCTTTTATCCCAGCTGTTCTTACAGTCACCCCCTAACCTCACACAAATCCAGTAACCTCCTCACACACGTGACAACTCTCCCAAGCAAATTTGATCATGGATGAGTTGCTTGACAAATATAAACAAATTCCGCCAAAAAGATGGAAGCCAGTCTATGTTTGAACTAGATTCTGTTAGTCTATTACATTAAACAGTTTGTAATTAGAATTTGACTAAATATTTTCACAGTCTGTGGGGTGTAAACACTGTTAAAGTGCAAGCTTTTAAAATATGAAGCGATTTCTTCCTATGGCTTTTGGTCTTTCAAGAGCAAAAATGAGTTGACATTACAGCTCAGCAGGGTCCTCACCCCTCTGCTACCTGATGTGACCTCTGCAGCTCCATCCATCCATGAACACGTGGATCGGCTGCAGTATAGCCACCATTAGCATAACAAGCATATTTCCTGAGCATAACTCTCACTACCTCTCCTTTCTAATACGCTCCCTCTTTTTTTCCCTCCATCCACCTGCTCCAATCAGTCAGCATTAACTATATTTCCCTTTATGCCGTGGCTCCCTCCATCATTCGCCCGGACCGCCAAGCTCAGGTAAACTGATCGGCGGCCCCTTACACGCTCCACTTTCTCCTCCCACAATTCTTTGGCCCGTGACAGGAGGGTGGGGAGGGATGCTTGATGGACAGGCTCAGAGAAGCAAGTGACCCGGCACACCACTGCCAGGAAGGGTCTGGAGATGGAGTGTTGTGAAATACATCGTTTACGTCGGCGTACATCATCTCTTTCTCAGGGACAGACGTGGCAACGTGCACGCCCGTAAACATGCACGCACGAGCGCAAAGCCATCAATCGCTTGCATACAGGAAGAGGTATCAGACAGGGAGAAAAATTGAATTAGGAAATATGGGCACCGTGATTTGTGGAAAGGCAGTTTTGAGGCAGGGAGAGAAAATACAGCTTGGAGCGCACTTCATCTTCAAGCGCGGCCAAAGAGGAAGAAGCATCTGTGTTGTTTATCTAAAGCTCCCCCCATCTAGTTACAATGGCATGATTTGAAATATTCATATACATGTATGACAAGATCAGGCCCATTATGCTGATCTCTCTGCAGGGCTTTACTAAATGGACTGAATGGAAAGCCATCAGTCAGTGTAAATTACAGTATGAAGACAAGATGCATTACATAAGCTTATAGATGGGCATGAAGAAGGGTATTATTGTAGTGTGATATCAATCACGTTCTACAATGTCATCAGTATGATAATATGCCATGGGCGATTTCAAGGATAAACCCACCATTATAATATTTCACAAAGCTTATAATGAAAGAAAACCTATTAGGAATTTTCTGTGCTTCATAAGGTATTATGGCCCATTTTTTAGATGAATCTGTAGCAAGATGCAAGGCAGTAAAGAATTAAACACAAACAATATGCAAAAGAGCAGGAAATAATTATCTTCTTTTTACTGAAATGTTTGTATTGTTTTTATCAAGAATTAGCGGTGGGTGATTTGGACTTTCGGGACTTTATGGATTTTATTGCGATATTTTATGGTACAACTGTGACAGCAATAAAGATTTAAAAATCTCATTTTTGTTACTTACATTTTAGGTAACTGCACAGCAGTGACTGTATTGTGCAGCATCCACAGCACCAAACACACAAATATTGTTCTTGAAAAATATTCTAATTTACATCAGGCTTCTTTGGGATGCCACTTATGTAAAAAAGTGTGATTTTTTACACAGTAACAGCATTTAATGATATTTTTGAACAGGCTGATATTAATTGATGCTCCACTAACAGTGGAGACAATAGCAAAAATAAAATGTCAAATTATTCTGTCAGTTTTGCTTTACATTAATAAGTGAAATTTATCATGACGATCACAAAAACCTTTCACAATAAATAGCAAACAATACGATAAAAGCCCACCCCTATTATGAATGACAACATTTTAGATTATTTGTTTGGATTCACCATTAATTTAATAATGGGCTTTATAAACCATCATACAGGCTGAGTCTTTGTTGACCAAGATGCTAAAACATTTCATGGCAATGCACAAAGTCTGCATTTAATTGGACATGCATGAAGCGTATCTTTAATTACAAGTAAAAATAGCATATTTGCTGTACGATACGCTATTAAGGCACACGTTAACATGAAGCAGACTAGCCAGAGGCTGTCTCGCTGTGACAGAGGTGAGTCCCAAAGACGGGGCAGAGCAGAGAGGGCCCTGTAGTGGTGGAGGGAAAAAAAAAAGACGAAAGAGAGTGTCAACCCAGCGTGACTACCGCCTGCCTGAGTGGAGCAGCCTGCCTGCAATTAAGGTGGAATCAGGGAGAAATCTGCGCTGCCTTGATAATGAGCCTCGTCTGAATTATTAACGAGAGCTGTTCCCCCAGGACCCAAGCTCCCACTGAGCCCATCAGCCCCTCACACCACCACCTCCACCGCTACCACCACAACACACCCACATGCACACGCAGACGCACTCATAAAGGAGAGAGGGAGGCACTCGCATCTGCAATCACACAACGTGCACACTGACACAGATAAGCAACAAGCGTGCCTCTACAGACAGCGTCCAAAACTTCAACCACAGAGAAGGCCAGAACAGTCAGCTCATAGGTGGAAATCTGAACCATTTCTGACAATTACACCACAAATATTTCTCTTAAATCAGACAGCTGTTTTAGAACAACATGGTTTGACATGAAATACACACATATCCCACATAGCATTCTTAATTTAACCTCTGATTCAAATTCGTTTAGCTTGTACGGCATCATGGGGGAAGCTTTTACTGGTACAGACCAGCTGAACCGCTTCACACTGATTACAAAACAGTATGCATTTGGATGGAGTATGGATTAAAAAAACAGCAAATATATATAAGCCATTTTGCTTTTTAGACATCTTTTCTCATCTTGTTCTTGTGAACCACAACTGATCTCTAACCAGCTACTATCACAAAAGAGTTTGTGTGGAGTATTAATAGATCTAGAAGTAACAAAGATGAAGGTGTTACCAGGATCTAACTGAGAGGTAACCAAGAAGGAACAAAAGGAACGATTTTGTTCCTCTTCTATATAATGTTGATATTTCAGGTGCAAGTCCACAACTTGTATCTTTTCTGTGTTTCCTTCCGGGTTGATTCCACAAGGAAATAAAAAGGGATCACTCCAGTGGGGTAACTCATAAGTCCTCTCTTGGCCAATTAAATCTCCATGGTACCAAACCAAACATGGCCTCCAAAAGAAATGAACACTGTATTCTGTCCCCGTAGCTAAGAATGGCTTTGTCCAAAACCCACAAGAGCTTAATGAACTCAGCCACACCCTCTCAATGTGGCAATTGTCAAAAAGTCCGACAGGTTGCAAAACATATAAACAAATACGATTGCGAAGAAACACAGCTGAAAGTTGGTTGCACGAACAGATAGTCAGCCCACTTGTATCCAAAAAAAAGGATTCTTCCGCTGAAGAACAGAGTGTTCCTCCATGGGTGGTTTGAGGTAGTAATACAGTTGTGTGTTTTCTACAAATATGTGTGTCTGAGCCAGAGAGAATACTGGAAATCAACCCACAAAATGGTGCAATGGGAACAGAATAGCATAGGCATAAGTTTAAGTGTGCTAAGGAAAGCAAAAACCACAATTAAAGGCATTGCTGAGGACTTTTGAAGAGCGGTTCTGTTAAAAGTAGATAATAAAATACTGTTGGTGTCTTAATTTAGTATAAATCCAGATCAGTTGGTCATGGAGGGCTGAAGCTAACAGCTAGTCTGGGAGCAGGCTTCTACACTGCGAAAACAACTCGGGTCTCAAAAACTTCAAAGAAGTCATTAAACAAGATTCTAAAAAAAAAAAACATCAACACATTTGTATTGGGCGGGTATTTGAACAAAGCTGATGATTATCTACACCCAAAATTAAGGCATGAAATGGAGTACAGAGAGTGATCTTCCTGAGTAAAACAAATACATCCATTTCCTGTCTAAAAAATCATCGGCTTCTGTGAAAATGAAAACTTGCAAACATTTTAACGTTAAACAGGTTCATAAAATGGCATTAGCATAAATATCTATGATGTTTTTGTGACTGGAGTCCTTCCTTCCTTCCTTCCTTCCATCTATCCATCCATTCATCCATCCATATTCTTCCACTTATCCACAGTCGGGTCACGGGGGCAGCAGCTTACAAAGGGAGGGAGGCCCAGACTTCCCTCTCCCCAGCCACTTGTTCCAGCTCCTCTGGGGGAATCCCAAGGCATTCCCAGGCCAGCCGAGAAACATAGTCCCTCCAGCGTGTCCTGGGTCTTCCCCGGGGCCTCCTCCCGGTGGGACGTGCCCGGAACACCTCACCAGGGAGGCGTCCAGGAGGCATCCTGACCAACTTGCTCCTCTTGATGTGGAGGAGCAGCAGCTCTACTCTGAGTCACTTCCAGATGACTGAGCTTCTCATCATATCTGTAAGGGAGAGCCCAGACACCCTTTGGAGAAAACCCATTTCGGCCACTTGTATCCAGGACCTTGTTCTTTCTGTCATGACCCAAAGCTCTCAGCTCTCTCTTCACCATGACAGACCAGTACAGCACCTGCTTTACTGCCAGTACCCATCAGCTGCTTCTGGAGTCCCACAGGCCAAAGAGGTCCGCTAGAACTCCTTCTTCAGCCTGACAGCATCCCTCACCGAAGGTGTCCACCAACGGGTTCGAGGGTTCCCGCCGCGACAGGCACCGACAAGGCAGCCCCAATAAGCTGCCTCGACAATGGAGGTACGGAACACGGTCCACTCAGGTTCAATGTCTTGGAGTCGTTTTAATACATTAAAACTCCACTTTGGCTCAGACCCCTAAGGTAACTCTCAGCTTCAGCTAATCTGGATTGAAATAAAATAAAAACACTAAGAGCGTCACCTACTCCTTGCAAGACAATAAAAGCTGATAAAAAAAAATAACACATGAGATCACGAGTGTTGCATAATTAGCACCTTAAACCACATTGGACGTGCCAAGTTCAAGAGCACTGAGGCAGATTACTGGACTTCAGCAGTGGGTAATTTTGCCAGTGGCTTTGAGCTTCTAATTAGAATAGATTTAAGATTTGCTTTTGAGCGTTGGCTACCGAAAGAGCACTGCAGGTGTAGGTATAGATTAAAACTATTACATATTTTTGATGGTTTTGACCTCAACCTTTTCAAATAACCTCACTTCAAAAATCGCAAAGTATCTCCATGAAGACATTTTTGGATCTGAAACTAAAAGATAAATGGGTTACAAAAAACTGCTTGAGCAGCAGAAGTTAAGTTCAGACAAGCATGAGACAAATTAGCCCAAATATGTCCAAATGGGAATGACAATCTCCTCCTCAAAAAAGCCAGTTGCTATCTGATCTGGACAAAATTCAGCGTTGTTATCCTTCCATCTCTGTGGTAATGCCAGATATGAGATTTTTCTCAAATAAGAAGAACACTGCTTGAGGCAGTCTGGATCATGGCTAAAGCTCAAAACCTTGACTCTGCAGCTCCCTTGGGAGAGACTCTTCACCTCAATTGGCCCTTATACCTAAAACCACTGAGACAGAAAGAATGTATAGAATGTCTAATGGATAGAAAGTCAGTGCATAAGAAGAACACAAGAAGATAAATGGGGAGATAAAAAGGGTGTCTGGTAGATATTGCGATAAGAGCTGGCAAAATAATATCAAAGGCAAAGGAATATTGTTTTTCATATTACTCTCTCCTGATCGCTGTCTCCCATATTTGAATGCATGCCCATGCCTCGGTAATTTGCATGTACATTAATCATTTCAGTGAGAAATAAACTGTCACGGCTGCCTGAAGGCTGCTGTAGGAGGAGTGGGGGGGCGGGGGTGAAAATGGGCTTCTTGGCATCAGATACTTGATTCAAACAAAATGTACTGCTCGAACCCAAACTGGCTCAGGTAGAAGAGCCCGGGGGAGATGTAAGGTGCTCATAATCCTGCACCATAAATCCGTCCAGCATGCATGATATGCTCTCATTTTGAGTGAGTGTGAGCGTGTGCATGCTTCAGTCACATTCCCAAATAAGTTAGTTCTTCTGAGCCAACACGGAGGATAAACTGTGAGTCAACTGAAGGCTTCTGCTCCCCCCCAGCCGTCTCTACCATCATCAAGTGAGCAAGCATATATTAGGACATAGAAGTACAACACATCAAACATGCAGCCATACACTGAAAGTTTCAAGTCTACTCAGTCATGTTTTTTTATTTTTATATTTCTCTATTGATTAAACCTTTTTGAACCACTCCTTAATGACAGGTTTAAAAGAGATTGTCCCTGTGTATTTGAATCAATCGGATTAATAAATAAGTTCTGTTTTTCCTCTCTTTCCGTAAATAAAGATTATGAAATGTTAATAATTCAAAATTGAAACTCATACAAGATGATGTACAGACAGAAACATATAATTGTACAAAGCTCATTTTTATGATTATTGTTCAAATCTAATAAAATACACAATATAATTTCTCAGAAATTATGACTATTACATAGGACCATATTTTAAATAAATACTATGTTAATTTTTAAACACATAATGATTATGAGGAAAATGTATTACTTGACAATTGTCCAGTAGGTAGTTATTGACACCCTCTATAAGGAGAACAAGCCCACAACAGGTCATTTCAAGTTCACTCCAAGCATAAAGGGAAACTTCAGTGGAAGGAAAACATGTGGTAGAAAATGGAACGCAAGAAAAAGCAATAACCACAGCTTTACCTAGATTGTGATGCAAAACCTAGAAAAGAGTTCAGTGGAGATTCATAAGGCCTTGGCGTTGGCAGATGTACATATAGGCTACAATCATCGCCTTGCTTGTGCTAAGTGACTCTTGAACCAAAGATAGGAGCTTTTTACTTTGGCAAAGGAAAAAGTAGACTCAATGATCCAAAGTCTTCTTAACAGATGAGAATATATTCATCATTTCATTTAGAAATTAAAGTTCCAAAGTCAGAGGACAGTGGAGAGATACAGAATCCAAGTTGCCTGAAGTCTGCTGTAAAGTTGCCACAGTTATTCATACAACCTACACATTTTCCATGCATTCAGCTTTCCGTTAATATGCTTAGATGCAGCAATGAAGAGCCAGCTTCATTACCAATTATCTTTATTTACCTTTACCCTCCATTTGGAAGATGTAAAGTCAGCAGTATTCCCCATGATAATGAAGGCCACAATATAACATTTATGGTTTTAAATGTTTTTTGGGGTCGTATGTAATGTTTTTCTTTTTTTTTTGCAAAAGCACATGATGAATTCTTTCAACAGATGTCAGCAATCAATCTTTCATAAATATATCACTCTGTGTGTAATTTATTCATATGAGTTTCATTTCTGAACTGAATTACTAAATTGAATGAACTTTTCTAAGATATAGCAATTTATTGAGATTTCCCCATAGGGCCCCATCCAAGGGCCGTTTTCCTCTCAGATTGCTACGATCTCGATGCTTGAATTTATTTTTTTATTTTGCTCGGACTGATTTTTGTCAATAAAGAAAGCCCCAATGACCCTTTGCCCTGCTGGCCCTACACCAACCTCTAGCTAACGTTGCTTTATAAATAACAGTCTAGTCGCCTTGGATAAAAGCGTCTGGGTGACTGCCTGGCACTCTCAATGACCTGCTGCACAATCCACTGGGATCTGATCAGTGCAAGCCCCTGAACAAGCTCTGCCACTGCAATAAAGAAGAAGAAAAAATTTGAATATAAGGCATTAAGATGTAGGCATAATCTCCACATAAATATATATAGTATTCTTGATATCCTGGAAGTGATTATCAAACACCTCTTTATACTTAATACACAAAAAGCATTAGTGAATTACAGACTTTTGTAGCCCAGAGCCACTAATACTGGCATATACAATAAAGAAAGCCCATAGCATAACAATGGCATCATCTAACCCCCTCGAAGTTAATGAACTTCCAGTCACCTATGGGGCAATCCCAACACCAAGTGCTACTCCATCATTAGAGGCATTATGAAGTCAAGAGAGAAAATACGTATACCATTCACTGCAGTGACATGCTGTCAGACTGATCACTGGGTTAAAACACAGACGCCTATAGTTGTAGACAGCCCCTCCCCCTGCAGTAGCCCACAAAGACACGCACTACCAAGCCCCGATGCTTTGTTGCAACTGGCATGTGTCTCCCAGCATACTTGCACCAAAGATTTGTCCTTAATGTCTTATAGGGGCGGATGGAAACCGAAACAGTCCAGCTCTGACATGGAGGTGATTCAGGGAATCTTTTCTGATTTACTTTAATATCCAGCAGATTTCTTAGTCTGGGTTAGATCAATTACCAGGTTGTGGCTATATTGTGCCAGTTTAGGTGGCAACAAGAAAACCACAATAATCCTTCTGGAAAGTGTAACAGGTAAACACCAACAGAGTTCTAGGTATTCTCCCTCCAGTAAAGAGCTGATTAAAATGCTGTGACCTCAGGACAGCGGTCTTCCTAGAAATCAGAAGGCATTTAGGTATTTATAGGATCTTAACTGTATTGCCTGGGTGAGCAGCCTTACCAGCACCCATCAACAAGCTAGGATTGGGTCTTGTCCAACAAGAGTCACAGAGGCATAAACAGCTTTTCAAGATTTTTCTAGAACCTCTGCACTTGGTTCTAATTTAGTTATTACTGGAACTGCCTTAAATTTTTCCTGTGCCTTTAATCCATCGCCCTCAATTCAACCCCCACCCCTAAAACTCAGAGTCAAGCTACAAAGCTGTGGCTCCTAATTTCATTTTATTTCATCAGCAGCAACCAACAACATGCTCCTCCTTTTTTGTGCCATAACAGAAAAAAGGGAAGTTTCACATCAAACATATTTCCTCCAACACATTATATATAGATTAAAATATAATGGATGACAGAAGTGGTGCTCACCAAATTGCAAACATCACTGTCAAATATAATTGCTTACTATGACCGTAAAATTATAGATAGAAAAAATTTTTATATACAATTCTAGATATTTGCATAACTTTATGCCATAGAGTTTATAGAGTTAACTTTATTATAGAGTTTATTTTACACTAAACGTAAAAAAAATTTATATAAATTAAAGCCAATCAAAAAAGAGTCTAAAAATTTATCAAAAAGTGGATTCATCAGAAAACAATACAATGTATACACTTTTGATAAGTTTTTTTGGTCCAAGGTTCCCACATGTGACTTTATAGTATATGTTTACACTACCACTCTGCCTCTGACCAAAACCAGGTCAGGCCTGTTACTGACATTACCAATGCCTGCTTCAAATGACTTTCCTAATCCCTGTCATTACCTGGTATAGTCAATGTCTCGCCTGTGGACTGAAATAGCCAACAACCTCAGACTGCCACTGTCCAATCCCCCTAATTTGCAGTTTCATAAATAGCAGGCGGGGAATTGGGTGCTTTGGGGGCAGAGGCCCTGTGGTTGAAGGCAGCTGATGCATATCAAATGAAACAAAGCTTACCTGGTGACACACCTCACCAGTCAAGACGGCCAAAAGGGGGGAAGACTTGGTTTACAGGGGCAGTTCGGAATGGTAGTAGTTTCTGATAAACTCTTACACTTCTCCTGAATGTTCATTGAGAAAAATGCCGGCCTCTGTGTTAGTTGGACACCAAGGCCAAAGTTGACAGCTGAAGGAGCGAAGACTAAACTGGACATCAACAGTCTTCTTCAAAGAACTACTAATTCAAAATTGTCAAAATAGTTAATTGTAAACAATATTTTTTAGCCTTTCATTTTGAACTGCCCTTCTGAGAAATAAATGCAATGGTGAAATGATTGTTGCAGTGACAACGTCAGCTGTGATAAATCCACACATGGGCACCATCAGTGCGTCAGGCTTGGGCACCTGTTGCAGTGAGACTTCACTCACTCACAATACCTAACAAAATACTGAATCTTTGCAAAGTGGGAGCTGGTGTGCCATTAATGATTGTCCTGAGTGAAACACTTAGTAAGAAAGAAACTAGTAAAGCATTTGCAGTCAGTAAGTATCTGATAAAAAAGTAAAGCTGTGGAAAAAAAAGTACGCGCTCACAGCAGTTTAATTTAACATTAATTTGTTAATTTTCCCAATGCCTTACTTCTTTCTGTCAGATGGTTCCACTGACCAGAAATGTAGAGTTAATTTTGAGAGCACATTTTAATTCAGTTTTAGTCAAAGCCTTATGACTAAAATGTAATTTATTCTTAAATGCAATGCAGTTATCTGTAGTCACTTTGATTTGAGTCCAGTTCCCTGGACTCTGGTCTGGTATCACTTTCACCATGCTAAGAGATTTTTTAGAAATACTTTTTAAGCATCTATTCTAAAAGCCCTGTTCAAAGTTTCACCATCAGGACAACAACCGCTGCTCTGCTGCTCTCACTGCCCTCCTCTGGCTGTCCTCAGGAAGCCATAATGAATAGAAACAAGATGAGACTGGTTGGAGAGGCTGATAACATGGGCAGATGTCCAGGAGGTTAGGCTCTCAGCCAGCCAGCAGTGGTGGTAAGCTGCGGTCAGTTGTGAATATTTACATTGTGGACAGTTGACCTGTGGTCTCCCACAAGGGTCGCTCTGTTGATTTACTGATCCTTTTCAAATGGCTTGATGAAAAAGAATACAAACTGACAATTCTCATGGAAACTGGCTTATGTCTGACATCTGCAATTGCTGTGAAAACATATTTATCCGATATATTTTGTCACACTTAAATATTTCATATCATCAAATATACTTTAACAAATGTTAAAAATAGCCCCAGACAACACAAACCGTAGTTTGAACTTTATGATTATATTTGTTAAAAGTTACAATTAAACTAGCCCTATGTGAGAAAGTATTTGCTCGCTAAACCTAATAACTGGTTTTATAACCTTTGATAACAACTTCCATCCAGCGTTGCTGATAATTAGCAGCCGGTCCGTCACATCACTGTAAAGTTTTTTTCTTCTCTTCTCTCCAGCTGTGTTTCAATTCAGTCACATGTTTTGGACATAAATGGCCTCTTTAAGGTCATGTCACAGAAATGCAGTTGGATTTAAGTCCAGACTCAGACCAGGCCACTCCAAAATCTTCAGACAGAAAGCAAGAGAGCACAACTCACGGTTCCATCTATTATGACAAGTTCTTCTGGTCCTGAAGCAGCAAACCAGCTCAGACCATCACATTACAACCGCCATGTTTGACTATCCATATGTTCTTTTTCTGACATGGTTTGTTAGTTTTACGCCAGATGAAACAGAACTCATAACTTCTATAAGTTCCTCTTATGTCTCATCGTCCATTAACTATTTTACCCAGACCTGGGGTACTATCAAAGTACTTTTCTGAAACACTTCTGCTCTTGTTGCTCAGCACTGCTTTATGCCTTGAGGATTTCACATAAATCACTATTTTGCCCTGTCTCTTTCTTATGTGACTCACAAACATCAAAGTGAGCAGAAGTTGTGCCTCAAATATTGTTCTGGGTTCAACTCGTGTATGGAGTGGCTGATGCACTCCTGCCACTCCTGAGAAGGTGTGCCACTAGTCCATGTTTTCTCCATTTGTGGGTAATTGCGCTCACTGCGGTTTGCCGGAGTGCCAATGCCTTAGAAATTGCATTGTGACCATGTGTGGACTGATAGACGTTAATAGTTTTGTTTCCCATCTGTTCATGAATTTCAGTGTTGCATTAAGAAACCATGTAGCCTACTTCATGTTGTGAAACAGGTTCTCTTGAAGCTATTTGGTGAATATAAAGACCTATTTTTCCACACATTCATACACATTGAAGTTATCTTATAACTCTTGCTGATTAAAATAAGAATTTCAGAACTACCTTTTGCTTTTATTCACATCATTTTTGGTCTGATATCAGAACGTTTTTTATAACTTGAAACGTTTAAGTGACATTATGGCAAAACCAAGACGTTTGGCAAATACTTTTTTTTTTGTTTGCTGCACTATATAAATCACCCCGTGTTCCTGAACTGATGCCGTCCACAACTACAAACACTGAGGACTCTGGCTTTCTGTTGGCTGGAGGAAAGCGTCAGTCGTTACATCCAGAATTGGTGATATATTAGAATGACAGGCGGTAGTAATGAACTAAGACAAGATAAGGCATGGCGCCATTCATGCGTAACTGACACGGAATCCCACACTAACATGTGTACAAG
Source organism: Phalloptychus januarius (assembly GCA_902982915.1). Lineage (NCBI taxonomy): Eukaryota > Metazoa > Chordata > Actinopteri > Cyprinodontiformes > Poeciliidae > Phalloptychus > Phalloptychus januarius. Next base: position 2,926,886 of record CADWAE010000483.1, on the reverse strand, counting down.
GAGGAAGGGGGACCTTAATGAATTAGGGAATAATGATCAATAAACTATTATCAGTGATTAACACGTTAAACCCAGCCAGGTCCGCGAGCTCTCATCTCTTACCTTCCAGCCAGCCGAGCTGTTGCTGTCGCCCTTATCCTTGAAATAGGGCACATAACGGACCATCCAGTCGTAGATCTGTGACAGCGTGAGCCTCTTCTCCGGGGTGCTCTCAATGGCGCGGGTAATGAGATCCGCGTAGGACTGGTTCCCCCACGCGTTCCGACGAGAGGACTTGGCTTTGCGCAAGGACCCGGTCACGTCGAGCGCCGCGCCGGCCAGGCACGGGTGCGTCGCTAGCGTGGGTGCCGGGGCGCCGGTCGGGTGCTTTAGCTCTGCCGGATTGCCGCCCGCGAGCCCGGCTCTGCACGCCGGCACGTCTTCCGGCTCCACCTTGATGCTGGCCAGCGGGAGACCCCCGCTCACCTCTTGTCCACCGGGGAAGTCCTCCGGGCATGGCAGTGGCCAGGTGCACGAGCGAGGCCGGCTCTGCGGCTCGAAGTCCGGATCAACCTGATGAGCGTCCAGTTCGTCGTCCTCCATCATCAACATTTATCCCTTTAGAGGGAAATATATTAAAATAAAAAAACAAAATGAAGGGACGAAACTGTCCTCAGCAGCACTTCACGTTGGAATCTGCTTTGTAATATGCCTATTAAGCTCAGTCAGAATCAATCAGAGCCAATTCACTGGAGTAGGACAATCATCGTGAATAAAAAAAAAGAAAATCACAACCTTGTGTGTAGAGATAAGAGTAGTAATAAAAATAATAGCAATTTCTTGTCCATTTTAACTAGAGTGCTATATTATTGGAAAAAAATATGTCTTATTCAATCCGTTTCATCCTATTACACTAAGTCTTCAGCGTTCCTCAGCCAGTCACGGGGGCTTTTCATTCCAGTTGCAGCAACAGATGATATTTCAGATAAGGAAGCAAAAGCAGCCGTCGATAAATCCTCTAGAAGACAACGTGAAGAATAAGGAAAGAAGAAGATGAGGAGGGGTTTTTTAAAAAAAAATCACCAGGGCTGTGCAGAGAGCATCCACTGAGGCGATAATGCGTGATTACCGTGAATTATTAAATCTTCCAGTCTGCACGGATTACGCTGGCAGCGACATATTCAAGTCCATTCAGCCTGAACAGCACCCCAACTGTCTGCAATTATAATGAAGAGGCGTGCGCATGTGACGAATCGATCATTTCCTTGGATGGGAGAAGAAAAAAAAATTGTATAGATATATAAAAAGAAGAGAAAAAAAATAGCCCGGCAATCAAATCTCGCATCCAGTTGTCAGGGACGAGAAAATTGGCTTTTCTCACACCTCCTTTTTGCTCCTTCCTCTCACTCTCTCTCTCTCAGATGCCACACATGTTCTCATTTGCTTACAACTCGCTCTCGTCGATCTGAGCCGAGGATGACGCGCCGGCGCTGTACTATATAGTAGAGATGCTGCCAATTGGAGTGCGCTCACGGAATCAATACTCTTAGAACATGATTACAGCGAAATCCCCGACTCCCTCTCTTTCCCTCTCTCGCTCTTTCTTTCTGTGTCTGTCTCATATCCACCATTTCTATTGCGAAATCCTTAAGAACAACTCAAGATATTTCTTAGTGCGCCAATCTATCTTCAACGCGTGATTCAAAGAAAGGAAAAGCAAAAGCAAAAGGAATGTGCCAGAATCAGAGGTCCCTGCACAAATCAAGCTTTTTTTCATGTTTGTTTGTTTTGTGAAATAATAAAAACACGACTCGGGCCGTGCGCGTGACGAATTGTCTAGTGCGCGCGGCGCGCTGCGTCCAAATGCCCTCCAGGGAGAACTTGGCGGTTTCACCTCCGCTGATTATTCGCGAGCAATACCTCAGTGAGTGTAATTTTCTCTGCCGATTAGACAGATTTAGTTCAGATTAACGGAGATTAGGTAACCCTAGATTCTTAATCCCGGGAGGAGTGGGCTGAACTGGGGCTTTTCAGAGGTCATCATGAAAAGGGGAGAGAGGGGGGGGGAAACAGTTCCAGACTCACACTAAGTGAGACAAAAAAATTATAAAGACTATCACATAGGCTTAAAAGACCATGTGCCAGAGTCAATAGGTCGGACATGCGTGCGCAATTCTGCGGCTGTCCATACCGAGACACGGAGGAGAAGATGTGTGTGCGGATGGGCAGGGGAGGGGGACGTGTGTTTGTGCGGTTGGGGAGGGGGGTCGGTGTTCACCATCACCACGCTCTCCTCACTACCCTACTGGGTGGGCGCTCAGGCACAGGTGCTCTTATCGGATTGGCTGCTAATTTCATTATTGCGCGTAAGAGAAATCTGGGTGGATACAACTCCAACAACCTCGCTCTTTCTGTCACTGAAATAAATAACAATACACTTTCAGATTTCCTAAGTGAAGAATGTTGCCTTTAAACTTCAATACATAACCTGTACCCAAGCAGATATGCAGATGTGGACCTGCATCTTGTATACAGGTGTAAAAAAAATTGGAATAAAAAGAAGCTTCTTTGGCAGATCTCACAGGAAATATCTCAGAAAAATACAAGGGCCAGAGTTAAGAAATAATCGTTTTTAACAAACTCAAAACAGAAGACTGAGATGGGCACAGAATGAGATTGATGTGAGCAATTTCTGAGCTGGTATTCAACACAGCACTGACAAAGATCCTAGGATCTGTGGACGAGAAATGGTCCTACATTCACCCTAAATTGTTTTAAACTCTGGAAATGTGGTTCAAAGTATAGATGTGGGTAAGATTAGGTTAAAAAGATTTTTCTTTTAGCCTTTTCCTGAGATATAAAGACCAACACACTTAAATGACATGTTTTCTTGAGTACAGTAGTAAGAGAAAAAGGGCACTTATAAGAAACAGAAAGTCAAGGACTACTGATGACATGTTCCAAAAACATCTATTTAAAATACAGACAATGGTGGTAAAAGCAGTGATTCTGTTAGAAAGAATCATTTCTAAACACTTGTCCCTCTGAACAGAAATACTTGAATTTATTGTCCCATGAACATTTTTTGTGTGAAATTATGAATTCATTTTCAGGCTTTTTAGACATATTCGCCAAGAGTGTCCTCAAATTTCTCCACGTCTATAGGCACAATACAGTTCCAGTGAAATAATAGAACAACAATTAGTTCCTACCCATGGATTCAACAACCTTATTAGAAAACACAGTTTCCTTTCCCAAAGCAAAATCAGAAGAAAAAAAGAACTCCTGTGCATCAAGGTAGCTTGCACAAACACCTTCCCCTTTGGTGCCTTCGAGTGTGCATGAAAGAAACCTGTAATTAAAAGTTGCATAACAAGGCCACACTGTGCACTCAGACATGACTGATGTTGAGAAATTTGTCAGAAATAGCAGGCTTTTCAAATGCAGGAGGATGTGTCATGTGATGTCTCATGGTATGACTTATTGTTGAGCACCAGTGGGATCACATGATTAAAATGCCATCTTGCTAATAGTTTATTATTTTTAAAATGTGAGGAAAATTGCTCATTAAAGACATGATTGCTTTGAAATGATTTATTATATTTCCATTCCTACGTGCCAAGAATAACAAGGAGACCAACGGTGAACACAGACAAGGCTTTTTTCTCCCAGCTTCTACACTTTAACACAAGGTTTTGCTTGAGATGCTTCTCAAGTAGCACTTATGAAAGCCATAATTTTGGTGACACTTGAGATTACACAATGTGCCTTGATTACACGGGAAGTGAAAGAAAACCAAATGACTATCAAGAAGGCAAACAACCATATTCAGAGGCTCACAGCAGGACTGAATCTCGAGGGAGACAAAGCTCTTAGGAAGCAGAGGGGGCTCTGACAGAAAAAGGAGGCGGGGCTACAGTGCCGTAGAGAAGTGTGCATACTTGTGAACTTTTTCACCTTTTGTCACATTAAAACCACAAAATTCACTATGTTTGTTGAGATTTTGGGTGATAATGTCAACCTAAGCCATCATAGCTGAAATAAGAGGGAAAAAAGAGACATTTTGAAAAGTTTTCTAATCTTTCACCAATAAAAATTGTATGCACGGAGCTCATTTCCTCTGATTTCCCAGTATAAAATCCAGTGCAACCAATTGCTTTCGCAAGTCACCAAACTTATCTAATCTCTGTGCAAGTTTGGTCCTTTACTGAATCTTTTACAGGTGTTCTATAAAGGATTTAGTGAACATCCCAAATACAAAGAAAGACCTAGTAATTTGGAAGTGTTTGATACATACCAGTAGGAGAAGTATTAATTATTAATTCCACAACTCTGGCCTTCATGGAACAGTGGCAGAAGGAAAGTCACTGTTGAACAAAAGCTATACGAACATGTGAAAGAAGGCGCTCTGATTAGATGAGACCAAAACTGAACTCTTGGAGCTGCATTAAACATCTGCAGCTCCGAAAGAGTTCTGCACTTTGCTATTAATACTCTGAAAGATGGTGTTGGCAGAATCATGCTGTGGGAGTGGAGCAAAACACAGGACACCTGAAAGAAAGCCTTATTGGGCACGAGTGTGGTGAACAGTCCCAGAGCTAAATCAAATTGACACACTAAAAGCAATTTTCACAGACAGTTACTCTTTTCATGATTTTGTTTGTACAAAAATATGGAAGTATCATTGTATCATTTCCTTTCACTTTCTAATTATATATTACTTTGTATTCTTGAATCACACAATCCAAATAAAATCCTGGGCAATTTGTGGTTGAACCAGAGCAAGTTTTGGAAAAATTAAAGGGTATAAATAATTTTGAAAATCTCTGGAGATAGCAGCAGTTTCTTTTACAATCTACCCATGCTTTGTCCCCTCTGGGTCTTTCCTCATACCAGACATTCCAGAGGTAGCAAGACTGCCCCAAAGATCTGAGTGGCTGACCCGGGAACAGCGTGTTCTGCATGGTAGTAATAACCTCAGAAAGTCCCCAGAGAGGCAGAGCGTCACATGAACAACATGTCAGAGCTTTATGCATGTCAATCCCTGCACCCCATTTTACCTAGCGGGGTTTGGACAAGATATATGCACCATCCAGCGGACCCCCCTTGGGAGATGGATGTCTGTCCTGAAAAGCTCCTCATCCTGTCTCCACTCCTCTCAGCAAACAACCCACATTCCCCACTAACAAGCCTACAGGTTCTCTTTGTAGGAAAAAGAAAAAGAGGGGGGTTGGTTCGACTTAGTGCTAGGAACACTGAAAACAGTCTCACCCCCTTTGTGGCATTGACCCAAGGTAGGCTGTCTTAAAGACTTCCCGCTTGGAAAAATTGCCGGCTTTATGCAACATCCTGGCGTTTGCATCTCTGTGCTGAAAATTTTGTTTGTGGAGACTATTGGTGCCAAACAGCTTAAAAAGGGTCATGTTGTAGACTGGAAAGCATAGCATGACTTCCATCCCCAATCAGAGGTCTAATACAATATGATTAACACAAACCCAACTTAGCCACTTATAATTATAAATATGGGAAAAACAAATAAAACCAATTGGAAAATCTGTGTGCTCTGTGCCCGTACCCAAGGCTCTAAGTGACTAAGTTGGGTAACAAAAAGTAACAAAGCTAAAGATGTTTCAAAGCAGTGTTTTAGAGCTGAAATGTTTTAATCCAAGTCAGAGTAAAACAACAAAGTTCTTCTTAAATGATTCCTAAAGAAGAGTCATTTAATTTTCTGAATTTTGAGTTAAATAACCTATTTACACATTTCAGTGTTTCTGATGCAGCTATGTGATGTTATCATAGTTATTTTTATTTGAAAATCTTTCATAATAGTTACACAAAACAGTAGTTTAGGTAATTTTCTCTTGTCATTTTGCATAATCTAAAAGGCGTCAATTTAACTAGAATGTGAAAAATGTTAGGGAAAAAAAATAATGCAACTAATAATAATATATACAAATTGATAAAGTAAATACAGGACAATTCTGTTGGCACCAAAAGACCTGAGACTGAGTTAAAGATCCAACAATCAGTAGAATTTGTTTTTTTTACAAGCCATTGAGATTAAAAACGTATTTTTCAAGGGAATCTCGCCAGTGGGCGTCAACAAATATCTCTCAAAAAAATAACCAGTTAAAAGAAAACATCAATTTATAAGCAATAAAAATGACCTAGCATAAACAACCAGAGCTATAATAAGGTGGCTTATATGTCCCAGTCAAAGTCCAGTTCTTATTTCTGTTGCTAATTTGTGGTAAAATGTGAAAATCCCTGTTCATGGACACTCACCATCCAATCTGACTCAGTTTACGCTAATTCACAAATAAATATTGGCAAACATACTCCTTTTACTGCCTACTTTCAGCAAAAGCAGGTTCAAAGGACTGACTCAGGGGCTGAATGCAAACAGGTGCCCCATTAGTCAGCTTTTTTGTAAAAAACAACAAGCAAAAAACACATAAAACTTAAATGCGAAAAACATACATATCTCCGCAAAGCATTATATGTATTTCTGAGAGAAGCTTTTTTTATGGCCCATATTCTTCACCTATTTGTCTTCAACAAAGTCAGACTTCTCACTTTTGGAAGTCAGTGCTTGGTAACATTCACAATAGCCAAGTAGGCCAGATGCCAAAACACTGATTAGCCCAACTATGCCTGAGCTCTCTAGACATTGTGCAGTGGAGGTGCAGTGGGAGACCAGCTCATCACCAAAGAGCACTGCGCTAAACACAACTTTAAGTGGAAAAAAGCCAGAAGACTGTAGTGTATCCTTGCTGGACACATAAAGCCTAAGGCAAGGAGGCATCTGTCTCTTTAATACATAATTCACTTGGAGCTGAAGCATCATACTTTAGTCTGTAGGGCCAGCGCTCTGCTTGGTGTTGTTGGAACATAAAACTGTCTCCAACAGTTCAGTCTGACCAAGACAAAACTTAAGCCTAACCAGTAGTTGAATGCAAATTTAGATCCAACTCAACAAATCAATCATCAAAAAGTGATTAAAACATCTCTGCAATTATTACTCTTTCTTTTGTGTTTAGACAAGTGGCTTTCAAAATGCACTAAATACATGCGGAAGCACAGTCACCTCACCTTTCTACCCCGGTGAGAGAGCTTGTCCTCATCAGCCTTCACATGCAGGTAGGTCAACGTGCACAGACAGCCATCAGGCCCTGGAGCTCTCCTCTCAGACATGCACGCGGTCACTTTGCATCTGAACTCCAGCAAATGCATCTTCCTGCAAGCGTATTATTAGAAGCACTCACATCTTTTTGCCAACATCATTATCATAACCGACAGGATGTGCATTAGTTACTTCCGTCTTCTGCTGGCAATTGGCCCCTAATGTTGACGCACCAGTGCAGAGTCCTTTTGTTGATTTCAACATGGCACACGGAAGAACCTGAGGCAGCTGCAGGGTTTACATGTGTGACACTTCCAGCTCAAGTTCATGGAAAAAAAAGGGGCACTAATGGGTTAACAGTGGAAATGAGAGGGGAAGAGAGTGGAAATCAATGCTTTTGTTGAAGGGAAGAAAGAAAGGCTTTCACAGGTCTATGTATCATTAAGCAATTGAAAAAGCTAATTAGAGTAGGGTAAAAGATGTGTGGATCTCGCAGCTAATTATTTCCATGGCAACCAGAGCTCCTGTAGATGAGGAGAGGTGGCATTCAGTGTGCGCCAATCAAGGCTGGAAAAAAGAGAAATAGCGACCCCTAGTGGCTTTGACAAGCACAACCATTGTAAAAAGGAGTTTGACTTAAAATAGTTTTGCATCTTTAAAGCGTGGAAAGATTTTGTTCAACTCTTTGGAAAAGAAACAAGGCAAAACTCACTGCCAACAGATACCACCTGTTCAAACAGTTTGCCTTTCCCGTAGTTTGCTGTAATCATAAGCATAAATATATTTGCATTCTTCTTTGTAAATGTGTATCTGCTTTTTTTTTTTTTTTTTAAACAAAGTGATACGATTACTAAAATAGGATTCTGCTCATTGCAAAGTAACAGATATAAGAGGCCGCCTGCCCAGGGAGTCCTGCAGTCAACTGGTTGTTCAGTTTTCCAAGTTTGCTGTTAAAAGAGAACGGCCCTAATGAGACTCGCAGGTACTACTCTAGCTTCAACACCACAACTGTTAATATATTTGCTACTGGACTTATTTCCAACACGCTAACTTTGTCCTCTAAGCAAAGGGAAAAGTTTAGTGGCCTTTTGTCAAGCAGCTGGTCAGCAGTGTGCAGACAGGGGAGGCTTAGTTCTGAGTAACTGAGCAACACAGAGCAGGAGAAAACTACTACTACCACTCCACCACTTTCTCTCCCATCTCATTAAAAGGAATTTAAACTTTTGGAACAAAAAGTGTTTGTGTCTTTGAAACCTTGGCCTTTATAAGGGAAGACATCCAATGCCCCAATGCCGATAAAAGATTGCATTTTTTCCAACTTGCAGAACAAATCAATCAGAAATATAGCTGCATAGTCAAAATTTTACCATATTTTACTGACTGTAGCAAAAATATTTTAAGTACAAAATTAACAAGACATTTTGCTTTCAAAACAGACTAGATCAACATAACTAATACTTCAAAGTCTTTAAAGTGAGGTTCTGTTAGAAGCTCAGCAGCAGTTATCTTACAAACAGCAGCTAGCTCTCTTGGTGTCTCCATTTTATTATAAATTCAGATTACCTAATTCAGAAGTCAGATGATTTCTACCACCTTAAAACTGTTCTAATCTAAAAATGGTCATAGCTGTTTGTGAAAACGCTATTTTATGACAATTATTTTCAAAAATTAGGATTTTAGAAAGACAGATGTTCTTATTAAATATTGTTTTAAAACAAACCTGCTAGAGAGGCCTTTGATTGCGGCCTCTCTTGGACCTAAATGAAGACACCAATGAAGGTATTAATTGAAAGCAAAGACTGAAGCTGTTTCTTGAACCCCATTTTGAAACTTTCTTAATGTCTCTGCTTGCTCGGATCGATCTTCTCCAAATGAATCAGTGGTCTCAGCTGCTCAGCAAAGCTCCGCATGTCCTCCGATACGGTGTCCTGGCCGGCCGGCGCCAAAACACTCAGTTCAACCAGATGTGAAAGTGACATTCGCTCCGTGTTCTCGGTGTTCCCGGGCACTAACACACGGGAGACGTTGCACACCACAACTTTCATAGCTCCCTTTCGGAATATGTGTCCGCTGGTCACAAACTCGTGGTCCATGCGGAAGCCCATCTCATTGAGGAAATCTGGAAGGCTGTGAGAGGTGGCCACGTCGACGCAGTTACGCACCAGGGCGTGGCGGCTCTTGTCCCCGACTTCTGGTTGGCCCAGATAGCGGAGGTGCCACGGTGCTGTGGGGTGGGAGAGAGAGCGGCGAGCGCGCAGAATGAAAGGGTTTCCCTGCTGGCCTTTCAACAGGTATACCAGTTCATGGTCTGTAAATGTCTCCGGCTCCATGTTGTCACACAGACCACGCAGACGATGCAACAGGCTTTCCAGAGCCGCATCTAACACACTGCCTGAAATTAAAAGTGAAAAAGATGATTCACTGCTAAAGGTCAGTACATCGAGTCAATAATACTAAGTGCAGTACAAGTAGCTGCAAGACCTTAAAACTACATAACTTTTAATATCTTAAAAGATGTTCCTTATATAAACACACAGACATGCACCCACATTAAAATATTGTTTGATGTATATTGTACACCAGCACAGTTTGAGATCTGAGAAACTTTTATTTGCAGGGTTCATACACATTTCTTATTTCAAAGTTTAACACTTCTTCAGACTAAAATGTTTACATTTTTTCTGCTGTTGTAGTTGCATACCGGACATTCGGGTATAAAATATTATGACTGAACTGTAAAAAAGTTCATTAATTGAAATCATCAAATCCTGAAACACTATAGTTTTGATTCTGAAACTGGTACAATATAATTTCACTACTTTTTTGGAAATAATTAAAATACTTTACATTTTTTACATTAAGAACTTTCTACTTTTATTTAGTTTGTAAAATCTCCCATCCTAAATGTTGCAAAACTGTAAGTCCAGTTTCAAACCATGAATCAAGAGACTAAAACCAATTTGAAACATTTTGTTTTATTTCTCTATTCAAAACATTCAATACGTTTTTCCAAGCTGCCTGACAAGCGGGCTCTTGATTCAAGATTATTTCGCATGTGTAAGGTAATACAAAAAGATTATTGAGAACGCTTGCATATAAATGTTTGTTCCTGTATCAAACACATCCCACCTTGTAGCAGATACTCCATCATGTTGATTGTGCCACTGGTGATGGGCAAAACAGTAACAGGAGGCGCCTCCATCTCGTCTCGGGATTCTAGGAGCTTAAAGGAGGAAAACGGAGTCAAAACATTAAATAGTATCAACGTAACACACTGACTTATTGTTTTCAGGGCAAAAATATAATATTTTTGTAACATGTGTTTCTTAATATAGAAGCCAGAGCGTTACAAAAGCTTTCATGCTAACTAGCAGAGAAAGCTATCCACGTCGCTTATGAACGGCGTATTTTGTATAATTTTACCTGAAAAAATACTAGAAAGGCAACGTGTATCCCCGCCGAATGAAGACAACCTGGGAAATGTTCGAATATTTTGTATCTCCTTGCCAAACCTCACAGTGTTAGCCCATTCAACACCAGGCTAGTAGCTTTCCAGCTAGCTTAGAGCTACTTCATTAATCGTGATTCAGGCGCACACAGTAACGCCAATAATCAGCAATATTCGCGCCAATAGTCTGAACATTTGACAAAATTGTAAAAGAAAGACGAAAGAAAAAAAGTTGGCAATCAAAACAAAACTATTCGCTATAACTTGACTGAAACTGCTGCCGCATCTTCAATTACTGCCTGACAGAAAAGCACATTTTCTTCTTCTTCTCAGTAAAGACAAACTAGACATACTTCATTCAGGTTACTGCTGCCCCCTAGAGCTCATAGTGGGTGTAAAATCAATATCAGACTCATTGGTTTTCCAAGAAAATATTTATTCCCCTCTCTTTTTTCTTTCTTTTAGATTCCTTTTGCAGTGACATAAATCCATTGTTGCAATTTTGCGATGTAAAAAAGGGGCCTTTAAAAAAACAAAACCAAAACAGCCAACGTCTTCTAAATGTGGTAAAATGTTAATAATTTAAACCTTACTACAATACAACAATAATAATAATAATAATCATAAACATAATCATCATAATAATAATAAAGGTAGCATGAATGGTTGAGGATTGATATCTATTTGAGTTAAAAATAGATACCTTTTATTGTAAATGAGATTTAGATAATTTTAGAAAATTGTTCAACCACTTATTTATGGGATGAAATTGAAAAACAATTTAGACTTCTGTATTAACTGACACATAATTCTTGTGTGGAAAATGGTTCAGAAGGTATTTATGACTAACATACTGTAAGCCAATCAGAGCAGCTTGTGTTTTTTGATTCCAGTAAAATAATAAATAGATTCCACCATCTTTCTTTACCTCAGGATGAAAAACTCCCTGTGGTTGTTTGGATGCTTTCAAAGTGTCATGAAACACAGAAACACAAGTCACTGCTGTGGAGTGCATTACAAAATCTATAGACAGTGTGGAAATTATGAGCACCAAAAGTTCCATTTAGTGTTGATTTCAATCAACACTAAATGGTATTTCCTTTACACTTTAATTCACTGTAAATACAGATTTCAGCATCTGTGTGTTGACTTCTTGTTTTTGCCGGTTTCCTGATGATAACAGACGAATAAATTACTGTGGACTCCTCTTCCGCCTGCATGAAATGACAAGTTTCATAATGTGGTCAAGACAACACAGATGGCATTCAATACCAGGCCTTTTTAAGCTTGTACAAAGTTCACTGGAAACCAGCATCTATCTGCAACAGTTCTCACCTCATGAGTGAAGCCACAACATGAAAGACGAAAAGGAAATGCTAAGGAGAAACAGAAACACAAAGAGATTTGGGGGGGGCACATAAATTTCTAGATTGAAAACTGCTGGGTGTGCACACAAAACACACAGGAAGTTAAAAAAAAAAGTTAGTTGCAGCCTTACCAGCCTGTACTCTTGATTTCAAACAGAAAGTTAAAATTGCGAGTAAAATAAAAAATGTAAAGGTAGCTACTACTCCATAAATAATTGGCATCGAAGATTCTGTCTTCTCAAAAACACCTGTAAAACAATATAAGCAAAATTTTTGAAATCCACAATATGAAGTCATTTTCACATATTTTTTAAAGACAGAGATATGCAGACATGATTATGTTTGCTAACACTGCTGTAAAAATGCACAGAAAATCTCTATTTAAATTAATCTGTTATTGCAGCAGAATTATTTCACACTGGAACTTTTTGAAAAGTTTAATATTTGAGTTTAGTATTTTGACAGTTTAATCCATGTTAAGAAAAATATTTGTTTTTAACAAGATCACCAACAACAAAATTAATGAGACTGTTACTGTTCATTTCACAACTCTGTATAGGACAATGCTATGTCTTCTCCTGCAATGTTTCACAATCTGCAGGATGTTAATGCACATATTGTGCCACATATTTTCAACAAGTGTTCTGCTTAAATAAAATTCTAATAGATGTTCCACGAAGTTGTGGAGTACACAAGATTTTTAGTTAAAATATTGCAGCAATTTAAAAAGTTAATTATGCACAATAAATTGACCCAAAGCATCACAAATCTTCAGTTCTACTAAAAAGTGGATGTAAAGAATTTTCCCCACATATTTATACATTGTTTCACACTAGGGCTATATTAAAATAACTGTTTCAGAAAAGCTTGATATAATTTCATCCAAAGAAAATCACACTTTCTTGGAAGAGATTTGAGAAAACTCATTATGGTATTACAAGACAAAAATGTATGTTTACACCCCCAAAATACCTGCTTGGTTTTAGATGTAAGCAGTATCTGATGGTTATTATAAAGACTTTGTGATCCAAGATACCATTATCTGCAGTACTCTAAAATTTTGGGCAAAATAAAGATGAGTCCTTATTCAGTTAAGTACCCATGGTAAAAAGAAACATATGCCGTTTCTTTTTGCCATTTCCCATGACTGGGTTGGGTAAAGCACCCAACCCAGTCATGGGATATACACTGGAAGTAATTTCAGCACAAAAATACACAAATAAGTACAGTGGGAGGAGACATATTGCATAATCAGGGAGTATAATAGCAAAGAAAATGCAGAAAGAATAAGAATCCAACAACGAATGACCGAAGGAAGGAGAATAAAGGTGATTACTCCAAGTGAGTAAGCAGGGAAAATACTGATAGAAGAAAAATACAGGGCCAAAAATTTCATATAACAGAACATGAGGAAATTCCATAACAATCAGGAATGAACACTGTAGTACAAAACACCAATCATGAGCAACAAAATTTAAATTTCAATCAGTTCTTAATAGCTGATTGATTATTAGAAAATTGCACTTTACAAAGTAAAGTATAAACTTCACAAATGAGCTCTAGCTATAGTTATTTTTATAAGACTTTTAGGACTGTTTACAGGTTATTTTGTTTCAAACAATTATTTCTTAACATGGATTTTTTTTCTAGTTAAGTACATCTCCTCAAATTAAAAGTAGTATTTAAAGCATTTTACTGAGACTGTGTAGTACTTTTACAATGAGAGATGGATTCATTTAAAGGTTTTTTAAGTTTGTTACCAATGGCACCAACAAACGTATTTGAATCTGTATAAGAAAAATATTCACCTATTGTTGTGTTTAAAGCAGCTGACACTGTGTAGCTGTTTGTAGTTGTTACAGGCCCATCCAAGATCTCAATTGAATTACAGATTAAGGACCCTGATGGATCTATGTCTACTGATATTGTTTGATTGCTCATCAGAAGACTTGAAATATTTTTTAGATCATTAAATCCCACATCGCATGTCACAGCACAAGAAAAAATAGAATCTCCTTTGCGGGAAACTGTCAGAAAGAAAACAAATAGTGAAAGACAAACATTTTTCATCTAATAAATCTAAAAGAAATGAGAAAGCTTAGAACAAAACGTTGAAAATATCAAATGCTCACCTGTGACGACGCATAAGTTGACTGTGAGCTTTTTCTGATTCGGGCCACCACATCTATTCACCCAGCAGGTGTATTTCCCAGCATTCGTATTTTTGACAGATCCAATATATAAGGTCTTGTTGGTACTAACAGTATCCATTTCTGATCTTACTTCTAATTCCCTTTGGGTTGCATTACTGGCTTCAAATGTCCATTTTAAGTTAGCAAATTCACCTGGGCATGAGCGGGTGAATCTGCTGCCGGAGAGGATATAAAATGTCTCTTGAATTTCATCTACAATTTCTAAAAACAAAACAAACACAAAATCACAATGAAATTGTGCTTTAAGATACAGAATTTTAGAACTGAATCAATGATACACATTAACACTTTTATGTTATTGACAGCAGCTCAAACCTTTCCGCATAGTGATGAAGCTGGACGGTTCCCTGCTGCAGGTTTCTTGAGGGCAGTTTTCACACCAGTAGTCGCCCTGAGCTTTATCAGTAAAATTATTTATAACCAGAGATCGATTTGCTGTAACGTCTGCTTTTGGACGATTGGCATCATAGAGTCTTATTCCATTCTTATTCTGAAAGAATAGCTGGATTTCCTTACTGTGCTCATTTTCCTTGTAAAACCATTTGAAAGAACCTGAGTCAGCATTGTGACCCTGACAATGTATCAGAACTCGACATCCCAGCCAGGATCGACGCTGATGTGCTGCAGCTAAAGTATCCGTTTTCAGTTAGTCAGAAAGGCAAGAGGCAGGTTCAAAATGTTGCTTTTGAAATACATTGAAAAAACAGTGATTTTATCAGTTACTTACCATTTCCTGGGAGAAAGCATGCGTTCCAGTAAGTCAGAAAAAATACACAAATAAAAGCGTTTCGAGGTGATGAAGTCATGTCTTTGCATAAACAAAGGCAGAATGAAGCAAATCAAAGACTCCTTCTCCAGTTACACTATCATCACAGCTCATCAAAACATAGTTCAGAGACTCTGTGCAGCATCACAAAGTTTTAGTTTGAGTGTCATAATTAAGCTGAGGCTGACACATAGGAAGTGGTCCAACAGCCACTGCATAGGAAATTTAACAAAGCTCTCGCCCACACGCTTTTGTCTATCGCTGCGCCTTATGTATTTCGCTTTCTGCATCTCCTAGGTGTCGAGAAATAGCCTGTGCATCACAAGTTTGATTTCTCGTACAGATGTGTCAGGTCTCTCACAGCACTTTTTTTTTCTATAATTTTGTGCATATGCTACTCTATTTTTTTTTTTAGAAAAAAACTGATTGACCTTGTGAAAGCCAACTTTAATCTAAATTGAAGCTTAAACATCTAAAGTTGTTATAGTTTGATTGTTGGAAATGCTTTACAGGTTAATTCGTGAACTCTAATTTTTTCTGACAGTGAATAAACAGGGGAATCATTCGCTTAGCATGAGCACCATGAAACAAACATGAGTCACATAAGCAGAGTACTGGCAGGAAAGGCTTAAGGTGTTTCTCATCTGTGTTTTAAAATTTTCCCTAAATATAAATTTAAAATGTTCTAACAGAAAATTAAATTATGCATATGCAGCACAAGGTAAGAATAACAAAGCATATTTACAAAATTTAAAAAAATTAAATAAAAGCAAATTAAATATATTAAGATGAGCCTATAAGTAAAAGGAAGATCTAGGTCAAGAGAAATAAATACACTGAACACACCAAACTGAAAGCAGTGGTGTCTCTCTCTCCAAACTAGGGCCATTAGTACCCTAAGTAGATTTAGATTTAAAATTATTTTCATTCAACCAAAAAGTAAGTTTCAGATGGGAGATATACAAGAATCCTAAGGGAAAATAACTTTAAGGGAATGTTTATTTCAATTTGTTTTATTTATGTATTATTAATAATGACACCTAGAAACCTTTCCATTCCCTTATTTAGTAATAATGCAAAAGTCCCTTGTTGCACTACATCAAGTTTTCACTTCCACTTTATCTATAATTACGTAATTCTTCCTCATATAAAGCCCCATTACAGGTAACTTGCTCCATTGCTCTCCTTAGTAACACGTCCAAAGACTAAAATTAATTCTTTGTTGTAAAGCAAAATGTGAGAAAGACTAAGAGATAGGAAGACTGTTGCAAGGTACAGTATAGATTATCTGGAAAGTTGGTTTGCTGAGTGGATAGATTACATCATGTGCTAACTGAAATCTGCCAGAGACATTCGAAATTTCAAAACATCATTCATATTTGGGCATGGAAGATGTACATTTCATTATTTTAGGTAGAACAGTGAGGAAATCAGGAATGTTGCTCAAAACCGCAGTGATACCGAAGGTGTTGAATCACACATACTGATAAAGTTAAGAATTTCCCAATTATGCAATGATTGTGAATGTGTGCAATCAATACTGTACAAAAACAAACACAATATCGCAAATGATAGTTTGACACCAATCACTTGTAAACTTGCTTTGCTTTGACACACAATCTCCTTCATTATAATTTATTGGGTTTTTTTCTAAATGTGAAATTATCTGTATTCATCTGTAACAGATGAAAACCAGAATCAAAAGAATTATTCTTCCCAGGATGTGTCTCTGTGTGGAGGTCCTCGAAGGCATATGCCCTGAATGAATGGACTTTCCTTCATAATACTTTCAAGGCTGTGATTATCCATGTTGCTTGTGCATGTTCTCTCTGACATGTTTCCTTCCACTAAACTTTCCACTACTGTGCAGCATTCTGTGAACAGTCAGCATTTTTAATAATGAAAATTGGTTTATCCTTCTTGTTGTCTACTGAACAAATGTCAAATCTTGTTACTAGCAAGCCATAACATTTCTTCTTTAAAAATAACATTTTTGTCAGGAATATTGAATTGCCTGAAAAAATTACTCATGGGTTTTTATTAACCTTAAGCCAATTTCATCAGTATTACCAGAAATAAACAGTCACACTGTAATCATTACAAATTCATAGATTTTTTTCATTTTGATTTAGATTTAGTACCGGTTTGTTACCTAGGAAGTAAAAATTATGTTTTTAGATGTAGGACAAAACATTTCTATTTCACATTTAAATAATTTCGACTACAATTGAACATTTTGTTGACCAAAATTAAATTAAGCAAAAAGGGATTAGCTTTCAACCAAATTACTAATTTAACACTGGCAATAATCAGAAACATTTTAAGTGTTTATGGCCCAAATCCCTTTAAATATTCGTCAGCAAGTGCAGGCGCGGGTGCAGAACCCGCCCCGACATGCACAATCTCCGCCTTCCTCCGTCAACCACACAAACACACAACACACGCCTGTTGCTGCACACAGAGGGAGCGTCATTTCTCCTTTTGCACAACACGGACGTTGTCGGGATGCAGTTGACAGAAGCTCTCTTCAAATACCAGCTGGGCTGGCCTCATATGCACTACTTTTTAGCTGCGCTGTGCCTCGTTGCCGCCGTGTACAAATTAACCTTCATCCTCCTCCAGCGGAAGGCTGTTCTGAAGAGTTTTGAAGCCTTTCCAGGACCCCCGGCACACTTGTTGTTTGGAAATGTTCTGGAGGTAACGAGTTTTAGTGGCATCCAGCAATGCAGCAGCTGCAGCCTTATGTAACTACAGCACAGTCTCAACGTTAAGGCTTTTTTGTGTGTAATCAAGTTTAAAATTCTTAAGTATTGAAGTATTGTTAATACCACAAGTACTGAGCTTGTGGTATTTTATACAACCTTTGTAGTTCATTCTAATTTTTATATAAACCACTCATACTACTACTACTACTACTAATAATAATAATAATAATAATATTATTATATTGCTGAGAGAGAGGCATAAAATGTATATAAAGCATTCAGCCTTTTGTTAAATAACAACAGGAATGAATACAATCATAATACAAATATCAGTAATAATACTATTGCTAGTACTGCTACTACTGCTAGTTATAGTAGTAGTAATAAAAATAATAACACATCGGAAAAAGAAAAAACATACAATCAAAAAGCTATCAATGTTTAATTTACCAAATTAATGTAACAGAATAACAGAAATAAGCAATAAAACATGCAACTTAGAAAATATATATTATCAAATGTATACATGGGTTGTGTTCTATAAATAAAATAGAAAATAGGTCAAATCAAGTGGGTAATAAAAACAGTTGAGAATAACTTTCTTCCATTGTTGTGCCCCATTATACCTAAAAAAAGATCCTTAACTTGTGAGAACCTTAAGAGGATTAATTTAAGATTAATTTAAAAATTTAAGATGAATGTGAATGCAGTTATAATTTACAATCAAGTAGGTCTTACAATGGCCTATACTGGAGACAAACAATTATCTGTAATGCATTAATATCACAAGTTGTTATAATCTGGAGAATTTGGAGCATGTTAGAATTTGATCATTTTGGTGGGTACCATTCAGTCATCTTTGTTTTTTTGAAGCTGTAAATTGAAATGAAGCAATTGTATATTAAAGCTTTTTAATTGTAATTGTCAATCAATGCAAATTGGAATCTCTGTGTGTAAATATCTCAATTTGTGCAGTGTATCAGTGTATGCACGTGTGTGCATTTTCATTTGTCTTGTATTCTTATTGCTTCTTCAGTTTAAACAAGATGGGACTGACTTTTTCAAGGTGTTAAAGTGGGCGGAGAGCTATCCCTATGCTTTCCCCATGTGGTTCGGCCCATCGATTTGTATTCTCAACATTCACCATCCAGACTATGTCAAAACCATACTAGCATCAACAGGTGGGAACATATTTTCCTTTCACTTTAACTCTGTGTTGCAGTATCATAACCATGATGAAAGCATCAATTTAATTTACCTTTCATTTACTTTTTTTTTTTATAATAGAGCCAAAGGATAATTTTGCATATAAATTCATTGAATCTTGGATTGGTAAGACTGCTTTGCTCTCTCCTACTAGCTTGCTTTGTCTTAATGCAGAGTTAACTTTTTAACATTTTACTGACTCACTCTCATTGTGTACTGACTCACTCTCATTGTGTCTCTTTTTTTCTAGGAAATGGTTTATTGGTGTCAAAAGGTCAGAAGTGGTTTCGCCACCGGAGGCTCCTGACTCCAGGTTTCCACTATGATGTTTTAAAACCGTACGTGAAACTGATGTCAGACTCTGCCAAAACAATGCTGGTATGTAATTTATTAATTAATAATAATTAGACATGTTGCTAACAAAGCAATACATTATCCTAATTCTATTCCATTTCAAGAGTGAAATAATTGTGAAACAACCTCTTTCCTGAAGTCATTCTGATTGCTAATGTGGTCAGCTTGCAGGTTTTGCTTTTTATGCACAGACTTATTTTTTTGGTCAGCATTCTCTCTGGCCATGGTAATGTTAAAGTCGCTTTAATGTGAGCAAAGTGTTCCAGCATCTTTCACATTATGACAGGCCTACAATGTGAAGTTCTTGAGCTATTCTTCAACATCCTAATCAATATTCTTCAACCCATCCTTCAACTGGGACATAGTTTGGACCTCTTTAGTCAACCTGACCCCTGCTGAAAACATAAAAACCAGCTCTCTCCCAGGACGCCCCCCAAAAAAGAGAGATCAGAACTAGCTTAGCCAGACATGTTGAGAGAATTCTGCCAGAATCTGTGTAAAGGCTACACAAATTGTGGTTTGTCTGCAACTTGCAAATAACAAATTATCTAAATATCAGTGTGGGTGTATTCGTGAGTCTCAATGTAGATTAGGGGAAATCAATAATAGTTTAAAACCAATTAAAACATTTCTGCTTTAAAAAGTCTTGAAATTGTGTGATGTCCTTTTTCAACTCTTGAAAAACAACCAATAAATAAATCAATGAAAGCTTCAGATTAACATGCAGTTTATGCTGCTGCTGCTAACCTCAGACTGAAGCTGTAATTTAAACCTGAACTGAGGTTAGTGCTTGTATCCTGTTTTTTTCTTGCTGTTTCCTTATATTTTTAAGGACAAATGGGAACGCTACACAAACTCTAATGAGACCTTCGAATTGTTTGAGCATGTCAGCCTGATGACACTGGACAGCATCCTGAAGTGTGCATTCAGCTGCAACAGTAACTGTCAGACAGAGGGGTGAGTGACCTTAACAAAAATCACCATTTCAGCTTCTGCTTTATTAACAAGCAGCAGGAAGATATCACCTTTCATGTTTCCCTGCTTTTTTCTGTCAGGGGAACAAATGCCTACATCAAAGCAGTGTATGAGCTCACCAATCTTATTAACTTCCGGGTGAGGATGTTTCCATACCACAGTGACCTCATTTTCCACCTCAGCCCACATGGTTTCAGATACAGGAAAGCATACAAGGTGGCTCACAATCACACAGGTAAGACCTGACTTGGTTCAGTTTAACTCCCAAAGCTCAGTGACATCTTAGTTTAATATGATCTGTCTGATTTAAAGAGTAAATGTTTGTTTTCTTTTCAAGATGAGGTCATCAAAAAGAGGAAAGAGGCACTAACGGAAGAGACAGAACTGGGCCGCATACAGGCCAAAAGATACTTGGATTTTCTGGACATTCTTCTCTTTGCACGAGTATGTGACATCAATTCAAGTCTAGTGATTTAAAAGCAAAAGTGTGGCTTTTGTTTATTTGTTCAATGAGAGCTGATTAAAAGTACCGCCAGAGGATTCGTTAAAATGATATTTAAAAAAAGAGTAAAGCAAAAACCCTGTTGTAAATCAAATTAGGGTATATTTATAGGAAAAACTGGTGAAGATGCATAAATAACCCAAAAAACCAAATTAATCTTTTGATATTACATTATAAAAAGTAATTGGAAAGCACAACATTTATTCATGGGAGGAAAAAGCAACACATTCAGGAAAATGTTTTTAACAAAATCATCAGTGGCACAATTATTGGTACCCAAAATGAACCAGTTTTAAATAACTGTCTCATGTATTTATTGTTTTCACTTTTTAAAAGTTAATATGGCTTTCTAGGAACCTAAATACATTGTGATAAGGCTTTTACAATAATGTTAACGTTTAAAGAAGTTTTATAGAGAACCCTGCCCATTGATAGGTTTACACAAGGTTCAAGTATGTCTGCCAGATCTAAATACCACAGAAAACTTGTTGGGTGAACAGAAGAGAAGGAAAAATAAGAGAGGACAGAAGACTCTAATCAATCAAAAGAGATGTTGTAAATAAAAATGGCTTAACATTTAATTTTGTTTTTAAGTAGAATTTATGCCAGTGCAGTAAAAAGATGAATTTACATTACGGCTTTTTAAATTGCATTACAAGGCTGTCAATCAATGTGGCCAGCAATGAAAAGTAAAATTTAAATTGAAAAAGGAATTACATAAACCTGATAACAGATTAGAGATGAGGCAACACAAGGTCACAGCGTTAAAGCAGCCAGAAGTGACTCAGCAAGTAAACACGCTCTGCATATTAATGTTTTCTGTTAAGGCAGTTTCTCACCATTCTGTATCTCTATACTAAAAAGCTGAGAGGAAAAACTAGATAGAGGCAAAAAATATTTACTTTTGTTACATTTATAGTCTCTTTTAACAGCTCTGAGCAGCTGATAAGGATTTATTTGAGAACAACAAGGTTACCGTCCTCTATCTGAAGCTCAGGTAGAGCGGAGATACGAGGGCAAAGACCCTGCAGATTAAAGAACATTTACTACAGAATCATAAAATAAAACAAATAACATCTGTAGGTTAGCCTACAGATGTGAACGTCACTATTTTAAAAGCTGTTTTGAGTTGCAACTATCAGAAATTACCTATTTAATTGAGACTTCTAAGTGTTTAATGCTTGCCAATGTGTTTTCAATGTTTTTTTGTTGTTGTTTGTTTTATCAGATGTATTTTTGTTACTGGTTGAAATATAACATGCAGAAAAATTTTAAATGTGCGGTGCATCCAAGCAATCTACACATCCCTGTAAAAAGGCTTGGGCTAATGACCTGCGATGTAGCCTTTATGGTCTGCTCTTGTTTTTATTTTAATTCCTTCTTCAGGACGAAAACCAGCAGGGCCTGTCGGATGAAGACCTGCGAGCAGAAGTGGACACTTTTATGTTCGAGGGTCACGACACCACAGCCAGTGGCATCTCATTCATCCTCTACTGCTTGGCCTGCCACCCAGAGCATCAGAAGCTCTGCAGGGATGAAATTTGTGAAGCTTTACAAGACAAAGACACCATGGAGTGGTAGGCAAACTTTGAGAAAATGATGCTTGTGTAAGAAAGCTGGCCCTCAGCTGTGCTAGATTAATAGTTCAATCTAATCTATGCACATCTTTACCGCCTCTCTGTGAATAACATTAAGTCTCTTGTCCCATTTTAAGGGAGGATCTTAATAAAATTCCATACACCACAATGTGCATCAAAGAATGCCTTCGTCTTTACCCTCCTGTGCCAGGAATATCCAGGCAGACCACTAAACCTATCACCTTCTTTGATGGAAGGACGTTGCCAGCAGGTCAGCGACATTAGTGTGTTATTTTATAAAGAAACACTGAGGTTGAAGGGTACTGCATGTAAACTTTACAAGAGAAAATTAAATATTAACTTTCTAAGCCATGGAACTGGTTTTATGTGGAACTCCTTACAAAACGAGCCTAATATAAAGCTGCACACATTAACAAGTGAAGCTGTGGTTGCAAAACATATTTGTTTCCTATGTGCACTGTGCAGTATATTCCCTGTTACTGTGTTACTTAGTTACAAAAACTTCTTGAAATATTATATTTCAGATATTATAAGCATTATTTCATGCAGATTGCTACAAAGCACTGTCAATACAAAACCATGTTTATCCCTTCAGCATGTTCAATGACTCAATGTTAACTTCAAGGCAGGTTTGAAGAAGACGTGTATACATATTTCACCTTTGCATTTTATTCACTAACTAAAACATTGCTTTATTTTTTCTTTATTTTTTATTTTTTAAAGGCACTCACATTGGAGTAAGTGTGTTTGCAACTCACAGAAATGCAACAGTCTGGGAAAACCCTAATGTAAGTCATGCAAAGTTTATTATAACCATAATGACATTATGAATTTTTAATTTTTAAATCAATCCAAGCTATAGAAACACAGTCACAGCATTAATACAGAAGTTGAGAAGTTATTATTTTGATCTTTTTTTTTCCTGAGGAGTGTAAAAAAGATTAAAAAAGAAAACATAGAAAATGTATTATAGGCTCTGCAACTCTGAGATCTTAACTAGAAAATGAAGAAATTATTATATGATCCCCATTTATGCATCAAATCATAAATTCCAAATATATATCTGATTTTTAAAAAAATATTAGTTACTAGTTTGATGCATTAAATGAAAAAGGAGATTTATCAGCACTTGATCAACAATTCAGCAAATTCAGCCATAGATAATAAAGCAAAAAACATGGCAGTATAATTTATATTTGCAAGGTTTCACCTGAATGAATATGTAGACCTCTAGAACAATGTCTGTTGGACAGATGAGACCAAAGTTTGGATGTTTTTTCCAGAATATGCAGAAAATCAAACATAGCATACCAGCATGAACTCTGTCAGGCATGATGAGGAAGGGTTGGTGATTTTATTTGGCCTTGTTTTGTTGCCCCAGAACAGAATCCTTCATGTAACAATATTCTATAAGATGTATGAAGTCATTCAGCTGAAGTGAGGACAAACTTCCCCCACATCAGTGAGAAAAACTGACAAAGCCATAATAAATGTCCAATTAATAATGCATTTGGCTTTTTCTTTATGAAAAATGTTTGAATCTGTTGTGTGTTTTATTCACCTAGGATTTGATTTAAATAAACTTAGGTCAGATTGTTTTTTCTACATGCATTTTCTTTGATATGCCTGTAAGAAAACCTGAGGTTTTCTCTCCTGTTGTGTTGCCATAGGTCTTTGACCCGCTGCGTTTCCTCCCAGAAAATGTCTCTAAGAGGTCACCTCATGCATTTGTGCCTTTCTCAGCTGGACCAAGGTTTGGATAAACTCGACAGTGACTGTTTGACTTATCTCAGTTTATAGCCACTTTGCCTTTAACCTTATATCAGTCTTGTGAATGTGTAACATAGCACCACACCTAGTTTTACATGCATAATAAAGGTTCTGTTATTTGGGGCTAGAATAAAGCAGGGGAAAGGTAAAGTGACTACATGTCTGCTCTACTGCAACTTGTTTTTGATTATTCATCTACTGCTTATCCCTTTAATGTCCTTCTTAATGTTGTCTTCCTTTAGAAACTGCATCGGCCAGACTTTTGCAATGAATGAATTGAAGGTGGTGACGGCCTTGACACTAAAGCGGTACCACCTGATAGAGGATCCCGACATTAAGCCCAAGATGATTCCCAGACTGGTTCTCCGCTCACTTAATGGCATCCACATCAAGATCAAACCAGTGGAACCAGAAATCTGATGGAGAAAAAGAATCTGTTGGAGTCAATCCAAGAGAAACAAATTGCTTAGAGAGTGGATAAAAAAAAAACATGAAGTGGAATTTGAGTAGATTTTTACACTAATGTCTCATGACGAAGAAATTTGTTTTAAACTGTTTTTTTCTAGGAATATTTATACTTTTTATCTTAAAATGGGTTTGTTATATATTTGGAGATTAGCCTCATCCTGAAAAAAAATAAAAGAATTGCATTATAATAAAGCACATTGTTGTAATACTGAAGAATGTGACTAAAATAGTGGGATTGAATGTCTTTTTACATTAACAGCTCATTTCTGCAGCTAGCAATATGTTATATTTCTGTTGTTGGGGCAAAATAAAACAGAAAAAGAAAATAGGTGCACATATTTATATGTAATGGAAACTTCATGAGTTAAAACTGATGGTAAAAATGCTAAATATTTAAGGAAAGAAAAGAATGTAATGTTTTTAACTATAAAATGAATAAAAATGACACCATGACAGTTATGTTGCCCATTTGCAGGGTCCAAACTCAAAAATGAATGAATGAATGATTGAAATGTAAAAAAGAAATCTAAGTTTGTGTTGATTGCACCAGAATAAGAGAGCAAATGATAAAATCTAAAAGTTTTAGTGTTACTGTGGTCTCCATAGAATCTACATTCACAATTACTGGGTCTTATTTTATAAATACTTAGTTTAGTGGATGCATCAAACGTAAAGCTTTTTTTCACAGCAAGCGCTTCAGAAAAGTATTCACACACATATAACCTCACATTTTGACACTTTAAAACCACAAACCTATTTGTATTTTAGGTGCCAAACCAACACCAGTTTCAGATAGCAGCACTTCCAGTGTGACCTGCCAGTGGACATGTCACTATGGTTGACTCTGCCACAATTTGAGCTGGCTGTCCCTCATCAACACAATTATCTAGCTGATAATTGTGCAGTAATACTAGAAGGATGCGTGGCTTTCAAAATGGTTTCAAAACAAAAACTTAAAAGCATTTAAATCAACCTTCACTGAGTCATTATTCTACAGCCTTTTGGCCTCTCTTTTGTTGCAAAAGTGCTCAGTCTCAGTCAGATTGAATGGAGAGCATCTGTGCCAATCAAATTTCAAGGGTGCTCATTGATTCTCAAATGGACTTTGACTGGACCATAAAACACAAGACTCTTAATTTCTTAACCATTCTATTGTAGCTCTTGCTATACATTTGTTCTGTTGGAAAGTGAACCACTGCACTAATCCAAATTCCTTGGCTGTCTTCAACAGGTTTCTTGGTTTGAGGATGCCCTGCATTTATCTCTATCCTTCTTTCCATGATCATCTTCCAGCATCTCCACAGCATGATACAGGCACCACCACATGAGGGATGGATAATTCTGGATGATCTGCAGTGACTTTTCTGACAAAGTTATTGAAGATAATAAAGGATCACCATGATTTTCAGGCTTCCATTATTCATTCAATAATTACAAAACTATTCAACTTTATCATTCCTTTTTTTGTTTTATAAAATCCTAAACATTTGTGGTAATGTGAAGAAATGATCAAATAGAGGTTTAAATACTTTTGCAAGGTACTGTATAAATGAAACACATCGCAAGTTGTTGTCAATGCATAAACTGTCTACAGAAGAAACAGACAGGCTAATGTGTCAAAAAAGTATGTTTTTGTTTTTATTTACATATTACAAAATCCACACAACCAATCAAACATAGAGTCACTAGTTTATTTTTCTTTAATAAAAACGTATTTTTCTTTTGCACTGGAAGATCCACAATAAAGTCAGTATTTTTGTAATTTAGAGGGAATCTCCAACTTTACCAGATGATATGAAATTCGACAATTATAAATCAACCAATCAAAGCTTTATTTCCAACCCCTTTCAAAAAAAATAAAAATAAAAAATACTGGAAAGCATAACTACAGTGTTGTTGATGCTATTTTTGTCTGAGGCATTTATAAGTTTCTTCAAATTTGATCACCATGTTAAAAATTAAGCCGAATGTTTAGTTGTTTAATGTGCAGATATATTTGGAGTTCATTAAGAGGGGCAGTAGCATATTACAGATAATAATGCCAACTATGCCTTACACTAGTCTGCATAAAACGTAGTAGCCTTTTATGTTGCAGTTAGTTGTTATTGTGCTTTTCTCCAATCTGCTACACTTGTATCCCTTCAATAGCAAACCAAAAAGCGCAAAAACTATCTTTTACAGTATGTTTGTTCTGAGAATATGAAAGTACTTCACATTTAATGTAACAGATAAAAAACAGGATGTTAGTTTAGCAGAGCACTGCCTTAAGATGCAAATGAAAGTTGAAGTTTTAAGTCACCACCAAGTGGCGTAAAGGGGAACTACAACACAGTTCAACTGAGCTTACTAAACACACTGAAAACATTTTTGTGTAAAATGTCTGATCTCATTCTATCAACTCGCTTTACAAATAAAATACAGCTGTGTTTTGACAAAGTCTTGCTTACATTTGAAGTCTTGGGGCTGTCTTGATTCTCACAGTGAGATATGAATAAAACCACTTTTTTTGCAACTTTTTTTTAATAGTTTTATCAATATTCTGAAAGAGTGAAAAAAATGTTGGAACATGTATAAAATACAAGTTTACATCAACTCAAAGCCATTCAGCACATCACTCCATCATTATATCCACATAGTCTATCACTCTGTAGTTCATTTAACTGCCAGGTATTTTGTTGTAAAAAAACTAACTTTTGCTGCCGATGTAGTTTGTGGAGGATGCGTTGTGTATCTTGCACTCGTTTAATATAACAAATAAAAACAGAGGTGAAGAGCTCCACCTCTGACAGGTCACAGTCCCTGATGGTCCTGCTGGGAACCTGAGAGTCAGCAGTGTTAAAAAACTGGTTAGATGAGAAGTGAAGGGGTGGGTTTCTTCCCCGGCCAAGCTTCTTTGGCATACTTCTTTTTTCGTGGCTCGTTGACGGACTCTGGTAGGTAGGGGGCTGTCACTGGTGTGGGGTTGAGTGTGATTGGGGGCTGAGGAGCCTCTGGGGCCAGATCTACCTCAGGCGCCGGGTTGGGGAAAGGGCAGAGGCAGCCCGCCCTGCATAGCAGCACCTCCAGGAGCTCCTGTTGGCTTGTTCTCATGGCTGGTTGGAGGCAAGTCCCCATACAGACCTCCACCTAAGCTGTAGCCGTGAATGCGCTTGGAAGCCAGGTCATCCAGACCCAGAGTATTTTGGCTGTCAGATCTCCGCTTCTGCAAGAGGAGTGAAAAAGCAAAAACTTCACAAGCCATAGAGAAGACTAGCAGTGTATTAGCCAAACGCTTTGTAGCAAAATCTGTTAACTGAGAAAATCATTTTAAATAGAGTCAAGAATTACCTTCATGGGAATGACAGCTGTCTGCACCATGTTTCTAAAGCGCCCCACTGAGGGGTCTATGTCTTCTGCAGGAATGAAAAAAACAAAACAAAGAACATTGTTACACTTCAGTGTACAGACAGAAATACTTATTTTGGTATTTAATGAGCATGCTGACAATAATCCAATAAAAATGTAACGTTAAGTTTACCTGGATTAATGATGGAGTCTTCTTCACTGAAAGTAACTCTGGAGTTCTTGCGTTTCCTCTTGGGCCTCTGGATTTCCAGGTTTCCTTCCTCGATTGTCAGGATGGAGATGCGTTTGTTGTGGGCCGTGTTAAACTCTGTCAGGTTCTAGAAATTACAAAAAAAACAGCTAAGTGATTATTACGTCAAGCAATTACCAGTTTTTTTTACATTATACTCCACTGGGCTGGATATTACCACAAAACATGATTAATCTCAAAGTGACATACTTAGTAAATGGAACTTTGTCAAAATACATTTTATGTAATTAAGCAAAAACCTAAACAAACATAAGCCTGTCCAATAAATAGCTGCTTATAACTTCACTTTGGTCAATTTACACAAGCCTAAGTCTTTCAACACTTCAGAAACAGATTTAAACAAAAATAAAAGGATAAATAGTCATGTTTACACTATTACCACAATAATAATGTTTAATAACATAGCAATAATGTACCTCCAGCTCTGTCTCTTCCTCTGGAAGTCCAAGCAGTCCTTTGAGCTCCTCTTCATCCCCCAACTTGCTGTCTCCTGTGCCAGTGGTGCCTTGGGTTTGGGGTTTCTCTCTAATGGTGTAAGTCCGTGTTGACGCCCCAAAAGATATCGTGGAGTCTATGGGAACCTGCTGAGGCTTATGAGGCTCAAGGCGAATGTGGCCAAGAAAAGTACCGTGTGCTGAAATAAAAATGTCTAACGTTAGGAAACCTCGAAAGCTGAAGAAAAATATTTTAATTACATTACACAAAAACGTGTTGAAGTTTATATTGATGGCTCATAAGCCAGTGTTCTACCTTCAATCCATTTACAAGACTAAAGCAATGTTAACCAAGAGATGCACTAGCTGCAAAAAAGCCAAAATAACTAGATCTTTTTCTGATCAGTGGATGCACCATGCTGGCATAATGGCCCTTTTCCTTTATGAAACTGGTTCCCAAACTTTGCAGTTTCTGACATACTAAATAAAAACGTATAAGACCCCAACTCTTGGTTGCATCAACTAAGTACTGGGCAAAGGCTGTAAATGCCTTTGTTCATGTGATATCTTACGTTTTTTGTTGTTTTACATATTTGCTAAAATCTTAAAGCTTTCTTTCACAGTGTCATTTTTGAGAATTGTGTGGAGAGATTAGAGGAAAAATGTTTGTATCCATTTTCAGTTAATAACAAATGTGAATAAAGTGAAACATGGTGAATATTCTCCAAATGCACTGTACATATCCTACAGAGATTAGACACTTATGTTAGAAAGGAAAATCACATTAATCACTAATATAGCAAATATGAGGAATATTTAATAATTTTGCCTGTGTGCATAAATACTTGTAAAATCCAGTTTAACTGCTGAATTACATAAGACACTCAGATCTTTCCTACACACACTGTTTGACTCCTGAGTGTTTGGTCCTAATAAATAATTAATGATCCTTCACAACAGAGAGGATATAGTTACAAAGAACCCGTGAATAATTTAACAATCCAATATATGACACTAAATCAGAGGGGTTTCTTTGTCTCAAATGTAAGATGGACACAACTGTTAAACATTTTGAATGAGTATTTCAAAATATTATGGTGCATGTTACATTTGCAGATGTATATAATATTGTAACATGTACAAGGGATATGTGGTAATTCTTTTTAATTGGATTGTATTTGCCCAAAATATTGGGTTGTTTTTAGGAAATCATATTATTGTTTTTTATTTGAATTTTTATTTCACTTTTAGGAAGGTTACATTTTGAATTCATCCAGACATTAGACATTGTTATTTGTAAGTTCTTAAGGAGAAATTTGAGTCCATTAAATGAGCGTTAGCAAACCAGAAATGCATTAATCTGAGGATAAGAGCATTTCTAAAAAAACATGAAGATTATAAAAGGCAGACCAGAAAAAGAATGTGTAGGCTACAAAATATTATTATTCTAAAATATATCTAAATACATCAAAGGCTTTAAATATAACATGAAATAATTATGAACATCAATAA
This sequence comes from Phalloptychus januarius, assembly GCA_902982915.1. Taxonomy (NCBI): domain Eukaryota; kingdom Metazoa; phylum Chordata; class Actinopteri; order Cyprinodontiformes; family Poeciliidae; genus Phalloptychus; species Phalloptychus januarius. The sequence goes on along the minus strand of CADWAE010000483.1, from coordinate 2,896,871 downwards.
AATACAATAAAAATCGAGGATTTGGCTAAAACAGTTCTATTAATGTACAATATTTTTTGCCCACATTGACTTTGTGGCAATTAAAACTCTACCGACATATTTACCAGTCTAAATGAAAAATAGTTACAAAAAAAAGGAAAAAAAAGTGTGATTGTAAAAGATGTCTTACTGCTATTTAGGTCTATGAGGAAGACCCTTTTTAGGTGTTTGTGGTAGACTAACGCCGCATGAACCCGAGAGCAGGACTGATGGTCGATGGTGAAGTCGCACCAGTCGGGATTCCTTCCAAACAGGTAAAACTTCTTTTCATCTATGATCAGTTTCTAAAAGGAGCAAAAGTGTGTATGAATAACACACTGAAAGCACATCTAAATCGGGTCATCCTGATGCATCTGTGCCTCTGAGTTATAACTCTCCAGTGTTGCTTCCACTGAAGGGCTTAAATCTCATGGCTGATGTTGCTCTCGCACCATTTGAAGCCGAGCAGCCACAGAGGAACCCCACATCTGGGACACAGCAGACTGTCAGACTCGTATCTGGTGCACATTTCTAACATTAAAACAACCACTGCATTGTTAACCTACATCTGTAGTTTCACTTACCTCTATCAATTTGTCCCCCTTCATCACGTCCAGATGAAGCCCTGTGGGAGGTTTGCCTGCCCTGCAAGCAAAAGGTTAGAAACTCTTATGATGATTTAGTCTAAACACTGCAGAAATTATATTTACCAAATCAAAGAGCAAATTAATCAAGAAAAATAACTCAATTTTAACTACAATTTTTTTTAATTAGTAAACAGGATTCAGCAAATGAAAGACACGATGCTTTGATCTTTCTGGCTAATTCATTGCCAACATTGACGTGTTAGCCTGCTAGCTTTATTTAATGCTAATGTTAGCAACAGATATGTTTTTATCTCTAATAAAAGTCTCACATACACTTTAAAGTTCGTTATGTTGTTGGTTTGCAACCAATAATGAGCTACAAATAGTGTGCTACTACTTTGGCGTGTGCATTTGGCTCACCATGATGGACAATCAAAAGGAGGAGGACCGTCTTTGCCTGTTTTACTCGCCATCTTGCTTCAGCGCATTAAAGCCGAGGTGCATCTTGGGAGAACCGTGGTGTGGGTTTCTGGGAGTTGTAGTTTTGTTATTTTATCCGAAACCGATGCTTCTAAGCTACAACTTTTGAATAGGATCAAATATAATAGGATATATTTATCCTTTATTATACACAGTGGGAAAATGAAGGTGTTACAACTGCAACTGAGCATGAATCTTTGTACAATACAAAAATATAAAAAACTGTAACGGCAAGATGCATTTGAAAAATAACACAATGTAGTTATTAAAAGGAGATTACTCTGTTTAATAATTATTAGTGTGCTCCAAAATGTGCACCTTAGTACCTTTCTTGCCACTTTATGCTTTATCCAAGTTTAAGAAACTCAAATCATGTCAACTTTATAGACTATAGTACATTTCAGCAACGATGCAGTTCAAAGTGCTTTACATAATAAAAACATAATAAATAAACAAGGAAGAAGCATTACTTTACAGTTGCAAAATAAAGAAAAGTAATATACAGAATAGAATTGTCCCAGTTATTAACCAAACACAGCTCTAAACAAATGGGTTTTTATCCTTGATTTAAAGTAACTCAGGATTTTAGCAGATTTGCAGTTTTCTGGAAGTTTCTTCCAGACAAATGCAACGTAATGAAGCCATGGTTAGAACATATCAAAGAAAGTAATTCAAGATTATGGTATGCATGCAATCTGTTGATGTTTGTATTATTTAAGAAAAAAACTTAAAACATCTAAAACGTGAAAAACAGTAGAATTTATTTGTTTATTTACTTCATATTATACCTCACAGACGTTAAATGTATGTTTTCCTGGGAAATGAACCTAATCAAAAAAATATAATTGATAAGGAAGACCTAAACGAAAGTTCTGCATCTCTGGTTTCATGCTTCACCTTTTACTGCAATTACAGGTGCATATCTTTTGCAATAAGCCTCTTAAAAGTTTGCACATCACAGCAATTTGGCTGTTCTTCACATTTCAAGGTTGTCCAGAATGCATGTAGAGCATCTGGAAAATGGTTTCCAAGTCTCCTCCAAGATTTCAAACCTCACTTGGGCTGAAGTTTGAGCATGCAGTATGCTTTGATCTAAATAGAACAGGATAGAAATACGCTAAAATATTTCTCACAAGTGTTAGGAAATTCGCATCTCCTATATTTTACTGATTAATTAATGCCACATTCCCCAATCAAGTATTTTAAAAATCTGATCTTATTTTGTTGCTGGAAACACTTTTTACATTAGACAAAAGAAAAACAGAAATAATTTCCCACTAAACAAATAAGGGAAAGGGAATAAGTGTCACAGAAAATCAGAGCATTAGATATGTCTCAGCACTACATCACAACTTGACCCCCTCTTGTTTTTCATAACATATACTGATCTCAACTATAATCAGTTATTAAGAAAAAAGTTTATATTATAAAAAGAAGCACTAGAGGTCTCCAACTCCTCACTGCAAACACCTCAGCATGAAAGTGGCACTGTTAAAAAAAAGATTTTGTAACTGGTTTGAAAACCTGAGCACCACAAGTTTCTCAGAGTATTATATTTGCTGCAAGGACGTAGCACCTTTTGTTTGATGTTGTAGGGGGAGGGGGATCAAACCAACAGATCAGGCTGTTGTTTGAGGTTTTTTCTACCTCATTTCAAAACTGTGGGTTTACGCGCTAGGCCTTTCAGAGAGACAGGAGAATGCTTTCTGTGTTGTAATGTCTCATTGCAGCAAAGGGAAGTGAGGCTGCTTACTTTTCCTTGCATGTGTCAGTCTACCTTAAATTTCCCAGCATAAGGATGTGTCATATGGCCATATTATTTTGGAAAATGCTGATGCTTGATTGATTTAAATTGATGATTATTTTTTCTCTGGCTCGTGCTTTAAGTCACAACCTCTGTTTTTAACATTTTCATCAGGCTGAGCAAGATTTTATTTTTTGGCTTATGGCTAGTTATTCAAACAGACATAATATAAATTAAAAGCTTTGTGTTTTGACAAAATAACAAATTCAGCTACTGTATATTTTGTCAGGCACAGAAATAGCTTTTATTCTTTCAATTTAAGCATATTTCCTTTAAAAATGTCCCTCTTTTTTTGATTTAGTATGCTAGTATTCAAAGTAATGGAGCCCTAAAAGTGAAATGTTAGAAGCCAGTTTTTCCACATCTTTACAATGGAACATGCCCAAGTAATAGCACGTATACTCCTTCAGTAAATGAAAAAAAAAAAAACAACAACCTTGTGCAAAAGCTCAGCTCCTGTAACTTCCTCATTCACTTCTGTGGTTTTGAGCTGTGAGTGCAACTCCTCTTTTTGCTGCACTCGTCATTTGCCGCCTGCTTTCATTTCTTATTTGCAGCTCATTGAGCAGCAATGGCAGGCAACATTGCTTTGCCGCTTCAAGAATTTATCGCCTCACTGGACAACACCAGTTTGCCAAAAATTTTACAAGTTTGTTCTGGAGTGTATTTCCAAGGTAACCAATTCCTTTTATTTACCTTTTTTTTTATTGGTGGGAAATTCAAGTCTGACGTTGTCTGAGTACAGGGATTTAAACCATCAGAAATGATCAAATGAGATCAGATTGAGTTGTGTCTGGTTGTCTAAATAAGTGTAAAACCTTTTGCAAGCTTTTGTGTGAGTATGTTTTCCTCAGTCACTTATAGATCATTGGTTACTGTTGCCGAATACGACAGTCAAGAATTTGTTGCGGTTTTAAATTTATGTTCATGAGTTTCAAGGGGAAAAAAAATTGTCAAAAACAATTATAAAATACATGATCTTTCCTGATAAAACATATCTTTTATCCTTTTCTTGTCTTATTTTTTCCCATCAGGTTCAATATATGAACTTTCTGGAAGCGAAGTGTGCTTTTCTACTGGGGATCTCATAAAGGTCATTGGTATTGAACTGCAGTCTGTTTCCTGTGAAGATGTCACTAACAATGAGACGTTTGAGTTGCCAATCACTCACGCAGGTTGACTGGAAATACATAATTTCAATAAAATCTATACTTTTTTTTATCCATTTGCTCTTCACTAACATGCTTTAATTTTTTCTAGGATTGTTCAAAGTGGTCCCCGAGCAGATGCCATACACATCAGTCGAGGAGATGTTGAGTCTGAGGCCCGTGGGCCTGGATGATTCCCTTCCTTTTACCTTCACCAGCCACTCCAAGATTAACTTTGGCAGTCTCACGCTGGGGGCCGGCAAAGCCCTGACCGTGCTCTCTATCGAGAAGCGAAAAGGTGAAGAGGATATGGTGCGTTGCCATGTAAAAGGCCAAACGGAGGCCTCAGCCGAGGTGTGCATTCCTCTGTCTTCTCGAGGGGAATTTTCTGAATGCGAGAGTGAGGAATGCTATAACCTGAAGGAGATCATGGCTTCGCCTTGCCTCCGCAGTCGAAGATTTCGGTTTGTTAAGACCACCAAGTGTGAGCGGATCCTGGTCCTGAGTCCAGTCTATCAGATTCAGGCCATCATGAACTGTAAGTATAACCTTCAATATTTGCTTTAAAATGACATATTTCAGTGTTTTGACAATAATTCATATGTTTTCAGTGTTGTTTTACGTATTTTAAGGTAGACACACACAAAAAAAAAGATTATAGAGCACAATTTGCTCTGTAATAAAAATTCATATTTTTGTTCTGGAGTGTAGAAACAAAAGTGAATGGATTCACTTTTTCATATTAGTGCTGAGATTTGTCTGGGAAGAATAGGAAAGACAAAAATAACAGAAATGAACATGTCACTGCAGCACTGCCCTGAAGTTAACTTGCTCTTTGGGACAAAGCAGAGCTAGGTTAATACCAAGGTGCCATTCTGGCTAGAACTGCCAATGGTCCCAATAATTGTGGATGGCACTGCATATCCAAATTTTTTTTTGTTGCATATGACCATAATTACCATTTTGCAGTTCACTTGTGCTTGCAAACACATCATTTGAAAACATCAATATCAACGGTTCTTTAAAAATCATGATCATACATTTCTTAATCCTCTTATAAGAAATATCTTAATATCTTTGAATATAATGAAGTGTGAAAAGGGGCATGTCTGGATTAGATACTTAAAAATGTCGAGAAGAGAGTTCAGGGAAGTTTTTGACAAGCTTGTTTCTCAGAATCCTGAAGAGTGAGAAGATGCTAGATGACAGCAGGAGTGTTTCGGTACAGATGTTCAAGAAAAAGGGGGACAGTTTTTTGCACAGAAAATACCCCACAGGTACAGGTCTTTGCGAACCTATACAGAAAGCATGATAGGGTACCTACAGGGGAACTGTGATACTGTATGAGGAAGTCAGGGGTGGAAGAAAAATGTGTGAAGAGAGGACATGTATGAAGAGAGTGAGGCATGCGTTGGAGTCACTGATGACTTCAAGGTAGGTGTGGGGCTGCATCAAGGATCAACTCTCCTCTTGTTTTCAGTGGTGATGAATAAGTTGATAGATGAGAACAGACAGCAAGCTCTGTGGACCATGATGGTTGCTGGTGACATCATGATTCCTATAAAAGTAGAGAGCAAATTAAGAAGAACTAGAGAAATGCAAGCTTGCTAAGAAAGAAGAGGAAGAAAAGTATTCCTCTTCAAGACAGAAGAATATTTGTGTGTGACTAAGGGCTTGTAAGGTGAAGCTGGAAGAAGCAGAAGTAGTGAAAGTGAGTTCACGTACCTGGGGCCAATCATCGAAAACAGCTGACCGTGCAAAACAGTGGTGAAGGAGAGATTGCAGACAAGGTTGATTGGATGGAGACAAGTGTCAGGACAGGAGCGATATACATGACAATGGGATAGCCAAAGGGGGAAAAGGAAATACTATAACACAGGAGGGTAACTTGCTGTACACTCTCAGGATGCTGGGCTGGTGGTGACAGAGTTGAAAATGCTCTCACTGTCAGATTGCAACTTTTCATTACAATTATTCTACAATGTTCTACCCTCATAGGTACATCTGAAAGCAGATACTTGCATTGTGGCAATTGCACCGAATTTTCTTGATATATTGATTGATTTGTTTTGATTTTCCCATAATATCATTCAAGGAAGTGATGTGTCCTCCAATTAACTCAGATGTTCCAAAACCATTGTGTCAAGTTTAGACACCTCAAGATATTCTGAGATACATAAGGAAAGAAAGACACAAAGTCAGTAATCAATTATACTCGCGAGGAGAGTGCTCAGAGACGTACTCAGTTACAATCTCCAAAATACTCTGGTCGATCTCTGCTCTCCTCGCTCTTTATTAAGTTGGGAAACGCCCTATTTACAAAATGTTTTCGACCACTAAGGGGTGGGGACACAACTGGTCGAAAATAGCCCCTTCAGATAAATATCTCAACATAACAGTATTTCTTCCAAAAAAGGCAATGTCGACAAGCCACAGCACAACTTGAGCAAGGAGGGTCATCACTGGTGGAGGCGAACTCTGTGCTCCCTTCATGCTTCCTCCAGCATCTGGAATGCCTTCGCTTAACTGGCTCCTCGTCACCAGTTTCCTGCTGCAACACTCAGAAACACATTAAACAGTCACAGCACAAATGAAACATTTCAAAGTGATTAAAATGGAATAACATACTTACTTAGATAAATCGGTAGATTAATTATAATTTATCCAACACATTGAGCTGGTTGATATTATAAGATTGCTGACAGTAACACTGGCATGTCAGTGTATGTAAAACAGTCTGAAAACAGTAATAAAAATGTTCAAAAATAATTATTTGTAACATTATTCTGACATCCACAAAAATAAATAATTCTGGTCATCCTAATTGACTAACAACACAAAAGATTTAGTTTGATGTAATGAAAAATAATCAGGAAAAAATATCTCATTCCTTAAGATGTTAAGGGCAGTAAATGGAAATATTCAATTAACAGGGCTGCTATTTTTACATCACAATTTTAAATAGTGAACAAGAAAAGGGTGTTTTCTGATTCACTTCATGAATTGTCTGCCTCTTCATTGTATTTTTTCTCATTTGCACAGTGAGGAAGAATGTACTAAGGTTTCCGTCCAGCCTGGAGGTGGATGTGGTCGATGTTACTGATGTCTGTAAAGACGCAAACTTTGTGACGCCTCTAAACCTGACAGAGGTCCTATCTCAGCCAGATGAATCATTTCCTGTAGTGGCAGAGATATTAGAGGAGCCAGAAAGCCGATCTTTTTTCAAGTGCGCGTGGCTGCCAGGGCTGGTCAAGAGCACCAACCTGATTTTGCACAAGAAAGGAACTATGCCCATGGTCCTGATGTCCAGCTTGAAGGGCCGGAAGACTCAGCAGTACTTCCTTGTGACCCAGCAGTACAATGGACGGTTTCGGAGGAGGCCAAGAGAGTTCAATTCAGTGTACGAGGTGTATGTTGCTTCAACACAGACACACAGCCTGACGGTGAGCGTGACAAGGAACTGTGAGGAAGTGGAGGAGGAGGGTCTCCCAGGCCTCAGCATTGGGGAGAGGTTACAGATTGTGGACTGTACCAGAATGGAGTTGCCTTGTGAAAACAATAAAGGGGAGAAGCAGTCTGTCGAGGCTCTTTTATGTTATCGTCTCCAAGAGCCAGACGATGAGGAGGAAGACGAAGAGGACAAGGATGAACAGAAGGATAAACAGGAGGAGGCAAAAGAGAAGGTCTTACTGCCTCTCTATATGCAGGGTCACTTTGTAGAGGTTCTTGGTGAAAACAAAAAGTATAAACTCTGTGATTTGGGTAAGGAGTTCAGTTTGCCACTGGATGTCAAAGTGGTGAGTCGAGACACTGAACTAGAGACTGATCCCCTAGTTGGGTTTCCTTGTATGAGGATAGAAGGAGCAATGCTGGAGCCAAGCATTCAGGCAAGCTTTCCAGACAAACCTGACCACTGTTTCCATCTCCTCCCCCAGTGGCTCTCTTTGTCCGTCTCTTTTACCAAGGATGCTCTTCCTTGGCCTCGGGACCAATTCCCCAAGTGCTTAACAGAAAAGGTTAGCGAGATGACAGACACGTTCTTTTATGAATTTCGCAAAAAGGGTAACTCGGAGGAGGCTCCTCCACCTCGACCGCCAAAACGAGACATGTCACAATCAAACTTAGTCCAAAAAAAATCTAAATCCACAAAGAAATCCTCCAAGCCAAAGAAAAACAAAGACAAAAGCGTACCGACGGAGAAGCTCAATGACTTGACGTTGAATCACAAAAAACGGCCCCCACCTCCACTGCCTCCAGTGAGTACACCCCAGTTTTCATATTTCTCTTTTAAGCTCAGTGCAACGTTTGTCTTTAGAAGCTTCAACTTTTTTTTCTTCTTTTTTGTTGCGGTCGCAGTTATTTTCTGTAATAACCAAAAGATTTCTGACTTCCTCTTCTAATGCAGGAGGGCGCAAATGATGAACCTCCTCCACTCGTGCCGCGAAAGTACTCAACTGCAGACATCACAAGCAAGGCCAAGCCAAACACTTATGTAAAGATAAACCAAGCAATAAAATGGGGTAAGAATTTTCTTCTTATATTTGAGATATTTTCAAGTTAAAATTTAGACACATTTTCTCTAAATTTGAAATTTGAAAACATCAATCATCATGTCAAAACTATCAGTGCCATCTGAAAAAGTAACCTTTGATTATGATTGCATAGCGTCTTTTCCACATAAAAACTTTTTTCTTCAGTTTTGGAGCGATGTAGAGTCTTTGTAACGGTGACTGACTTCTCTTTGAATATATAATGTAGTGGATATTAATCTAACCTTCTCCTAACTTTGTTCAATAAGATAGTTTGCAGATAAATTAAAAATTATTTTAAGGAATACACATTTACAAAAAAACCAGAGAGGAAATAAACTTTAAATGTTAGCAGATATAAACTCAAGAAGACTGAATGCTAAAAGTACATTAACTGTGCAACTGGGTTACGGTAGCATTTTATTTTTTCTGCTTTTTTTCTACTTCAATATATACATTAAAGATGGGAATAATTTTGCAATGATTAATCAAGATTTAATGTCTTGATTTCCCAAAATTGAGCGTCTACCATCTTGTCAGAAGTTCAAAAAAACATTTGGCTTGATTATGGGTACATTTTGTAGAAAAAAACAATAAAATTTTACAATAAGAAGGTTGGAGATGAAAAGGGATATAGTGAATTATTCTCTTTAATTAAAATATCTACTTTTTTCTTTCCCAGACGGTGTGTCTGATGTGGCTGCAGATGTGGAAAGTGACCATGACTACGAAACAGTGGATGAGACTTTGGTGGCTATGGTTAAGACAGCTCAAGAAAATGTGTTGTTCTATTAAAAAGAAAGTCCCATCTGAGCTGGATGTGAGGTAGGCAGGGAGTGCTGAGTTTAGTGACTAAACTAGAAGAGTAGAGGCGTCTGCGTTCTTCATGATCTGTTAAACGATGCAATCATATCCCTTCACTCTTTTATTGTTAGCGCCTAGTAAAAGTGTATTATTGCAGCGATGACCATTGTGTTAAAATTGCTTTTCTCATATGGTCAGCAAGACTCCTCTCTGAATTACCTCGTTATTCCAGAAATGAAAAACTTTATACCTGTATGATCCTATTTCACAGCAGACTCGTTTGGAGTGAGGCTCGAGCTTTTCCTCTAACCACTGATAGCTGAAAACATTTACTCTGCTTATCTTTTAATCATTTACAAAAGTTAGAGGGTGTTATATATTAGGCAGCAAGGTCAATTTTGAATGCCACATCAATGTGCTAAAAGCAGTGGTGAGTGCGTGTAAGAATCGAACATTTAAGAGTGCTAAATTTTGGCTGTGTCTCAGTAACTCCAAAAATGCGGCTTTAATTGGTTATCCCCAGTTTTTGGTGGTCATTATTTATCAAAAGTGGGTCAGTGAGGAACAGACACCATGTTTCATTGCTTCATGGAGAAGATAAGGCACGGACCAGTGGTTTGAGTCAACAGACAAGCTACTATAATTTATACTGCTACAGACGTCACTGCTGGTTCTGACAGCACACATGCCACTCACGAGGAAGCTACTATGAGACCGACAGTAACATTTACCTATGCATTGTTAGAAATAATAATAATAATAATAATGGTCTCTTTAAGCAGATAGTACACCAAGCCATATAGTGAGGAATGCTCTTCAAACCATGTGGGGAGCAAAGCAAGTTTTAGAAAATGTGGGATTTGCGGGGAAATCAAGTCCAGTTAATGGACACCTACAGAAGTCTTGGGGTATCTGGTAGAGGATTATAACGTGCTTTTATCACTCATTAGCTAGTCAGATAAATCTCCATCTAAATTAGTAAAGTGTCAAAGCAAAGGAAATTTCCGTCACTGTCTTTGATGGGGCAATACTGGTAAATTTTCTCTGAGTTCTTAATTTCTGTAAAATCTTGTAGGGTTTTGTGATATCATGCCAAATTTATGTGGTTGTTCTTTGAAATGATTGGCCATTTCTGCTTTACCAATAAGCAGAAATGTGAAATGTGTGGTTTTATATCCTGTCAAAAATTATTCGCTTCATCATTGTTAAAGCAAAAGAGGTTGTTTTGCTTTAACAAAACAACCTCTTTTTGTTTTGTTAGAAAAAGAGCACAACACAGTTGCCAGTCACTTCACTTATGTCCTAAACAGTTCTTAGTGATCTTGTGCATATTTGTGTGACAGCATTATTCAGAGACACTGTGTCTGAATAGCGTTCAGACACGGAGTCTTGAGGCAACCCAACAGTACTCTGTGCTACTAAGGTCTGCAGCTGCAAAAGCCTACAGCTGTGCAGTTCTCAAACTGATGTACAGATACCAGTGGTACCAATGGTTTTACTTTCAGTCATTTCAAGTAAAACCAAGTATACCTATATAAGACATATAGATATTGAATATTTATTGCGTTTTGAAAAACTAATGGTATCTCATAGTTTTCTCACATTGCAACCCCAAAACTTCCCAACAAAAAGAGTAACTAATTTTAGAGTTTGAGAAAAAGGGAACAGTTTGCTTCTTTTGCAAATTATCTGAAAAATGTGACGTCCGTTTGCATTTAGTCACAGAATTAATATTTTAAAGATTCACTTTCCCTTACATTTACAGCTGCAAATCTTTTGCAGTATTCTCAATCAGCTTGGCACATCTGGAGACTGACATTTATGCCTATTCCTCTCAGCCAGATTGGATGGGACTATTTTGAGCTTTGCAACAGATCCCCAGTTGGGTCTACTTTAGGTCTCGATCAGGATTTAGTTGGGGCTGTCATTATAAAGGGAGCAAAATGCAGGACCCACTTTTCACACTTCAGCAAGGCCTGGAAATAAATATGAACAGAATTAGCCACTGTCAGCTGAACTGTGGTGAGAATATAATCGGCCCAAGCAGCAAAAAAAGTGAACCGCTTCAGCACATCAATCTTTGCTTCAGTCAAATCTATTTAAAAAGAAGTTATTGTGCAAGACATTTTAAGAAACTCCAAAAGAAGCTGAAGAGAACAAAGCAGTATGTTCTGGTGGCTGTGTTGTTCTGTGTTCAGTGACCAGACCAACTGCTACTAAAAATACAAGACAGTAAAAATTGTTCTTCGAATGTTTTGAATTAAACTGTAGCAAGATATTCTCTAATAAAAGTTACACAGTGTTAAAAGGGATTAAATTGTTGAGATGAAGACAGCCAGAAGTGCAGATATTATGTATGTTCTAAGCACGTAGCAGCCATATTGGTCTTTGAAATCTAGGTTGTTGTGAAATTACCAACTGTACAAACCGTGGCTCAGACTTCAGAGGACAATTTACTTTTACAACCTAAAACTTGGAAATACTGGCTTTTCAGTACATAGAAAATTCACAGTTAAACCACATCCTGCAAACATGCATCCCCCCAGAGTAATGTTTCATGGAACAGACGATGTCTAAGCAAAGTGACATTGTTTGAAAAGTTGCTTCAGACGTTATTGATGTCAAAACATCTATAGACGAAGCTGACCAAGACCTAGCTTCAAAGTCTTTGTTTTGACCGTATTTGGATATGAAGCGCATTTCAACATTATTTTCAGCTTTCTGTGCTGAACAGGCAGAGGCATTTTCATAGAAATCTTATGAATTTTTGTCTCAAAAGAAAAGAAAAAGAGCAGAACTTCCTCTATTTAGATATGGTGCCTATTTAAAAGAAACAAAAAACGTGCAGCTTTCCTTTTAATTCTAGTCAGAGTCTCCTGTGAAATACTTAGTAGTAGTAGTCATGATTACTACACTGACCTCACAAACTAATACTATCCTTCTGTTTCAGAGAACTTTTAGTGGATTCTTTTCCTGTGGTGTATGTCGGGAGGATTTATGTATTTACGTGTACAGTTCCTGTATTTATAGTGCAATACTAAGCAATTATCTATTGTAGATATGCCGTTTTTTGCGTAGCACCTGCAAAACGTAAAAGACAATTATATGATGAAGATAATAGCTTCCTCTTTTAAAATGCAAACTGCTATGACTCATTGAAGTAGGCAAGGGTTGTACTTGCCTGAAAAGGCATTTTTTGTGTCTGTCATCGTGCTACTGTGGCTATGCAAACTAAACAGAAAGTAGTCGATGGAAGCCAAACTAAACCACTTCAGAAGGTTTAACTCTTCCATCAACCACAAGCACCTATAAAAACATGTTAAAACTCTGCATATGGTTTTGATTTAATATTTTTAAGCTGTAAAGAAAAATGTCAGTGAGTGCACTGGGGTCCATATGGCTTTTGGAAACTGTTCAAATGTGCGTCACGACAACTTTTGTGTGATCCTGAGATACAAATTCATGTTGTGGTTCAGGCTGAAGTAGTGAATCTACTTTAAAGCCATCATTTAAAATGTAGTACATTTGCACAAAGCAAAACCTGTGTTATGAAAAGCATCAAGTAGAACAATCAATGCAATAAAATGGTGAAAAGTATATTTGTGTCTTCTCTTTCATTTTTAAAATGTCATGAAAAGTAACAAAAATAATCAAGAAAGCAAAGTCTTTTGGAAGAATCTTTAATTTTATCAAATGTGAATTTTACATGTTAAAGTACATATATTGCAAATTATTAAAAGTAACAATTGTTTTACAGAAGGAGAGGGTGCGGTACTTCAGAACATATAAAAAAAGAAACATATATGGATTATTTTTCTGACTTGCAAAGAGGCAGAAGTGAGCTCAGGGAAAACAGGATGTGAAACCAAGTTTCCTCAAACCCCATTTTCTTCAAACATTGGCCAGTGTGCCTCAAGATAAATGACGACAAGGTTTCACTTACTTATTCATTAGTAAAGGCATCAGGGGCTTGCAGTTTTAACTCCTTACTGATCAAGCCAACAGCTTAAATTCAAATATTTAACTCCACAGGTGCTGCGAAGGTGAAGTGGGTTAGTCGTCATTGTCTGTTGATTTGTAGTGATCCTCGTCTATGGTTGAAAAGATGTGGCCTTCATTGCTCAGGAATTCCACTGCTTGCCTATTAGATCAAAGAGACATTTTAACTCGCCTTCAATGGAAAAAAAAACATTTTTGGATAGTAATTTTTAATCAAATTCAAAAGGAAGAGGGATGATAAAAGCTAACTGTTTAAAATACAAAAGTATCACTGAAGTTTTAACTGAACATATTTTATAAGGAGGTTATTTAGTAAAAAAAATTACTTTCCAGATTTTGAACCTAAATATTTATGAAACTGTAACCTTTCATAAAGTCACTTTAAATGTTTCTTTCAAATAATCCAAAGGTCAAATTAAAATCCTCAACTCATATTTTGAAAAAGAAGCAAGATAGAAGTTGATTTACTTGGCTAGGAAGAAAGCTAAACATTTCTTCAAGATGTGTTTTTCCTACTGTCACAGTGTTGCGATATTGGAAAATAAAATAAAAGAAAAAAAAGACAAGCCTGTCCAATGATGACTAAATGAAATATTTAAGTTATTTAGCTTGGTTGTTCTAATTAGAAAATAACATTGCTACCATTTATGTTCAATTACATTGCCAAGGAAACTGGAAACATAACGGATCTTACTTGATCACTGCAAGACTGATGCCACTGAGCCTTTGCTTCAGATCCTGAATGCTAATACCCTGAGGGTCCGGACAGCCTTTTATCAAACTCAGCACCTTGTTGGAGGGGAAAAAAACGAACATGTATGTATTAGCCAAGTTTAAAAATTAAGCTGAAAAAAAGAAAAAAAAAGATAAAAGGAACATGGAAGCTTATTAGGTTGAAATGATTATTTAGACCAACCTGGTTCTGATTCGCACTTAACCCATTAATGACCATTAGTGGGTTTTCATTGGTGCCTGTGTAGCTCCCTGCGTTCATCCCCGGGCCTTGATGGTGCATAGGCATGCTGCTTACAGCCATTCCTCCACTAATACCTGGCTGTTGGGAGAAAAAAACAAGATGGGTTTTTTCCCTTAATCTGCAGGAAGTCCTAAAATGCAATTATGCATTCATACGAGAGAGAGAGAGTTGAGGGCATTTAAATTCCTTAATGATGTGTTTATTACTAAATACTTGTGGTAGAAATTCCACAAAATGTTCTACTATGTAAATAAAATAGAACTTCCATGTTTTGATTTTAGAACAAAGCAAAATTTGCAAAAATAAGCATACAAATGGTCAACCAAATCTGTTATCATACAGCTGTATGATAACCTGATAATTTCACATTAAACCCTTTGCAGCCGATTGTGATCAGATGTCACCTGATTAGTAAATACGTCCATCTGTATTGTGTGTATATAATCACAACACACAGCTAGATAGATTTGTGTGTCTTGCCAAAATTCTCAAAAGTTTTAGCTCTGGACTGTGACATTCCAACAAGCTGTATGCTGAATACAGTTTGATCTTATCTGGTCCATTTTAACTCTTGTCTGTTTAGGGTTGTTTTTCTGTAGGAAGGTGAACGTCATCCACCCAAGGTTTTCAATCTGGTCTTCCTCGAGGGTCATGGTTCATTAATTTCCATCTATCTTCTCTGCACCTCAAATTAACTTTCCGGTACTTGATAAAAAAAATACCCATCGCTAAAATGACATCACCACCACTCTGATTGTAAGGCTGGTGTGTTTAGAGTGACATTCTGTTCATCCATATTTGCCATGTTCCCTACGTGGCTTGTGGGTAACTGAAATCCTTGCTTCTGGTTTTAGCTTCACCGTAGCTGAGGATCCTTGCAGCCCCTCCACAGTTGCCACTGCTATCGTGAATGTTTCTCTGAGTAATGCTCTCTCAACCATTCAGTTCTGGTGGAAACATATCTAAAGAACATCAGTGGCCTTCAAAGAACATCTGTATTTATACCGAGATTACAATGGTTGTACTTAATTTCATTTAGGGGTATCAGAGTAAATGGGGCTGAGTAATAATGCTGCAAGAAAAATACCACAAGAAAAAAAAAGTGAGGCTTGCATCATATTTCTTCCACGCCACAAATATTTGCTACTTTTAGTTGGTCTACCACATGGTTCTAATGAAATGTTGCACAGTAGTGAAACATCACAAACCATGAAGTTTGAGGGATCTGAAAACTTTTCAAGTCACGGCTCTACCCATGTTGAATTTGACAGTCGTGTACTTAACAAGTCCAACACAGCACATCTTAGTTCCTGTGTTAAAAGTCAGGTTGCTGTTCTCTCAACCGACCGACGCAGAAGCTAAACCACAGTCACTCCGCTTTTAACGAACATCTTTAGTTTCTAAAAGTGGAGATTCTGCTTGACTACATTTCATAAAACAACCAACTGATCTCATGATGGTCTACTGGGTTTCTGAGTATTTACTTAAATGAGGAAATCAAACAAAGCTGTGAGACATATGAACTGAACCATACTTCCTTATTCTTACTTTTAGTACCACGCAAGTTACTCAGTCAGGATAAGCAGGCAGTTTCTCACCACGGTTTGAGGTTTGCCGAGCGCCATGTGTGCATGGACAACCTCCAGAATGTGCGACGTAATTTCATTCATGTCCTCCAGAGGCCTGACACTGAATGCCACAACAGATCTGTGGTTCTTGAGGAAAAATATATAAGACAACCTTTAGTTTGGATTAATTCAAATCGTTAGAAAACAACAGCAGCAGCTTCTTCATATGAAGTTACATGACAGAGACTTCTATATTTAAATAAACTTCTGTCTATTGTGGCAGAAGAAACCTTTTATCTGGCCATACAAGGTTACATTTTTAAGGTCAAACTTGTTTACCTGAAAGGAGCGCAGATTTCCTGACACTTTCACATAGGTTCCTGGGGGCAGCACTGTGCTGTCCACACTCGGGTCCTAGGCAGAAAACAAGCAGAAATAGACCTGAAGAAAACAAGATCTCCTGTAGGAATGTAAAAAAATACTCAATATTTAAATATATTCAAAGGAAAAATATATATATTCAAAGGTTTTGTTTCCTAAATGTGGACCCATTAGTTTCACAACAGGAAAAGCAGCTGCTAAGCTTGCAAATTAGCACAAACCTCACATTTTGATTGGTGGTGATGAGACTTCGAAAGCCTGGATGAACAAGACTTTGTTCATCCAGGTGTATGATGGTTGAACATCATACACCTGTTGATGTGTGTATGATGAGTCCAACAGTAAGAAGTTAGAGGGCTGCTTCAGACTTAAACATTTTTAACTGTACTATAACGCTAAATATTGATCATAAAAGTCATACGAGGACACAAATGTATCTTTATTGTATTTATAAAAGGTAAATACAATACCTACAACATTCAAAACACAATATATAATAAGGAAATGTGAATAAATAAATAAAAATCTGCTCCAGGGTGGTACATTGTCTTTTTATTATTTTCGCCAACAATGAATGGTCATGCTGATGAGGAGGAAATATAAACTTCCACATACCTCTGTGTCTACCCACTGCTTCACATCCATAGGAGCGCCAGTCATGTCGTCCACCTTGTACTGAATATTGGTCATAGACTTGTCTGTACTTCTAATGATGCCCACAATGGTGACCTAGAACAAACATAAAAAAATCATAAAAATGAAAAAATAAACATAAAGACTCATATTTATGTGTCTGTGTGTTATGTACTATTGACTAAAGCACATAAATAAAAATATTTGTTTCAAAAATATTAGAATGTCTTGTTCTTCATAGGACCAAGTGGATGTATGTTTTCTGAGACCATAGTTTGATCGGTAATGCAGAAGTGTATGCTATTAGGCAGCAATCACCTGTGCTGCCTAATAGTTATTTTGGTTGCTATTTTGGTTGCTGCTTAAATAGCTGATTAATAAATTTAGTAACCAAAACAGCTGATTTTGGTAACTATAGAAGCTGACATTTTCTAGAGTTTTCTGGTTCTTTATATTGTCAATAAAAATTCACTGATCAAGCTTTTGATGGACAATTATGATTTCCTTTTTTTTTTTTAGGTCCGACCTGCTAATTCCAACCTTGAATGTCAAGGACCAAACCATGCAAAAGACAAACAATAAAATAAACAGCCGCTGCAAGTTCTTTAACAGTGGTAATAGTTTTGAATCCAATAGATAAAGGAATTACACAACTGTCCTCATTTAAGGATCAAAGCTTATCTCAATAATGTTGATCTGATTTTTTTAATAAACTCAAAATAATATATTGGTTTTGATGAATTTCATAAGATTAAAGATTAATGAAATTGAAAAAAAATTATTTCCAATCAGAGCCAGTAAAGAAAAGAAATAGCTTGGAATAAACTGGTTGATTGATTGGTGCAACAGAAAATGTACATGGATTTTATGTTGCTTGTTGCAGTACCAATTACATATTAAAATCTAGATTTTCCAAGAGAAACATTCAAATAAGAGCCCCTGTTGTCTGGAACATTAATCAGCAACATGTAGATTCACACGCTGCTTTTGTTCAACGTACCTGTGTCACTTCCACATCTCCGACTTTGAAGATCTCATCAACCTGTGAGGCAGACATCAGCTGGGACACTGTGCAGGGGATTATTTGTGTGGCCCGGGTCCTCTAATTTGATGGCAAATTAAGAAATATAAATATATTTAAGGTCCTGTAATTCAGTTGTCAGTCTATTAACATTTCTATTCTTTCACATGACGTGCTGAAAAGACATCGATTTGAAGCAAAGACATGTACAAAAGGGAACAGGGGCATATTTAATTAGGTGACAGTAACAAATTACAAAACACTAAATGTTTTTATAGTTTAGATTTCATAACCATTTTACACTCTATAATATTATTATCACATAATCACTCACCCCTTTCTTCTCTCCTCCCTGGGATAGTGAAGGGGATGCAAAGCCTCCAGGGGACTGAGTGTAGCCCCCCACCATCCCAGACTCACTGTATCCTCCTGGAAGCACAAAACGTGGACGCTTTAATCATATCTACTTTATTTCCAACAAAACCGGACTCAACTCTAACCAACAATCACATCAATAACAACAAAACGAGGTTGATGAGCTAACGTTAGCCTAGCGAGAAAGCACCAACAAAAATAATTTCCGCTTTAAAAACACACAGAACAACATAGAAAGTGAACTCACCCTGATTCCACATGCTTACACTACGGATAAACGATATTAAAAACTAATGTGAACGTTGTAAACTTTGCTCAACAAGGTAGTCAGCAGGAATTAGCAGCTGTTATCCTTGTGTCTACCCGCGCTAAACTTTAGGCAAGACGCATGCGCACAGCCTAAAATCCCGCGAAACTGGAGACAACGTGGGTATATTTTAGCCCCGATATTTGCTTTCCAGGCGAACATTAGATCATATATTTTAATATTGTCTCGTTAACAAGGTAACCACTGATGTTATATATATAACCATTGCTGGGTATCTTCACTTAGTGGTTCTATAGGAAGTAAGACTTATCATATGATATTGAAAACCTGGCAGACCTACATCAGGGCAAATTATAGCACAATACACCAGTTACTGTTGTAAACATTGGGTATGCTCTGCACATCTTGCAGGTCATTATTTCCGCATGTACGTTCGTAAATATTTAAATTCCCAACTAAAATAGTTCATATTATATACAGAAAAAAATAAAATAATGTTCCAAATTTCTCAATTCTAAAATTTAAAATACGTTTTAGGAGATTCTCATCCTACTAAATGCAGGATGAACTATCACTAAAAAAGAAAACATTTACCGCTGACATTGTTACAATTCTGATCCTTGTACTTGATCCCAATTCACTTCAAAATAATCTCATTGTCCACAGTTTTGCTCTGAAATAAGCGATACTGAGTGTAGCATGAACCCAACACAGGGCCCACTAATTTGGAATAATCCCGTTTATGCCATCTGTTTCTGTGCTTCTCAGTAATTAGAAAGTCAATGATAAATGTAACTTATTTTGGTAGTCTAGAAATATATATTCTAGATTGACACACAGAGACATTTGTCACGTGTTTCTGTTTATTTTGATGATAGCTTGATGACAATGAAAATCCCAAATTACTGACAATTTCCATTGACTTAACCACATACAGCATTATCAACAAGCAATTGAACAATTGCGCTCTTTGTGTAATAAGTATATGTGTGGTGTTGATATATTTTAAATGAATTTGTGAATCAAACCTATTTTTCACATTTTCTCATAAATCAAAGACAAAATAAACAGAAAGCCTTATGTAATACACAGATGATACACAACTTGAACTCTGGACAGTTCTTTATTGTAGACTGAAGCATGATCTTACTTTACTGGCAACAGTATGTGGGTATCTTTAGCCCACATAAAAATAGTCTATGTATGAATGCCTTTCCTGGCAGTTCCTTCTCCCATTCGTTCCATAAACGCAGTGTTTGGATTACTTCAATAATTACTTCTGAACTGGCCGGAAGCCCACGTTTTGTACTCAGTGTGGGGTCAAAGAGCCAAATACGGTGATTCGTCACTCTGCTTTCTATTGCATTAATTGCGCACAGTGAAATTGATAACATCATAGCATGCTCCTGTTTATTTTTCATCTGCAGTGATATTATGAGAGATTTGGCTATAAACGTCAGGGCGAAGACGTGTTTAGCTGCAGATATCTTATCGTCCTTTGCCCTTTAATCACTTGCCTTTTAAACCTCTCCTTTGCTTTTGCAGAACGTTTCCAGCTGTCAAGGTGTCCAACATGTCTCCTGTAAGATTGCTTTTATCTTGTCTATTCTTTGGAGAAGCTCTTGCACTGTCAGGTAAGAAGTAAAGTTATTGCACATTTTGAGATTTCTTAAATCTCTCCGGTATCAGATTACCTTTAAAGAGGTGACTTACTGTGCGTAATTACGCGCTGGTTTTACCCAGGGAGGTTTTGGCATATTACGGATTTGCACTGGGACCCGACGTACAAACTAACGGATAACCCGCAGCTAGTGTGCGCATCCAGCGGTACACGTCCAGCACTCAGTGCTGGCAAATTTGGAGCCTATGCCTGTGACGCGCCATGGCACCTGATCAACTCCTCGGTCTACGCCATGAAGAGGATCCTGCCAGACCCAGACTTCATTGTGTGGACAGGGTAGGCCATGTGTCGGTTTGCTGTAATGAAAAACTGGATTCATCTTTCTGGTTAAATCTGATTAGCACTATAAAAGGAAACAGTAAAGAAAAATATGACTTATGATTCATCATTGCCATGCAACTATATGAAAACCATATGCTCTCATTTTGCTTTTCCGAATATATTGGCAGTGGCGGTTTTTGCATGAACTTTGTCCAGGGCGAACATGCAGAGCCCCCCTTCCAGCTCAACACCCATTTTGGTTCTGTTGTTTCTCATTATAAGAAACAATGAGAACCAAAACATAGTGAATAGGTAGACAGAAAGACAGAATGATTGAAATCTCAAAAACAGTCTAGAAAAAGGGTTCTGGAGCCAAAAATACACTACAAGACCTTTTGAAAAAAAAAAACAATTTCTAATTTTTGATGGATATCTACTGTAGGTGATTTGCTGTCAATTTTTGAAAAGTAAACATTTTGTTTCTCTTCTTTGGTATTAAGATCAAATTAAAACCAATATTGACTAAAGAAAATTTGTAATATCTTCTTGATACAATATTTGTGGAAAATTGTGGGAAAAAATAAAAGCAGGTTTCCAAACTAATGTATTTTGTTGTTATTGCCCCTGTACTTATAAACATGAGTTGTCTTAGCCAGAGTTAAAAAGAGTCACTTGTGGCTCCAGAGCTGCAGGTTGCAGGCCTTTGATCTAGATTTTAAAAAGAACCCGCAAAAATAAAAATAATCTGTGAATCACATGACATTGAATACCAAACTTAATGCAGTTGTGTCTTTTTTTCTTTTTTTTTTTTATAGATTGCCTACAAAGTGTATAACGCAGTTGGGCTACCAATCTCCCCTTAGTGGACATACCAAGAAGCAATAATGAAATAATTTATCTATCTAACATCACCTGTTATGACCAATTCCAGAAACCATCAGTGCATTTATGAATCGAAACAACCAGTTCCCTCTTTTTGAGTCTTAATATCCTAAAATGGTTATTTTAAAACATTACAGAGACGACACACCGCATGTCCCAAATGAGGATCTAGGAGAAGAGAAGGTGATCAACATCATTGGCAATCTCACTCAGATCATAACTGAGGTGTTTCCAAGTAAGACATCATTGAGTGCTTATATGGAAAACAATTTAACACCAATATCTACACATTTAATCTAATAAATGAAATGTTTTGATCATATGCCTTTTACAGATACAAAAGTGTACTCAGCACTGGGGAACCATGACTACCACCCCAAGAGTCAACTTCCTCCAGGCCCAAACTCCATCTATGACAAAATAGCAGAAATGTGGCATGGTTGGCTAGAGGCAGACTCCAAAGAAACATTTAAAAATGGTGACCTTCGCACATTTGTTCTCCAAAGATCAGTTTGTAATGTAAACAACTGCATGGTTCATAACAAAACTCGGAAGTGAAATATATATATTTTGATTAGGTGGATATTACACAGAAAAGCTCCTGAACCGAGCAGGTTACAGAGTGTTGGTCCTCAACACCAACCTCTACTACTATCAGAACAAGGAGACCATAAATGATGAAGATCCAGCAGGTCAGTTTAGCTGGTTGGATCAGACCCTTACAGCAGCCAGCAACAACAAAGAGAAGGTATAAAGCATGACATTTTACATCTAAGCGAGGAAATCTTTACAAACAGTCGTGAAAAAACAGAACCTGCTAAATGTAATACCTGCACTACAAAATGTGGGTGCATGGAGTGACACCAGTTATTATCGGGCAAGATGGACATTTCTGTTGATATACTTTCTTTAAAGAATGACAGGTGGGGGATTTACCTGTAATTTAATCACTTTCTCTTCCAGAGATAAAAATGACATGAACATTTCTTAATAAAAAAATTTGTATTTAATGAAGTGTCATAATTTTTTCACGACTAAGCAATGTGTAAAACTGGCCATGTTTGAAATATTAAACCTCTTCAGTTTGTTTTAATTCTAACATGAATAAAGAAAACTAAACAGATTATTTGGGCTAACTTTACTTGGTTTACTTTCTTAGGTCTACATCATTGGTCATATTCCTCCAGGTTTCTTTGAGAAGAAAAGAAGTATATCATGGTTCACACAAAAGTTCAACACGAGATATTTGGAATTGATTCAGAAGCATCATTCGGTTATAATCGGGCAGTTCTTTGGCCATCATCACACTGACAGCTTTCGCATGTTCTACAACACAAAAGGTACATCAAAGTGTTTCACGGCTGCAGTTGAAATGATATTTCTTTGCACTTTCTAAAGACTTGAACTCTGTTTCCACAGGCTTGGCCATTAGCGCAATGTTTCTGAGCCCAGGGATCACACCGTGGGAAACAACACTTCCTGGTGTCAAGGATGGAGCAAACAATCCCGGGATTCGTGTTTTCGAATATGACACTAAAACATTGCTGGTGAAAGTAAGTAATGCTCACTCTTGCAATCGTTTTAATGGGAGCCATAGCTTATTGGTGACACTGGTGAGATTATTTATCTCACCAGAAAAATAATACTTCTCACTCTTAATGTTCTGCTTTGTGTTGTCTTTCAACTCCTTTGTGTGAACAGGATGTGGTGACATATTATCTGAACCTCACACACGCCAATGCAGACGCAGAACGCTGGGAGAAAGAGTACCGCCTGACAGAAAGCTTCAGGGTACCTGATGCCTCTCCGGGCTCCATGCACCAGGTTCTGGAACGCATGGCGGCCGATCGCTGCTACCTGCAGAAGTACTATGAATTCAACTCTGTCAGCTACGACCTGACAGAGTGTGACGGCGACTGCCGTGTTGACCATGTATGTGCAGCAAGAGAAGTAGACTTTAAGAGGTATGAGCAATGCCTGTTGAAGGAAGGAGCAGTTTCTGTTTATAGAGGGCTGCTGCTGGTTGTTTCTATGGCAGCAACTGTGTTGGTCACTGGCTGGTAGATACGATCAGCATCACAGTTTGTTTCTAAGATATTTAGAGGTACATTTAAGCTAATTTGAATATTATTAAAAAGTGTATTTATTTCAGACATTTAATCCAAAAATGCATAAACATATTAATTACAAATGATGTTTCAGATGTTAATTTTTATGATTATGGCTAATCAGTTTCTCTAAAAGTAATAACTGTACATAACATAAAAAATATTTATGTATATAAAAATATGGTGTCTCTATATCACGGCCTACACAATGAAGAAGAAAACGGCAGAAGCTCAGTCACCCTTAATAACGAGGGTAGTACACAAGTTAATTGTGAGCTGGATTTTCACAGAGAGGTGAAAGAAGCTGGATTTTCACAGAGAGGTGTGTCCATCAATATTAATGGAGAATTAAGTGTTCATGTATTTTAATGCATATTTAAGTGTCAGAGTTTACTGGAAGATAGTTTGTGCTGCAAAGTAGTGCAGCAAGAGCTTCAGGAGGCGAAGAACATCAAACTGCACGTCACACCTAAGATTAAAATCTGAGAAAACACCTTAGTTCATAGAGCAATGGAGATTGGGGACTCCAGAATAGCAGCACCCATATATAACAGTGACAGGTCTATACTGACATTTCTTGTAAACGTCTAATGCAGAAGTGGTTTCAGATTTTCACCTACATATTAATACAATATTATAATTGACATTCAGCTTAAATTAGACTGTGCATAACAATTGTATTCTCATAATTCAAAACTTTGAATGAAGTTATGCTAAATGTTTTCTCCACTGAAACTGTTATTTAAATAAAGAAAGAAAAACAAAAAAAAACTCGCTGTACTGTTATTTCTGCAGCAATAAATACACTTCCTGATAACAGTGTCGCTCCTCTTCATATTTCTTTTTTTTTAGAAGCACAGTGCTCTGTTGTTGAGCAAACAGATAGGTGTTATCTGAGTATCTTTACTGCTTCTGTTATCGCCTATGTTCAAATAAAGGTTTGATATGATTTTCGTTACTGCTTGTAAACCGAACACCGAGATGTATTACTTTCAGGTGAAAAGACAGACAGTGAACTTTGAAGCTGTTGAGAAAGCATGTTTATTGAGCAGTGTAACTGGTTTACTGGTAACTGGATCAATGATAATGTGACAAGGGCCTGAGGTTACACTTTAGTTCACTCAATTCTGTTACGACATTGTGGTGACTGGCTAATGAAAGCAGAACTCTCACATAATTAAGACCTGTTTACGGGAAGAAAAAGGTTGCATGGCTCCATCCAGCGCCTTTTTATAGTCGTGTATGGGCACTTCTGTGCAGGCAGGAGCTATTAGCTTCCCCTGCTGGATGAGAGAGCACAGTTCATCCAGCATGGCTCTGAATGCCTTCCCATCTAGGGGAAAAAATTACACAAGCAAACCTATCTTAAAAAATCTTTTGTGATACTTTCACTCTCATTTAACACAGCAGGTAATATGCTTGCTTACCGTGAGAATGATCTCTCTTCCACTGTGTCACCCAAAAACCCCGAACTTTTACATCCTTGAAAATAAGAGCACTCTAGAGAAACCATATTGAGTTAGTGTACAATAGGAAAACACTTCAGCAACAGCTAATCTAATTTTCAGTGACTTGCAAAAGTATTCATAACCCTAAACCTTTCTCACATTTCTGATTTTATATGAATGTTTGAAAAGGGTGGTCATCTTTATTTTTTAATTTCTAAAAGGGTAACATACATACACATTCAAGCCCTTTAACTCTGATACTCCAAAATAAAACCCAACTTTATGCAACAACTTTCATTAGCAAGTTAATGCAACAACTTGCACACCTGAATACTTAATAAAGAACACCCATCAAGGACTTGTGGATAAGATAAAGGCAGGGTTAGGCTTTAAAATAATATCCCAAGCTGTAAACATCTCAAATAGGTCTAATCAAACCAGAAACCACCCAAACCATAACCATCCGCCTACAAGCTGACAGCATGTCAATGGAGAGCCTTTCTAATCGGACATGCAGCCAAGAGTTCTCTGGTAACTCTGGAGGAGCTGTAAAGATTTGCATCACACAGCCGGATCTGTAGAGGAATGTTTTAGATTGAAGCTTGATCCTGTTTTAGAGTTGCCTCGTCAATGTCCAGACCTACTTCAAATTGAGAATCTATGGCTAAAAATAAAGACAAGGGGTCCCTTTCAATTTCTGATCATTTTTGTTTCAATGGGGAATTGGTAGTGATTTCAGTTTCAAGATAAGAAAAGCGAGTAGAGACAAAACTCCAACAAAATGTTGTTCTGAAACTATTGGATAGAA
Organism: Phalloptychus januarius; assembly: GCA_902982915.1. Classification (NCBI taxonomy): domain Eukaryota; kingdom Metazoa; phylum Chordata; class Actinopteri; order Cyprinodontiformes; family Poeciliidae; genus Phalloptychus; species Phalloptychus januarius. The sequence goes on along the minus strand of CADWAE010000483.1, from coordinate 2,871,092 downwards.
ATTCATGTCATACATTTGAGATTTTTATTTTCCGTCACTTCATAATTATGCCAGTGAAAGACATGGTAGTGATGTGATAAAATGTGAAAATGTTCAAGACGTATCAATACTTTTGTAAGTCACTGTAAATATATTTTTCTGTTGTTATCATTCAAAGTGATGTCTTACCACAGGAACAATCACTGGCTGCTTAGACATTCCTCCATATGTCACCATAGATCCTCCAACTCTAAAAACAGAACCAAACGAATGCAAAAGAAAAAAAATAACTGGCCATTTGTTCAGACTAAAAATAAAAAATAGGTGAATAAAGGCTATCTAACATGCTCACTGTAGATGACGAAGCAGTTCTGTTGCACTCTTTCCTCCGACACCATTTAAGGCCAGTTTAGGCTTTGAACATGTCTGTGAAAAAAATGTGTCATTCATTGAACAGCAGGCCAAAACCACATCACATTTCTGTTTTTATCAGTGGGCTTATCTTCAAAGCAACAGACCTTGAACAGTTCCTTCATCTCAGGTCGCCTCAGGCTCTCTTCTTTGATTACATCACTGGCACCTATAGCTTTTAGCCTGTCACGTAGTTGTGTGAAATCGGGCCTTTGAAGAGTATGAAATAAACAAGACCTCAGCATGGTTTAAAAGAAGAAAAAAATATGCAAAAGGTGAATGAAAATGTTGTTAAATTTGGGTGCTTAAATGGCATTTTACCTGTCTCGAATAACATTTATAGTGTTTATTCCTCTTGCAGCAGCAATTTGAATGACAGCCTGTCCTACTCCACTATTGGCTGCATTCTGGATCAGAGAGTCTCCTATTAGGGAATGGGATTTAATAAAATTATATTTTGAAGACACCTCCACAACTAAATTGTTTTTATCATAAGAAAATTTGCAATTAATGTAATGAAAAATGCATTCACTCAGAATGATTACTGAGGTGCTTTTCTGAAACCAGAAACCCCAATGATTTAGAGTTTAGAGGTAAAAGCTTACCTGGCTTCAAATCTTCAAAGTCAGAGAGCATCCTGATGGCGGTGCAGGGATTGACTCCCAGTGTGGCGGCAGAGAGCAGAGGAATGTTGTTTGGCACTGAGATAACGTCATCTTCGGCTAACACTGCCTCTGACCTCCAGGTTCCTGCTCGCACAATTCAAACAAAATTAGATCAAAAAGATAACAAAAAATGTTACTTTCTCAAACAAAGAAATCTTAAGCTTTAATTTACCAAGTCCTGCGTCTCTGGGGATTACCCAGTCTCCTGCTTTGAGAGACTTCACCTGACTGCCCACTTCTATGACTTGAGCCACTCCCTCATTGCCACCAACAGCAGGAAGGTCTGGCAGGATAGAATAGGTACCTGAAACCACAAAAAAAACCTGTTAGAATTATAATAGTATTGTCATAGTAATGTAGTTTTTTGTTGTTGCATTACAAAACCAAAAATACCTTGAATCATGTTTATATCAGATGGATTTATTGGAGATGCCAGCAGTTTAACCAGAACTTCCTTTGCACCTGTTTGATGCACTGGTACATCTTCCAACCTGGAATGGAAAATAATACAAGATTCAGTTAAAAAACACAAGCCATGATATATTTAGTCTTATTATATTGCTTTACAGTCGGTATAACATGAATGTCAGGAAAAAGTAAAAAAAAAACTGAGTCACATGTACTCTATGAAAAAAAAACAAGGAAAGCAGAGTTCATAGCTTAATCAATCCTTCCATTTAGGTTTGCAACACAAAAACATCTGTACCCATGGGTACCTTCAATGGAATTTAAAACAAAAAAGCACAGTAACACATATGTTAATAGCAATAATAGCTTTGTGAAAGGCTTCACTCTATAAAAAAAGGCACAATTAAGAACAAAACTACTGAGCCACGGGTACTTTCTATGGGAAATGAAAAGGAACAGATAGAAAAATTTCAAGAGGTAATAAAGTTAATATACACAGCTAAACACATAAGTAGTCAAAACTACTTTCTCTCAAGAAGCAAAACAACCATTACAGAAAGTTATTGAGTGAGAAAACACTGCTAAAAATGGAACTAAGTGCTTTTTGGGGAAAAAATCCAGACACGCATTGGTAAAACTGCCAATAGCTCTCCCTCAATGATTCCATCCAGAATTAAAAACATCTGTCAAAATGTTGGCAGTTATAAAAAATAAAAATTATATACACAAAACTGTCAATGGAGGTAAGCCCGTAGTCATTTATTAATTTGGCTACTACACTATGTTTTACCTCAATATTAAGTTGCTGAAAGTAGAGTTTCACTGGAAGGCCTGAACAGTAATTCCTCTGTGAGAAATTCATACTGTATTATGAATACTGTATGAATTTGTTTGCTTTTGTGCTAAAACTGCTTGTTTTCTGCTCTCATTGTCCCAGAATGAGTAAAAAAACACAATTGTTACCTGAGACAATTGCTAAGGTTAAGTTGTTCTTAATGATCAAAACCAATGTCAGTAAAGTGGGAAAAATGGCAAATCCAGCCCTGTGAAACTGAGACAGGAGTTGTATCAAGAAACTAGAAAATTCCTGCAGAAATTTAAATGGGGCCTGCCAAAGTGTGCCCGTCGGTTTGGACCCAGCGTTCTGATGCTAAAAGTTAGCATCAATGCTAAGCTTAGCTACAGTATAGTCAATAGCATGTGCAGAAGCAAAAGCATGTTGACTAAGAAGCAAAAGCATGTTGACTAACATGGACTTATGCAATTCGTTATGTTAAATTATTGTATAAGCTCCAGTTAGCCTAAATGCTAATGCTAGCATAAGTGCTGTCACTGGCATGTGTGGTATCACTAGCATAATGTGTCTATTTGACTTACTCGAGTCAGTATACTAAACATGCCTAATAAGCAAGAAAAACAGGGGAAAGCTTTTTACGGGAAAAGGCTAATGCTAATGCACTGTCTTGCTGCGCAAGACAGTGCACTAACCTGAGATCAACGATAGTAAGGGCTAATATTATTTGCACCGCCTGCGGCGGTGCATTAATCTCAGAGGGATATTTAGGCTTTTATTTTGAAATGTTCATTTAGCTTCATATGAAATGGCCACACTAATCCAATATCTAACAATGGTTGGGCTAAACCAGTTGTAATAAGTTCAAAAAGAGCAATTACTTGATGTGAAAAACGTAAAGGCTTTTATTTTGAAATGTCCAATGACCTTTATTTTAAATAACCAAACTAATCCCATCTGTAACAGTGATTTTGTTAATCCAGCTATATAATGCAAACATCAGCAAGTAGTTCTAAATGCGAGCTCAGTCCTCCTCTGTAGTAACAGAAAGTTCCGCCATGTTTTAGTTCAAACCTTCATTCATTGTAGTTCTAAAGAGCAGCTCAACTGTTATGAGTGAGACACAGAGGGAGAGACAGAAATCTAAGTGCTTGAAGCAGCTAGTTTTGTTATAAATGGTGACACTAATCCTATGAGTAGCTGTGGTTCAGCCGTCATTTTAGTTCTTAACTTCCAGCTCATCTCTCCTCTGTAGTAAAAGAGTTCTGCCATTAATGTAGGTCTAACATTCTGCTCAGCCTTCTTCTTTAGTCAGTAACAGTTCCGCCATGTTGTAGTTCTAAATGACAGCTCATCCCTCTGTATAAACTGAAAGTTCCACCATGTTGTAGTTCTAACCTGTTTAAAGCAGTTAGTTTTTCTAACTGCTTCACACTAACCTGAGAGAAAAAGATAATAAAGGCCCGAGAGGAATATTCAAGCTTTTATTTTAATAACATTTTGTTATAAATGGCTACACTAATCTTATGAGTAACTCTGGTTGGGTTAAAACACTTATATGGTGCCCAAAACATTCTAGTTGTAACATTGTGATCAGCTGAGCTGTGTAGTAAGAGACAGTTCTGACATTCTGCTCAGAACTAAAGTGATGACGTTTCTGTAGCTCAAACCAGCTGCTCTGCCGGCCTCTGTGTTCCGTTGCTATGGTGATTAGTCCTCTGTCAACTGTCAGAGAGATAGTGGAGAAAATTCTATCAACCTGAGCTTTGATGAAAAAATCAGCACAAAGAGATGCTTCTGTTTCAGGATCGGTAAAGCCGATCTGAAAACCGTTTGAAGCGTGTGGGAGATCGATTTCTGTTCTCCGATACTACCGCGATTCATATCTGTTGCACAAACACAGAAATTACAGCGACGAGAGAAAAATGGCTGCGCTGACCTCTGAAACTTTTCAGAAAAGTCTCAAAATGAATGGCTCAGAGCCTGAGTAAACCTGTCACTTGTTTTGGCTCTGAAGCACCTTGACGGAAAACCGTAAGACCTAGAGAAATTTTGAAGACATTTTACCGGAGCAGGCATTCGGTGCGATGTTTTGACCGACTTTCAGAGCAATCGAGCGATATTTGTAGGCATGAGGGCGATTTCAAAATAATTTTTTTGTCAAAAATCCACTGTTTTTCTCACTCTAAAAAAGCGGCAGTTAATTTCAGTTACACTCTGTTTCGTTTTTCGTTTCGGCAGTTGGTAATTTTGCACTTTGGACGCTTTTTACGTCGCCGTTTTAACTCCGATTGCCAATAAAAATAATAGCTCCCCTCCCGGGATCGAGCCGCACGTTTTGATACCACTTTTGTGGGGGTACTCGCAGCGGTACGAGCCGCATTAACGGTGGTGGAAGAAAAATAAATAAAGAAAGAAATAAAGAGACATTCTATTGGGTGTAGAACAATAGGTGCCTGCCATGCAATGCATGGAGGCAGTGTCTGGCTTGCTTCGCAAGCCAGACACTGCTCTCCTTATGCATTGCTATGGGCAGGCCCCAATAAAAATGGAAGGGATCAATTAAAATAGTGAACAAAATAACTCAAGGTATCTCTTTGTGGGTTATTAAATAAATTCAAAATTTTCTGAAATTTATTAATTTATGTGGAGGTGTAAAGATAACTGCGTTTTCATATTGTAGGCGTGATTGTGTCGATCATATAATGTTGTTTTGTGTTTCTTTGAGCATGTTTTCAATCATGAAGACAAGCTGTTATAGTTGGTGTATGCGCTGCAATGTGCAGACCAGTGCCCCGAAAGGTGAGATTGTAATCGAGGGGAAAAACATTCACCACCACCAAGAGGTTACTCAGGGATTTCCCATACAAGAACCTCGGCGGACACTTATGAGCACAAAGTTTGAAAGACAAAAAACCACACAGAGGTGAGATTTTTCTGGTTTGCAACAGATGAGACATTAAGTTTCCTCTGAGGAGACATACGAGGTAAGCAACATGGATTTCTTTATGTTTCTTTGCAACATAAAGAAAAACTTAACCTTTAATGCTTTTTTTTCAGACGCATATTCTTACTCAACCACTCCAGAAGGATCTCCGTGTTTTCTGTAGATCAGAGCTTGACAGGTCTGTGCGCAGCGTCCAGCTGAATGGCTGAAGAGAGAAACGCTAGCTTTCATGTGCTCCGGACTGTTTAAAAGAGCTACAAAGCCTCTTTGACAAACTACCCGGCTTCTAAAAATAGCCGAGAGAACCGGAAGCCCCATTTTGACCCAGAACACAACTTTACAGCTGGTACATATATATGTTTAATAATAGCTGTAATTTAAGGCAGCATTAGACTGCAAGCTCAGTGTAGCGGCGGCAGCCATGTTTGTTTTGCACGAGGTTGTCATTGAGAATATAAACAGAGATCAGCGCCCCTGCTGGATATACGCGGTACTACATGACTCCATCTGAAAGTCGAGAGGAATTCATTTATTTTCTTGTTTTTTCACTTCATGAAACGTGAACCTATAAGAGAGACCGAACAACTAACCTTAATTACTCACTTTTTTAATCACACCAAAAATGCTGAGATGATGTTCATGTTAACTTCATGTCATAGATCAGGTGCCTACCAATAAATCAGATAACCATCAAAAAGTTTCATTACTAAGGGATTTCAATTCAGAAAAGAAACAGATTGATTCTGTATCAAACAGTGACTTCTTTATCAGTTCATTTTGATTGTTTAAATCTAGCAAACCTTCAATGTTCAGTTCTCTGTTAGAAACATATGGAGCAGTCAGATTTCTGATGTTTGATGGAGCTTGGTTATTGGCTGGTTTAGGTGGATTCACTCTTGGATAAGATATGTTTAATTTTGGCAATATTCCAGAGGTGGTATAAGAAAATCCTAAAAACGTGTTTAATATGGAATTTAAGTGACATATTCTTGTCAAAAATAGCACAGATTCTTCACTTTATTATCAGAGGCTAATTTAATGTCATCCTTATCAACTGATTGACTAAGAAGTGTCTTTATCAGAGGTTCTGATCCAAAAAAACCTGCTCTTTTACCTGTATTGGTAAAAGAAAAAAATTTTGTGTCATCAAGATTTTAATGTATGTTCTCAAGAAATAGCTGTGATCTTCCAAATGGATTGGATTCATCAGGATTTATTGACAGATATAGCTAAGGTAGCTAATAGATATAGTATAAAGAAATAAATGTATCTGTTTGTAATCAATGGGGGCTTTAGCATCGCTTGTTGCTAAGAAAGGAGAATATTTTATGTGCTTAGTGGTTTTCTTCATTTTGATTATTTGGAGGACAACAGAAGGAAGGACTCACTCAGCACCAATTATGAAAGAGCTGCCGAAGTTTGTGAGTGCGTTTACTAAACATGACTTATTCCTTTTATTCAAATGTCCCCTGTACAATCTCAGTTTTAAGGGCAAGAGAGTCACCCCCCTGTGCATTTTCCCTTTGGCAGAGAAACAATTGAAGCATTGTAAAACCTTTTTATATAAATTGATATGTTTGCAAATGAAAACCTTTTTATATTTTTTACTGTGTCAACTCTGAGTGTTACATTTCAGCTGCATTGTGAGCTGCTTTTATATTGTCAGCACTCTCGTGAAAATTTAAATCTCTGGATCTTTCCTGGTCTAAAATAAATAAGAAATACTTAAGAAGAGAAGTAAGACAATGATTAGTATATCCTCTAATTACCTTTTGTTTTCCAAGTCTTTCTGAAAGCAAGTTATTGTTATTGTTTTAAATTTTGGAAATGTATAAATTGAATCAAAACCTATATGTTTTTTTTATATGTTAAAGTACATAGAGCTTTAATACATAGTTCTAGGCAAGATTGCTTTCCTGACCAAAATGTGATGTGTACAAGAGGTAGACAAAATACGTAACATACGATACGATAAATACATTGCTTTTGATTGTAGTCACCGAGTTGACTTCAGAAGTAACAAAACAGGACTATTTTAAAATGAAAAGCTGGAAAAAATAATATTGACAAGTTTATTATGAAATGAAGGAACATTTTACATATAGAAACTACTTTGAAAATCTCACATGCTGCTCATCACTGACAGACTATAATCATTAAATTTCCTGAGTTAAAGATAATTGTGAGTTTTATGACAGTAAATACTAATACATTCATTAATAGTAAATGCACATTTTTCTGAAGTAGCTCTGTAGAAATATGTCTTATAAAGTACAATAACACCACAAATGAACTAACTGACTGATGGTCAAAAATAACATGAGTACAAAAAGAAAAACTATTAAAACGCCTTGATCTGCTTCAAATGTTACCCTGAGTTAGTCAGATGAGATGTTATATTTTAAAGGAACCATGTACCTGACAATTAATTTGTAGGTTTTTATACATTCTAAGTCTCAATTTTATAATTTGAGATAGCAAAATACAACTAATTAATCCCTAATCCAAATTTGAGAATTACATGTAAACATTACCTAAGTCAGTTTAACAAATGAAGTTGTCAGTGCTCATATAAGTGACAAATAAGGAAAATAGAGTAAATTGATAAAATTGAGGTATATACTGGCACTGTAAATGAAACATCTTCACTCAATGTAAGGTCTTACATTCTTATAATTGCTGAGTGAAATGATTCAACATTTGAATGATTTAACGTCACACTTTCTGAATTTGTGGAAAATCCACTTGGAATAAAAGAAGTCATTTGTGGCACATTCTTTTTGTCATAAGCATTGATAGTCTGAAACACCAATTATCAACGTGTTGAGATGAGACAACGATTATATACTACTAGCCCCAGTCCCATTATAATATCCTACTTTTATCCCAATCTACGACGATTACAGAGGAAAGAATACAACAATAGTGGAACACTTTCTTCATATTAGGCAAAAGAGATGTAAAAAACACCATTACTCTGTGTTGATATACAATGTTAGGGCAAGATTACTTTCCTGAACAAAAGTTAAAAAAATCTTCCAATACATTTTCACCATGCAACAAAATAAGCACCAAGACACCCACAAAGCCCTTTTCAGTAGTTTGGCTTCTTTGTTACATTTTTCACATTTTGTTAAATGAGCATTTAATCCTTGCTTGTTCTGGAGCGAACACTGACTCCTCAATTCAATCTAAAACCATCCCTGAGTTTTCAGATCAGCAATTCCTGAGATGAGCTTAAGAGGAGGTATATCTTACAGCGTGTAAAAACATTAAAATCTTACATATTGAGAAGAAACAAAAATGAAATATAGAAAAAACATTAATGCATCTTGCACATGATTAGAGCAGAGTGGCATTGCATCGGGTTTGGCATAGATAGGAAAAACAATGAGCTTTTCTTCTAAAAGGCTCATTGCGCTTAAAAAATAATATACAAAAAACAACAAAAGAAAACAAGGAAAAACAAGGAAAAGAAAATCCTCACAGTTTAGATCAGTCTTCATTATTCTATGTACCTGCACTGTATGTATTGCATATTCATATTCTCACGTAGCAATATAGTACTGTTAACTTGCATTCAGGCCAAATTAAAATAAGGGAATGATCTTTCAAGCACATATGTACACAGTAGCAAGAGTACCATGATGTTAAGATTGTAAACCAGATCTTCTTCAAGCTTTCACCGACCCACTTGTGTTTTATATGATGATCTCTACTCAAACATTCATTGCTGGTAGGCTTAAAAAGGAGCACAGGGAGAAGATGCGCTACTTTCGGATGAAAATAAATAAGTAGTATGCATTTCTTAAAAAGGCTTTAGAATAATTTTATATATATATTAATTGGGTGTTAAAGTATCAGTCAGCATCTCCTGTAAAACGGGAGTAATATGCTGTTTGACTAGCTAGGTCTACATGCTTCTCCTTGCAGGCTGGGTGCTCCCGAGTCAAAAGCCTACACAGTGTCTTAAATATCTACCTAGAAATAGATCAAACTGGACATAAAAAAATAACAGCAGCAGCTAGCTCACAAGAAACATCATGTATGATTTTTGCCTCGTTTCTGTTTTTAATTTTAAGCATCCAGAGTAAAGCTGGAGCCCTCAGTAACTCAGTAGAAGGTCAAGTATTTATGCTACATACGTATAATTTAATCCTGAGAACATTCAGTCAAATCCAATTTAGAGTAGTCATAAAGCAACAGACTTTTACAGATCAGCCAGTAAAGATAGAATACTGTTCAAAGAGAGATGAAAGTTTCCAAGAAAAGCCAGAATGAAGACAGATGGAATTCAAGCCAAACAGCAGCATTGTGCTGCCCTCTGTAGGCCAGGCATTAGCCTATTTTTGATTGATTTGCAAGAATGTACAGGGCAATCTCAAATGTGAAAACAACCGAAAAATTGCATCAGTAATTTAAAAAGTGAAAATTATATGGCTTCATTACACACAGAGGTATGTATTAAACACATATTTTTCTGTTCAATTTGATGATACTGAATCAATAAATGCCCAAAACCTCATCACCTTGAGTAAAATTACATAATACTAGTTAAGTATTTTTATATAGAAATGTTATGGCTTACACAATCATGGGAAAATTGCCAGGTCTCTAGAAGACAATCACTGGTATCCTCAACAAAGTCAGTGAGCTACTCTGCTCAATTGGTCAATATATTGACCTAATCCTGGTCAAAAAGTTAACGTGTGTTACTGAGGGGAGGATGAGACGCCAGAACCAGCAATGCAGACAAGCTGAAAGTTGCTTCTAAACCAAGCTGAACATCTCTGCAGCACCACTGTTTAACCACCTCCATGCCACCCTGCATTGATACAGTCATTTATCCAAGAAGGAGCCCAGACCACTTAAAAGCATGACTGTGGTGCACAATTTAGCAGGTGTTCCTCTACTGAACATTGCTGTTGAAAAATTGTCTTGTGTAATATTCTAATTTAGTCAAAAACAGAATTGATTTCAAAATGAACAGAAATAAAACACTTGAAATTATTAAAACTCTGTGTATAATGAATATTTAACAAGTTTCAAATTCTGAATTAAGTAATTGAAATAAAGACTTTTCAATTACATTTGTGGTCCATCCATAAGAGATGATGGTGTTTCCAAAACTAAAAGTGAGAAATGATACATTACAGAACTGAGAGACTTAACTTTACCCTGGAGCTTTAAACTCAGTATACCCGCATCACTTCAAATGACATCAGAAGCTCTGCAAGCTTCTGATGTTTGGACATCGTGACAGGAAACAAAGCAACACATTGATACTCTGATGAGGTGAGAATATTGGTTTTGTGCTGTCAAGATTTGGCTGAAATGAAAAGAGTGCTTCAGAAGTCTATTGACCTCATGGTTTTACCCAACAACCACAAGGTGGTTTTAATTTCTCAGGTCTTAAAGTACACGCGTGCAGTGCAGCAGAGTGTGAAACTGAATAGCTGCAGGTCAGGTTGTTGAGTTACTCTTTTAGGTGGTATATGATAGATAGTTTTCATCCTGTATACATTCTGTAGTGCAAAAAGGATTTGATTTAATCCCAACTAAAATCAGATATCTATAAATATCAGACCTAACATGCACTAGTGAGGTAGACCAGAACAGCCAGCAAAATGCTGAGTACTAAAAAGATAAAAATCAAACAAACAAAATAATTGACCAAAACCCAGAAAACACTTTTTGGTCTGACATTCATTTGGCCCCAGAAATCTGGATGGTCAACAGCAATATTGGCAAATCTCACAACAGTGCATTGCCTATACCTATACCCTTAAACCCGTTTGTGTTTTTTTTTCTTTCCAAATCAGCACACAATCCCTCCCTCCCCACGTAACCCATTAGCTAACATTCATCACAGAGACACTGTCCGGTACATCTGTGCTTTGTCGACAGAAAGGTGTAACAGTCAGGAAGGATACTGAATAGTAAGGCAGCAAAAGTTTAGGTCTATTTTCAACACATTGAGTATAATGCAAAAGAAATTGATTAATAAAGCTCACAAGGAAAGTGCAGTTACATAAAAGAAATCTGCAAATGCCTGTGAATGCCATTCGGTATTATCTCTACGTATTCCAATGTTCCTGGTAGCAAGGATTCATACAGTTAAACTTCCTGAGTGCAACAATGAAGCATTATTCCTGAGTGTTACACCAAATAAAAAATAATAAAGAAAACATTCTTCATGAGTGTTTTTAACCTGAGGTAATTCCAAAAGCAGCTTCAACAGCCAGGGAGGAGAATTATGTCCCCTCTCTCAACCGTCGAAGCAATTTGATTGGCTTCTGTGCTTCGGAGAGGCTCAATCTCCCATTTAATCTGAGGTTTCAGGAGGTGGCGCCGGCTGGCTGTGTTCCCCCTCGTCTCCTTTCAAGGGGGACGGTTTTCCCTGAGAACCCGGTGAGGACTGTTGTGCTTTTACTGGGCAGCTGGCGACCATGTGGTCGATGCTCTGGCAGAAGTGGCACCTCTTGGGCTGGGGTGGTAACTTGCACTCTTTGGCGTGATGATCCAGGCCTCCGCAGTTATAACATCTACAAGAGAAAGCATGAAGTTTACCTTTGATATAAACCTGAGAAAGAACAGATTGTAAGCGCCCAATGGAATGAAATTGCTGTTTTGAGAAAGAATCTACACTACAAGGTGCAAAACATGTCACAATTTTTTGTTGGATGGACAGCATCATGGCATGTAAGGGTTTTGCATGTTGGGTTAGCTGTGGATCTCTGCAATAGCACCTTCACCGCTTCTCTAACTAATGTTCTCCTCCTTAGCTCCGTCTGTTGGTTGGCTGCTTTGCAGGTGTAGGATTCACTTTCTGGTTTTGGATAATGATTTGCGCAGTGAACACTGAGATGCTCCAAGCTTGGGATATTGTTTTCATGACTCACTCCTGTGTTAAATGTCTCAACAGAATTTTCTACTTTACTAAAGAAAATTTTAATCAAGTCAAAAAAATACAGAAACCTTCTTGGAGAAGCATTTTAATAAAATAACTCGGGACTGTTTTTGACTCTCAAGAATTCTAAATTATACATTTCCGCCTCTAGATGGCAATATTCCACCTGCTAAATCCCAGCTTGAATTTTTACATAAGTCACCAATTCATAGGGCATTTGAGGGGATGGTGCAGAACTTCATGAGGAGAACAAAATTTAAGAACATTTCAAAACTGTTTGCCACTGAAATAATCCCAAGTTACCAATGCAACTGCAATTAAAGACAATATTTTAACAACAGTTTGGTGAAGTTACTGGAGGCTTTTCTTTGTAGTTGTACACAGTTTGTGCTATTTGTCAGATTGTCACTGAGAGAAGCTTCCAGTTGGGGCCGGTTCAATCAAAGAGTGGCACTAGTGTCATCACCATTGAACTTTAGTTAGACTCTATGCATGGGGGTCAGCTGAAGGCATCAGGCTGCCATCGGCCACCGCTGTTTGGACATCATCTATAGAATGGCCACGCGTACTGGGGTGGAAGACAGATGGGTGGCGGGCGTGGGGCAGTTATTCGGTGCCTCCCTGGACCCCCCTCGCCACCTTTGTGGCAGCAGATGAGGTTTGGACAGTGCGGCTGCTGAGGGGTCAGGTTGGCTTTGTGGCCCTGGCTGTTTGAGTGGTGTCAAGGTCTATACCGTCACCATCACAGAGGCTCCTCACATCAGCATCCATCAGGAGGAAAGTGGAAGTGGTCCCTTTGTCTAAAAAAGCTGCAGTAATGACCTCTGAACCCTGACCTCCAACCTCCCTCCAATCCCATCCAAGCCCCCAGCCCTCTTCCTTTTATTCATACACAGTTGCTATGACAACTATGACCCTAAACGCCCCTTGCCCGGGCTCCTGCATCTGTTATCAATTAAATGAACAGGAACTTTTCTCCTTTGCAAAGTGATAGATATGCGAGTTTATCAGTAATCTGAACCAAGCTGGAGGAGCGACTCGCTCTAAAGAAGATACAAAGTCAGAACTGCTTCACAGAATAGCACAGAGTGCTTCTAATTTATATACAAACATAGACTGTTTTTTAATAAAAGGTAATCTGTCAATGACATCCCAATCCATGGAGTACAATCCAGTGTTGCATAACACAAAGTGATGAAGAGAAAATGCACCTTATCCATGAATCAAAGAGGTCTGTGGAGAAGTATTGAACCACGATGGCCTCCCAGGACTCTTTGAGGCCATAATGATCTCTGTTCTCACACTCACTTCGCTCTGGTTGTAATCACAACTGACATGTGGTGAAGTTGATACACCTCTAACCTCGCATCATACTGACGCTCGCAGTGATCTGCAAACACTGATCTCTTTAGCTCCTTTATTTACTCCTGTTAAGAGCCACATAGTTACCTTGTAGTCCATCTTTGGATCTTAAGATAAAGCTACAATTTAATCTAGGCTTTGTGCATGAATCTCCTTATGCCATTTCTGCCTTTGGACCAATTAGATTAAATATCTTCTTTTACTCTCAAACTATGGATCTAGACAAAGTTATGGTGTGTGAGTTGTTTGCTGGCTTATTGGATACCTGCATCAAGTTATATCCACACAGTCACCCATAGTAATCAACAATTTGCATTTTATCTTGAGAAAATTAAAAGGGAAATCTAAAGTATTTTTCTACATGTTTTGGATTTAGAGGAAAACTTCTGTCCGTTGAGGAGGGTTGGTAGGAAGAGGGAGAAAGTGGGCAGATCTGAATTCACCAGGGACGAGCAGATTTAAACAGTTATTGATCCAGGTCACACATCAGGCCCTGCTGATGTGACCCTCGGTAGAGCTCAAAGTGGGGGGTTGGGATCCAGGGAAAGGCACAAAAGTGAGGAGAAACTACAACACCATTGTACATCTGATGCAAGCAGAACACACATAAAACACTTTACAACACAGTTGTGTGTGATTCTCAGGTGAAAAGACTATATAAAGGGTTAAAACTAGGAAACCACAGTACATTGATGTGTAATCGTTTTTGCCTTTTTGTGTGAAATATTGCAGTTTTAATGAACTGATTGGACATCGTATTATATTTTCAGAGGAATTGATTCAGGCTCTTCCAACTGATAATATATGTGATCAGCAGAATATTGATCATTAATGTCAACATTCAATGTGTATTTTTAATGCTAAGGGGCTAAAGCTTAAGGAGAGTGGTCAGCACACAGAAATGGTCAAGGAAGAAGAAAAATGTGTGTTGTGATTGATATTGTCCCAGAAATTTTCAGGCATAGTATTTAGGATTGGGTCATTTTCTCCACTTTTGAGTTGTTTTTTTTTTTTTTTTAATTACCCTCACTTTCTTTTACTGAAAACCTAGAAGTAGTTAAACCCTCTGTTGTGTTAAAACCTCCCAGTCTGGCAGTACTTACCTGTCTCCCTTTGAGCGCCGCTTTTGGACCTTTTTGCCTTTGGGTCTCCGCTCGCTGCCCACACAGTGGATGCCGCCTGGTCCAGTAACCCACTGCGACTCGAGGCCCTTCGATGACTTCTTGAAGGTAAACTCGACCGCTTCACCTTCCTTCAGGCTGCGGAAACCTTCCATGTGCAGCTTGCTCTGAAAGGCAGCAAAGCAGGAGCTCATTCAACTTTAACCTCTTGTGTTTTGGAAAACTCCAAATGTGGAAATCATTTATCTCACAGTACATCTGATAGAAGGGGTGCTTGATTTCTCCTCAACTCGTTTCTATGGGAAAAACTGAAGACGATTTTGATGTTTAAAGATGTCCCTATTGACTAGATCACATCCCCCTTTGGCCTGTAGAGACTTTGACCACCAAACATTTATCCCAGTGTACAATCAGAACCGGCTCTTATCAAGTATCTGGTATTTTATGCCTATAACCAGATAAGCATGCCATACAAAGTTCATCATTCCTTCTCCACAGCTAGTTTTCACATCACCATGCTCTACAAAAGTGACGGTGACACAATGCTGTATTTTCACATTATTTTTCTGTATTTAGGAGGAAAAACTGACGAGGATAATCTTCAATCAACCCCCTCCATTCTTCCTCATCCCCCATCCTCACCGGAGGAGCAGCATTCCACACTGCCGCCCCCACCCCCACCTTTTTTCCCACCCACATCACAAAGCTCCACTAACACTGACCACCACCACTAACCCTAAACTACAGGATGCAGGGGTTGGTGCTCGCGTTGGGGGTGGGGTGACACGGCAAGCAAGGCATCTCTCTGTTAAGGCTGGGGGTCAGGGTGACATTCCTCGGATAGTTGTTTGGCAGAAAGATGTGAAAAGATATAAACTGACAAGGAGCACAAATGACTAATATCTCACCTTGATAGCATCGTTTTCACTCAAGATCTTTGTGAAAGGAGCTGATAACTTCACTTTGTTACAGGTTTGATGACATTAGGTGGATCTGCTTACTTAATAAACAATGGGCCTGCAGGCTTGAATGTTTAACTGCCCTTTTATTGATGCCACAGTCACCTGAAGAAAAAGAGCCCTTTCCTTAACATGTGCAAAGAGCTTTTCCACCTCCAAAACAAATGCAGAAAAGATAAAACAGAAAAAAGGTGTGGCACAGGTTTGTGGATAAATACCTCAGACTGGTTAACACATCATGGGAAGCCCCTCAAAAAACAAATCCCTAGGTGGGATTGTAAGATTATATTGTCACGCAGGCCGCAAACTGTTGACATAAGAACAGTCAGCCGTAATTTAGCAAATCTGCTTTGATAAAACAGTAATCCTGTCTCTTTGATTTTATTTTTGAGCAAAGCTTCATCCTTTTGTAAGACTTTGTGTCTTATAACTCAATGTCTGGATTCTTTGTAGGTCAAAACTCATTGGAATCCAACAAAACATGCAATTCATTGTAAGGGGAGTCATTTTGGAAATGAGCTTCTAGGAAAACAAGAATTAAATCTTTAAACTCTGCTATTGAAAAAGACAATCGGAGGTTTCGGTGAACTGCAAGCCCCCCACCAAGCCCCATTTGAAAAACAAGCATGTTCTGCATAATATTTTACATTTTCAACACCATTTGTGAGAAATGACATCTGATTGGCAACATGGATGTCCCAGTACCACGCTTCAACCGGTGACCGTTAATCCACTTCCTCTCTCAATGTGTGAACATCCCCACCCCCATAACTCACCCTCAACCTACCACATGGCCACTCTCACACAGGTAAAGCATCAGGATGGGGGTTTCTTTTCTTCTTTTCATCCTTCAAGGACCTGATGTGGAGGTGCTATTTGTGGGGTCTAGAGTAAACTACATTAGAATATGTCTGGAAGCGAAGCAAGGCAAAGAAAGACATCAGAGTGGAGAGGGACAATAGAAAGACTTCTGCTGGGACAAAGAGGGGCTCAGGGCATGGCTGAGGGGTGCTTGATTCGGATGCATGGCTCTATTGTCCACCGGCACAAAGGCCAGCGAACCGTGGGACTTAATTTTTCCTTGACGCGTGGCCACTAATTTTAGGATGCATGGCTTTACTTTTTGTCAGATTATCTGAATCAGTTTTATCTAATGAAAAAAGTAAACATTAGTACTTTTTCGATCGATGCAACTCACAAACCTACGTTTAACTCAGCAGGCTATTTTTATTTATGGCTTATTAACCTTATAACACCCAACATATAATTTTTGTATGCACATTACTGAGGCTTCTGCCTCTTTAAAATGTTTGTGCTTTGCCTTTCCTGCTGTATCATATCCTATTCCCGTCTTCTAGCCTCTTATTGAAGCGCAAAGTCCAAGATGGCTAGATGTGACTTAACTGAAACAATAGATATTTTAAAGAAAACTGTGATGAAAGTCTGTGTATTACTTGTGATACCTTAGGTATTCAGGTGTATTTTAAAGGCCAGTGTAGTGAATCAGGTACTTGTAGATACATTTGGTTAGGGAAAATGAGATAAACACACAATGAGAAAAACGTAATGTGTCAATCATACATTGAAATCAGTTATTGCAAAGGGATGTTGTTTGAAGATTTCAATAATCTGTTAACATTTTTAAGACTGCATTTTTCTATTTTTTTATATCCTGCTTTTAAAAAGCTACTTTGACTAATTTTATGGTTAATAGAAATACAAGGCCGTCCTTCTGAAAGCCAGTAAGCTGAAGCTGATCTGAGATGTGGTACCATTTAAAACAAACCCAACCTGAGTAAAGTTTGCAGAAAACAAATTTAATTCCACCTTAAATATCTAATTTTTTTCAATCTTGCCATTCAGGAATGTGAGACTTTACTCCAATAGACCAAAAATATGTGATTTTTGATCCATATATTTCTGTGAACTCTGCCTCTTGAACAAAGTTGCTACTGCAAAAAATTGCTGTTAAGTCCTGCATTTGTCTTCTGCCCTCCAGTAGAAGATTTAAATCAATAATGGACACAAACACCTTTTAAGAAGAAGTTGCTGTGGAGTTAAAGGCTTATGCTATTGTTCTTTAAAAAAAAGAATGCAGTCCATATCTTTTTGATTGAGGAGGACACAATATATGATAATAACAAAATAACAAACTGCTGAATGTATTAATTATGATGCAAAATAAAAATCCAGGTGTTGTTTCATTTAAAACAATCCAATATAAAATGTTTGGCTTTTAGAAGGTTGAATGTTTGTGCTATTAATTCTTGTGTCAACCTCTGAAGGGTTAGTAGATTAGATTAGTAAAACTAAAGCTCATGAATGAAAATTGATAAAGGATTGGATGCTGACAAAGGGAAACTTTGCAGAATAACATATTAATACCACTTCAAATGGCTTTAACTTTAACTACTGGAGATCTAAACTGCAGGTTTCTATCATCTGTTGTTTAAGAGTATGAGTAATGAAATACCCAGGTTCCTGTAGCTTTCAGATAAAACTCACACTTATAAATCCGTAAACTATATCACGGTCAGATGGTAGAAAGGCTGAAACAGGGGCTGCATGTGAAATCATGCTAACTTCATGCAAGTGGGTCCAATGATTTCATAGCCCAAGATAGATTGTTGGTGTATCAACAAGAAAAGGCACCTAAAATAGTCCTTTTCAAAGAAGGGGTTAGCAATAAATTGTAGTGTACCTCTATACTGCCAACACTCACACGGACAGGGAGGAGGGTGGAAGGTTGACCAGACAGCAGAGATCCTTTAATCATTTTATGACAGGAACTCTGAGGTAAATGAGCAGCTTGTAGGGATTCCTCCCATTCACATGCTAAACGTTGGCTTATCAGACAAAAGTGGAGGTGCTCTCTCATAGTCGAGACCAAGCCAGAAACCTGTTGCTGACAAAGCTTAAAGTAGTTGTCTTAACTTTTATAATCAAGTCAAAGAGAAAAGAGTATGAGCAAGAAAAGTAGTGATATTTAACAAGTTTATTTAAGGTGTTTCACGGATCACAAGTCTAACTGGTAAACCATTATTCAATTCAGAAGAAAGGCACTGTCTTAAATTATATTTAAAAAAGATTATTTATTTTTATTTACCGTAAATATGTGCACACATTTCTGGGAAGACGATAAAAGATTTTTATTTGTTCTCCATTTTTGTGCAGCTTACTAGCCTTGTTTAAGCCTATTATGGTGTGTAAGCCTGGCCAGACTTAAGCAAGGGCTTACTGGAAAAGTACTTGAAGTTTTGGGAACCTCAAAATATATCATTTTAAATAAATGGATGCTAGGTTGACAGTATTTCAGAAGTGTCCATGTTTTTTCATTTGTTAGATTTTTCTGCTGGTAATAAATATGCAACTATTTGAAAATGGATATCTCACAAACTAAAACTCTTGACCTCAGACACATCTTCATAATGGACATTTCACCCCTTTAGTTGTTTGATACCTGACTTTTAGGGTACCAATCAATTTGTAGAAGTATTGGACAAAAATCATTAAATATGAAAAGTGGAATTCACCTGAAGCTGCATTAAGCAAAAGCTCAATGTTTCCTCCTTTGTTTTTAGTGTATTTTAGTGAATGCATCACTTTGCCAGATAGCCCATTTTGGATTATATTTCCTGACTTTTCTGGAAATAATACCATATTTGTATTATTATCTAAAAACAAGAAATACAATGACTAAAAATCACTTGTCGTCAAGGCCAAAAAACCTTGAAGATAGTAAAAGATATAGGTCTATAATAAAAGACCTATATCTTTTACTATAGGTTTTTTACTATAGGTAAAAGACACCTATAGGTCTTTTACTCAGGCAAAGTAAAACACCTTTACTTTGCCTGAGTAAATGTAACTCTGAACCAGTGTCCCTGCCTAATGTGTGTTCAGTCTCTTCCAGAACCCAATGGTAGCAGATTGATGGTGATAATAATGAGTTGGAGTGTTTCCTCTGTTTAATGCCATTCATTTCCACTCTTGCTCTGTTTCTGTAAAGTCTCAATGCAATTGGCCTAGCTTACTTAGCCTAACATTATATGATTAACTGACTCTGACTGTGCTGAATTATAATTAAGATCAAATAGAAATTTGATCAAACCATTGTAACACATACACTTTGATATAAACATTCTATTACAGCTTAAGTTGTATGCATAGGGTTGTTGTCCTCACCGAGATCAAGACTCATGGAGATCAGCAGCCAATCAAAAAGCACCATGTTTAAAACTCCAGAGGTTTGTTTTGATATTGATACAGTTAGAAATAATTCAAAGTATCATTATTCAGAAAAATGTTAGATGATTATTGAGGAAACACAAGCAATTTCAGTTCAGTTTAGTTATATACAGTATAACCAAGTCACAACACATGATCTCACCACTGTTTGTTTTTATACAACCCATCACAGAGCGAAAGTAGATTTCTGACCTGCATAAAGCTGATGTTTTCCAATGATTTGATAAATGCCATTACTAACTAGTTTCTTTCACACTGTGTTTGAAAAGCATGCTGCAAATATTGGTCTTATCCCATTTCTTATGCTGCTGCTACTACCGATCCATTGATCAGGATTGTGTTCATAAGCAACTCTTTTTTGTTTAAAAAGGAAACAGTGTAAATAAACAATAGCAGCAATGAGGGGTTAACAGTTTAATACTCTGTTTTGTGTAGTCAAACTTTCTGCTCTACCATCCTCCACAAAAATCGAAATAAAACATAAAATAGAGGGAGATGAGATGAAACAAACCATTTTTTAAAGAATCAATTAATAACTGACTCTAGCACCAGCATTGGGACCAATTCAGTGAAAAGGTTCACAAAGAGTTTTGCACATACATCAATTCCCATCTATCAGCCTGACAGTTGGACTAATTTCCAAATATATTCATGGATATGAGGTGGATCTTTTTGTCTTGTAAATTGGTTAGAGATTACATTGGTTGTCAGTAGGATCCATACAAATCAACTGAACTGAAACTTGTGTGAATAGGGCACCAAAACTCCAGCCCACAAACCCACATCCTGCTAAATTCGCCCCTGTGCCTCTTGTGATTCCACCCTGTTTTTTCTTCCTGCTCCAAAGATTGAACTAAAGAAAGCCAAAAGATTTCCTAATATTACAAAACTTTTTTTTTTCAAAAGAAAACTCCACACCTTACAACAAACATCAATCTAAGTCAAGTAAATTAGTCTTTTCGTTCGACCTTTGATCAACAGCATGTTAGACTGCAAAGCTGAGTCAATTTTACGATTAATGCATCCAAACTTGACTCTTTTCAAAACTCTATCATTAATTGCTGCAAGAACAAAAATTAAAACACTGAAACTAATTGTGTTAAGTTAGAAACGAGTGAGAAATGACGAATGATCAATGGGCTAAAAATGATCAGATGAAAAAAGAAAAGAGGAGTCTGGAACTTCTTTGTTGGGATTCTGCAGGAAGAGCGGCCAGACCTACCTGATGGACAAACACATCAACCGGTTCGTCCAGCGGCACTCCCTCTCTGTTGGTCATGGACAGGAACCCGAAGCCCATGCGGACGTTGAACCATTTGCACACCCCGATCCCGTGGAAGGACTGCGTGTCTTCCTCTGTGTTCGGTCCCTCATCTCCCTCCGTCTTGCACAGTCCTGCAAATTCAACATTTGTTCACTCTTAACTTTCAAATATAAAGATTACAAAAAAAAAAACTCGCCCCCCTTTAACCAACAAAAAGAACATGTGCAAATGTAAAAATGTTAATTACTGCAGATCAGTGATCGATATGGATCAATAACTGAGCACGCCATGCTGAGGCTTCAATATATATTTTCGATTTAAAAACCAGCAGTTGCACAATATTGTTCAAGAAACATGCGCAAAACTTTTCTTTTAAATATGCGTAAAACTTGCTTTCGAGTGTGCGCAAAACTTTAAGAAAACGCAACTATTTAAAGGGTGGAATTTGAGTCCATTGCTCGTCACGTGTGCGAACAATGCCTTAAAACGCTCCTTTACAATCAGTCAGACAGTCGATCCGAAAACAGCTTAATTAACTCGGAACATTAACGTGCTGCTCATGAAGTTTACTCCACCTTGGAACTCCTGGTTACAAACGGAACCCATGTCGTCTGCCTCAGCCTTGAGTCAAAAATTAGCACCCAAGATACAATATTTTCTTTCTTTTTTTTATTTGTAGCTCTCAAGCTGGGTAATCCGCACAGATTGCCACTTTCATGCAAAATGCTGCGAAAAGCAGAGGCTGCGCAGCGAGAGGGAAAGCGGGAGAGGGGAGGTAAACAAAAGGGGGCTGGCAACCTATCCCCCCCTCCTCTGCTCAACAATGAGAAGAAGTGGGGAGGGGGAGAATTTTTGCTGAAGAATCTCTACCACCACCAGCTCCAGTTCCACTACCTCTCACACCCCAATAACATTCCAAACAATGCAACCAAACCCTGCCCCTCCATAAGGCACTCCGCGCTTGCTTTAAAGATAAAACTCTCCAAAAAGCATCCCGACGTTCAAGCTTACCTTCTGCCATGCCTGTGGGCCAGTTCGGTCCCAGTTCCCACTGCTGTTCTCTCCCGAATCGCTGCTTTTAGCTCCCCTGCAGTGGTCAGCACTGTTGGTCAATACAAATGACAATTTCTTATCCAACAAACCCCCCACGCACTCTGTCGGTCATGTCCACGTGATTCACGAGTACAGTCCCCAAGGATGCATATGCATTGTGTGATGGAAGGACCAATCAACACAAAATGAATAAATTGATGTTCCATTCAGAGTTGGACTTCTGCAGCAGTGAGGTGGCTGCAGCATCAGTTGGTCCACACAGGCTGAATCTGCTTGATTTTAATCTTAAAGTGTCCTTATATGCAAAAAGGTCTGAAATGTAACATTAAATTTAGTTCAAAATACTTTTTTAGTATTTGCACTGTTTTGTTTTCTGGTAAAATGATGGATCATCAGCTGAGATTTTGAAAAAGATCTTGCATTTTTATTACAATCAAGTTAATTTTAGTAGCATTATTACTTCACTCATATCTAATTCATTGTAGTACAAAAGCCAGAAAATTAGGTAAAATACCAATGGAAGACATGGTTGACATTTTATAAAAAAATATACTAATATTAATGTTTCTACTATTTTAAAATATTTTTATTATAATTTCTATTATTATTATTATTTAATTTAATGTTATTTAAATTTTATTTGACTGCTTTGAATTTAAAAGTCATATATATATGGCATTTATAAACCCCCTGATGTTCTTTTCCAGATGAGAAATAAAAAAAGAAACATTTTATAAAATCATCATGGTGCTGATTAAAACAAGCAAACGAATTCACGGATCGATAATAATTGATCACATCAGCTTGGAACGTTGACTCGCGTCTTTTGTGGAGCGATAAAGAACGAGGACGTCAAAAAAAGAACTTCGAACTTCTAAATAAATTTGACCAAATTATCAAACGAAATTCGTTCAAATGACATAAATACTTTACACAAAGAAATGGAAAAGTAGGCAAAAATAATCCAGTTATATAGTTTTATTTCTTGTTTCTTTTTTAATCTTGTTCGTAAGGGGATATTTTTGCAACAAATTAAAAAGGAAACCTGCACCAGGGATTTCTTTGAATTGCTAGAACGATGTTAGGATTCGAATAGAAATGTCCTATGCGTTAAATACATCTAAAATGTCAAATTGTTATCACAAAAAGACTGAATAACATGTGAGTGAAGTTTATCAATGCGACCACAACGACCCCTTGTGGACCGAAAACCCCTTAAGTTGTTACATAATTGGCTTACACAGAAAATAAGAACAGCACTAAAGAGATGACAGAACAACAAGAGAAAATCAGCTGGAATACATACTACTTGTTTTCACGTTGAGCAGTGAAAAATAGAGAAAATATAATCAGAAATCTTATTTAAATTAAATTCAGTGAGGAGAAAAAAAAACATGCTCATTACACAGAAATTAATAATTTAACTTTGAATGAAGATGGCTTACAGCTGATGAAGACCCATTCAAAGTTCGGTTTACCAGACAATTTGAATTTTACTCAAGATTAAACAGAAGATTACATTTGTCATCTAATGACCTACACAATAATGTGGAAGATTGCTGACTTGACAGTTATCCATTGTCCATAAGGTGAGCATCCTACAAAATGCTAAAGAACCTGGCTGTTCTTCAAAGAACTGCATCCAAACACCCAGTATTATTTGAAAGTTGAGTGGAAGGAAAAAGTGTGGCAAAATTTGGCATTAAGCAATGGATCCATCCTGAACATAGCAAGATATCTCATATAATCTCTCACAATTATCACAATATTAATGTTTTTGCTTCATTACGGAGCGGATTAATCACACAGATTTGTCATTTAAATTGCCATCTTTCTTCTTCTGCTTAAAAATTGTCTGTCCTAATTTGTGAAATGTAATTTGGTTATTTGAGACAACAAAAATCTTATGACTATAATATGACTGTTATAGTGTATTGCAGTGTTTCCCAAACCTGGTCTTCAAGGTGCACTGTCCTGCATGTTTTATCTGCTTCCCTGCTTTAACAATCCTGATTTAGATGTTTGCTGTTCAACAAAGGCTTGTTTATCAGTCATCAGTTAAAATGAGGGGTGCTGGAAGCATGAGTATCCAGCTCCTGCCAGATATAGATGAGTCTCCTCCAACAATGCTGACAAAGTCCAACTACCTCTGTGGCATTCCAGACAGCATTTTCAGTTCCTCTAAAATGCAGTCTAATGTCTTGGCCACAATCCAAGGCAAATTATTATTTTTTTTTTCATAAATTATGCTGCCCAAAACAACTTCAAAGATCTTTTCATAACTCCAGTAACATTGCAGTTCATAAATTAAATGTATTTCCTGTCTTTGCTTCATTTTAACTGATCACTAATCGCTTTTGACATGGTAAAATATGAATCTGCTTTTATCTAATCCATTCTGTGCAGATCTGTATGCTCATGGTTTGCCTCTTGCATAAATGAAATCATTCTTCTGCTACCAATAATTTGACAAGAAATGTAATTATCTACATTTGTTTTTGAGACAGTTAAGTATCTTCATAGATTTGAAGATCAGTGAGGAATACCTCAAACCAGGTTTGAGTGATCTATATAATGCAACTTTTGTATTGCATTGTTGCGTATAACATTTTTATTTTGTTTAATCTGATTTTCTTAGAAGTCAGTGAAATTAGATGATGGATTCAGTGACAAATTAAAGCCTCCGGCGATTTTATTTATTCTAAAGCACTTATTGGATAAGAAAAATTGATTTAGTAGCATATCAGTACGTCAGCCCGTACACACTGTGGGGGTCAGTTCCTCTAAAATGCTGTCTAATGTCTCGGCCACAATCCAAGGCTCTCTGGACCACACAGCTAAATCTGAGCCAGCAGACAGAAAGGAACCACTTTGTTACATCACTTTATACACTCTTAAGCTTTGCTGTTTCCCATGCAATACCTCTCTGGGAACATTTTCATTTGAATAAAAAGTCTGTCGTCTCAGTCGGAAAAAAATATGCTTTTGAACAAAGTAAACTCACACACACACACACGCACGTGCACCCCCCCACACACTCACGCACACACACACAAAATAGATCCAGTCCATTACTGAACGCGCCCAAAATTTGGGGTCCTTCCAACTACTTTCAATCACCAAATATCACAGCAGAATACAAAAACAAATATCCTTTTTACATGATCCATTCTCCATTACCTAACTACAATAATTATCATCACAATATTGTGATATTACATTCACAGTTTAGGTGATTATCCCATGAAAAACTGAGGAAAAAGGTTTCTAAATGTTACCGAGCTGCTAATTTGCATGACTTGAGTAGATTTTACTCACAGGCCAGCATCTTCCACCTCTGCTTATTATTGTGACAATAACTAATACATTTAAACACATTAGGGTACCCCAGGACCCTAACGTGCTGCATGGGTACCCTAATTAGATGCTGGTGCGCCTGTTCCACGAAATGACCACTAGATGACAGTAAGAGGAAATGCCTAAAGTTTTAACACTGTAAAACGTATTTAATTTTACGAAATAAAAGTATGACACACACACACAAAAAAACACTTTCGCCAACAACTGCATATACTTTTAAACCTTTATGCCCTGCTGTCTTGTTTCCTTCTCGTCTTTAAATGCGGATCCTGGGTGTGCAGCACAGGAGGCTCAGGCTAAAGTCTGACCAGCCAGGCCCCGCCCCTCTGGCGTCCAAAATAGAAACTGTAAACAAAAAGCAGCCAACCAGAGGCTTTCAAACGCAGACACTGTGGAGCATCACTGCTGCTGTGGGACACGGGTCATGTGTTGGATGTTAGGCGAATGGAGCCGCTGCTGCTGCTGGAGCTCAGAGCAAGAGCAAACATGAGCGCTGTCTGTTTCTGAAGGTTGATTTTGTTTTCTTGTTATTATTCTGACGTTTCTGATGCAGATTAGCAAAATGAGAGAGGAGGGGAGCAAAGGAAAGTTAAATATCTCCCAAACAAACGCGCCAGTGTGTCTGCAGCCATGCATAGTTCAGCTGAATTTCCATCGGGACACTTGCAGAGAGTTGTTTGCAGAATCTTAGTTGTGCTTCATCTGGAAACTGGTTTATTTGCGCCGTTTTCATCCCATGCAACCCTTACCAGCCATGGCAAGGCTGCGGAGGAAGGCTTGCGTTGCCCTGTTTCTTTTCATCCTTTTCATTTTCGGGTCTCTGATGGGACTGAGGACCCTAAAGCCTACTGACGGATTCTCGGATCTGGCTCCTGGCTTGGAGCTCCTGCCGATCTTAGGAGGCAGGATGTCCCGGGAAGCCACTGCGTCCCCAGTCCAAGCCCGCCCGCAAGGGGGAAACGCAAAAGCAGTTCTGTCCAACTCCGGTCCAGAGGGGACAATATTCTACGATGTTCACATCTTTTACTACACTTGGTACGGAAGCCCTCATATGGACGGGAAATACATCCACTGGGACCACATCCTGGTCCCACACTGGGACGCCAAGGTCGCATCCAGCTACCCGAGAGGAAAACACATGCCGCCCGAGGACATCGCCTCCAGTTTCTACCCGGAGCTGAATTCGTACAGCTCCCGGGATCCGGACGTGTTGGAGTCCCACATGGAGCAGATCGGAGCCTCCGCGGCAGGTATGCAGCTCCGTGATGCTCCCTGGTTTGTTTGGGAGTTTCGCTTTACAAATTTGATAGGACGCTGACCAGTTTCAGCACCAGGAATAGACCGGACAGCTCCATAAACTCTCAGTCGATCTATTCCTGCGCTTATTGCTCTCACTGATTTACAATGAAGTCCAAAAGTATTCACACTTCTTTACTGGTTCACTATTTTCACCATGTTACATTCCAAAACATCAGGGCATTTTATTGGGATTTTATTTTTTATACATATGTGACAGTAAATTGTATCTATCTGTGTGTAGATATTATCATCATAAATCCAACTCTTCTATAAAGACTTCAGAGGTTTTGTGGAGAACATTAGGACGTAAACATCATTACAAAGATCATAAAACGACCAGGAGGGTCAGATATGAAGGATGGTTCGGTTATAAAACTAATGGCCAAACTTTGAACATCTCAAATCGCTCACAGCTGGAACAAAATGCCGCAGCTCCGTTTTTTCCTCTGACACAAGCAGATAAGATCAAGTCTCCTCCTCCACTGGCTTTTGAAATCTCAGAACAGTTTGACTCCAGAAAGGTGGTGGGAGGTTTTTCTTCAGCAGAGGCAGGAAAGCAGGTCAGAGTTGTTGAGAAGATAAACCAAGAAACAGTGATAATCTGAAGACAACCTGTTAGAGATTTAAAAAAAATCATCTTCCAACAGGGGAACAATTTTAAACTAACAACCAGAGATACAATGAGATGGTTTAGAAGCATAGTTATGTGTTAGATGAGGGCTGAGCTCAGAAATAAATCCAGTTCAATCTGAGGCAGAACTTCAGATGAACCCTAAAAGATATAAAGCTCTAATCACATAGGTGAGTCTACAAAGTATTTACTTCAGGGATCATGTTTTTTCAACATCACAACATTGTGTAAATTTGTCTGTCCTATATAATGTCTTGAAGTTTGTGGTTGCACAGTGACCAAATGTGAAGTCCAATGCTTGCATATTTTTGCAAGGCACTGTAAATAAAGAAATGACCACTAGAAAGAAATAAAATAAAAAGAATCCGTCAGCAGTAAAATGATACAAAGTATTAAATGATCAGCCAGATCCAGTGGGTCCAGTGTTGTGAACTTCAAGTACTTCTTGAAAAGTGTCATAAATTATAAATGCGTACATGCTGTTGCCTTTCCAAAAGCTTCTCCGACTCTAAAAGACATCTGAGATCTGCTGCAGGGTGTCAAGTAACAGACTCGTGTGTGAGACTACACGTGACAGGCCCTGATGTTTCTGTCCCGCGGCTCACTGGGTTATTGTACACCATCCAGACTGATGAGCCCGCCGTGCAATCCTCTGAAAGCTCATCACTTTAACAGATGGACCGGTGTGGGGCTGGCTGCTAATGCTTAGTTAAAACAGCCCAATTAATTAGAAACATAACAAGTCAAACTATTAACACTTCCGCTTGAGTTGATAAATGACATTCTGGCACATCAATGACGAAAACAAAAATGAATAGAAACAGCCACATTGTTTATACACATACATCTGAGAGAGTGTTGTACTGTAATAACTTTAATGGATTTTTATTTCCATATCTTATGCCAGTTCATCTCTGATGCCAGTAACCAATGTAGTAGCTATAAAGTACCTTCCATTTTTTATAATAGAACTTCACTTTGTATCGTGACACAAAACGTTTCTTTTTTGCATATCAATGTCCTTTGCTGTTTTTTCCACAACGATTAAGAATACTTTCTCTTTTGACTATGGTTTTCTTCCACATATATATTTTTTCATGACTAATACATGTTCAGCAAGATTCTCCAACCTGAGCCGAGGTTCTCGGCAGCTCCTCCAGAGTTATCATTTTTCCTCTTCTCTGCTCAGATTCTTCTTGATCTGATCTATTTAATGTGTTTGACTGAGTGAATGAAGCAAAGGAACATAAAGAATCTTTTCAATAATATTTTAAGTAATTGAATATGAGTGTGATATGGTTGTACATGGGGAAATAAAATCTGGAAAATTTGAAGAGGGATGAATACTTTTGCAAGGCTCTGCTAAGTCCTTTTTCTGCCAGCATCAATGGAGGATTCTGCATTATACTTTTAAATGCATGAGCTGTCAAAGCGCCTAAGTGTGCTGAGAGATTTCCTGCTAAACGCGACATGACAGGCTTAGAAATGCAGATGAGTAAATATAAATACCATGACTAGTAGATGAGCAGGATGAAAACATGAAGACGGAAGCGCAGACAGATTTCTAGCCTGAATCATCTCTCTGTTTCCAGGGGTTCTGGTGCTGTCTTGGTATCCTCCTGGCCTTGCTGACGACAACGGGGAACCCGCTGAGGATTTGGTGCCAGCTGTACTGGACGCTGCATACAGACACAGCCTGAAGGTAAAATGCATCAGCACATTTTGTGAGAGTGGGAAAAGTGCTGAAAACCGATGGAAGAAAAGCTCTGAGAGGAGCAACGAATCAAATGTGCTGTAAAACATGGCATTCTTCTATATTCTCCACTGTGTGTATCATATTTGTTGTTGCAAGAGTGAAGGTTTAATTTCTTTATTGATTGGTGCTATTTAAAGTCGACACCTGCTGGTGCACAAGGTCATATTTCATCATTAATGCAGCTAAAGGTTTTCCATCATCCTTAACCTTTAACCACGTGGATCCCTACTGAACAGAGCAAAAATAAACCTGTTTTTGCTTCTGTTCACGTTTTAACTTGTTCTTTACCTCTGACAGAAAAAATAAAGAAAATATGGTAACGCTGATACAAAAATATCATTTTTATATATAATGTTTTGCTGGACTTGATCAAATATTAAAATGGTAGTCATATAATATGAACTTCCTTCTCCACTCAATCAGTTTGTTAGCAGAAGAACAGGTTCGGATTATTGTTGAGCAGAAAAAAAATAAACAAATTAACTTTTAAATTCTGTTAATAATTATTGCACTTTATTTTTATACTAGTAATTGATATGGACATAAATGAAATGTCACTCCTACCTTCTTATCATTTTAAAATACTGTACTCATTAATAATGTGCACTGTCTTTGACAAACAAACTAATGTACTTGTTCCCACATGCAATATGCCAAATGTGAAGACTCATAATTGGAAACCAGGTTTATGAAGCATTAACAACCTGTGAACAGCTGCAAACTGTGTCTGAGTGGAGCTGTAGGTGATAAACTCCAGTTGGTAGAGCTGTGAAAATGAGGGCGGGAGTTGTTTTTAATCGCACAGAAATTCTTACATAAGATTTGAAATGCCATATTCAAATTGATATTTTTATTATGCAGGAATGAGTTTCTCATAGTTCAAAGTGACTCTGAGAACATAATTAAATGTCAACGGTTTCTGAAAGGCTCGAGCTGTTTTACTCTGATGTCCACCCTCCTGAACTTACACATATAAATGTTGTTCTTATGACATTTTCTTTATGTCATCCAGCTATTTGGCTTATGTAGACCAGAAAAATAAAGTTGAAACAACATTTGCATGGTTTTAATAGAAAGACACATAGGCACAATCAAACATTACAGACTTTATTTTCAGATGTAAAAAAATTTTTAAAAATCCTGCTCTGTTTTAGCTGCCTGCTTTTGGTTAGAGTATTGAATATTTACAGGTAAACATTGACTTGTAAGGGTATAAAGTTCATGTAAGGAAATCTTTGCGGATAGATTCATGGAGGGAAAAGAGAGACTGTGCTGTTCTAACATAAGAATATACAACAAAGCCTATAGTTTAAACATTACAGAATGTAATATAAAAAGGTACAAACACTTTGCAAGGAAATGTGCATTTGCAGAGTTCCTTAATGTGATGATCTTTGATTGCAAATGTATCCCTTTCAGACCAAGGTCAAAATAGTCTAGTCAGGAAGAAAATCTTTACTACTTGAATATGAAAAAAACAAATTGTTTTAACAGCATGGTGATGTAATTATGAAGATGAATGACGGTGATGCAATCCATGAAAATGACAGAGTTCATTTCCTTACATGAACATCCTGATAGTTCATTTTCCAGCACAGATAAGAGTTCTCTCTATAAACAGCTCTGGTGAGAAACAACGGGTTCAGGCCAGACTGTCAGATTTTATATCACATTTATGTCTTCAGTTATCTGGCTGGAGGCAAATAAATAAAGTATCTCCGGAGAGACAAGACAAGAATTACCAGAATAGACATGCAACAGTGGGCTTGTGAGGGTTTCACACATAGTGCTGTCAGGAACAAAGCTAGCAGATAGGGTTTATCACCATGGTTTGCTGTCAGCTCTGCTCTGGTCAGTGTGGCATTTTCACTGAATGCATGTGGAAAACAATAAGTGACACGGTTCAAAGCATTTTCATTCTGCAACATGTCAGCATCTTATTGAATTAGGAGATTTCTTCTCATGAGCCCGTGAGTAATAAAAAAAGAAGTCTTAGTGTAGTTTTCTCTTACCAAGCTTCTTTCACTCTTTCTGCAGAAAGCAACAATTATTTTTGGACCGCTTGCTTTTGTGCAGTCTTAGAATTTCAGAGTGCAAAGTGCAGAAGGGTTGAACCTTTTTTCCTGGGCTCAAAGAACCAAGAAAATAAAAGATAAGTGAGGAGGACGAATGCAACACTTTGGTGTGAGTTAAGGGACTAACTCACACCATAAGTTTCAGCATGAATGTTTTGATTTATAGAGTAGAGAAAATCCAAAGTTAAATGAAAACATATACACCTAATACTTAAAAAAATCATGTATATTCATTCCACCTTCCAGAAGAACATCTAAAATAAATCTTAGGATAGGATATTAATGCAGATGATGAGTGGATATAAACTTCTCTCAGAAAAAAGTATATTTTTGAAACTGAATATCGACATAGATGGCCAGGCACTGATGACTTGAAGGGACACCTTTGCATTGCTCTCTGGCTTGTAATAAAATCTTGCTGGAAAAAGGAATAAAAAGAACTTCTGTACACCCAGCATCAATCATTCCAGCCATCCCACACTATATACCCAAAAAAAACCTTCACCTCTCTTTCAGTAACGCTACAAAAGAAACCAGTGGAGTTTTCATTATATAAGGTGAAAGGTATTTTCAGCAGCTCCCACACACAGCTTGTGTGTTGTGCTCAGTAGAGTTGGAGAGCTCAAAAGCACAACCACTGCTGCTGATTCTCGACCTCAGCTCGAACCGGCGCCGAAATATTCACTCTGCCCAAGGGAGTGCATGGGGGCGGTTTGGTGGGGACAGGGTTTGTGGTGGGGGGAGTGTCCTGGGAGCTGGGTGCAGGGAGGAAATGAGCAGAGAGGAAGTGAGCATCAAAGGTCCCATGAGTCAGTTTGTGCCTCTGAACAATCTGCACCCTGAGGGGCTGTAAAAGTTCTGTCTCGTAAGTAGGCCATGTCAAGTGCACAAGGGAATACTGGGTGCTCTATGATCAGACAGACTGTTTTATTTTTGTCTCTGGCTGACAACATTTTTTTCTTGTGTGACCCTTTGTTGTTGTGTCTGTCCAGGGGGTGTGACCACAAAAGAAAGTGACACTCTCAATTACAGAAATGTCCCAAGCTTAGTTGAAATGTATCTAATTATTGCAAAGATCTGGAGCTTTGTGTTTGCTCTAATCCCTCCCTTTGTGCTTTCTGCATGAGATGGCATTAAATTCCTCCCTGCTCAGCATAAATCATGCCGCAGTTGTTCCAGGGTCATGCTGTCAGTGTTTATGAAGTATAATAATGCTTGAACTCATTTACTTAAAATTTACAGGAGATTTACTGGACAGTATCTGGGGAAATTAGGACTATAGTGGGTCTACTCTGAGCTGCAGAGAAACAGATTTGTGTCTCCCCTTTGGGTGATAATCATGTGACTTTATATCCTTAGCTTCTCAGCAGAGGCTCAGACTAAAGATTCACAAAGTCCACAAAGTTATGGCTTCATAAACTTAGATTCAAAGTTATGATTTATACTTCCTAAGGTCTGCAGTTACAGAGAAATCAAAGCAACAGTTTTGTTGCCCATAAAGTCTTCCACAGAATCCAGACAGTTCATTCAGAAGTTCTACAAAAGTCATTTTTGTCACAATACAACACCAAATTTCATGTTATTTCTGTGTTTCATATTTTATACAATATTCCAACATAAAGTGAAAATGTCTGAAAACATAGACATGCATTTTGGTTGTGCACATTTTCCTCGTTTAGTTAGTACTTTGAAGAACAATATTCTCAGTTCAGTGCAGTTCCTCCAGCTTTACTGCAGCGCTCTCAGCTGCTTCTCTAATTAATGCTGACTGAACGCTCTCTGTAAGTTAACATTACTGTGGAAGTAAATATCCTGATCCTGGCATATTTCTCTTGTTGTGTCAAACTGACATGAATCGGAACAATAAATAAATATTAATAGTTAAGGGTGGACAATAATGCAATATTTAAATGATGACTTTTTTATTAAGGCGAAAAAGGCCTTCAAAACAAAGCTGGGGCAGTTTGAAAAAGTAATTTGCCCCTGAAAGCCACAAACTGCTATCAAGCATGCAGGATTAATGGTAACGAGTCTTCTGCATCACTATGGGGTATTCCCACCATCCTATCCAGGAAACCTTTAGTTTGTTCTCTTTAGAGTCACTCAGACGGGACTTGCTGATGTGCTTTGGATCGTTGTTTTGCTACATGACCTAAATACGCTTGAGATTAAGG
Source organism: Phalloptychus januarius (assembly GCA_902982915.1). NCBI lineage: Eukaryota > Metazoa > Chordata > Actinopteri > Cyprinodontiformes > Poeciliidae > Phalloptychus > Phalloptychus januarius. The sequence continues at coordinate 2,837,677 of CADWAE010000483.1, read as the reverse complement.
TCACAAACTAATGGCTGGACATTGTCCTTCAGGATTAACCGAATTCATGGTTCTAATACTGATGACCACAAATGCATCAGCTTCAAAAGAAGCAATGAGGTCTTGGACCGTCATGCCATGTTTAACTATCTATATTATTATTCAAAATTTTTTTATTGGAAAGTTTGTGCTTGTGTCAGATGTAAAAGTTCTGCTTTTGTCTGAATAATTTAAAAAAATTGTAGGAATTGTGGCAAATTTTAGGAAATGTAAAATGGACCTTTGTCTTCCTTTTGGTCAGCAGTGGTTTTTGCATTGGGTTTCTCTAATGGATGTCATTTTGGTCAGCCTCTCTCTGTTGTTGCTGAGTTACGAACTTAGCCTTAACTGAGGCCTGCAGTAGTTTAGCTGTTGCTATTGGAGAAATGTTTGTTGGTGAGCATTCCTTGGAAAGCTCACTATTGTTCCAGACTGGTAGATGTTAATGACTGTACTTCCAGCAAACTGAAGATTTCTTTTTTTTTTAAACGGCGGCATCATGTGTTACTCGTTTGGCGTCTTACGTTACTAGTTTGTGCTTAGATATTTGTTAGCCCACTTCATGTTGGGCTAAAATACAATCTTTTTGCCAGACAGGTTGTACTGAAGTGATTTCTTGATTCTACGGGTCTGGCAGGAATCAGGTCTGGGTGTGGCAAGTGAAACCGAGCCAAAAATTGTGGTAACTACAGTTCATTTGGAATTTGTTAGCTAATATATTTAGTGTGAAAATAATTAAGAAAAGAGCAAAAATCTTTGAGAGGTTTTTTTTTCACAATACGGCCATGTCTTGACAGGTTGGCAGTTAGCCCAAATTATTTCCATTTTTAGATTAGATGTTTTTGTTTGTTTTCAAATAAACCATGCTTTATATTTCTTCACAGATGGATCTATACTAGGACTAAATTGAACTCTACCAGTGACTGGGTTTTCTTTAGGGATGTCAGAGGTGTAAATAAGCACCACACCTTTCATACTTTTTTTTATAAAGCAGCTTCGAAACTGGATATCATTTTGTGTGAAAGGTACTTTTGTAAGGCACTGTGCAAACATCCTTTTAGTTTCTTTGTAGACTTATGATGAATGTCATGTTGACAGTGGTTCACAGCAGCGCTCCATATCTGTAATACAGACTCCCACAGTGTCAAACAACAGTGATGTGCTTCAAAATCCAGCAAAGATTACATCTAATATAACACTGATGATGTACTACACGCTCCACGGTACTTAAGGCTGAGCCCAGCTTCCTCACTGAGCTCCCTTTATGACATCCATTTAGTCACTGCTGTCATTTTAAAAGGCCATTTTTCTCCTCACATTGTTCTCTGTGGATTTTCACTGCTTTTAAAGTGGTGTTTCAATCTGAATTATGCATCATCAAACTCACTGAATTTTCACTCCTCCTTTTAAAATATTCAGCTTTAGCACCTTTTGTGTACACGCCATTTCTGTTCTCTTGTAATATTGCAGCCTTTTACCTTGCCATTAACTGAAAATTGATGTTTTTCTTAAAACACCGCAGAGTCTCAAAGGCCTGCACAGGGGCTTCTGCACAGGATAAAAAAAATATTATAAATTTTTGGTGAATTTGACATGAAAGCGCAGGAGTTCAGTTAATAGTTATTTTCTTTTGTGGAATTTTTTGGAAGTCATAAAAATGCTATAATATGCTACAAGGCAACATGAAGCAATGTTATTTATGCTTCTTTTAACGTGGGGCAAAACTGTAACTTTGTTTTGAAGAAAAAGCTGTGATGAAAGGATTTCTAAGTCTGATTATGTCCAATAAAATTTGACTTTAAAAACCTTTTAAAGGTTTTTAAAAGGTTTTTAAAAACCTTTTAAAAACATGTACATTACTGACATTACTGAGGTCAAGTAATGTATTACTTGACCTCAGTAATACATTACCTTTAGCCCTATCTGTAGTGCTAAAAGATAGGGCTATCATCTCACGGAGGATTACTTAGATATTCACAAAAGTTTGGGCTGCGATATGAGTTAAAACACAACATGTATTCTCCTGTGTGTTTTCTTCAGGTTGCATTTCAGATCCAACCCTACAGAGGGAGAAATGACCAGACTTTGCACGACAACATCAAGTACATAATTGACAGGTAGGTTTTTGTCTGGCTGCGCTTCATCACTCAAACAGAAATCCATTAGGTTTGCATGCATAGCTGAGGGAACAAGGATCAAAACATAGAAATACTTCTAGGTTGCGTTTGTAGATTATATAAGGCCAGTTTCATGACTTATAAATGGATCCTTGATATGAAAGCAGTTTTCTTTTCAATCTTTTAGTATCAAAGAGGGCATAAAGAAAAGTGTCCATAAAGTGCACACTTAATTCAAAGCCTCCAACTTAAACCAAACTCTCAGAGTTGTGCTGAAAATTGACATGATTTGTCAAAGTTGTTGAGCATGTGTCAGATAAAAATATACACCTTTCATTTGCTGGCAAATAAACTGTAAAATAGTCTTTAATAATCTGTCATTGATGGTGAATATTAATGTTTCAAGTGACCACAGACATTTCTGTCCACTGACAATACAGCTCTTTCCATCAAAGCATTTATAATCACTAAAAGCAAGCCAAAGATTCATCACACTTTATCAGCCCGGGGAACAGATGTTCAAGACTCAAAAGATAATTGCTGAAGACGTTTGCAATTCACAGAATTCTGTTTTTAGGCAAACTATAGGAAAGTTGAATGGAAGCAGAAGGTGTGGTATAGAAGAAAAAGGTGAGGTGCGCATGCAAAAGGGATAATCAAAGCTTTTGAGGAGGATGAAGGAAAACCTTTTCCTTCACAAAGCGCGTTCCACATGCTTCAAGAAGCACCTCAAGCAGATGAAATCAATACACGGGCAAACATATATGACACCTTTCCACTATGCCACATGTACCAATATGTAGTTAAATCGCCATAACCTGCTTGATTTGCCCACAAAATCACTTTACCCAAAATCCACATCTTCCAATGCAGGCGAACTGAAGGTCACTATTAAAGAAACCTGAGTTTCCATTACACGTCTGCACAACCAGTTTAATGATTTCACACAGTGTTGCGTTAATTCATGCAAATGGAGCCCAGACTTAGTATTGAGTGTGCAGTAACCACATTGACGTATTTTAAAGTAGGCTGACAATTCTGTATTTAGAGAAATCATTTGTAATCTTATGTAATATTTTGACTGACCTTGGGGTTTTTATTTGCCGTAAGCTGCAACAGAAATGCTTGAAATGTATCACTCTGTGTGCAATGTTTGACTTTTTGAATTAAATTACTGAAATAAATTGCCTTGCTGATGTTTTTTTCTCATCGTCGTCTCTTAAGGTACGGTGATCATGCGGCCTTCTACAAATTCACTTCCAGCACAGGGAAGAGTCTTCCTCTCTTCTACATCTATGACTCCTATCTGACTCCACCAGAGTCCTGGTCTGAATTTTTGACTCCCACCGGCTCCCACAGTGTGCGTGGCTCCATATACGACTCCATGTTCATCGCTCTGATTGTTGAGGAGCGTCACAAGCATGATATCCTGGCAGGTGGCTTTGATGGGATGTACACTTACTTCGCCTCCAACGGCTTCTCCTTCGGCTCTTCCCACCAGAACTGGAAGGCCATTAAGGCCTTCTGTGATGGGAACAACCTCCTTTTCATCCCCAGCGTTGGACCCGGTTACATTGACACCAGCATTCGACCGTGGAACAACCACAACACTCGCAACAGGGTGAACGGTCGCTACTACGAGACGGCTCTGCAGGCGGCTCTCAACGTGAGGCCGGAGATCGTCACCATCACATCTTTTAACGAATGGCACGAAGGGACGCAGATAGAGAGGGCCATGCCTAAGAAAACCGTGACTCGTGTGTACTTGGACTATCAGCCACACGGACCTGAACATTATCTGGAACTGACCCGCCGCTGGGCCGAGCAGTTCAATAAAGAGAAGCAGCAGTGGCTGATGTGAGCTTTAAACAGAATAATGCTCCACAGTATCAGAGTGATCAAAGTGGCAGCAAATGCTCATTTTTGTGACTAAAACACAAAGTAAACGCTGAGAGAAATTTTGGCTGAATACTTAATAGTAAAGGACTCTGAAATGGACCTGTCTTATTTGTTCTCGCACCTCTTAATCAAAAACAAAATGTCAAGTCTGTCTTTACAGTATACAGTTTTTCTCTTCATCACTAAAGGATTTTAAATGACTTGACTGAGATTTTTTTTTTGTTTGTGCATGCCTTGATTTGTATCATTTCTCTGAGACTAAGGTGTGGAGTTGAACATTTACTTGAAAATAATATAGAAAAAAAAATCACATTTATATATTAAACTGATGAAAAATTTGAATTAAGAGCCTTCGTAGCCTTTATGTGGAATAGCCATCCAACATAAAACTTCAATAAAAAAAAACAAACAAAGAAAAACGAGAATCAGATTCACAAACTTTGATTTATGTTAATCCACATAAATCAATAATTTATGTGGATGCTTACTGGAATTTCCCCAAAGCATCTCCATTATGTGCTTTTTGTAGCCATCAGGAGGGTTACTTGACCTGTGGCAGAAATTATTTAAATAGGTTGGTTTCCTGACACCCATCTGGCTGTTGAGCCTCGTCCAGGTGAGCACAAAGTGTGGCCTGAAGAATTATTTTGTGCTGCTTTGAACCACAACTGAAGAACGGTACAAATTGGGCCGGACAGCACAGTTGATTGAAGTAGATTGGCATTTTAAAAATAATAATTAGAAATCTTTAAATTGAGAATGTTGAGTACAATACAAATTTTTCATATTTGATCAAAAACATTAGTATTTCTCATTAGAAATATATCATTTCTGAGTCAGTATGAGATTAGCCAACATGTTCAAAGTATTGAGGTGTGATATCATCATGGCGTGGGTTTTACTTCGATGTGCTGACTTTGTGCCAGGAAACCAATCACATTAAATAAACTAATTCTGCCAAGTAAAGTGGTGAGACATGCCACCACAGTTATGCCAAGAAAATGTTGATGGCTACTAAGACTGTAAGATGGAGAGACATTTTTTCTATTATTAGTGGGCATGTATGTAAGAAATGTTTTCATCCCTGAGTGAGTCACAGGTTACTGGAGGCCATCTCTCCCACCACAGTAAAGTACAGTGCACTCGTAAGTCAATGACAGGCCCAACACACAAATCTATTCACCTCACGTATGACGACTTAGAGGTAATTCACCTAGAAACCACATCGCTTCTAGTTTTTATTCATTTGTTAGCAGAGGGACCTGCTTTATATCATCTTTAAAATGTTTGCAAAAATAATTTTTAAGGCTTAGAAAGTTTTTAATACACAGTTAAACGTTAAATAAAGCTTTTATTATAGTAATATGTTAAACAGATAATGAAATTAAGATACAAAAAAAAAAAAACACCCAGGTTCAATTTAGGATGAAAGTAGACAAATGGAACAACAAATGGTACAAAAAAGAGAAACTGGACCAGCTACTAATATATGAATAAAATTAATAACCGTAGAGTGAATTTGAAACTGTCAGGTATGAAATGTCTGTGGCTGAGTTACAATTAAACACAATTTATTGTCTAATCCTTTCATGATACAAAGGATAATTTAGGCACACACTAAAACGTTCTCAATATGAAGAAATTTAAAGAGAAAAGTATTACAAAAGATTCAGCTTATTTAATTTATTGAATTCCTGAATAAACTGAGCCTCTATGCCACCATGTAATCAGTGGTTAAATAAAAAACAAACAAAAAAAATTGCAAAAAGAAAAAGCAACTCTCAATTTGAGAAGAGAGCCACCATCTGCGATGACTGCAATGGTTCTTCCTACATGTTTTTGTTTTCCATGGGAATGTCCAGCTCTCATTTTCTTACTTTCCTGAGTTTCTTTCGGGTCAGAACCGGTTGTGCGTCTTAGCGTGCGTTTGGAGTGCGTAGGGTTTAAAGGTCATTCCTCCTTCGAGTTCTGTGACAGTCCGTATTTGTGCTCCAACACGTCAAGCGTGGCAGAAAGGGCACTGAAAACAGAATTAGGGTCATTTCTCATTTAACACACCAAGTCCACTTCAGAGGGAGCGTGGGAGGTTTTAGGAGAGGGGGACGGCGACGGAGCTCAGAGTCAGAGAGGCAAAAATAAACACAATGTGACGAGCTGACTCTGTGGTATTTAATCCAAGCTGGCAGGCATTTGTGAGGAGCCTGCAGTAAGCTGAGGTTGTGTTTTATCAGGCTAATTAATGTCAAACAGCTGATTAAAGTATGTCCTTCTCTTGAATTGAAATTCATATTTCCAGCAGGATTTTTACTGAGTACTTTCTAACAATGTTGTAGTAATTTTTTATGTGGCAAATCATATGAACTCCTCTGTAAAATCCACACATCTGAAGCTAGTTTGCTTAATTTAAAACTTTAAACATCTGTTTTAGAGCATTAGATCACACTCTGTTAATCTGAATTTTCTGCATCAATAAGACAGGATGATGAGTTGATTGTCATCAACAGTGACATTATTTTCCCTGCTGTCAATATTGTACTTTCAGCATTGAAGTTGACCATTTTGCCTCTGCAGGTCATCGCTTCAGCTTCCCTGACTTCTGACTGTACATGTGTTAGGTCTGCGATGGCTAAAGGTTAGCGGAGTGGGGAGCACTCGGTAAAAGGAAGCAAATATTAAAGGTGCTAATAAATGTGACACCCCATCCCTGCACAGAAAAATCTAAACTTTAAGTAGAGAATGTGGCAGTGGTGAACAAAACTTCAAACAGCAACACCCAATCAAAGAAAAAACAAAAACAAACTTACCAGCCTGGTCTGATGACTCTGTATTTACCAAGTATGGACAGATCAATCACAGTTGACCCCTGCCGTGTCTGGTCTCCTATTGGTCCTCCATCCACAACCACAGCTAGTTTTGACCAGAGCTCCTGAAACTCCTTTAACAGGAAAACAGCCATATTCAGCTTTACAAATGCTGCACATGCTTCAAAAAATAAAATTGTTTCTGAGACTTACATGTACTTCCACTGTGCTGGTCGTCGAGCTGATGTTGGCACTTGTCAGTGCCAGTGGTTCCCCACACATCTGGCAGAGGCGCCTCATAAAGGCATGATCAGGAATACGAACGCCTACAAGCTAAGGGACAAAACAATAACAGCTGACGGCCTACAAGGACACATCACTCGGGATTTTTAAAAAATGCTTGTCCAACTAAAGAAGGAGACTTACTGAAGTAAAAGGATTGAGATCTGTATTCAGATTTTCAGATCTTTCAAACACAAGAGTGACGGGACCAGGCAGTAAATCACCTAGAAGATCCTCTTTCACCTTCACCTTACAGTACCTGCTCAGAAAACTAGATGTTAGCGGTCCCCTACTTCCTTAATAACTAAACAGAACATGCACTGATTTCATGAGTCCAAAAGAGAGAATTAAAGGACTCTCCTAAGTCAGAGTCTAATCAGAACTGAGATCAGGACACTCACTGATAGATATCCCGAATTTCTCCAACACAGATCGCCAGCGGCTTCTGTCCGTTCCGTTCTTTCACTTCGTAGATTTTTTTGACAGCCTCAGAGTTTTGGGCCAAACACGCCAGACCGTAGATGGTGTCTGTCGGCACGGCAACAATGTGACCGTCTTTCAGAGCCTTCACTGTGCAGCTCAGAACTTCAGAGTCATCTGAGGGGAAACAAAACCGTAAGCGGATATAATCAATAGCAAGATCTACAGTTCTGATGAAAAGTTTTCTTTTGCCTGTCACTGGCATTAATACATTTTTGGGCCTTTATGGGTGCACTGATCCATCTTTTCATTTTTTCTTCCGGAAAAGATGGAATATATATGAACTGTCATTGGAAAATATATACATAACCACCCCTTTCAGTTTTTGATTTGTTATCCTATAGCAAGTTGCACTTTTTGTAGCTGTTGCCCTGCTGCATTCAATTTGGTCTGAATGGGAATCAGAACCAGTGTAATGGCCAAGATAGTGTGCACAAACACACAATTTGATTTCAGTTTGACACACTCACAGCATACTGACATTAAGGATAAATATATAAACCTGAGAAGAAATAACAATAAAATGAAAACAGTCACATACATGTATGGGTATGTACACTGCAAAACTGCTGGAGCTGTGGGGTTCTTTGAATCAAACTGGAAACTCAATAATTCAGAGTTGCCTTTTTCTGTTACTGCATGAGCTAAAAGCAGATTGGGGACAGCAGCCGATCACATTGTGTAAAATTGGCACAGACTCAACAAAATTAGACAACAGTTTATTGGAAAAACATAGGCTCCTCTAAATGATAGTCAAAGTTTGCCGTAAAAACAACATGAAACCACAGATCCAGCCTGCCTAGTGTCCGTGGTTCATGCTGGTGGCAACGTAAATGGTGTGGGGGAGATTTTTCTTGGAACAATTTGAAACCCAAATTTTAAAGGACATTAGTATCCTTTAAACTACATTATGTATTCTATTTCAATATTTCTGCTCACCATCTCCATCCCTATACGAGTCAGAAAGCTCAAATCATAGCAAACTGGTTTCTTGAAAGTGGCAGTGGGTTCACAGTGTTCTGTAATAGCCATGTTGCCTATACATGCACAACAGCAAAAGAGTGATGATACCATACCAACATATAACTAACAAAGTTACCAGAGTATGCATTTTTATCTAAAATTTCTGTGAATACTCTGATTCTGTGAAGCTATAACAATATGGTCATTGTGAGAATGGCATACTGCTCGTAATAAAGAGGACAAAGTTGTTGCTTAAAACTTTTATTTCCATTATCCTGTATTATGGGAAGACAGAGACTATAGTTCATCCTTGATACACTTTGCCTTCCCAATGCTTGACTGAAAAGGGTCCTTTAGGTAAAAAAAGACTAAACAAATCAAAGTTAGCAACATTTTTGGCCAGCGCAGATGGTAGAGCTGTTGCCTTGCAGCAAGAAGGTTGTGGGTTCGATTCCCGGCCTGGGGTCTTTCTGCATGGAGTTTGCATGTTCTCCCTGTGCATGCAGGGGTTCTCTCCAGCTTCCTCCCACAGTCCAAAAACATGACTGTCATGTTAATTGGCCTCTCCAACTTCTCCCCTAGGTGTGCATGTGTGTGTGTGTGCATGGTTATTTGTCCTGTCTGTCTCTGTGTTGCCCTGCGACAGACTGGCGACCTGTCCAGGGTGACCCCGTCTCTGGCCAGGAACGTTGGCTGGAGATTGGCACCAGCACCAGCACCTCACCCGACCCCACTAAGGGACAAAGGTCCCTTAGTGTTGCTATCCAAAGTTTTGGATTTGTTTTGTCTTTTTTTTTTTTTTACCTAAAGGACCCTTTTCAGTCAAGCATTGGGAAGGCAACTTTCAGAAAGTTAACGTTTTTTTTGGTCAAAAGTATGTGTGTTAGTTAAACTCTCCCCTATTCAGCTACATCTACAGCTATCTGTTTCTATAAACTGGGATATTATTCTTATTAATATTATTATTATTCTGAGTGACACGCTGTCACAGGTACCTGTTTGAGTCTCTTGATGAACCGTCGGCCCGTTGAAGATTGGCGGGTACAAGCGGAGCAGTTTAGTCTTCGGTTCTTTACACATTTCGGCTCCGAGTCGACCAGCGGCCGCTGAACAGTGAGATCCTCTATATTTGATCAATCCAGCAGCGACAAATCCAAATGGACGCATGAAATCAAGCTGAACGGAAACACAAGCGCGATATTCCACTAACCAGGAGCATGTTGATGCCTGATGCAATGACAGAGATTTTCCGGGCTACGCCTCTAAATTATGACGTCACTTTTTTTTAAAGGCACAACTGCCTATTTGACTAGAAACAAAGTTGGTAAGTCAGACAAGTTCTTTTATTACACTGTTTTATTCATATTTTTTTAACAGTACAAAAAGAACAAAATTAAAAAGAACATAGATATTTTTCAAAGTCAGATAACTATTTAATTATTTATTACCCTAAAATTCAGTTATTAAATTCAAGCCAAGATGTCTGCAGAACTGGAGAAGCAAAATTTTGATAAGATTAAATTATTTATATCAAGGCCCAAAAGTACGGAGCCTGCTTTTTTTCCTCCTCCATGTCCCCTTACGGGCTCCGAACAAAAGAGCTACAACTCACAAAATAAATAATTCCCAAAAATTATTTTTCATATCCGATTATTTAATGGTAGAAATAAATAATATATATTCCTCCGTATTTTTTCTTAAACAGACATTAACCTGCGAGTAGTAGATTGACCAATCATGTACTAGTACCAGCTCCACCCACTGACCGACCACCATATGCAGTTCAGTAATTTATGAAAGGTAATTACTTAAATATATTGTTAAGTAATATTACTAGAAAATCAATACTTATATTAACTATATATATTGCATTTATTGGATTGTTGCACGTTTAGGCATTACGTTATCACGCGGTAGACCAATTAGGAAAATGTAAAGCACCTGTAGCTGCTTTAATAAATACCGACGGACTAGGCCAGTAAATTATATGTACAGCCATGGCTTCGGACGCAGGTAAAATCAGTTTTCTTCGACAACCAAAATTAAAAACACTAAGTATGTCATTGTAATTATGTTTACTTTAGCAGGTGTCTCAGAGGACGCTGCTGATATCCTGCACCAGGTCAGTTCCAACATTAATAGACAGGACCGGATTTAGGAGGGTGTGGGCCCCTGGGCTAGAGCCAAGGTGGGGGCCCTACTTAATCATCATTATACAGTTGCGCACATATATACATATATATATATATATTTCCCTTTGGGGAAATATACGGCGTTTGGCCGTGACTTACTTGTGGAATTGATCCTATCCAAATCTTGTCTAGCAGCAAGGTCACAACAATCAACCACCATGAGAGAGGCTGATGGACAGTCCCTAAAGCTAGTTCCTCCCGCCGCTGCTAGCTGGAAGCTAAAGCTAGTTCCGCTTTTTAACTTCGCATTGAGCGAGCAGAGCAGTCGCACTACTTTTCTGTGACTTCAGCTGTTTTCTGGCTCTTTGAATCGTTCTGTTGCTTTTTCCAGTTTCAAAGCTTCACTGACTTTTAGCATCGTTTCAAATAGAATGGATGGAGGAGAACTCCGCTGTGTTTGGATGTACTCACCAGTAGGAGCTAGCTTTCAAAACGCGACCTGGAGAAGAATCGTTTCCGGTGTTTGTAAAGATGTTCCGATGCTTTCAAATTAACATCCATATTTTCTGCTTCTTGCTCAGCCCACTAAGCTGTTTTTACCCAAAGCGTAGGATCAGTACTCTACGGATTATCCGTGGTCATCGCTCCACCTGGAGAAGAAGTTCGCCCTGCCGCCGCCTCTGACTCCCCGGTACCGGATCAGTCCAGGTTCTGGCGGACCATAGAACCGCAACGTCTTGAGAAGCGGAGAGGGACAACGATGGTTCACTCCGTGTCCAATATGAGTTTTAAAACCCCGATAGCCTGGATATTTTCTTCATCACCTCTCGGTGGCGCTCTTCTTTTCGTTCCTGCGCTTCGCTGTCATTCATTCTGTTGCCGCCATCGTGAGAGATCTGTCCCTGAAGCTCCGCCCCAAAGCGTCAGAAGCGTCCAATTTGGACCAATAAGAATCAAGCATTCATGATGGACGTTTGCCAGAACAAATCAGACCGTTTTTTTCAACACCGCCAAAAGTAAGGCAATCGGACCTTATTCATTCACAAAAATACAAAGCATCTTTCGGGGCCCCGGGCTGCAGCCCCGGTAAGCCCCTGCGAAAATCCGGCCTTGTTAATAGATGATGTCTGTCCTGTTTCAGCAATACAGGTGAAGGTAAATAAATGACTGTAACTTTAAACCAACCTTACCCGAGTCCAAGTGTTTAATTATGATGAAGCAGGTGCTTTAAAACCCAAAATGATGTTTTTCATGCACACAAGCAAAATCTATCTCAATGCTGCAGGAAGTCGGTGAAATTTCTACCAGGATGGCTGCCCTGACAGACGGTATAAAAATGTGCAACGCTGTCTTGGATGACCTGAAAGCACTGAAGGTTTTAGTGGTGAGGTTTTTTTTTTGTTTGTTTGTTTTCTTGCACCCAATTCCTTTCTTGCATAACGTCTACTAATGCTGCTTTTTCTGCAGGACAAATCTCTACCGGATGCATGCTTAAAGCCACAGGCAGAACCTGGAGAGCCACTCCTCAGAACGTCCCAATGAAATGTGATGCTGTCAATCCTGTTAAGTGGCAAGCAAAAGTCAAAGCACACTGAATACTTAATGTGACATGAATAAGGTTTTATTAGTACTATATTGCTCTCAAGTCATAGGTATTTATCACTTTGTACGAAACAAGCAAAAGCAAACATTTTCACATTATACATTCTTTAAAAAATACATATCCGTAAATTCTCTTTGGATGTACGACATTCCTTTGGAAGCATATGGTTTCCTATGTTAAACTGGTAATTTGTGGGGCAACAAAATAAAACATTTTATATCAAGCATTCTGCTTCTGAATGTCAACATGTAAACTATATCTCATGTAGATGTTGAACAAACCTGGGCTGTGAAACTGTCGCTAATGTAAATATTGGCAGCAGTTAGCTTTAGGTTTTAGGATAAAAGCTGACAAATTATGAAGTCAAAAGGATATTTTGACAAAATTCAAACACAGAGGCCATAAGAAGAGAAAGCTGTATGTTTGACTAATTCTTAAAACAGAATTCTTCTCTAAAGACCTCTTAAAATAAATCAATTTATTTAATAAATTGAAGATTGCTGCAAAATATATGGGCACCGTACCTGAAGGACACTAATCCATATTCATACTCTTCATTTCAATATGCACAAGTCTGCAGAAAACTCACTTTTTGCCTAAGAGCTGTAAAAAGAAGTCTTGAGTCGGTATTTAAACTCCAACTGCCACCTTAAATTGCATAGTTTTGTACTCTTAAGTTGACAGTACATGTCAAAATGAAAGTAATGGGTGCTTGGATTCCTTGCAGTAGTTTTTAGTGTCTAACTCAGATTTTTTTTTTTCTCAGACATTTTCAAATGCAGGGAGTGATTTCAAGCACAATGTGAGTGGGATTCTGAACACTGCAGTAAAATATTAAAAATTGTAAGCCACACATTATTTGTATATTGCTTTTTAAGAGGTTGACTTCTGTTCAGGCTTTAAAGAACTGTTTGGTGTGCTGGGAGAAAATGTTGCTCTGGGTCTGAGCCAACTACACTTAATATGCTTAAGGTAGAATACAAGTTGCAGATTCTTATTCGGCGCTTGTCTAAAGTACAGTTTCTGAAAGTAGGCACCTTGTTTTAATGAACCAATACTAGAGGACAAAGTTGTTTGAAAGCCACAGCATTTTGATTTAAAAAAAAAAATGACTTCAAAAGAGTTTTTGGCCAAATAAATCTTTACACCACTTATAATTTGACATTTTGACAACTACGCTGGATCTGTAATTTAATGTTCAAGCTGTTCTGAACACCAAAATGATTAGGTACTAGGACCAGCTTGAAAACAGTGGTTTTGAAAAACCTCTGCCTGAGTCCTTAAACAGTTACAAGGATGTGTTCTGCTTTTATCAAAATACAAAAAAGGGATGGCTTAACTTTTTTTAGTACTACATTTAAATTTTAAATGAGCCCAGCATTGAGTTTACTGACTCAAGACAACATATCCTGATTATTGTGCCTCTCAAATATGCTCTTAATTGATGTGAAATGGTCAAAAGTGGCCATATTTTCACATTTTAACTTTGACCATGAATTAAAAGTCAGCTTTGTGTTCCATAGTATAGCAATTCATTACACTCTTCCAAACATCCGTTCTAGAAAACAAAAACTAGACGTTGTGAAGAAACTTTTACTGTTTTGGCCAAAGAGATCCATGTAAGAGATGGAGATCAATATTTTGACATGTGAAGGAGAGATGATCAAGGCAAAGAGGCTTGTAGAATGGTTTGTTAGGCCAAGGAGCTTCCATATCAAAACCTGCTTGAGATAATGCCTAAATTCTGTCATCATTGCATTGTGTCCCATGTGAAACAATACATATTATTAAATTATACTCTTACCAACAGGCTATAAGTTACATTTTTTTGATACAAATTGTGACTGTACAGAAGCCCAGTTGGTTATAGAACAATTCAACTAAACACAGCAAAAACTCAAAACTGCTCTACATAAATGTGATTGGGGTGAGGGATGGGGAATGTAAGGACGCAGAGTAGATTAGGTTCAAACTCTGAGCTCAAAATTCTATACAAAAATACAAATCCTGTAATCTACAAGGTTCTCAAAGATGCTTACACTAAAATGTACTCTATCTACAGTCTCCAGACACCAGCTTTTAAATGCTACTTTACAGCAGTTGTATACAAAAAAAGTCTGTAGTGGTGTCGCCTCTCAGCTAGCAAGCTGTGAAATTATTCTTTTTACAAGAAAGTGTGCAAAAAACAAGGAAGAGTGCAGCAAAACATAGGGCTACTGCAAGTGTGAGTCTTCTGGGGAAAAAGAAACATGTCTAACGAACTCGGGGAACAGGGATCAGTTATGACTTGATGCATCCCTGAGAGGGTCACGACCCTGAAAACATGGGGTGGTGACAGTAGTTGCAAACTAAGTGTGGTCATATCTTGGAGATCCTTGACAATAATTTGCTTTACTGTGCATTAAACTAGAGGTTAATCCTTTCACAAACTTGCTTTCAGCAAAACTCGTTAAGGATGTCAGTAACCAAATAAGGAAAAATAAAAAAATAATCAAAAAATAAAATTCAACTTAAAAGCACACCTGATTGAAATAAATTAGATTAATTTTCTACTCTAATAAAGTAGAATTTTACCTGTATAATAAAATAATCAAACATTTAAATAAATTAACATACAAAAAGTTAAGTTAGTTTAAGTTAGAGGCAACTTACCAATTGACTTAATGCCGTTTAAAAGACAGGCAGAGCTAATCATAGGTTCTTCTCAATTAGTAATCACATTTTTCTGATTACATAAATTTTCCAATATAAATACTAAGGAAACCACTTCATACAAGCTAAATGATGCTTTAAATCAAACATGATTAAAGTAAGAGCAAATTCCTCCAATATACAGTGCATTCTGGTCAGTTGCATACCAGTTTGAAGCGTTTGATAGGGCCTACGGTACAGTACGAAGATATACAGATTTCTTTTTTCTTTCTGCTCAGTTACACAACCTTTTTATATTATCAGTGCTTTGACAACATTTCATCAGTCCATGAGTAGATATCAATAGGATTAATATGTACAGGCAATGTTTTCCACAAAGGATCAACTGCTTCTGGTCAGAATTGATTTGCCTACAGGCTGCTAAATCTCTGAGCAAAATAACTGCAACTACTGCAGAAGTCAAAAACGTACTCCTACTTTGTACAGGGTTGTATATATGCCACACAGTGCCATACAGAACAGAATGCACTGCACAGACAGAGGGTTGTACATGCACAAACTATACAGGGTGAAAGATGAGGCATCTGCATGAAGAATTGTTGGAGCTGTTGGTGGAAATTCTCTTAAGGACAGCTGTCAGTGGTCATGTTGAAGTCATCTGCAACCAGCAGCAGAGCTTCGATGTTGGCGGCTGTCTCGGGACTCTGCATGGACAGGAAGTCTGAGACGTCCATATTGGCTAGCCCGTCTGATGTGGGTGGATGGGTGGCAGTGTTGCTTACTATCGGAGAGAAACTCTGAGCTGCAGTGGAGGAGGACGAGGAGGAGGAGCAGGGGGCTTCTGGTGTTGGCTCACACACCTTGGAGGAAGACTTGGGAAGGCAGCAAGACGAAGATGAAGTGGTTGAGAGTGGTGGAGGCTCAGATGACAGCTGGGGAGTGGGCTCTACAGTTTGCTGCTGTGAAGTGGCTGAAATGGTGGAGGAGGCACTCTTTGCGGTCTTGTCTTTCACAGAGTCCCTGCAGGCACACTGGCACTGGCAGGACTCCTCCTGTTTGATGATGATGACAGGCAGGCTGAGGCCAATCTGCTGGACAGAGTTACCTGAAAAACGAAACGGCTGCAACTCAGACTGCTAATATAAACAAACGGTTTACAAACTCAGTACCTTAAAGCATCATTGAAAAATTTGTTTTGGTAACTGGATAAAAAAGTAAAACTAAATCAGCCTTTTCAATTTGCATCTTACTGTCATCAATTTATAGAACTCAAAGCAAAACTACATAAACCACATTTTTATTATTAAAAACTATTGTGACAGCATCTTTGTGGTCCACAGAATCAATACATTGACTGACTATTTAACTGATCCAGCATAAAGGTGGAGGCGCACAGATTCATCCAAAATATTGGTATTAGTATTGATTCAATCCTAAAGTGATAAGATCGATACATAAATTTCAGATTCCCTCTTGAAATATTTTTAAATTTGAAATGTTGTTTCTCAACTCTAACATAAAAAAGATTTTGCTGAAATTCTTTGCACTTGTGTTTTGTTTTTATATCTGTTTGTCATATACATTTGTTAAAGTATTCTAGATTTTAACAAAATAATTCCAAAGAAAAAACATAAAATGCATGAAGGCCAGAAGTTTGACATGCAAATAATTATCAATAGTTGTATCAATAACAGCGATACTGACCCTGTTTTACATTACAGTATCAGACTGATACTGGATCAAAAACACATTCTTAATTTAGTATTATTTTTAGCAGATGCACAAAAATATAAAGAACATGTAAAAAGGCTTACCAGGATTTCCTCCAACCGGTATGGCTGTAGTAAAGAAAACCTTTTCCACTTTTGGAGCTCCTTGGTGAGACTGTAAATAAACATCAAAGCAGGGGTTTGCTCCTTTGATTTAGACCATTTCTATGCTGAACTAAAGAGCTGTAGGAAGTATGGCTGAGAAGTAAATTGATTTTACAGATAAATAAAATTTATGGATTTTCAAGATTTAATTTTTGAAAAATGTTGATTTTTTTTATTATATTAAAATCAGGTCAGGTCTATATTAAAAGCAGGTCTGGTATATAAAAGAAAAAAACAAAAAACAAAAAAACAACAGATTTTATTTTTAGCCCTTATCACAAAGCCCTAGTAGGAGGTCAAAATAAAAATCCCTGCCTGCTCAGACTCAGAGATGCTGAGCAGGGAATGTCTCTGTGGAGGCTAATCCTTAATGACGGCTACATTACTCTCAAAACAGATTCAGCAAAAAAAGTGACATTTGTTATGTCAACCTTGGGTATGTGCAGTACTCACTGCTTGCTCAGGGTTCTGCTGGCTGTTTGCAGCGCTGCTCAGTATCCACTGGAGGTTCTGGTCCGACATGACGATGCTGGGCTGGAGCACGTTTGGAGTCGACGATATGGTGATGGTGGCAGGAGTCGTAGCCTGGCCGGGGCCGGTGTTGGTGACAGCGCTGTTGGCCAAAGGCACAGGTTGAGGTGCAGCTGAAAGTCCATCAGCTGTGGCAGCTGCAGAAGCTGCAGAGGTTAGAGCTGGAGCAGAGATGGGCTGCGGTAGAGGAGAAGTCTGAGTAGCACTTTCCGACTGGTGGAATGTAGGTGGCAGTGCCACATAGTGTTGAGAGGTGACATGGTTTGGTGCTTGGACAGGAGCCGGAGGCACATCTGAAACCTGCTGAGCCCCACTTAGCTGCATGAAAGGGGGGTTTGGATGTGGGATGCTAGCAGTCAGTGGGGCAGGAGTGTGTGCCTGAGGGGAGGAGTTTTGAATATGTTGGGAAGAGGCCTCCAGGACAGCAGCGTTGTTGGAGCAGGATGAGGAGGTAGGATTGACAGAGAACGAGATTACAGATGAAACATCAGCCACGCCTGGTCGGGTAGAGGTCTCTATGCAGAAGGTTTCTCCTAAATTCGCTAAGGAAAAAAAAAAAAACTCAGCTATGACATCTATGTTCCTTACACTTTAAACACACATTTTTGATTCTGTGATCTTACTGGTGGGATGTGGGTCATCTTGGCTGATGCTATTTTCAGGACTCTGGAACATGAGTTCAAAAATTTTTATAGGAGTCACGTTGTTGAGGTCCAGGTTTTGAGCCTGTAAAACAGGTCCAGAAGCATCTCAACAAGTTAGAAGGCCACTCAAAAGTGTTTTTTCTCATAATATTCAAATGAAAGAATCAGACTCTTAAAGTCATCACAAAGTGATATATTACAAGTCTTCATTCTCGCTCATTGTAATATTTATCATTTACAACTAATGAAAACCCAATATTTGATTTCTCAGAAAATTTTAAGACCATCAAACTCCATTGAAATAAAAAATGTAATTTTCTTCATTTAAAACATACAGTTTACGATTTAAATGCTTAACATCAGACCTTGATATCTAAATGAAACTAAATTTACTTTCACCTGAGCCGATGACTTTGGCCACTCAGCATCAATAATTTGTCAGCATAAGATGCTGATGTTGTCTCTGCACTGTGAAGAGCCAGCTTCTTTAGGAATTACCTTTTTATTAAATTCAATATTATAAGTAACATAAAAATTTGTTATTTCTTTACCTGTAAGCTAAATATTCTAAATAAAACTATGCGAGTTTATCATTTAAATACTGAAATAAAACAATTCTAGTTCGAGATGCACCTGTATGTACATATAAAATCAATAAATCAATAATAGGAGAAAATCTAAGGTATTCAATTATTTGGCTCTGTAATACAGCCACTAATTCTTGATTATCTTGACAGATCCTTCACATTAATCCAAAATGCATTGAACAAAGATGAGACACCAGCTCCTCTTACATTATTGATGTTCTCTCGTAGCTCCGAGTCAGTGGAGATGAGACTCAAGTCACTGAGGCACAGCGAGTGATTTGCATCCTATGATTAAGGAATAATGGGGTCAATAAAAAAATAAAATCTGTTTTAAACCACATAGTCTATTACATGATAATGTCCAAATTTACATTTGACATCAGAAAACGTTTTTGAGAGACAAAAACTTAATTAGAATGGTGTTGCAATAACAGTGGGATTTTTAAGTATAATGCATCATTCATAAATCTGGGTCTTCATGTTCACTTCTTTTCAGCCACCACCTCCATAAGTTTATTTCCCCCCTGCTATCAAACATATGAACAAACATTTCTTTTCCCTTTCTGGAACCAGCAGAAGCCCTGTTTACAGTTTCTAATTCTCTTCTAATGACCATGACGAAATACTGTCTCAGTGAGGGATGTTAAGATAAAAATATGGATTTGAATAAGCGCTGGGTGACTCAGGACTTTGAGGGGACTGCATTGTGTAAGTAACTTTATTATAAGTGTGGCACACCAGCTGGAAATAATAAATCAAATTAAAAGAGGTATAATGAAAAAATTAATGATTCAAAAAATGTTTTATTTAACCCCTAAAATACATCTCATTAAGTAATAACGCTTTGCTTGTGAAATCCCTTATAGATGGAAATAAATTAGCTCCATATTCATAGCTCATAAACGCAGACACACAATCATTTCAAACAGCCCAGCTAGATCCACACTTTCGCTGCGTAACAAACTGCAAACAAGTGTTTTATATTCCAAGATGCTGCCATGGAATGACTTACTTCAGAGTGTGGGTGTGTGAGGGTGACGGTGAACGGCTGTCCTTTGTCGTGGCCCCGGATGTGGCTCTTCAGACTGTACTGAGTGCTAAATGTCTTTTCACAGCCGTCACTGGGACAGTTGAAAGGTTTCTCGCCTAAAAAGAAAAAGTTTAATTAGATGAAGGGTCTAATTATGTGCTCAGTAGGTTGAACACACAGTGCCTTGCAATATAATCCCTCTGCTTTAAACCTTTTTTTCATTTATTCCATTGTAGACTGACTGAATTTTTAAGGTTTTAGGTGAAACCTTCTAACATTGTTATTTTTTTTTTTCCAGTATTGTCCTTTATTTAGTTCCAGTCATCTTCCTGTTATCTTGAACAACTTCCCTGTCTCTGCTATTTAAAACAACTTCCACAGTATAATGTTGGTACCACCATGTTTCACTGTAGGGAAGATGTGTTCAGATTTATATATTCCACCACTGGATTGTCCCGTCTTGTAATATTTACAATCATAGTTCACTCTTTCAGTTTCCACTTGATGGAAACTCCCTGAGCTGTCCCAAGTTTGGAAAAAAAGACATACCTGTGTGTGTTCGTACGTGTGTTTTGAGATGATGACTTGCAGCAAAGGCTTTCCCACATCCATCATGATCACACCTGTAAGAGATAAGAAATGAATCAGCATCTTACAGTAAACTCTTGATTATTCATCCAGAATAGACACAAGGCCATGCTGCCCAAGTGTAAACATCAAAAACATTCATTAAAAACAGTTTGTGAACACCAGCGAACATTGATGCATCCCATCTCCACTGCCTTTAAAGCTTCAGTTTCCAAAGTTGTAGACAGAGAAGAAATAAAACTGTGGTTTTAATGGAGATTCTCACCGAAATGGCTTTTCCCCAGTGTGAGTGCGAATGTGCTTCCTCAGGTCACTGAGTGTGGTAAAGTACTTTGTGCATCCCTCTGATTCGCAGTTGAATGTCTTGCCTGTGTGAAGTCTCTGGTGAGCCTTTAGCCTGCAAAAACAATCAAGCTTGCTTTATTGCCTCTTTAATGGCAGACCTACAGAAAATAAACTTGGCAAAAACATCAGTTGTATCTAGCATTTGTTTTTTATGGAAAAACAGTTATTTTCACATATTTCAATTTTTTTTTACAATAGTTCAAATTTGGAAAACAAAAAAGCAACAGAGCAAAGTTTACACCCACTGACTGCAGTGATGCAGCATCTGGGTGGCAATAAGAGAAGACAGAGGAAATGAATGTCGTTAAGGAGAGAATCCATCCGAGTGTTGCATTCGATGGCTCCCTGGGTAACAGCCTCTGACACATAAGAGATGCTGACGACACATTGCCATCAAGAACAGGGCATTTATGCCGCAGCATCTGGAGAAGCCAGGAGGCTGTGGTGTGGGCTGAGATGCACAGCTCCAACTATTAAAATACTGTGAAAAAAAAGCCTTTATTTTTCCAATCATTTCAGAAACTCATATCTTATATAGTCATTGCACAGAGTGAAATATTTCAAGCCTATTTTTCTAATAACTTTGATGATTATGGCTTACATATTTATTTATTTATTTGTAATTAATTAAATCACACACAAGTGGACTCTGTTAAGTAGACAACTTCTGAAGGCAGTAAGTAAGGCTGCATGTGGGGTACAAATATGTTCTTTTCAGATTTTTACTTGCACAAAAAAGAAACAAACAAGTATAATGTTCCACTTCACAACTATCAGCCATCTCATGCATTTATTCAAGAACATTTCAATAAAAGTTATTAAAGTTTCTTATTGGTACATAAGTAAAATGTGATAAAGTTCAAAGGGTGTGACTATTTTTCCAAGACACTGCAGATGCATTTAACCTATAATATAATATGGTATCCAAGATTTATTAAATCTTGGATACCATATTTCTAAAACCTTTATGTTTATTTATTTAAAAGGAAATAAAACCTTTCCGTAATTCTGGATTAGAAATATATACAAAAACACAGTTATTCTTACACGATGACTGGTTTGGCCTGTAATGCGACTGAATGTAATGAGTTGAGAACAAAAAAGCCCTGAACAAACAGCAGCAACAAGAAGAACTAAACCTGGCACCATAAAGGATGGTGGAAGCTCACCTATATAGCGTGTTGAAGGCCTTTTCACAGCCCTGCACGTCACACTCGAAAGGTTTCTCCTTCGTGTGAACGCGGACGTGGATTTTGAGACTGTAAGAGGTGAGAAAGGCCTTTCCGCAGCCCTGCTGATTGCACACAAACGTGTACTCGCCCCGGTGTGTTTTCTGGTGTGTCCGCAGGTTTCCTGCTGTGCTGTAGGTCCGAGTGCAGCCTTCAAAAGTGCACTGATAGCGTTTTACCTGAAGCAAGAAAAAAAGGCACAATATTCAAGTCCACTGAAATAATTGCCAAAGAAAGAGTCTGCAACTCATTTCAAAACTTCACTGAACCAAAAAAAAAAAAAAAACTGTAAACAGTTTGTTGACTCAGCTCAAAAATACCAGACAATCATATAGGAAGTGACAATCTGCGACCTTTCAGAGGGGACTTGAGCTGAATGATTCAGCCACATGTCAGTGTTCAAAGTGGTTGAGCGGAAAGGACAGCAAAGATGACTAACCTCCCATGCAACGCATCCATTCAATATTGTTTCGCAGCACCAATGTCCAGTGCAGCATGGCGGTCTCATACAACTACCCCAGGGCCATGTGAATAATGGCATTCTATTCACCGTGCAGAAAAACTAAAGTACCGTGTTGTGAACACAAAGCCTGGAGAAGAACGTTTACAGAGGGCCTCTCTGACAGAAAACTGACATCATCTCGTTCCATTTTTGTTCTCAATCTTATTTAAAGAGATACAACCTAAATGCAGTTACCAGAACAATTACCAGAAAAGCAGGACAAGAGAGGTTACTGAATGTGTAATGTTTCAAGTGAGAAATTCGATGTCAGAACACAGAGTTACTGTAAAAAGAAAGTACATCCTTTGATAGATCTGAGGTTATAAAGTTAAATAATCAGACAGATAAACAGATTTATAATATTGTTTCAGTCTAGCATAAGGTGCACAAAACCACACATCACAGACACCACCATAATAATGCTTTAACTAAAGATTGTTTTAATAATTGTTTATTCTACTGATTATTCAAACAATTAGTCAGACAAAAAAAAATTGGGACATCGTCCAGATTGTAATTGGTAAACCTTTTATACAACATTAGAAGTACATTAAAAATACAAAAACAATTCAATCTGTTTTTAAAAAAAAGAAAATAAACATTTTGTTGTCTAAAATGCAATAACGGCCTTCCTTCAAGATACGTTTGGTCATTATAGCAAAAGATCTGCAGCTAAAACAAAACAAAAAAAAACATCTAGCATCAACATGTGAAAAGCTCAGCCTTTCTGGTCAACGTAACATCAACACAGTGCAGGACTGAGCTGTTGATTATTAATTAATCAATTAATAAATGCACAACAATAAAAGTGATTTTTACTTAACAGAATCTGAATAAGGTGAAGTTAAAACTAAGCCACTTGATGACTTCCTGGTTGCTCACTTACTCTAAATCTGGATGTGGGTAAATCTGTGAATATGTGTAGGACATATTTACAATGTTTTTATTTATTTTTTTTACCTTACATGCAAAATGTATGTATTTTTTTCCTACAGTTCGGTTCTTCATCTTTACATGATGGACTGAAAAGTATTTTGTGAGTAATTCAAAACTCAGGATATTATCTTAGAACCTAAGATCTGTCAGTTGTGTTCCTCAATTTTCACCACGCTGTTTGTTCACAAATATTTTCTAACAAACTTTTTAACTTAACAGTACATAAAATACAGGTGCAATAATTACTAATTTAGGTGATATCTAAAAGAAACTGGTCACAATAAAACTACAAATAACTAGGATTTAATATTCTAGCAGCTTGGATGATCAAAAGGTGAGACAGTGGATAAGATCTCCTTAATTTTGTTTTCAACCAAATGCAGACCTAAAATGTATAGGGATTTTATCTGGACTTAATAAATACCTGAGAGGATGAGGGCAGTGCACCTGTTTAAGCTATTGTTAGACCGAGTATTCCCACTACAAGCATTGCAGCTTGCAGTTTGTTAATTAGGCTTATGTAATGTTTTTATGTCTCTTTGGGATGCGTGCCAAAACCATGGGGAGATTTACAGAGTAAATGAGCAACCAGGTTAGTTTCTGTCTTCCTGTTTGTTTCAAACCCTTCTTCGAGAAATTGCATTACAAACTCCAGGAGAACAAAAACATCCTCATATGTACTCATCCCACCTGCTATGTCATACGTATAACAAAATTAAGCGGGAAACACTCCCAGTTCACAACATGCATTGTTTGTTTTTTTTGTTTGGAAGAGAATGAAACTTGTCAGAAAAATCTTTAAAGCTTTCTGGTTGAGCAATTAGCCGCAACTGCTGACAGATCTCATGCAAACAAAGAAAAACCATTACTTCAGCAAACACCAACTAAAGCCACGTCCTACTTTAACAATAATCGATGAGAGCCCCGACCCCAGCAAACATATCGCACACAGGTTTGCCTGGCAAAAAAAAAGCAAAACTTCCTTTACATTATAGAGCATGTGTATCATCTTACCTCCCTCTGCTTGGTCTCTGGGCACTCGGAGTGCAAGGTGAGCGTAGCGCCCTCTATGTTGCGAGGCATCGGCGTGGAGCCTGGGTTGATGGTGAACTGGATCTGATCAGGAGAAATCGTGTGGTGCACATAACCCTGAGACATCCCGTCGGGGTCGGTCATGAAGGCCAGGGATCCCTCCTCCTCGTCCGCATCGCCCTCCCCTTCCGTTAAAAAGGTGACTCCATCTTCATCGCCTCCACAGTGCCCCTCCTCTTCGCCTTCCTCGTCGAGGCGGATAGGGTCTCGCTCGATGAGCACGGTCGTGCGGTCGTAGACGCGCCCAGACGAGGATGATGGCTCGGCGATCAGGTCGTCGTCTTTATCATAGTGGATCTTGTCATCCTCTTCTTCGTCTTCCCGCTCCAGCTGGTCCACCTCCACCTCGAAGTACATTGGCGCCTCTGTTCGAGGGCCATTCTCGCTCATGGTCCCTGTTGCCGAACCTTCCTTTGAAAGAAGGACCGTACACTGGTTGAATGCGTTACCTGAAAAATAAGAGATAATTACATTTGGCCTCCGTCTTGATTAGATGATAAGTTACTTTAAGGAAAGGCGAGAACTTAATATAATTTTTAAAAAACTATTGGATTTAATCAGAGTGACATTACATTAAATAAAACCAAGTGTGTAACAATCATCAAGTCTGCAGGCGGCATTGACCTAGAATGTTACTTGTGTGCCATTGTCTAGAAAATGCTTCATCTGTGCTATTTTAGGAATTTTCAATGAAAATGTATTGATACCAAGAACACATGTAACAACATAGTCAGAGATGATCATGTTTGATATGACTATGCATTTGCATGAAGATGAGTACAACTTTTTAAAATGAGCCAAATAATCTGTTAATTAATAGTGTCACCTAAGAACCTTTAAAAGAAAATTACAAAAATAGTATTTATTTTGTCCAGTAAAAATGTTTGATCATATATTTAATGCTGCTAATCATTTCACGGCAATATATTTAAAAAATCACTGGAGATTTAGATGTTTTTGTGAATTTGCAGCCTAACAATTGACAGGTCTCAAGTTAAATTGAGGAGCAGAAATTACACAATATTTTTAGTTCTTAGTTAAAGTTTTGTATTTTTTACCCACCTTAACCTCAACCAAGAAACTTGAGCTCAGCATTTTTAATAACTAGGAACTTTAAAAGTTCTTTCAGATAGATTTTTTTTTCCAACATACAATATCTGAAACATATCTAATAAAACGGAGTTCAACTCATTTAACAAAAAAAGTTGGGTGGATCTCAAGTTTCTGGAAGATAATTCTGCTACTGAAAACATTCTGTGAATCAAAATCTGTTCATCAAATCCAGATTTGCAGATAAAATTCTTGCCAAGTCAACCTGCCAAGGTAAAGTCTCAGCCTGAACAGGTGAAGCAGTTTTCACATCCGATTTCACAGAAAGCACTGCTGTCATTTTCCTGAACAAAGCACCACAATATGTGTTCTGTCTAAGAAAGAGGATGTAAGGCAACTTTAAGGATGCTGGGTCCTGTTCTGAAATATTTTAAAATATTTTGCACCATTTGTACAAAATACAATTAAATCCTATTGAATTTGATCAAAATCTGGCAAAGAAAGATGTAAAAAAATAAAGAAAATCAACATATTCAAAATTGATATAAAAACTTTAAGTTTTATGAAAAAAAAAATATCCAAAGTAGCATTAAAAGAACTTGAAATGTCGCCAGAATCATTAAAGCCCAGCCAAAACACATAGCCCTTCTAAATGGGCAAAATATCACATCTGTTACATGTGACATACAATATGACATCTTTACGACTAAAAACAGTGACAGAGAACATTTGGCCTTGAAACCGAAATACATGTGTTTTTTTGTTACTACCTGCAATAGCAAATATAAAAATTGTTTTGGAATAGACAGAGGAGCCGATAAAATAGTCGCTATTCAAGTAGCAGCAGGCAGAAGTTTGCTGGTGGAAACACTGAGCTGTGAAAAAGTTTGTGTCCCTGTCGATTTTTTTCTGCTTTAGTTTTTAGTCACACTCAAATGTTTTCGATCATAAAGCAAATGTCAAAATCAGACAAAGATTAAAAAAAAACATAGACTTCAAATGACAATTTATTACAGGCAAAAATGCTATCCAAACCAACTTATGTACAAAGAAAAATGATAATTTCCCCCATCAACCTAGTAATTATCTGTTATTAAATATTTGCAAAAACTGGCAAAAGATTAGAAACTGTAAATTTTGGCACACTCTTCCCTACTGATATCATGCCACAGCAGCTGAGAGCAATTTCATCAAGATTCTCGCCAGGCATCTCTGAAATATTATTTTTACTATCATTATTAGTTATATTTATTATTTTTTGAGCCATCCAGAAGTTAAATTGCTGCTGTGCCTCGATTTGTCGTTCAACAGCGTCACAAAAAATGCTAGCGCATAAGAACAGGATGTGATGGATGGATAGAGATTCTCTATCTGGATTTCTGCTGAAAAGTAGAATTCATGCTTTCAATAATTACAATTATACCACCATGCATAGCGGTTGGGTCACAGCTAAAATGTTGCGGCCCAACCTTTTAGCCGCAGATTATAATAAATGACATTTTAGTTAGCAGTATAAACAAAACAGCCAAATGCAACTCTAAACAACTGAGTTTTTAGCCTTGATTAAAGGAACCCAGAGTTATGGCATTTTTTTGCAGTTTTCTGGAAGTTTGCTCCAGTTTAGAGGAGCATAAAAACTGAATGCTGCTTTTCCGTGTTTGGTTCTGTTTCATTCAGCGATTTATAAACAAACTAAAGTATTTTCAAATCTTTTCTCTGAGCTACAATGAGCCAGTGTAATGACTTTAGAACTTGTGTAATGTGCACACTCTCACTAAGTTTAGTGAGAGCGTGAGCAGCAGCATTGTGGACCAGCTGCAGCTTGTTTGATTCTTTAGGCAGTCCTGTGATCACACTGTTGCTGTAATTAATTTACTAAAGATAAACACATGCATGGGTTTCTTAAGATCTTCTTGAGACATTAGTCTTTTAATCCTACACGTTTTCTCAAGTTGATAGAAGGTCGACTTTGTATATGTGTCAATGTAAGTTCAGGTCTGAGTCCATCACAGCACTTAATGTTGGAGCTGATCTGAAGTTTCTAACTGCAATACCTGAAGCTCTGTGCACTCTCTAGATATTGTTGTGTAATAATACAATTTGCTTTAAGGAATGAAACGTTGGAGAAACAGGAAAAATCTGTAAGGAGGCAAATTAATTTTCCCCCACAGAATCTATAGAATGAGTTTAGTTGATTTTACTGGCTGTAGAACTTCAACTGGCTCTAGAAAGTTCTAGAGCCAGTTGAGTAACAATTCAAACAGGGACCGAACACAACCAAAATGATTTAAAGTGTACTAAACTTCATTACAATCCCTAAAAAGCAATTACGTCGAACCTTCGTGTTGATGTCAATTTCTCATGACAACCAGAATCAACTATTTTCGCAAGCAAAGGACTAAAATGTTAGCTAAACATAAACATTTGGAAATCTCATCAGCAGCCACAACTGTTCAAAACTTTGACAATGCAATTTCCTCGATTTCTCCAAATGTCAAAGAACTAAGGTTGTTAGCCAAAACACCGTTAGTTAGCAAACTCTATAAGTAGCTAAGACAAATCTGAAATCTCGATTTATTTACAACGTTCCTCCGTTTTATCCCCCAATTTAGCGCTTTCGTGCGTTTTCCATGTTTAATAACTCCATCATAAACAAACAAGATTCAAATTTTCTCGATAACACGCGAGTTAAAAGTCATTTAATGGATGCTAGTATGTTAGCAATACGCAAGCTGTGTCAACTACATATTTCACATCAGACATAGATGTGCTAGGCAGCAACTCTTTAGCTCACGGCTAAGCTAAAGTATTAGCTAGCATCGGTAATGTCGACAGTTGACATCTCGTACCAACCGTGCAGCGCACATAAAAGGTTAAATGATGTCAAAACGACAAGACGACATACCAATGGCAAAGTTTAGCTGGTACAAGGAAATGACAGCAGCCTACATATTTACCTTTCAAAACGTGAGCCTGTCCCTAAGCTCAGGATGGCAAGCACTTTCTTCCTATCTCCTCCCAACACGGGGATGCCAAACAACGTCACAGTTCATAGCCATTTGTGATGAATTATGGGAAACTACATATATAACTCGATCATAAAATAATTTCCAAACAGCAAAATAAAAAGTTATATCCTTCCCACACAGGATATGCCAGCAGAAATTAGCTTTCCACCCCACTATTAATTTGGCAATAACTAAAATGAAACTTTATTTAAGTGCAACAATACCCTGCATATTCAGTGTAGATTTTATTGGATCAAATAATCTTTCCATGTGACACAAAAAAAGACTTTATGAATCCTAGAAGGAAATGAAATATAACTCTGAGGTGTAGATGCTGACGGTGTGGGCAGTAGGCATCTCCTGTAGCAGTCTGTATTACAGCGGCTCCAGTGAAAACTGAAGAGCTTCTAGGTTTTTCCATTTATTTTTTTTCTACTATTCATTTGACCCATACATAATTTGTAATTTATGCATATTCCCATTTATTAACTTCAAGTTTTAGAGAAGTACATTCATTTTAATTATTTATCTACACCATAGTCAGTGTTATTTATTGCATGCTAACTACTTACAGCCTCACTGTATTGTCCACCCAGCTATTGGATAGTTTGTGAGTTTTTAATTATTTTCAGTGGATGTGAAATTATATTGCTACGTTGCTAAAAATAAGGAGCTAGCTTGTTAACAGTAATGTAAAGCTAAAAATGAATATTTATTTTTTTGAAAGTTGAACAGTGAAAGTTGTGTATAATGTATTTATTTTCTAAAAGCATAAATAAATTCAATACAAAGAGAAAAGCAAAAGCAGACCACACATTTTTAAACAGTTTTATATACAAAGACATCAAAATACAAGCTTTTCTTTAAATAAAATATACATTTAAAACTTTTAGGCTTCTACAGATCTACAATAATCAGTGATAATTGAATCACAAAACATACTGAAATTACAACCATAATTTCTTTAATGCAAATACACTACTTTGCTGTACATAAATGTGGTAAAATTCATTCCTACGGTTCGTTTCAAATACTGTACTCTTGTTTTAGTGTTCCACTTCAGGAAAATAGACGTTTTGTGCCCAAGAGGAATGTTAGGTTAGGAAATGCTGAAAGAACTCCTGTGTTTTCCTCTTTTCTGCAAAATCCTGCTTCTTAGGCGACCTCAGGAGCAACGAGGCAAAAATAGTGGCTGTGAACAAAGAGAATTCATTATTTATAGCGCATAGAAGAATGAGTCCTGTTGAGCGTAACAAAGAACAAAAATAATTGTATTCATTTTCTTACCCAAAATGCCGACTTCTAATCGATTGTTTGCAGAATTCTTTAAGAGTTCGCGGAGAAAGGCTGCTAAATAGTTGAACACGTTTTTATGGAACTGAGGTAGCATGGAAATAATCTGAACACAAGGAAAGGAAGGTTAGTGTCAAAAGAACATTTAGGTTTTTATTCCCCAACATCAGAAAAAAAGATTGCTGTGATGTCTTCCTTACTTTCTCACACTGGCCTGCACTGGCGCTGCATTCAAGGCACTGCTGGTAAAAAGAAAAGGGAATAACAGGCTCTGGGAGGGCATCTAAGAAGAGAAGAAGGGCTTCTGCCACTGAATGGTTGCTACCCGCTGCAGGTTGATAAAGTTAAGGAAACATTTCTTGGGTGAAATATACCGAAGACTAACTATTTTTGTATCACTTTAGTGGAAAGTAACTGCAATTTAAAAAACAAAGGCGATGTGGTGACAGACAGCTTCATGCTGTAGTTTCAAAGAGTTTTATTTCACTATGAAATAAATGTTATTTAACTTTAACACAGATATGGAGTATTTACATTTATAAATCTTTAATAATAGCAACAAAAATATGCAAAGACCATAACAAAGCTTTTGTATTTTTTATTTCAGTGTTTCACTTTTTTTTAACTAATCAATCTTTTTTGAAAGGATACGAAGAGAATCCGGCATCCCTGAATCAAGACAATCTCTTATTTCAGCAAATTCAGTCCGAAGTCCAGGTTGCTGAAATAAGTCTTCCTGTAAATAGAAAGACCATATTTGGTTTCCCTTAGGAGCACATTCATAAATGATTTATTGTGCCTGACAAAAATAAAAAAAGTTTCTGAATGAAGGCATGAAAATTAAATATAGATGCAACTCCTTACTTAAATCTACTTCGACTTTCTACAAGCTGCAGGGTATAATTACTTAATCATATTAGCCTCTATGCAGCCTCAGGAAAAATCTAAAACATAAACTTTTATTTTAATTTAAGGAAGGCCATTTAATTTTAGAACATATTCTAAACAATACATATATTACACTGTTATCTGATTAAATTATTTCAAATTAAACCCAGAAATAAGCAAGAATAATAAAACCAAAAACAAGTAAAATCCACTCCAATAAGAGTTAATGGGCAATCAGCTGTGTATAAGTGCCTTATTTTTTACCCAATGAATTTATTTTTCTTAATAACTTTAGTGCAAAAAACTAAGAAAATCTTTTTTCATGTTAGGAAATTTTAAATGTGCAAAAAAACTTCGTAACTCGTAATTTCGTATTTCGTAACTCAGGAGCACCACTGGAAGCATGCACTTTATTCCCTGAACCTTAATCTTTGCAGATTTCTGCAGCTTGTATACACAGATGGCAAATCCAACAGCAAACCTTGTAAATCCAAATCTTTTCTCACCTGATCGACAGCATTGCGAAATAAGTGATCCACCATCATCCAGAGTTCTTTAGGAATGTCGAGAGGCTTTTCATCGCTTGCTGTATCGTCGTTTGGAGACTTTTCCGCCTGATGTTCAGAAAAAAAGAGACACGTTTGTTCGAAACTTTAAAAAAAAGAGATGACAAGAAATGAAAGAAGATATTTCAAAAGTAGCTGACCAGCTCAAGAAGGGTCTCTTTCGGCATGTCTTGAATGGGTTCTTTCATGTGACACAGTGAAATGATTGCAGTACCGTAGCAGCTTGGCAAATAGTTCCCTGTTACGGAGATGAAGTAGTCTTTGCCTCGCTCCAAATGAAGCACCAGAATATCTTCGATCTCCTGCTTGCCGCAGTTTAGATCCGGTGCTGTTGAGCGGTTTACAAAGACCTCCAGTTCAATGTCCATAGAAGCACCTAGAAAATAAGAGATGTACAAACAACATTAGGAGATTTGTGGCAGCAGCCATGATGCAACATTTGAGGCTCTAAGTTAAGTTTCAATGTTTAGGATTCTCACCTTGTGCAATGAAGCCTTTGGATGGGTTGGCTGTGAGCCAGGGCTTGGAGTATGTGGATTCATTAGGCTTCTGGATGAATTCAAACTGACATGGGACCTGCCCATCATTGAAAAGGTTCAGGGTCTCAGCATGGTGTTGCATGAACTTCACATCCTTGAAGTGGAACTGAAGGAAAACAAATTCAGAGTCAAAAGATGACATAATTCTACGTTGTTTGCACAAAGTCTGTTTAAATAGCCTGTTTAACTCTGAAAATATTTACAAAGCAACCGATTTCTACTGAACTATAAATTACAGGATAGGAAATTTTACCTCTCGCTTGGACAAGCTCAAAGATGGAATACATTCATTTTCCATTTTGTCTATATTGCGTACGATCTCTTCAAAGGTCTTCTTATAAGCGTCGGGATTTACTCTCTTGATCTGATGAAGGGAAGGGAGTCAGAGCAGAGGTGAAAAATATTTAATGTGTGGGATAGTAGCATTAAAGGGCAGCCTAAGTAATTAAAAAGAAATATGAAAGATTAAAAAGAGTAATAAGCAATCCAAGCAGGTCAGTACTTTAGAAACGTTTATTCCATGACTCCCTAAAATGCAATTGCATCATCTGCATTTGTGGGTTATAGGCTTTGTGATCTACTGTCTCTCAAAGACACGTTCTTAACTCTCTTTGGCACTTTTCAGTGCTTGGTCATGTATTTTTTTTTATCTATCCATTTCTCATCTTCAGAAAGAAAATGAATTCAAACATAAGACTTTGAAGGACAAGGCGAAATCTTAAAGTCATTATACATATCTAACATGCTTGTCAAATATTGAGGTTAATGCATCTTGTCCAAACCAAAGACAATGAATTAAACATGAAATGTGTTAGAAGACTGAAGCATTTACCCCGATGACGAGCAAAGAGCTGACAGGTTTGTGGTCACTGGTCCTTACGTCCATATGGCTCCTGTAATGTTTCTGCTCAATGTTTTTCCCTTTCCACAAGATACGGTCACACCATGCAGGGATGCGGCATTTTTCACTGAAATCAGAGGAATGAAATGGACAGTATTTGCAAATTAGTAATCTTATTACTTGAGGTAAAACACAGAAATCAGAAATGTAATTTTACAATTTATTATTGTTAAATAAGCACTGAAATGTTAGGAATACGTAGCGATGCCTAGAGATCAAGGCATATTTATAGATATTGTTTATAAACAGTGTAATTTGGGAGGTCAAATTAATATAACAAGGACAATCAGAGCAAATTGGACTTTACAGATTTTGTGATGAAATAAGAATGCTGAATAACAAGTGGATCTCTTTTTGTGTGAACACTCAAAACCACATGGAGATCCTGCATAAGCCTCTAAAGATTAAAAAAATTCAAAAAAATCTAATGAAATGTAGGCGAGACATGTTTCCAAGATAAATTGAATAGTTTGTGTTCTACTAATCTCTCTGCAAGTCTTTAATATTTGATTACAAACACTAAACTATTGGGAACAATTTATAAAGAAAAAAAAAGTTGCAGTGAGAAATACCTTGTATCCCATTTATCGGAGCCGGTGTCGTATTTGTAGGTGGGCTGGAAATCAATTTCTCCTTCCTTAAAGCCGACAAACACAGCCTCCTCATCGATCTGCCTCTTGAGCTGAGAATCACATGGAGCAAATGAATATCTCTACTCATAAGCACTCAATAAGGTTACAGATTGTCGGTAATTACCTGATCGTAAGAGTGAAGAGTCTCAAAATCATTCTTGGTGATTAGGTCTTTCACACTGTCGACGTCCAGATCACTGATTCTGTAGTTGAGGTCCCCGATCCACAAAACAACACTGATCCAAGAAGCACAAACGTATTTATAACAAAGACATGATCGTACATAAAACTATCCTTCCATATTCATAACGATAAACCTGTTTGACGCATCAACATTCCAATTACAGTGTAACAATGCAGAGTCATTAAGGAAGTACACACTTGTGCTTCAAGATGGTGAGTGGAGGCTGTGTAGGATCCAGCTGCCGAAACTGGAGACGACTGCAAATGTCCTTGAAGTCCTGATTACGTCTTTCGTACTCTTCAACATGCGCAGCGAGGTGAGAGTTGACTACGCAGATGTCAGAGTTGTGGAAGCGAAAACGGATCGCAACAGCCCCTTTATTTCCCTGTGAAGGATAAAAGATTAATGCAAGGAAAGAACATTTGGCAGTCTAAAATAAAATGAAAATTTTTTTTTTTGATGAGAACAATCTGAACTACTGTTTTATTTACCATGTTAACTATATTATTTGTAGTGATTAGAAGAAGACTATTTGGCTGAGTTTCCTCATTCTTCAGTTTGGTCACACTTACTGATATCACATGATATTGCTTTCAACAGAAAATTTAGTTCCTTAACTTTTCAAACCATCTAACAAACATTTTACAGCTAAAAACACAACAGAGTTGAAAGCAACAGCATATTTCTTTTATTATGTTCTAAAGTCTTCTACCACTTTACGTCCAATACAGTACACTGATTTAACATCTGATAATGTAATGATCATTCTGATGCTTATGTGTAATTATCATTATTGTCAAAATAAAAACAACTTCAAAAACTGAAGCAGTACAGCCATCAGTGCTTATGTAGTTTGTAGTTTACATAACACCTGAGTCAGGAATGAAACTAAATGTTTAAGTAAAAGTTCTGAATCAGTACATATCAATAACAGCAGATATTTCCATTTAGATAAACCCTAAAAACCTGCATAGGAGCATTTCTAGGAAACATGTCTGAATAACTACAATAATCTAGAGTTAGTGCACTCCAAATGAGTGAGAGAAGACTAATTGAACAGACTAAATAGTTTTTTTTTACCTGCAGTAACAAGTGCTGTTTTAAAGTCCTGTTTCTCTGAGCAGAGCATTGCAGAAGCCATCCTTACCATCCTTCCCATTATGCCTGTGCCCACAGTCTCTGCCTCCACATCAGAGATGAATTCTGCGTGCTCCTTCTTCACATAGAAGATCAGCATGATGCCCACCAAACGGATCAACTTCACCTGAAGCAACAAATTACATGTGAACATATACAACTAGATATGAATACTTGTTTAACTTTGTTTATGACTAAAACAATATACAAAAGCTTTAAGCCATTTAGTTCCATCAGCATCCTATTAGAAGGAAACTTTAAGCAGACATGTTTATTAGAGCACATAAGGCAGTAGTGCACAAAAAGAAGCGCACAAACGCCCAGTGAATCCAGCATGAATCAAAAATAAAAAATGTTTATTTTATAGCTAGCTGAATTTAACTGTCAGGAGCAGATCAGCCAAGTGCGCAGGGAGAAATGACACCTCATTATAATGTCTCTTCAGCTCTGATGAATAAACCAGTGGTGCAAACAAATGAGGAAGCTAACAAGACAGAGTCAGCACTCTGAGAAAGGGGAAATGAGGAAATAACAACTAAAATGAACTAGAACTTATGTGTTGGCTGACTTGGCGAATAAAACCAAAAAAGGATAGATGCTGAGAAACTGGGTCCATCATGTAAACAGAGCTAAAACCTTCTAAATCCATGATGATATAAAAAACAGCTCTGTAAATAAAAACCTACTTACCAAGGCATAATTAGCTTCTTCATGCAAAGCTTCAGACACGGCCTTCATCCACTCCAGCTCCTTGGGGGTGTCACTAAAGAAGAAAGCCTCTTTGCTGAGATCTAGCTCCTGAAAACTACAAAAAATAGAGCAAAAAAAAGTTTCACAGCTATCCAAAGAAAACTTTTTCACTCCTTCACAGCAAAGCAGTAAATAGAAACATAGGCAGGATCAGTGAGCATGCATGGCTGAAATCTGTGGGTGGGAATGTGGTTTACTTAAACAGGTTCAATAGTTGCAAGCATCTGTCAGAGCATTGAGCAGGAAACGTCTGTTATTATAACGGGATTAAGCAGAGCTTTTCTCCAGCAGGATGAATATGACTTACCCTAAGCAGTAAATGTCAGGAGGATCAGTAGTGCAGCTCAGCCACGGATGGAGGCTCTCCTTTGGTGTCTGACCGTTCACATTGTATGTGCCAAGAAAGAATCTGTAAGAGAAAAAATAATAATCATCATCATAACTTAACCTGATCAATCTGACTGGAACTTTTTATGTCTGCGGGGAAATCGACTGGCTTTTCTGAACCTGATTTCCAGATGAGGAAGCTACAATGGTGAAACAAAATTCATTACATAATAACCAGAGCATATTCTGTTTCAATGCAATAAAGTGGTTCATTTTGAGAAACTAAATTTCCAAAATGTTCCTACATAACATTTCTGTGGCTTAATTAAAGCCCCTTTATTGAGACCCGAGAGAAATAAAAATGTTTGCTTAAGTTCTCTACAACTGTGTGGATCCGAAAACTGCAGCACTGCCTGTCAGCTGGCTGAAAGAAGCCCCATCTATGTCTTTTGATCACAAGAAGATTCAACAGTTTGAAAATATTCCCAGTTGGAGAAAAATAAAACAAACAAAAAAATAAAGTTAGACACAGTTTAAAAAGATAAATGGAAAAAATTATAAGCATATATATTATACATGACATTGATTTAATTGTTATACTCAATGTCATACTATTTAGCAGCAGTAAAGATCCTTGTTGAGATTACATACTAATTTCACTATAAAGCTATGGTATTTTTAATCAGGTTTTTATATTCTCACAGCTTCATTTTGGCCAATCCAAACATGACTATCAACATTATCAATACACTATCAATAAAAAGAGTAAGTGTTTGTGCAACCCAGTTACAACATGACTAATCGTACATGTAAACAGCAGTATTTTCATTTTCTCAAAACTTCTAAAACATCCAACTGAAAACATAAGTATGAAACCAGAAACTTAAACTTCAGTGGAAGCAAAACAGAAACCTTCAGAAGGGGAAAAAAAAACAAAACAAACAAAAAAAAACATCTGGTTACAAAGCAACATAGAGGACACCAATGATGTTTGCTGACATCCCCATTGGAGTGACATTGAACACTGAAGGACACCTTGATTGTGACACGCAGAGTCTTTCCATTTAGATTTCCACTGAGATTTGCTCTTCAGGTCCAGATTTAAGATAGGTTTCCTTCCATTCAACAGCCCAGATTGACCCTGGGAGGGCATTTCCGCAGTGCAGTTGCACAGGATGGAAACGAAAACCCTGCTTGGTGCCAGTTAAAAATGTTCCATCCTGATGTCCCGGGTCTTTGTTACACAGAAATATAAACCCATGTTTGTACAAAATATACTATTCTGCCAGGCTTGAATATTGAGTACATTTACAGCCAGCAACACTTCTAAATATCTAGACCAATACTGAAAGCCAAAGCACAAAATTATCCATACAAGAAAGCAGTCATAAGCATAAACATTTAGGATAAAAATACAGGGGTATCTTGATAATCAAAAGTTAATTTGACTAATAACGCAGTTGAACAGTTATGCATTTCAAGCATTCATTTTAGGTTTGTTTTATTTTTAGTTTATGGCTTACAGCAAATGAAAACTCAAAATTATGTTTTGTTCTCAGAATACTAAAATATTACAAAAACAAAATCCTCATAAAGCTTAAAGTGCTCTAAGATTTCCTGGTAAATAGCTGCACTGCAGATAAAACACAGTGAACCAACTTCTAGTAATGAGTCATTTTATAATTAATACGCTTACTTTCTCAGGATGTTAAAATTTATATAGATGCACTTGTATGGCCAGAAATTCTCACTTTGTGGTGGGATGATAAAACATCCCTAAAATGTCAAGAGATCCTACAACAGTCTGCAATGCTCCTATCAGAATCACTTGTGTCTAAAATAATAATTAGACAGGTCTACCACTAGGTGGCAGTATGGTACTTGTACAAATCAATGTGCCCAATGTAAAAAAAAAAAAAAATCCTTCTGTTAACTAAAATGCAGAGAAAAACTAACTCAATTAAATGCAACTCATAATGAGTTGGTTCTGTGCCCTGAGCCATAGAATAGTAAAATAGTTGGCCAGTGCTTTTAATAAAGCCTTGCTCAGTTTTGGTACATAGCAATGCAAACTCACAAAGACTCGGCCATTTGTTTTTATAACTTCTAAATATTGAAATCCCACAGACCATACTATTAGAAACAAAGTATAAATGGAGATGCACAAGAGTTAGAATGTGAAAACTGCGATCAGCTGCATATTTAGCTTTCATAAAATTTAAAATCCTTTCACCTGGAAAAGCCGACAAACAAATGCAGGACGCGACGGAAACGAGGATCATACCTGAAATTCTCTAGATAGGTGTACGAGTCCTCACTTTTCAGCAGCTCACACCTGATGAGATTGTCGCGCAGGCCGAACTGTGGCATGGCCAGAATCTGAGCTTTGTTGGAAGCGGTGTGGCTGGAGGAGCGCACCAGATCATCCCGCTCCTCTCGACTAGAAATGCTCTGGCTGCACCACACAAGTTAAAAAACAGATGGTCAGGAGAAACAGGGTAGATGTGTTTTCACAAACAGATGAATGGCTAGACGGACCAGAAAATGCACAGTTGCAATTAAAACATTTGTTTAGCGGCAAGGTAGTGTTCCAGGTTTAACAACAAAGTCAGCAGTACCATTGAACATCTTGTTAAAGATCAAATTAACTGAAACAAGAAGAAGCAGTAAACGTGTAAAAACCTAATAGCTAAACTATCAACTTGCACTCACATTTGCATTAAAAACAGCTGCAAACAAACTTGAACTGCTGCTGAAAAGAGCGCTATTGTCATGGCTGCCCCTTTGATCCATTTTGTGCAGCACTGGCTTTTAATAACAGGGCTGTGGCACACCTGTGCAGCTGTACATAAAATGTTGCTCTAATTTAGAACATAAGAGTTACATTTACTGCAGGAGGGACATTTTTTTTTTTCAAACTTCAACTATCGCTTTCCAAGAAACTCATAATAATAATAATAATTAAAAACCCAACTTACTTATCTTGGCTGGAATTCCCTTTGGACTTTTGCGAGACACTGTTAGAACTTTTCGCCTTTTCTAACGATCCCTTTTTGTCCGACACTTTCTCTGTGAGTAAAGAAGACAAAACAGAACAATAATAAATGTAATGCAGGATTACAGCATGTTGGAGAACAATGCTTTAAACAACCGCCGCAATAAAAACTAGATTTACAACCTGTGTGCCAACCAGTGTGTTTCAGCTGCAAGATTTTTTTTCACCCTCTGTCTACATTTTAGCTTATTAACTAAAACTAAACTTAGGATGATTGGATTTATAGTCATGGAACAAATAAACGTAATCTCTATATTGCAAAAACAAGGCCCAACTGAGGGCTTCAGAGGCCTGTGGCCATCTTTTGCAGTCAGTTACAGTTACTGCATTCTAAGTAGCTGGATTTAATGGCTGAGTGTGAAGTATGAGACAGCATGGGCCCTGTCTCCTGCTGCTTGGCAGAGAAGGCGGCCAGCTCCCCTGAGAGAGACAGCCAAGCACTTTGAGGAGGAAATTAAACTTTTAGACATAACCAGACTACATTAGGAACAGATTTGACAGCATAGCATAATAATTTGAAGGACAACATTAAATATGATTTTGAGGTTGACAATGACACCATGTTAAGTTGGGTCAAATAGGAATAATCTATAGTGAGGATGTAATGGTATGAAATGCTGGGCAGCTATAATACTCTTATGCAAGTAGTTGGATGAATATAGTTTTAGTCTCAATAAACTATAACTGATATGTATGACCTCCTAATCTACTCACATCTTAAGCTTATAATTTTTAGAAAGTTATTAAATTATAGTAATATGTTGAAGGCATGCAATTTTCTATGAGCTGCAACTGCACATGTGTGATTACAAAATAAATGTCAAAATCAGAAATGTTACTACTAAAACTGGGACTGCATTTTTACAGCTTCATTAAGAAAATGTGCTTATTGCATTAGTTTTCTTAGGAAAATGTGTGGTGACGTCTGACCCAGACTTCTCAAGAAACTCAGCGTGTTCCATACGGTCAAGTGACTTCCAAACTTTGAAAGATAAACCACAAGAACCATGAAAATGTTGAACAATTCAAGGAGGCACAAAAAGAGTATATTTAATGAATTCCAGAAGAGATCCTTCAACATTTATTTATAAATCTTTATCAACAGCTAACAATGCTAGTTATGTCACCAACATCAAGGTTTACCAAAAGAGACTAGATTAAAAACTAACATTTTCTACTGTATTTTTACTAAGGTGAAGTCTTTTTAATGTTATACCAGCAGAAGTGAATGAGTGAATCAGGTTTTCTAGGCTGTACAGACCTGAAAAATTGCTGCCTCACCTGGTGCTACTTACTGCCAGTCAGCAGGCTAAAACTATGCCACTACAGTTTTCCTTCATCTGACTGGAAAACAAATGCAACTGTACAAAAACATTCATGGTCATAAAGATACGAAAGTCACTGTGTAAAAAATGAAGAATTACTACTCACTCCTATTAAGACAACACGGTTATTAAATTGCAATTGGCAATCATTAGCAATATATCTGAATATGGACTGCAGGACCTACCTGAAAAGATACCAGACTACTTAATGAGCTATTGAGTTTGTTATGTTGTATAATGAAAAACGAAAGGCAAACATAGGATAAAATGTGGCACAAAGGCCCTTGAAACCAGGTCAATGTACCACAATCAAAACGTTAAATCTTCTTGATAAATCACAGTACGAAATGTTTGGTTTTCATTATAATTTAACCTCCTCTTATAGATACAAACAATTAAATAGACCATTCTGTGTTTTTGCTAAAATACAGTTTGTTTCACAAAAATTACTTTTAAGCGGTAGTTTTTATGAATAGTTAAATGCAATACTTTTTATCACTCGTCTCCTTAGTGAATAATATTGAGTATAATAAGATTCTATTAGCTTTTTATTTGGTTGAGATATCTGCTCAGGAAGACAGTCGGCAGTGGCTGACTTATCAGATATGTTGTTCAAACAGTATGTCTTTCGCAACAGCAAAACACATCTTATCTGCAAATGAGGTAAACATGTAGCTTTCTTAATTCAGTTAGCTCATGGGCAGAGCGCAGCAAAAGAAGACGATGCATCTCTAGTATCCGCCGAACTCATGAAAAGTGCAATATGTCCTGCACTTTTTAAGGTTTTTGAATAAAAGAACTTTTGAGGTCGTAATGTTTTGAAACCTGACTATTCATGACATTTAGATTACAAATTACTGGTGCTTAAAATACAACATTATGCGACTGCAAAGATATTCCAACATAAACCGTGATAAAATAATTCATGCAGCTGTATTGACATGCAGTATATAAGTCATTAGTTGGACAAAAGAAATGGTAAAGCAAATAAAAACAGCTCAATTGCTTGTGAATTATGCTACATCTGTTATTAAAACAAACTGCAAAATGCATTCAAGCAGCAGTTATCAAAAATAATGTATTAACTCCAACATATATCTGAATTAGGTTTGCAACAATCATTCACATTATGTGTGTTAGTAGTTCTTGATTTATAAGGATTCTTTAGAAGCTTTAGCGTTTCGAGGAAGAGCTTACACTTCCAGATATGGAGATAAGAAACTGAATATGCTCATGTATCAGCGGGTCAATCTTTACTCAGCATAAATGTCAGCTCGTTTTATCAGCCTTCATTCTCTTCCGTATTAAAACATTAACGCCTTTTTGTCACTACAACTGCACAAAGTTCAATATTACATAACTTCCCCATCATCACTTGCTGTGTAAACAATAATTCACCTAAACATGGGTTAAGCCAGGTTTTTTTATGCAATATATTTTCAGCTTCAGGTTATGACTGATATGTTTTACTGCTACTTGAAGTCAAGCGATAGGCTGGAAGTTTATTATTTCTAAAGCAGAATTTCTAAAGGGAAAGGCACTCTGAGCTCAACAAAGTTTCGGCTTTCTAGCCAAAAGAAGAGCAGACAGACAGAGAAAAGACAGGAAATGTAACAGGCTGACAGAAATTCAAATGTGTGGAAGGACACGAATATTCAACCACTAAAGCACGTTGAGCAACATCAGCCACAACAGGTGCTCCACCATCGACATCATTTAAATGCTGCTACTAGCGTTAGCCGCGATGTTTTAATATCCACGTTTTCAAGTCAACAAAAGCGGGCAAATGACCAACATTAGCGTTACTAAATGGACGTAAAATAAGCGATACATTTCCGCAAAATGACTCCCGCAAAACGCTGTAACTAACTAGCAATACTAATCCTGTTCGAATTGCTGTTTGTTAGCATTAGCTAGAAAAAGTTAGCCAATCTCAGCTCCCTGACAGCTTCTTCTGTTTTCTCTCGCCTCCTCAGAATCAACAATCAATGCTTTGGGAATGATTTTCATACCAGAGTCTCTCGTCATCCCAGACATGTCCTTGTGCCGCTCCCACGCATTCTGTGCAGAGGATCAATGTACATTGTTTTTCAGACCTGCCCATGCTAACGTTGTAGTAGGAGGAGGGGTTTTTGCATTTCCTTGATGCAGTGAAAAGACAAGACACGCAGAACAAGCTGCAAAAACGTCATGCTCTTAGTGTTTCGTTGGGAATTCAACGCTCGAAAAAATATGTTTTGTTTGTTTTGTATCAACGCCAAGTATCAAACATGGTCAGAAATATTTCCTTCAGCTTGCAGAGATCTGTGTTAGTGTTTGTGCATTTGATTTTGTTTTGCATGCGTATCTACAACCAGAGCACACAAAACACAGATGTAACACAGGCTACAAGAAAAGAAGTAATGTGCACAAATAAAAAGCAACTCACGAGATTTTGTGCTGACATTAAGAATAAAAAGTACATTTTATCTTAGGGTAACAATATTGCCCTAAGATACTGAGATGATTTGAGACTGCTACCTTTCCAGATTATGCATATGATGACCTAATTAAAAACAAATTTATGCTTTTCATGGATGGTTGTGGGCCCTAACCCCGTGAATACCAGTGGCCCAATGTATAGTTTCAATCCTATATTGGTGTGCGTGTATGCACACAGTGTGTGTGCAATATTCATATTGCAAAGGACTGTTGAGATACAATAATTAGACTCCTAAGAACTTGCAGTATTCAAGCTAATGTGATATTTCACCAGTGAAATGGAAACTCAAATGCACACGCTGGGCTCAAATGACATCTAAACCTCTAAATTTGTGGTGTGAGCTGAAGACGTCAAGAGAGCTACGTAACACAGGATTCCCCTAACCTCACTAAATAAATATACTCAAATCAAATGAGACTTTTTTCCTATTTTTCTCAGAGAGAAATTATGTTACAGCATTAAAATATATATATTTTTTAAACTTTTTGCATATCTTTACCAGGTGTGCCACTAAATTTGTCTGCCTCAGTAACTGTCACGTTATTCATGGTGTTGTGTCACCAGTGATAAGGTACTGTAATTTCATCCAAAGGAAGTGGTGCTTTTGAAATCGCTATGACGCAATCCTCCAAACCATAAAATTGTCAACCAAAGACACAGAAACAAGCATCTGCTTCATCTCTCTCTGCTCTGATGCTGTCAGGAGTTCAATAGGTTTCACAGACCTCAGCTTTTTAGAAGTAAAGCAGAAATGACAAACCGATTTTTTGTTGCTGATTATTTTTTGTGGACAACACCTCCAGCGGTGCAATGGCTTGCTTCATAACTTCCTGTCGTTTGATAGATTTCTTGTACTTCTTGATCCACTCGAACTTGGGGACTTGTGTGGGTAACCTGCACACATCTAAGGGACGATGGACATTGACAGCAAGAGATTAAGAGAAAACAATGTGAAATCTTTCACAGAAAAGCATTAACAGCTCTACTTTGAGTACAACAAAAATAAAAGGGATATTCATGATATACTGCCTGTTATGCGTCGTTTATGTGATGCTTCCACTGTGAAAGTAGTGAGTTTGTGGTGAATGTGAATAGCAACAGAGACTTCCTTTTAACTAAAGGTTTGTCTAATTTCGATGTCATTGTTCAGACACGATGACGGATGTTTATGCAATACATCTGTGCTACTTTTCTAATAAACATATTATAGAATTTGATTATATTTTGCTCCTTAAAATGTTCAAAAGCTTTGGAAGATTTTGCAAAATGCTGGCTGTTGTATAAACAGATCACAAACAGTTCACCCTACCACTCCATGCCTTGTTGACTTCACAGAGAAAGAGGCGAGAGTGGGACCCAAACGGGAGCTTGAGCTCTAATTCTTCATTCTTGTAGCTCATTCTCACTCTGGTGTCGGCACCTACAATAAGATAAAAAGTGTGGCAGGGGAAAAACATTG
Organism: Phalloptychus januarius; assembly: GCA_902982915.1. Taxonomy (NCBI): domain Eukaryota; kingdom Metazoa; phylum Chordata; class Actinopteri; order Cyprinodontiformes; family Poeciliidae; genus Phalloptychus; species Phalloptychus januarius. The sequence continues at coordinate 2,793,776 of CADWAE010000483.1, read as the reverse complement.
CAAGATTAATTTTCTGTGTGGTAGATTAGTTATGCAAGATGTCTGAGACTTCAAATAAACAAGGGCAACTTACCCACAACCACAAGCTGCTCTGGTGAAGAAACTACAGAGAAAGCAGCACGAGAAGTATGTCAGGGTGCGTTATACTGTACTTTATTTGCTTTTCGGTTCACAGGCAGTGAAAGAATTTTACTAAAAAGTGCCAGCAAATACAGGTCTTGCAAAATTATTTATACCTGTTGAACTCACAGATTGCAAGACAAACTCCTACCACCATTCTCTCTTGGTTTTTCAAAGTTTTGTTCCAAAAAAATCTGAAAAGTGTGATGTGCATTTTATTCAGCCCCTTTTACTCTCATATTTCCAATAAAATCCAGTGAAACCAACTCTCTTTAGCAGACACCTAATTTATAAATAGTTTATCTACATATATGAGGTTAGTTAAAGGAACATAGTGATCAAACAGCATCAGACACACACCCAATAGACCAGCGATAAAGCTGTGAATAAATCTAAAGCGTTATAAAACAATATCAACTTCACTTAGTGTTGATAAAAGAGAAATAATCAAGAGCAGTGGTGGATATGTTTATGGAGGAGCTGAAAAGATCTACATTTAATATTGGACATTCTGTTGATGGTCACGGAAAAACTATTAGTTGTGCACTCCCCAAATATAATAATAAATCAATTATTGAAAGAAAATAAATCCAGCTTAATGTTTGCCACAAGCAATGTACGAGACAGAGAAAACATGTGGAATAAGGTTTGCTAGTCAAATGACACCAACTCTGAAACATTTTTGCATCATATGCAAACTCATTTGTGGAGGAAAACTAAGGACACACATCACCTTGAATTTATCAACCCAACAGTGCCACATGGTGGTGGCAACATCATGATCAGAGGATGCATTGATTGACAGGGTAAAAGTTAAAGGGAAGATTGACAGAGCTAAATAGAATACTTTTGCAAGACACTGTATATTTAATATCAGAAGAAAATTACCTTCAACAACAGCAAAGTCGAGGGTGATGGGTATAATGTCTTCAAGTGACACATCATCAGCGGTGATGGCCATTCTCCGATGGGTAAACATAAAGATTCTGCAAATAATTTTACATAATTGTAACAAGCATTAGACAAATACCAATGGTAGAGTCAGTTTTAGCTAAGTTTTAGTTAAGATTCAGAAGCAAATAAAGATTTAAAAATCAAAAGGGGGATATGAACTTACGCATGCTCTTTTGCACATTCTACCAGTCCGAGAAGTCTGCTTTCTGAGCAATCATCAAGCAAGATATCACATTGTGCAGCATGTTTACAGTTTAGTTAAGAAAAGTGTCATTTCAATATATATGTTCAACTATTCAGCCAAAAACAGAAAACGTTGTAATAAAACATTTGAAAAATTTGCAGACATTTTAAGAGCTGTATCCTTAATTCAAACCTATTTTCTGTAGCAAATTACTTAACGCTTATATGCTATAAAACCTCAACCACTCCCAACAAGCATCAGCTGTTGAGACAATGTCGCCATCTTGTGGATGACATGTGCAACGTCTATGGAAAAGGCTATTTTGGGGAACTAATTACAGACCAAACCCGTTTTTCTTGCTCAAAACTGCGTGGACTGTTCAAGCTGACTCAGATTCGAAATCACAAACCAAATGACTAAGTTAGTGATAAAAACCCGATCAACTCCCACAGCTTGATAATCTTACAGGCCTCAACCTGGGTTGTATCTCCAGAATCTGTCGGTCCAGTTTGTGAGTTTGAAGCAGGCGGTCCTTATTTTGAATCTTCGATCATTTAGAAATCATGCGCGGCTCAAAGGATACTACAATGCAGTTTTCTTCTTTTCCCAAAGTTTCCTGAATTGCGACGGATTGATCCATGGTGAAGAACTGAGACAACTTCGGCCGCACGTTTTTTTTTTCTCCAATGTGAATCCGCGGAGGAGTTTCGAGTGACCCAGTTATTCCCCCTCCATGAGGGGATCACCGACCGAACGGGCAACTGAAAGAGACACGGCCCAGCAGCAGCCGTAGCAGCTCAGCGCAGTCCGACATCCTTTTTTCACTCCTTTCCGATCCAGATGTTTTCTCCGCTGCTGGTTCAGCCCGAACCCCAGCGCGCGCGCGCACTCACGGTGCCACGCACTCGTCAGGATCAGTCTTGACGTCACATATGGGTTGTCATCAGCACAATCAGAAAGGGTGGAAGGATTGTGGGATTGATTTGAATTAAGCTTCAAGTCAGTGACCCAAATGGGAATAGAGCCCTCAAAGAACACACAACTCGAGAAGGGGAGAGCGGAACTTACGAAATGTTCATGATGGAGAATGTGATTTCAAAATGTAGGGGAAGGAAATTGAAAAACAGATTAAACTGTAACCCTCACTCTCAAATAACAAGTGAGACACCAAGTGACTTCATCTTAATAATACATTTATTTCACAGTGATCTCAATAATAATAATAGTAATAATAATAATAATAATAATAATAATAATAATAATAATAATACAAACATATAAATAAAGAACAATATAAGATTTTAAATTCTGATGATTATGGTATACATCTAATTAAAACTCTTCAAACATAAGGAAATGATTATAGGTCATTGCTAAACACATTTGATGTTGCTATGCTCAAAAGCACTGAAGAAAAGCTATGAGAAAGATCAAGTGTTTTTAAGACTTTATGCTTACTATCTTGTATGTAATGATATATTTTACTAAATATTCTTATTAACAATTAGAAATTATTGTACTATAAAGTCAGATACCCATGAGGTGAATCCATTGGAAATTGTGCTTGTGAATATGTACACAAGCACATATTCTGGATTTGATAAAGTGTTACACAAACACAGGCTGCTCACCATTTTACCTACCAACATACCAACATAGGACCACTGTGTTTGACTGTGAGTGTGATGTTATTGTCATAAAATGTGTTGTTACTTTTTTAATTATAAGATTCAAATCCTCACAAAAACTTTATATATGTCCTGTCAGACCACAAAATCTTGAGGGACAAGATTACTTTTGCCAAATGTGAAATATGTCTTTGTGTTTGAGTTTTTTTGATCAGCAATTGTTTTTACCTTGAAACTCACTTGTGGATGTCATTTTTGCTTGTCATTCATACAGTTGAATAATGAACACAAACTTTATCCAAGGCAGCTGAGGTGTAAAATGCTTTAAATGTTGTTCTGGATTCTTTTGTGACTTGCTAGCTAAATTGTTGATTAGTTCTTGAAGTCATTTTGGTAGGCTTGCCATTCCTAGGAAGGTTGTCCACTTTACAATATTTGCTCTTGGCAAATGATTCTCACTACTGAGCCATGTTGATAATGCAAAACCTTTGTCCAAATAGCTTTGTAATACCTTTTAGACTAACAAATGACTTTGTGTATTGTCTGTTGTTAAAGCACTTTAGTTTGGGATATGATGCTTTTTTTGCATACTTCAATATACTGTTTAAACAGGCTGTGTTTAAATAGTATCTTGATTTTATGGATTTAGATTTAATCAGTCATATGATAGCTAATAAAATTTTAGCAAATGTTAGTAATTTACTTAGAAAAGTGTGAAAAATGTTAAATGATTTAGACTTTTGAGATGTACAGATTGCATTTATTTCATTTTAAGCACAATCAAAATTATTCTGTACACAAAGATAAAAGAAATTGACATATTTCTGATTTCATTTAGCATTTACATGTCACCATTTGAAAATAAAATATGTCTAACTGGTATTCCCCCACATTACAAATATTTATGTCAAAAATCAGAAAACCTGCTGCATATGAAATTGCACATTCAAGAACGATACATGTAAAAGAATTGCCTTAACAACTTCCTGTTACAACCCAACCTTTGAATTTCATAAAGTGCAAAAGCTGCATTATTCCAAAAATAACTTTTTATATCATAAATCATCTGTGCTGTACCTATTTTAGGGCCACTCACTGACCAAAATATATTTTCTCTTTAAACAGTTGAACTGTGGCAGTGCAAATATATCAATTCCAATTAATATATTTGGGTTATTTAACAACTAAAAGTCATTACTCATAATTTGTCTGAATTTGTCTTTTATTATATAATTTATATTCATATATATGAAATTGAACTGTGAGGATTGGGATTAGGTTGATAGCATGTTCCCCCTGGTAGATGCTCTCAATTAAGTTCAAAGCCATGCTTATACAGAAAGGAATGTGAACTGGAAGTGCAAAACACAGGACACAAAATCAACATTGAAACTGAGCTTCATATTCATACAGTTACAGATGAACCCCAACGAGATACACATATAGAAATGTGAGGACAGCAAATGCAAGCTCATTCACTCACAGAAGCAGAGTAATCGCAAGCAGGCAAACCAAGGAAGCAATCAACTCAATATGAAGATAGGGACCTCTTGTGGCAAATGACGGGAGATTCATTGTGCCGTTCAAAAGGAGGCAGGAGGTTGTGGTGGCAGTGCAGCACTCCAGGTTACATGGGTTTGTGGTTCCGGTACAGGGAGCATATCCAGTGCAATTGGTGCAGTCTGCAGTCCAAACAACGCTGGAACCAGAGGTATCTTTTTTCAACTGAAAAAGACAATATAAAAGAAATAGAATTAAAACAAAAATTTAGGTGCTTGAACTTCAACACGTTTTTAACCATGTAAATGTGAAGCCCAGTGAGTAATATTGTGCTAAGCAACATAAAGTTAATCTATTTTCATTTATGTTTCAGAAAAAAAAGAAGAAATAAAGATTTAAAGTGGTTTTAAAATATTAATGCAATCTTTCAATATTCTTGACATTTCTTGGTTATATATTTGTGTCATTTTATTATTTTTTTTAATTCTCATGTAGCACTGGATACCTTGCAAACCTCTTCACACTTATTCACACTCCATAAAAGATATGCAAAAAGCCTTGCATACCCTTTAATGTGATCTAACAAATATATATTTTAATAAATTAACCAAAAATAAATTATTGCTATTGTAAAAAAAAAAAAAAAATATAATAATAACAACAACAACAACAACAACAACAATAATAATAATAATAATAATAACAATAATAATAATAATAATAAATAAATAAATAAATAAAATTAATTCTGTATACTTTAAGATCTTCTGTCTGACAGCATGAACATACTTGCAAAATGTATCCTGTTTTACACCAGTGGAACTGACAAACAAGTTTCTCTTGCTACAACACATCGTTCAATTTAAGTAGGTACAAGAACAGCTACAAATCTCACTCTATTAGATAAAAAATGTTTTTTTTCGAATGAGTTAATTATACTGCAAACAGAAAATAAATAATGTAGTTATTTTAGACTTTTACTTATACTTTTTTACTTTACACCTACTGTTGAACACTGGATTTGTGTTACATACATAAAAAAAAGAAAAGCTCTAAAAAATTTTTTCTCACAGATCATACCTGACAGTGTGGGTTTGCAGGAGAACAGATTACAAGATCCTTAAAATTTTTATAACAATCTTCACCAGTACAGCTACCCTTATGACATTTGTTACCCTGAAGAAAAACAACACAACACAGAAAACAGGGTGATTATGTCAGAACATTGAAGTTCTGACAATTAATTAAAAGTCTTAAGCACAAAGCAAATAAGAAACTTATGAATATTAACAAGTAAGGAGAAAAGAAATGCTAAGGTCTTTCACAGGTTCTGGCCTTTACTTTGTTTGCTGTTGTTGAGGTTGTTCTTGTTGTTGGCGGAGCATTTGTTGTCATGGTTGCAGCTACTGTAAGAAAAGCATACTGTATGTAAGAGTGCAAGATCACACACAAAAACAAATACTTCTAAATATACGTGTGAAGAGAAAGACAAACATGACAAAATGAAATATGTAAATGCAATTTCTGTATTTTACCTGTGGTTGTCATCATCATGGGTACAAAAATGTCTTTAATGCATCCAGTGGAATTACAGCAGTTCACAGAACAGTTGGGCTGAGCGGTGTTGTTGCAACCTTCCACACAAGAGGCACTGCAGCTCACATTGTACCACATGTCCATTGATTTCAGCAGCTGCTCCATTGCAAAATTACACAAACATACTTTTGTAAATGTTTATTTTTTTCACAGTCCTTCTAAACTAACAATCTAATTATTTAATTGACTTGATCAGCAGAGTTTAAGAAAGTGATTTACTTCCTTACCTGACATGATTCTCCAGTAGAACAATAAGATTCATTCTGACTGTTGTACTTTGAGTAGCAATGAGAGTAATGGCAGGAGAAGGAAGGGCAATTTATCTGTTTTAGACAGATTGAGTGACACATAATTAAAATCAATATAGTACAAAGAAAAAAACAATATTATATTTTTAATAAGATTAACTTGCCATTTCCATTGAAGAATTTGATGTGGCGTTTTTATTTTCCTCAGTCATATTACCTAAAATAGAGAAATGGTGTCATGTTTGGGAAGTTTTAAAGCAGGTATATTGTAATTGTTTACTATCAGTATATCCTAAGAATTCACTAAAAACTATCAGGTTATCCAGACATCTTCAACAAGTTCTGAAGAACTGCAGGAGACACGGTCTTTCTCTAATTTAAGCCTTGGACTCTCCTTGTGCTTTCCTGGTAATCGTATCTCTCCATCTCATCTTAAAGAACTCATGGTTCCAAGTATTCCCAACAGGATGCTCTCCGCTGAGACTCCAAGCTTGCCTCTTGTTCCAAGTAGAGATCCATCTAAGTGTTTCGAAGTGGAGATCAAGTATAATGTAGATTGTTTTAAAGTGCAGATAGGAAAATGTGATGCAAATCAAACGTCAGGATCATTTGGGGCTTCCAGTTAGCTAGTCTATTATCTTTTTAGTATTTCTCTTTAATACTGGCAAAGAACAATCATGATGAAGGGACATAAAGCTGACACCATCACAAACTCACTTCCGGCTGTCCTCCCAAATTAGAATTTCAATGATAATATAGGCCATCAACGTTAACTTTTATATCTATGATTTCATAATAACTATGGACTATAACTAGAAAATACACGTGATTGAAAGTTTAAAAGAATAAAACAGAGTCTGAGGCAACATGTGCAGGCCTTCTTGAAAGGTCAGTGCACTTCTTTGCCAATTTGATAAAAGGTTCCCAAAGTAGATACCAGTTGACATCCTGTGGCAGAAGGGTCATTTATGCACCCCAAAAAGTCAGGTACAAAACAACCAAAACTGTAAGAGAGCTGAATAGCAAGAGCGAAATAACTAGCACCCGTTCAAAGTCTGTTGTAAAAGACTGGCCGGACAGATGACATGCCATCCTAGAAAATACAGTGGATGATTAAAGACCTTCTTACAGCTGTTGCACTTTCTCTAACATTTTGAAACACCTTAGTATTACTAAAAACACTAATATGACTTTGAGTCTTTATAGACTCATAGGCTATCAAGCGGATTCCCTTAAACCACAATTTCACAGTGCATCACAGCTCCGTTGTTGAGCGGAGAAACAACAACAGGCCAACCGGCCCAGGAGAACCCCCCTCGCCCACGGAAGCGAGAAGCCAACAACGGGAGAGGGAGAACATTAGATGAGAAAATTAGATGAGATGCAATCCTTTTTGTAGAAACCAGCTGCCAGCTGAAAAACATACATCCTTCACAAAAAGATTATAGTCAGAATCTTCACAAGTTCAATTTCACAATTCTTTGCTATCAAAAGAAGGACTACCTGTGTACTTCATAGAGGGATACATGTAAGTTGAGAAAGCAAAGTTGGTATTCTGGTTGTCTACCTGCATTTACCCTGACTTACAACATGCAAGGCATTTGAGAGCAGCTAAATACTGTGCCTGAGGTGGTGGAAGGAGAGTGGGTGCTGGATGATGAGGAACCTCCGGAGGTGCTTGAGGCAGAGTGGGTGCTGTGTGATGTTGGGCCTCCAGAGGTGGTTGAAGGAGAGTGGGTGCTTTGGGATACTGGATCTGAGTTAGTTGTGGGAGACTGGATGGCAGTAGACATTATAGTACCTCCATAAGTGGTGGACATGTTGCTCTGAGTAGGGGTAGCTGCTGAACTGCTACTGCTCATACTAGCAGCCTGGTTGGTGGTTGAGTTTGTTGTTTCCATGATGAGGTCTGCTGCAGAGGTGGTGTTACTCATGGTGAAGGCAGTTGTCATTGTTGGTGCGGCGGTAGTGGAAGAAGCAGTTGTCGCTGCCGTTGCGTTTTCTCCAGACACAAATACTGAAGGCAGTACGAGTCCTGATAGGAGGAGGCATACAATACCTGCACAAACAGACATTATAGGAAAGATACTAGATTATCTTTCAAATATATGTCTTAGAAGTATAGTGCATTTTGCAGGACATTAAGCATTGTGGTTATGGAACTTTATATTGATTGTTTGCGAGGGATCAGTAATTACCTCCCTACAGGTGAGGTACTGTTTTGTATGACCTCATCTTATTAAAGAAACTGCTGGTAAAGTTGTAGAGTTGATTTTAAAAACAGCTATTGCAAGAATGTACATCAGTGTCCAATGAATGATTAATGATTAAATCCAATTTATTATTTTAATCCCCAAATTCAAAAAATGGCTTGAATTTGGAGCTATTGTGCTATCCAATTAGCTTTGTGCTAATTGGATGAAAAATTTCAGGAGAAGAATTATTGCTATTTACTTATTTGAAAGTTAACTAAAATGATAATAAAATGTATTTTACAAGCTAGTAAACTGGCTTTAGGCAAAGGCAACAGTTGTAAAGTCTTTCCCTTTATCAGAGTTTAACATCAGCAGAGCTGCTGGCATTAAGTGTAAGTTTGTTTAATTTGACTTGTCTGGCTTCTGTTTTGAATTTTACATTTAGTGTTGTTGTAAAATATCTTATTTTTTAATTTTTTTACTCACATTTCACTTTTGTGCTCACATTTATGCTGCCTGCAGGAATGGCTTTAATAATTAATAATAATTTCATAAATAATGCAGTAATAACTTGGAATGGATTACTGCTTTGTATCTCCATGATGTTAAAATTTTATGTTTTTTTTATGGTTATATGTCATCTAAAACTACAGAACAAACTAATCAGTAATATTAGGTCTACTTTTGCCTGACTGCTAATTTATAATAATAATAATAATAATAATAATAATAATAATAATAATAATAATAATAATAATAATATATATAATATATATAAAAAAAATTTTTATTTGCAATTTGGGGTTTCTGTCCATGACATTTTCTTTTAACATTTTAACAAACAAAATCTATCTTAAAATGTCAGATTGATCCAGAGTCAAATTCAGAGTGAGCATTTAATTTTCAAGATATATATTTTACTTCACATTAGGGGTCAGAAGAAAATTATGAAGGGCTTTCAAAGTGCAAAGGTCCCCTCTTGTGGAGTTTTCAAAACACCTGGAAGTAGCAGGTAGAGATTTTCCACAAAGAAAATTGTGAATGAAATCAACTGCCAGGGCCTTCATGTGAACTCAGTGATTAAAGCTTCATCACTAAAGAAAAAGATTGTTGAAGCAAAGATTGCTACATGGAAAATCTAATGAAATGCTAAAAGGAGATAATCTGGTCAGATAAGATGTTTGAATAAGTGACACTGCCTCTTAAACACTAAGAGTCAAGTCCAGAAAATTTTACAGGATAAGTTTTTAGTCTTTGGTACATAATTTTTTTTTCTTACTCATAATCCACAATCTAATTCTCTAAACGATTTAATATATTTTTATAAAATAATTTGTAAAAATCTTTTTGAGAATAAAATAAGAATTCGGTCTGTGCTTACCCTATACTTTTCAGGATTTAGAAATTAGTAAGTGATTTGAACCACAAGGATTACCATGTTTATAAATCTCAATAGAAGTTTTAAATTCACACAAATTTATTCATACCTGTGTCCTTTATAAAAACGGCTGAAGCCATTATGCTACTGGAAGAAACGGAGATAGCTCTGTGCCCAACCTACAAAAACAAAAATAAAATAGAAGAGAAATAACCTTTATTATCCCACAGACGGGAAATTCAGATAAAACTGATATATAAACTAATATATAAAACTGAACTTCCATATTAAAACCAGAGTAATTTGTTTGCTCTGCTTTGAAAGTCAACTAACTTCATGACAAATGATTTCTGCCTGTCAGCAAAATAAACTAAGCAATAGTGAACAAACAAAAGGTCTATGTGACAGACAGTGATGTAATTTCAATTTAGACTGTTTACCAATGATAATAGGCTTCTGAATAACAACCATACTCTTTCATTGTAACCCACCTGCCCAGTTCTTTTGATGTGAGTTCTTCTCATTTTACAATCCTCTCACTGTTCTGATGAAAAGTGAGCTCATAATCGTTTGGTGGAGCCGGTCACAGAGCAAGACAATTCTACTTTTAAATCTGAAATTGTTACTTTAAAAAAATATATATATTTTTAAAGTTTGTTTTAGTTATTGTCGACTCTCTACATGGTCTGCAGTGATGCGTACTGCTGTCTTTTTTGGCCAGGTCACCTTGTGGAAGATTTTTTTGCCTCAATGTCTTTGCGATTCTACTAAATAAAGATTTAGTAGAAGAAAAAAAAACAGCTTCACTGATGTCTTTTTAAAGATTAATTAAAATTAAGTCCATAGAGAAATATCTGTACACCCCACACTCCTCAAAAAACACAATATGTACTGAAAATGCTGTGAATGCTCCAAGTACTGTAAAGTATCAGCCTGCTCCCTCTATGGAGTAACTTTTGCAAAATGAGTTCAGCATTGGGTCACGCGATTACACCTTAAGCGTCTTGGTTTGCGGCATTTTATCATAGAGCACAATTAAAATGTGTTTGTTCCCTGATCAGTCCCATTGGGAGAGCTGCTATAATGGCATGACTTGTTTTGTTCCTTTCTTCTCTGGGTCCCAGCATGAGCTCCTGTGGGTCCTACGCCCTGGAAACCGATGACAACATTGGTCACTTCCATCTCAACAAGGAATCCCAAATTGTTATGTTTCTAAGGAGAATTCAATCTTGTCCTTTTTTTAACTCTTGTAAATGTGGTCATTTTACAATAAAGGCTGGAGTTTCTATTATATTTTAAAGAAGTCTCTTACTTGCTGTAACCTGCTGAGAACATTACAGAGGTTTGAGAAACACTAGTTTTATTTTTTAGCAATGCAGCCACAATGGTAAGGTGGTTGAGTTCAAGGTAAAATGAACTTTGTCATTTGGACATGTTGGCTATCAGAATCCTAGAAATTACATAATTATTTTATGTAATTGTTTTAAAAGAAAAACGACATACATCATAGACATTTGTGAAGGCAGGGCGTAGTTTGGGATATTTTAAAAATAAAGGATGCTTGGTATAAAAGACAAAAGAACTGATATGTTTACACCTATGAAACACATTATTACTAAAATGTTAACTTGAAAAAAATATTGAAGACAAAACATGCTCTCCAAATAACTAACTTCCCAGTTACATGATCCTGTTTTCCCCAACCTGCACTTTATTATTTTCCTTTTTTCCTTGACTTCGGAACCTTGGCTAGTCGAACCCAAATTAATAAAATCCACTTACCTGTGATGCAGGTAAGCTTTTTCTCTTTCTGGAGTTCCCTTTCTTTGTTGCTCCGTATTACCTCCTCCTCCCCCAGTTTGCTTCCTCCTGATTCCACCGCAGTGTAAGAAGTGAAAACTCTCACCTGCACCACGTCGGAGGAGGGGACTGGAGGCACGCTGCCGTTGCTGGGTGGGTCTTAAAATGATGTGGTAATGAGTACAGGTAAACACTTTCTGGCGGGGACGGTGGGGATTTCCAAAGCACCCAGAACTGAAGATGAAAATTCTTTAATGTTTGGTTATAGTTCTGATTTAGCCCCAAATGTTTTTAACCTTAGGGATGACTTTAAATGCCTCTTTTAAGCACTTAATCAGAGCAAAGGAAACAAATAAATTATTTACAAAGCAAGAATTACATTTTATCTCTTCTCAAAATGCCACTTCATCCCAGTTTTGTGAGCATAATCCCTAGAAAAGAATATAGCATTACAGTTGTTAGAAGTGTTAGGTTCCTGTGATAAGTATACTCTGAAGTCGTGTAGCTAGCAATTCAGGTTTTATTAAAAAAAAGAAAGAAAAAACAGTAAATAAGGCCTTCGAAAAGTCTATAACAGTAAAGATGAGATTTCAGAGCCCTGCAGTGTGATTGTATAGGGAGTCTTCTGGTTTCTGCTGAACACAATGTGAAATCAGATCCCCTCTTTCTCTCCGAACCATAAAGCCCCTCCACACAACAAATACCTCTTTGTGGCCTAAAGAACATAGAATTCTTGGGCACAACACTAAAAGAGCTTCTCCACTCCAGACGACAGACCTGCTTCCACCTTTCATCAAAACTTTGCACTACATGATAGGGAAACTATGAAATAAAACATCAAGGGGTTTATGGATTGTTTATTTAATGTAAAATTTGAACCCTGTCAGAATTTTAATTATAGTTTTTCAAGCTTTTGTGGCGCTTTGATGCATTTATCATTTGCATCAACATTTTGTTTAGTTTATGAGTTAATTTTGAACATATTCACATTTACATTACATTAATTTACATTTTACATAACCATTTGTTTGAAAAGGAGGTAGGCAGAAGTAAAATGGTTTTTGACCCTGTCCCCCTTATGTAACTTACTTTACACATTATTTCTAATTTAAAGGAAGACAATACTAATAAGAAAAAAAACAGACTAGACAGAACGCTATTTCTTTCAAAAGACACATAACATATCCAAACACAATTTCTTTCAATCACTTTTAAATTGACTGCATGCATATTTGAGCCTTAATCTTGTGTGGATTTAAAAAATGAAATTCAAACTTACACACACAAATCTTGTCTATGAAGTTCACTGGTGTTGCTTTTCAGTCTAATTGTTCCATCTTTCTACAAATCATAAAAATCTCAAAATTACACTCTATAAAGTGTTGGGTCATTTCCTTGTATCAAAATTCTGACTTTTGGAATAACATTTTTTGCCACAAAATGTTTCAAAACTGGCAGCACCTTTTTTACTGGAGTTACTTATGTTATTATTTATGCCATTTAATAATGATAATGACTTTAGTTCATTCTAACAAACACATTTGTTCACTTAAGATAACAAGAGCCTTTAATCTGCCAGCTGTGTTAAATATATCCAAATCTGATCATAGAATTAGTGTTAAAGTAAATAAATACAGGCAACATTTCATATAGTATAACACATAATCCCAAAATTATTGATATCTCTGGCAGATTTAGATTTAAATGAATCCTTTAAGTGTTTTTTAACATATTGACAAATGTGTTGGAGTAACATAACATTTTGGAGGGATCCAGTTAGATTGCCAACTTGAATTTGATAGAGAATCTGTGGAGGAGAAAAAGATTATGGAGACCTTCTTAACCTCTTTGAAAGGAGGTTAGAAACTATTGTATTGAAAGTCACTAATACTGAGATAGGCAATAATTGTATTGTTTGTGTGTTCCTTTACATGGAGGGTGTTTAAAAAAATTTCTGGAGATAATAGAGAAAAGCAATTGTTGAAACTTCCTAAATCTCTCCTAAGATATTTTAGTTCCCACACAAATTCACAATTGTGTGAAATTAAAATAAATGTAAGCACATTGTTAGCTGGAGCATTGGTAACCAAAGATCTCTAAAATAATATGTGTGCTGCAAAGCAGCAAAGGATCCCAAGGAAACTTCTGGAACTTGTATTGCAGTACTTAATGGAAATGTTCAAAAATCCATTGCCAGAAGCTGAACAACAGGAACAATGGTGATGGGTGTGACAGGGATCTGTTTTCAGTTTGCTAAAAACATGAGAGTTACACACACTTCATTAATTACACATTGCATGAAGCGGGATGAAAATCTTTTGTTTTCAGTACTGCCTTAATTCTTTGTAGCTGAGATCTAACAAGACATTTGAAGCAGTTCACAGAGGTTTTGGTTTACATTGACATGTTTACCTGTCACGGATGCTGCTTCTTTGTGTGCTGCACATCCATGACGTAAATCTCCTGCTTGATCATATTCCGAATGTATTTACATAATAACATTAATAAACAGCCAGGATGGACTTTTCAGTAACAAGTACCACAGAGGAAATATTAACATTAATAAACAGCCAGGATGGACTTTTCAGTAACAAGTACCACAGAGGAAATATTATCATGTGATTTGCATAGATAAAGTTTGTCTAAGCTGTTCACTCACATTGAAAGTGTCTGCAATAAGCCGATTAAAACCCATTATTGTCCGCTTTCAAAACCATGAAAAAAGCTTTGCTGTTTGCTTGTTGCCTATATGTTCAGTTTGTGTGACTGATTATAAGCACGCATGAGGACATGACCCACAATTTGAGATGAGTGCTTTTCTTTGTCTCTGAATGAATACCTAAATTGAATAAGGCTTAAAATTATACACCTATTCATCTCCGACAATTGCCATGCATACATGGCCAGTTGACTCACATTTCACCTCAATGCTAAAAGCTTAGTATTGAGGTGAAATGTGAGGTTTAGCATTAGCGTTGTCAAAAATGGAAAAAACATTTCCTGTTTTATTTGCAAAGAATGAGCTCTGTGGCACAGTACTTTACACTGAACAAATATACATAAATGACCCTACTTATATCCATCCATCCATCCATTTTCTTCCTTTGTCCCTTACTGGGGTCGGGAGGGTTGCTGGTGCCTATCTCCAGCTATCGTTTCGGGCGAGAGGCAGGGTACACCCTGGAGAGGTTGCCAGTCTGTTGCAGGACAAACAACCATGCACACACACTCACACCTAAGGACAATTTAGAGAGGCCAATTAACCTGAGAGTCATGTTTTTGGACTGTGGGAGGAAGCCGGAGTGAACCCATGCATGCACAGGGAGAACATGCAAACTCCATGCAGAGGGACCGGGGCCAGGAATCGAACCCAGAACCTTCCTGCTGCAAGGCAGCAGCTCTACCAGCTGTGCCACTGGGCAGCCCCCCTACTTATATGTGTTATATAAACCAATAATGAATGATAACAAGAAGCTTAGTCTGAGCTGTCAAAAATTGTATGCCATAAATACAGGTGCTTCTTCATACAATTAAATATTATTGAAAGATTATTTCAGAATTTACCCTTAAAAGTGAAAGTCTTCTCTGGTAAATTATGGGTTTATTGTGGACAGCAATATATATTTCAATCAGTTTTTTTATGCTCACTAAGGCTTGCAGCTAGTAAAATACCAGATTTCTAAGTCAAAAAACCAAAAAAAAAAAATGGTTATGCAACATGTAATCAGAGTAAAGACTGCTAACTTACTAGCTGTCCTACATAAGGTTATTGGCACCCTTCATATGTTGGATAAGGGACAAAAAATCTCTGCTAAAGAACTAGTTGTCCACAGAGTGATATATTTTATGAAAAGTTGAATGGAAGAGTAAATTATAGAATTACACCAGTTCACAAATTACTCTCTGCTTATTGATACTCTATAACAACAGCTTAGATGTGCTGAGAAGGCACAAATAATTTTTCACAAGAATAAATTTTGCTCATACACTCTGAAAATGTCAATTCACTTCCAGAACTTCACAACATAAGTCACTTGACTTTAAAAATAAAGACTGATTAATACTGTTTAGTTATTCTTTAAGTAATGTAGAGTTATCATATAAAAATGACTCACACAGAAAATTGTAATTATCTCTGATTTGATGTTCACCCTCCTTTTCCATTTCAGTTATGAAAGTATATTGTGGTTTTATTGTTTCCTGTCAATAACGAACATTTATTCTGACTAAGTTAACTAAGTAAGATAACTCAATTTGGAGGTAATGTAGTAAATCTGACACCTTCACAATTTTAAATTTAGCATATAGTATTCAATAATGTGTCAATATTTGTAGGGTAGATTTCACATAGCTTAATGTTGCAATTCTGAAAATCCTCTCCACAAAAATAGTCTGTGCATCGAGTTGCTCAGTATGCCAAAGAACAGAGCGGATGTACCTGGACACTGGTTGCACTGGAGAGTTTCCTCTCACTGTTTTTATACACTATTAGGCTCAGCAGACCAAATTAAGAAGCCAGGCTGCAACCGGACTGTGTAATTGCATGACTAAGAAGATTAGGTGAGATTTACCTACCCTGCAGTCGTCAAGTGCTGTTCATGCAAAGCTGGCGCATAGCAACAGCTTTGTGAGCCTTATTCACCACATTAATGTTTATCAGAGACCTGAAATAGAAGCTTATTGATCAGAAATGGAAGATATTATCTACCTGTGATCTCACTTTGGATTCTTTTGTCAATATATAGATGAACCACTGAAAAAGGTGAGTGTTCTGTACATTTTGAAATGGCAAATTTATGATTACTGTAGAGTAGAACCCCAACATAATGATGCTGCAAAAGAGGAACAAACCTACTTGGTTTAATATAATCTTGTACAGTTACAAAATTCTTAAACACGGTGTACTTTATTCCTCTAGAAGTTTTGTTTGATAAACAAAGTTAATATGAAAATTAATTTTAAACAGTTGATTTGTTTATTATCTGATTAGAACAGAATGATATGAGTGGTAAAAAATGGCAGCGTACATCCTGCAGACGTTCTTTACATGGACATACAAGGGGATACTTTGCACATGCCGGTTTCTGTGGGTGAGTTGTTGTATAGATCTATTTGTAGTTTATAATGACATCTTTTTACAGTACTTGTACAATGCATGGTACTTATTTGCTCTGCAGATCTGTCCATACAATGCAATCAAATTCCTACCAAAGGAAACACACATCACAGAGGAGAAAAGCAGAGAGGTGACTCGACATGTGGGTAAGGACCTGATGAGGTCAAGCACTTTCAACTAACACGCAAGAACAAGTCCTTGCAAGTAACGTTACTTTATTTGATAATGCCATCAGAGTTTGAATTCCATGTTTAAAGCTGTCTATTTTAAAACGAAGCCAGGTAATATTAAGATCCCAATCTTTTCTTAAATGTGCTTTGTTATTTCTAAAAGTTACTGCAAAATAGTGTTTAATCTTAGATCATTTTTTCATCTGTCAGACTCATGGAGCTGCATTTTTATTATCTGTTGTCATATAATAGTTTATGAAAGCAAGGTGACCGCAGCAATCCCAGGAAGTCCCGACCGTGTTAACGCACTCCACAAAAGAGTGACCAAAACCGAGAAAGACATCCTGTCAATCAAGACCAGGATCGCCTGTGAGAGAGCATCATGGGAAAAGAGATTTTCAGAGCTGCAAAGGCAACAGGAGGAACTGCGTAATCAGGTGTGTTTGCAAAAATGTTTGCAGGGGTTGTTAAGCTTGTGGCAATGATTCTGATTATCATTTTCCTCAGGTTTTCTCTGAGGCTGAGATGCTGCTGAAGGTGGGAACTTGTGAGGAGCAGAGAGACAATGGAGATGATTTGGATGAGCAGTCAAGTAAATCAGAGCAATCACATTAAAGCAACTGAGCAAGTGAGACAGTTGTTAGTAGGAAATGACACCAACAGCTATTCTGATGTGCAGGTGGTTTCTACCAACACAGAAGATCCAAAGTGTCATCAAGAAGTGGGAGCCATTCAGGCAGTTTATCAGGGAGCCAGGGATCCTTGTCAACTACACAGAGCTCAAGATCTTCTTCTTCTTTATCTTCAGCCTCAAGGTACAGCCATTAATTTGATAGGCCAGCATGAAAACATTTATGATTGAGTTGCCTATGTGACAAATACTGAGAGACATTAATCTATTCCACTTCCACTTGATCATAGATTGTGAAACTTCTTAGATGTAGTTGTTCTACTGAGGTTCCTTCTGCCTCAAGTCTTTGAACCAACTTCTGGGAGAAAAACAGACTCTCTGATTTAAGGGAGTTAATTGAACTTTTGGATTGTTTGGTGTAATAAGACATAAAATAAGCAAAATGATGAGTTTGTAGGTTTTAGTGTTAAAATGTTGTGGCAGAAGCAGCAAACTTAATTTGAGCTAACTGATGATCGCTGACTAGGAACGTTAGAAAACATATTAAGAAATGGATCAAGTTTCAGTATAACCTACCTCAATTGTGATGGATAAACAGCTGTCAATCAAATTGTCAATCAAATGTGTTAAATTTCCAGGTGATCTAGTAACATCTAATATTTACCAGGCATTTTAAAACAAGAAGACAAAAAAACTTGGACCTTTTCAGTTTTTGTGACTTTCTTAAACATAAATTTAGGCTCTTGTCCTTGACACAGCATATTTAGCTGGGGACTGTTGTTAAATTGTGCTCTTCATGTCTACTCAGCGGTTATTACCACATTTCAAGTTGGATAAATTGGTAAGAAAATCAACTAAAGTAAACATTTAAATTGGAAAACTCAAGGCTGTTTCACAAAACATTTCTCTCACAAACTTGGGAAGATGAGCAGCCTCAGAACTGCTTCTACCAGTTCATAAGTCACAAGTGGGAACCTCATTATCCAGCACAGCTGCACATTTACAATGAATACCAAAAGACAGTACGGGACAACGGGGGGTGTGGTGCAGTAGCAACGTCAGCAGTATGTATTAAATCTGCTTTGGGACTCTCTCCATGCTATTATTTTCAAAACAATAATAGTGGAGAAACTCAGTGTAGCAACCCTGTTGTTGACTGAGGAAATACTGCAATTTTTAATTATACATCTTATTGTCTTACTCTTCTACTTGTAAATAAATTTGTAATAAATTTGAGTCCGGTTCATCATTGTAAATCTGGTTATACTTGATGGTCTACCAATCCACACGTCAACCTTATATCACTTACTAAACCTGGATATCCAGTTTATCCTTTTGCAAGTCAGATTTGGGTTGTTTGTATTGACCTTTAGAATCTTCTGAGAGAGCTGCAATCCACAATTCCCCTGATCAGTTTCCTATTCCTTAGGATAATTTTTGCACGTTTCCCACCTAAGCATAATTCTGCCTTTGAACATCAAGCCAACACATATATATATAATTATACATTAGTGAAAGGTATATATTTATATATATATATATTTTAAAAGTCTTGTTTTTATCTTTTTTACGCAGGCATCAAGCTATAAATTTACCCCCACCCTTCACCCCCCCTCCAAAAAAAAAAAAAACAGGATATTATACCTCAGTTTTTGCTATAGAACTAACTTATTTTTTTCTTTCTGAAGTGTGCGATCCTGGAAAACTTCTCACGGCCCAAATCGGGTTTTTGTTCCCCACTCACCCATGGACTTGCAACTGGGCCATCGGGTTAGGATCATGCTGCCATCTGGCCGGATCAGCACAGGAACAGTTCGTTTCTTGGGGCACCTCCAGGGGGAGCCAGAGCTCCACCTTGGCGTGGAGCTGCAGAGCCATGATGCGTCGCTGTGTGACGGCAGTCATAATGGACAAACCTACTTTGAATGGTAACTAATATCAATGTCCCCATAAATACTTTGTGGATATATTTTGTGTATTTTATCTGAAGAATTTAAGTGCTAGACTGCAATTCTGTTTTGCCACCTAGAAGGTTCTCAGCTGTGCTTTAACATGATCATATCACAACGCCTGTGAAAGTAAATCTACCACTTTTAAGCAAATGTGCTTTGGTTTATTTGACGGTTAGTGTTCTATTGTTTCCTACAACCAGTACAGGGAAATAATATTAAAACAAAAGCAGTTAGAGAAAACCAGTACCTTTTCACACCTTCTGTTTCCTTAACTTGCTGCCCTCAGTTAGCAATCTTAAAGCCTGCTGAGCAGGTTCAGACGCAGCGTTTACAAGGTAAGGCATGGGCTTGTCTGATTTGAGTGACAAAGGAAGTAAAAATATATTTCTGAAGGTATTTTCTCTATGACTACTCAGATCATTTAAACAGAAGTAGCTCAATAAATGTGCAAATGGTTAAACATGTGTATAAGAGGTTGTCATGTGTTTTTGCTTTTGAAACTAGTAAATTTCCAGTCATGTGTCTAAATGTAATTTCATTTTCTTGGCAGCAAACCAGGACATGGTGCCTTTGTGCCATTCCACAAGTTGTTGATGGCCTGGGAATAAAACAATCCTGTGGATCCAGCAGAACATTAGACACAAAGTAAACCTGCTATATGAAGAAAATTATGTATAAGTAATGCATAATTTCTCTCTCAAAGTACCAAGTAAGACATGTACCCCATGTATAACAGCTAATGTGTGACTTTTTGTGTATTATCAAAGGACAGACATGAAATCAATGATTTTTCATGTAAAACAACATTTTCAAAGAAATTAGGTTTCAAGGCAATATGTACAACGTCCCTAAAGGTACAAGGGGGATCTTAAAGGTTGAGATGATGTCTATACAAGTCATTTATATTTTTTCTACAGATTAATATGTCTTAGAGATTATCTGCAAAGCAAGCAACAAAATAAAAACAACTTTACCAAAAAGAGTCTGTAATGTCATGCTTTCAGTCACTTAATGACCGAGACCACACTAAACCTACAGATGTACAGCGGCGTCTTTTAAACCAATTTGTATCTGAAAATATTCCTTGTTGTGAATAGTTTCCCATGTAAAGGCAATATACGTAAATATATTTATTTGAGCAAAAGATAATCACTGTATTTTTAAATTAAGCAGAAATAAGGTTTCAAGTGCTGCTTTTTTATTCAAATTGACTGTATTATGTAAGCCACTGATACATATTGAGACGTGTTAAATCCCTTTGGAAGTGGTGCTGGCAAACTGCCATATATTTTATGGCAGCTCAGAATGTCATATTGTTGGTATCTGGATATCTAAGTCAAATTTACGTGTCTTGTTTTGACTCTAAATAAAGTACATAAGAAAAGCATTAGTTGCATTGAACACTTATGAAAATCACATTACAATGTTATCTACATTTGCCCAATGTTGTATGTAGGTAAGGTTATAATTGCACTTACAAATCACACAATTTATTGTGACTACCTCTGGGTGGTGCATGTTTCAAATCTCTGAAACAGTCAAAACAGATATGCCATGGCAAGTAAAGATTTGGGCATGATATAAACTTGGGAAATGTGACTCAAATATCAAACAGGAATTATTTGTTTACAGAAAACAGGTACTGTATGTATTTGGTTCTTGAAATATTTCTTTGCAGTTTTCTGTTTGTGCTCATAGATAGTTTGGTTTTTATACATTAAAGCTTTATTAGGCCCGAGCAGCGAAGCGCTGGCGAAGGCCTATTTTAATCGCAGGATTTCTTTTTTTCTTTGTTGTTGCTTTTCTTATTTTTCCGTCACTTCGTGTCGCTGCTTGGGAGTTGGGAGTAACCGTAGGTCGTAGAGATCTGAAAGTCGGTAGGTAGATAGATTCATAGTGTTGAGTTATCATGATCTTACGACAATGAAAATTTAAGAAATGTGCTCATATTCTAATGTTTTTTTCAAAATCAATATGCATAGTGTTTTGATTTAAAGCCTTTCTTTGAATTTTATTCCCTTGCCCTTTATTATTTATAAGTGTTGATTTTCTAGAGTCTTTAAATTACAAATGGATTGAAATTGAACCCACAACTTTAGGATTATTAGCAGCATGTTCTGACCCACTGAGCTAACCGGGCCATACATAGTATTGAGTTTTCATCAACTTATGAAAAACTTAAATGATTTTATCCCAAAGAAGATTTAAGAAAAGTGCTCATATTCTAATGTTTTTCAAAATCAGCATGCATGGTGGTTTAATTTAAAGCCTTTCTTTGAATTGCCAATTTTTTTCCCCTTGCCCTTTATTATTTTTAAGTGTTGATTTTCTGAAGTCTTTAGATTTCAATTGTACGGGAATTCAACTCACCACCTTTGGATTCTTGGTACCATGTTCTGTCCAGCTGAGCTAACCGGTTCCTACATAGTGTTGAGTTTTCATCAACTTATGAAAAACTTATATGATCTTATCCCAATGAAAATTTGAGGTTAGTGCTCATATTCTAATGTTTTTCAAAATCAACATGCATAGTGGTTTAATTTTTTGGGTGTTGATTTTCTAGAGTCTTTAAATTACAATTGGATTGGAATTGAACTCACGACTTTAGGATTATTAGCAGCATATTCTGACCCACTGAGCTAAAGACATTACTTAAGCCACGCCCCCCTCCAACAGGAAGTTACCTGTTTTTTCTGCTTGATCTCTTACTCTATGATTGACAATGGTTAAAACCTTTGCCAACTGACATAAAATGACATGATGCTTAACTTTGCAATGCTGGCTGCTGGCTAAACACAATTTTAGGGTACGGCGCCATAGCGCTGGCGGTGGCGCACGCTTCGCTGCTCGGGCCTCCAACGCCGCTTGCGGCTTTAATTAATATTATGGTTGCTCTGCCACCAGTGAAGAGGAAATCCACCAGATGATCTGTCAGACTGGCATGAAGATGGCCTTGTCTATTTTGGCCAAACAAATTAAAAACAAAAACAGAAAAGTGCAAATATTTAATTACAGTGCCAGTTCAGATTTCTTGAAGTGGTGCTGCACTAAGTGATATAATGCAGAAGGTAACTGTCTTAGAATCTGCAGTCTCCCTTAGTTTATTTTAGAGCCAGAGGTAAAGCGCTTCAAGGTAAAAATTTAATCCTAACAAAATATGGCTCTTCTTACAAACCTCCCATGTCTCATGCTTTGTAAACTGTAGGTGTCAGGTATTTTGATAGATTTTGATATCTTTTACAAATGTAGTGTGCAGTTAAATGGGCAGTAAAAACATTTTGTCAGAACAATATAAAGCAGTTTCCTTGATTTGAACATTCTTTCATTTGCATCAGATACTTCCTCTGACTGGATAAGATTTAGGGCTTAAAGCTTAGAGTTGTTTAAAGATATTAGTGCCTCTTGTAATGGCCTGCTCTGTCAATACATGAGCTAAAACTAGAGTGCATTTTTTTTAATTTAAGAAGTCAAGAAAATTTCCACTAACCAATCAAAAGAACTAAAGTTTAAGAAAATCTGATATATACCTTGAATTCTGATCTAGCACGGGCTAAACGTCAACTCACGGTAAAATTCTAAGTACCGTATTTTTCGGATTATAATTAAAAGTTAAATATCCTGGATTAGTAAAAAAAATATTTTCTATTTTAACAAAATGACATCAGGATATGCTTTAACATGCCGACAGACACACTGAGCATAGCACTTTAAAAGTCTCTACAGCATTTATATTTTGAAAATTAAGGGGATTGCTGGCATGAAATATGAGACCACTGTGTCTCAAACTAAGTCCAGAAGGATTAATTTCAAGGAACTTGGTGAAAGCAGTTAAATGTAGTTGAAAGGTATTTGTTTCAGCTTGTTTACTTTATTCTTTTCTCCAAGATAATCACAATCACTAATTCAAATATATGTTTGAGAGGACTCATTTACACATTTCATTTCTATCTTTATTAAAATATTCACTTAAAAACATACATAATTTTTATTTTTGCCACTATGTATTTCATGGAAATGATGCACATTTACAGGAAAGGTAAAAGCACACTTGGTAAATTCCTTTAATTCAGGTGAAGTGCTTTTAATAGTCACCTCTCTTTAGCTTCCTTGTGAGATCTGCCAGATCAAAGATAATACTGAAAGAGCAGATTGTTACAGAGAACTACAGTGAAAGCAAAAGCATAAAACTTGTAATAAAACACGAGAACTTAAAATAATGTGACACAATATGCATCAACAGTCAAAACTCCTGAAACTCAGTCATCTTTGGTCATTACATCCAAAACTTGAATGACAAAGTTACATTTGACACCAATGTCATACATATAACACAGCAATAGCTCAATGTTCATAAATATTGGAACACATTTCAATAGCATAATAGGAATCAGATAGAATGAGGCATTGCTATAATATCTTTTACATCAGTTCACTGAAAAACATATTTTTTAATACTATCTGACTGACACACGGCTGCAACTAATGATTATTTTGGTACGAGATTAATGTATTAATGGTTTTTCTATTTTAGTTAATTAACTTAATCTATCTCTGTTCTGTGTGGGTGCTCATCAGTTCTCAGTATCAGTCCAGGGTTTTACATCATAATGATGTACAACCCTAAAAATCTAAAGGGACACTGAAGTTAAAAAAATACATCAGTGTCAGAGTCCCAAATCAATCAACGTGTTTTTGGTAAACACACCTCAATGTGATGGTTTAGTGTGCAAAAACTAACACACCTGTAATGTATTGTCACTATAAAAATTATTTATGTGGTTCTACATGGAACTACATCTACATAGATGATGACACTAACATTTCAGATCACGTTATTTTTCTATTAACTTTGTTGCAGCCCTCACTGAAATTGTGCTAAATATTTTGATATTCCAGATCAAAGAGAACAGAACCATGATCAGAATATCATCCCCTGAGCTTTCATATTCAGTATCTCTGCAGCCAAAACTTCAGCATCCATCAGGTGCGGGAACATCTCCATGACCCTATCCACTTGGTTTGGGTTGAAGATGGCATGCAGTTTCTTGCGCATTTCTGACCTTTTTTGCTCAATTGCAGCAGGAGCCGGCGGCAGCGGCGGTTGTTGTTGCTGGCCCCAGGTTTGGAACTGGCGAGTCTTATAGGAGCAACAGGAGCCGTGGCAGTGTGAAGGATAGGCCAAGGAGGGGGCGGGGCATGAGGATCTGGCTGGGGGCGCACCCTGAAAGGGATCTGACCAGTAATTATGATGGAGTTGGGGGGTTGCAGTGTTACGGAAATGGGCAGGCAGGCTCCGTTGCTGATGTACACCATGAGGGAACATATTTGGATTGTAGGGGTCATAGATGGGTTGACTGCAGTAGTCGATGTTGCTTTGATGCCGCTGATGAGAATAGGAAAAGCATTCGCCACAATGACTGGTATTACAGTTCTCCATGTGAATTGGAGAACGTTGGAGCCTGGGGAGGGTGCTTTGATGCTGAGAACCAAGTCTGTGGGATGGGGGCAAGTCAGAGTAGTAGCTCTCATTTGAGTCAAAACCAGAATCAAAATATTCCCGAGACATATTGGGATAATAATGATTCGGCATATAGTGTGACGTAGGATATTCTTCTTGACACTTTCGTCCATTTGCTGAAGACAGCATTTGGTTGGGGCTTTTTCTGAAGTTTTCCCAGAGCACTAGCTTATTTTCACTAACGTTACCAGGAAGTGAGGAAATCTGCTGATCCCAAGGGAGATGTGTGTGTCGAGGATGAGAAGGCTCGGGTTCAGATTGAGGATAGTTGACTGACGATCTTGCCTTTCTCTCTTCTTTTACAAAAGAAATGTGTGCTTTCTCTCTCAGTTCATCAGCCAAGGACAGGTAGGAGTGGTTTGCCCGCTCAGGATGGTAGTACTTGCACTTGATTCCATAAGTGCACTTTTTATCTGAAAGACATAAAATGAATAAGGTGCTTGTTCATCACTGCACTTTGTAAATTTGGATATTTTTGAAACCGCTGCCTAATTATCCATTTGTGTTTTCGTTGTTGTTTGTCTAAATTTGAGAGCGAAAACATTAACCAAGGGATTCCTTTATGAAATGAAATATCTGTTCTCTGAGGCAGTAATTCCTTACCATATGGACAGGGCAGTTTTTTCTGCTCAACAGGCAGGGGCTTTTTCCGGAGAAAGTTGTCGAGGTTAGGTCCATGTCGACCTAAAGGATCATCTGGAGGCATGAATCTGTAAAAAGAGATACGGATAAAGACAAAGCTACTTCAAAGAAGGTCCTTCATAAAATTTCAATGAGCTAGAAGGTGCGTCTCTGACTAAATAAACAGTGGCACTGTAAAAAAGAAGTGGGACGTTCTCCTTACTTGTCATTCACAAATGAGTACATGAGGAGCCTCTCCTCAATGCATTTCTTCCACTCAGGTTTTTCTCCTTGAAGATCACGGTAGGTGTCGTTGGAGACAATTATGCCGTCTGAATCATGCGCCAGTTTGACAATGAAGCGGTCATCATAGCAAACCACTCGCTTGCCACCAACGCGGCGGGAAGGGGTGAAGGCCACTATTTTCTGTTTTTCAAGCTCCAACAGGATATGTTGATCTGAAAAGAGCAAAGTTAACAAGTCAGTCAAATGTGTTTTTAGTCCTTTTGGTCAGAATTTTACATTTTACATTTCTTTAGTCAGATTTTAAAACATGAATTAGGTTCGTATTTATTGTGTTTTCTGATCCACAGTCTCAAAATTACACATATATAGACTCAGATCCAGAAACTGCACCTAATATCACTTTCAACGTATTACTACTCTTTAAGTTGTGCCTTAAAGTTGTGGTATCAAGCCAACTAATTTAAATGAATTCAAGCGTTTTTTGAAATATGTTGAAATATAAAGAAGCCAGAGATTTAACAGCTAAATGCTTTTTGTGTGCAGCCTCTCTGCAACTTGCTAAGAGCGATTAGACCTGATATTAGAAGGGTGAATGTATAGATTTGAGCTTGTTTGTATTTTTTGAACCTATGCTAAATGTAGACAAATACACATTGAATTCAAACCTCTGCACCGTGTTTTTGTTTTCAACATTCATGGAAGAGGCTGCCACACAAACACGGCTCTAAAGATGCAATAAACATTCAGCAAATGTGCAGTAGTTTACAGAAACCAAATGCTAACAAGAAAAGTATATTTCATAACCAAAACTAACATAATTCCCACAATTCCCATAATATATCATATTATTGACTCCTATGGTAGGCAAATTAAACATTACTACAATCACAGAAACTGATTAAACAAGTTAGAACGTCAAGTGAAATGACCTGTGAACCGAACCAACGAACCAGGAAACTGGTTGAGTAATGTTTAGCTAATTGGCATTTTTTTCATACAGGTGTTTTTCCAGACCCAGTTGACTGTTTTCACTTGACCTATTGCTGTGGATGGTTGTTGACACTCAATAAACAAACTACAGTAGGTGTGGAGG
Source organism: Phalloptychus januarius (assembly GCA_902982915.1). Classification (NCBI taxonomy): domain Eukaryota; kingdom Metazoa; phylum Chordata; class Actinopteri; order Cyprinodontiformes; family Poeciliidae; genus Phalloptychus; species Phalloptychus januarius. The sequence continues at coordinate 2,766,826 of CADWAE010000483.1, read as the reverse complement.
AAAAAGAAAACACATAAAAGTTCCTGATGGGACTTTCCCAGGGGTGGCTGTGGGCTTATTTTTACTTCCTTATTCTTAGACTGAAATAGAACCTTTGGATTGCTCCACCCCAGATGAGCAGATACCAAAATCACAAGAGCCATAAAGTGAAGTAATATCATCAAGAAGTTTGCTCAGTTTCATGGAATCAAAGATATTAAATCAAGCTATATTATGTCACAAATACAGATTTATGACATAAAAGCTTTTTGAGTCAAAAATGAGATTTTACATGTGGTTGAACTATCTAATCCTAAAGAATAAGCAACATTGGTCTTACCAAATCTATTTTTTAGCTTATTTTTTCAAAAGACAGTCTTGTCTCATAGCATATCACATGAGTGATGTGAAACTGTATCTCCAGCGTACCGATAAAGAATGATGCAATGCCCATAGCTACAATAGAGGAACAGACTGAAGTGGAAGTGATATTCAAATAGCTAGGTAAAAACAACCCCATTTTACCACACCTGTTTCCTTCCCATTAAATTTTGTTGCCTTATGTGGCAGCTACATTCTGTGCTTTGCTTGTCTGGGATACATTTTTTTTTCTAAAACTGAAGATCTAAGACAATGACTTGAGTGTTTCTTTTTTTTCTCTCTCTCCACATCTCACACAATCCTACTGAGCAAAAAAGCTTGTTAAAACATGTCCAGGCCCAAACTCTGAGGCTAACGTGAAAACATCTTAAACTGAACCACACAGAAAAAGATGTACTTTCATTCAATTTTTTGTAATCTTTTAAGTTATTTCTGTTTTGATTGTAGTAGAAAAGGTAATGTTACCTGTGGATGGACAATTTAGATTATATGTTGTGTATTATTAGAAAGAGATTATGTCTTCTTTGCTTTGCTAAGCCATGCTGACTAATATGAATGTGTTAAGTGTTAAAAATGTAACCAGTGTAATTTCTAGCAGCTATAGGCTGTAGTAATTCCTAAAGCTAAAGTTAGAGAAGTGTTAACTAGCTCTGGTCTTCCTGATGGGAACTAGCTGCTTGTCCTCACCTGTTATAGGGGCATCAGCTCGGGGCAACTCTTTGCGCCAAGAGGGAACAAACACAGTGATGTTATTATGACCTCTGTCCAGGAAGAAATCCACTGCCAACTCTATGCCTCTGCATGAGAACACTTCCTTGTTCCCGTGACTGTAAAAGAAAATAACAGAAAGGGTGTGGGGGGAGAGGATCAGTTCAAGGGTTTTCAGTGGAAAGAATCTTGAAGGAAGTAGTTAAGATTCTGTTGATTCGTGTCAAAACCGCATGCCTTTGAATGATCTCATTGAAGGAGCTTGTGTGCTATCTCTTCCCTATTCATTCAGGACAATATGCATTATGTTTCATATCGGTGAAGAGGTGGGGCTCCTGAATTTGCTTGTTGTATAAGTGGCTTTTGGCCAAAACAAGCTCAGGCAATGTGGCTAACACCCATTAAAATGTCAAATATCTTAAGAACATGTGAAAAGTCACAACTGAATGATTAATAGCAATAACTGGTAAATATTTATATTTAGTTCTTTCAAGTGTTTACATAAAAGAGTGGTTTACAGTCCTCAGATGTAAAAAGGTAAAGTCTTGTCTTTACAACGGTTATTATTTTTGTAATGATCTAAACTCACCAGCCACTTTATCAGCCAATCTCATGTCATTAACGCAATGTGTGTTTCGTTTTTCTCTTAAATACATTCCTTTTAATTTGTATTATTTTTGTCTTTGTTGTTTGTTTCTTTGCTCATCTACATGGTTATTTTGTACAGCAGTATCTCTGTTTGGTAGTCTGTACTGTTTTTGAAGTTCATCAGAAAGGTAAAGGTAACTAAAAAAGGGTTTTAACTGACTTTAATGTAGCATCATTGTTGGGGTCAGATGCCTTGGTCTGAGTATTTCAGAAACTGATTAACTGGGATTTTCATTTGACAATCTCTAAGGTTCACAAGTCAAGAAGAAGAAAATACCACTGACAGCCTGAAGTAGATGGGCTACAGCAGCAGATCACTGGGTGACTTACTGTAGAATGAATGAAACTGAGGCTACACTTTCGACATGTTCACTAGAATCAACGACAGGTTGGAAAAAAAATTGCCTGGCCTGATAAGTCTTGATTTTTCTCGCCACACTTTGGGGACCAAGGTACTAACTGAGGAACATTTAAATGTCAACGCCAACCTTAGTATTGCTCATATCTATATTTATCCCTTTATGATTATAGAGTACCTATCCTCTGATAGCTACTTCCATCAGGTAATTCCCTTTATCACAAAGCTCAAATAATACCAAATTGGTTTCTTGAACATAAAAATTATTCTAATATACTTCAATGGTTTTCCATTAAAAGGCCTAAATCCAACATAGATTGGAACAGGTCAACAAATCTCTAGCAACTACAGTATGTAATGCCAAAATATCAGGAATATTTAAGACACCTTGTTGGATCTATGCAATAAAAACTTAAGACACCTCTAAAGGCAAAAGTGAATACAACCTGATACTGGCAATATAACCTTATCAATGTCATCAGTGAAATTGATAATCTAGATAAAATTAAGATTTTTATTACCTCATAGCAACATTGCTGCCATCAATAACAATAGGCCTCAGCTCTGACTCTGCACTTTTTCGCTCCCCGAGTTGTGGCATGATTCTGCAGGATCCGATGTCCCAACCGGGAGGCAGCAGTAGGTCTTTCAGATCTGTGCTCCTCTCATCATCGGAAACGCAGGGTGACGTGTTGGTGGTTCTGTTTCTCACAAGCTCCCCGAGCATTGCGTTGGTGTCAGTGCTTAGGCCCAGCTTTCTCAAAGCGGTTTTCACCTCTGCTGTGGAGTACCCCAGTTTTCTGAAGAAGTCCACTTTAAGCTGGAGTTCCTCACTTTCTGTCTCCAGCAGATCTGAGTCAAAAACGTCACTGGGAAGAACAGAGTCCATCTTGAAGTCCCTGAACTCCGTTTCAGCAATGTGTAAGGCACGGCACTGCTCCCTCAGGGTGATATTCTTCAACCGACTGATGAAAAAAATACATTTTATTAGCACTACGCATAAAGATTTACAAAATAAAGAAAATATTCAGAAAGTCTGGAGTGATTTGTTTCAGTTATTTACTAATGCATGATAACATCGACACCAAAACACCACAAAATCAAAAAGTAGTACAGTATTAATTGTAAACTCTTAAAACTCTTAAAAAAGAAGCTAATTAAATCATGGTAAAGTCACATTAAATCTATTTAGAAATAACCTGTGCAAATATGTGCTACTCAGGTTTTCACAAACTGAGTAGCACAGGTTTGGAAGACAAAAGTTTTACACAGCATAGACATACTGATGTCAGATTCTGAAAGAGATTAAACCTTTGATTAGACCTGCATACTATCTCAACTTGTCTTTATTCTTGCAATGTCATTTTTGCAAAATAGCATGTGCTAATAAGTATGCCTATATATTTCTGTTGCCATTCACTGCTGCTTAAATAATAGTAAAAAAAAGTATTTTGTAAAACAGCTACTTAAGTACTGAGTAACTGATTCACAGAAAACAACATTAAAATAACAGCGTTTTTGTGTCCAGTGGACTTTTGGTTAAGACCTGTTTCTTTGAGTGAAGTTACTGGCAGTGAGTAGATGGAGTATACAGAAACTTTACAGTTACAGTCGCGATAGTTTAGGATAACAATACTAAAGTAAAAGTAAAAATTTTCTTTTTCTTCAAAAAGCTACTCAAGTAAATTTGATTGAGTAAATACAGTGAAGTGGCGGTGGATTTTCTGTTACTGGTGATATTTTGCCTTCTGATTTGATAAACGGGATCATAAACAAAACAGTAGTCTATTCTGTGGTTCCTCTGACGCAACGTACGTGACACATCAACACGACATTCTACACTGTTTGGATTAAAAGCTAATATTTGAAGCCAGGTACTTGGATTTGTGTAACAAAGGCCCCTTTTCAAAGGCTTTTATTGGGTGTGTACCTTTACCAAACACAGGTGACAACACGGGACGTTTTCAGCCGTTACCTACAGGTGAACTATTCCTGGTAGTGAAGACGAAAAACAGCCTCTTACCTGCTTTAGTTGTTTCTGTGTGTCTTCGTTCTCCATTTACGAACAGATTAAAGTAAATCCTGTTGCTAGTCGGAGTTCAGTGAAGTTTAACACTTTTCATAGCCCCGCCCACTTGGTTCTTTTCTCCACTTGTAAACTGAGGCATGCAAAGCCAGGAAGTATTTGCATATTAGACAGAAAAGAAGACTTCCCCTTTCCCCACACCTTCCAGTTACACTTTGATTTTTTTCCAGGAGGTTTTTTCATGCTGTTCCCCCCCAGGTAGTTCATTAACCAGGTCTACGGGAAAATAGACCTTTGCTTCTGCAAATTCATTTAGCATTTAGGTAAGCACAAAGCAACATATTCCAATTGAAGAACAATCTAGATGGAAAATGTTAATCAACAACAACAACAACAACAATAATAATAATAATAATAAAGCTTTATTATTATTAAGGTTATTCTTTCAAGGCCTCCTGTCAGTAACAGATTGTATTATGAAGTTTATTAAATGAATGGTGTCACCTAGTGGTTGAAACTCACCATAACAATCCACAGACTGCAAGACCAATAGTAAAACGTAAGCTCCTGCAGGAAATATTTAGAAATAAACACATTACTCTAAAGTAAATTAAGTATAAAATCAATTTAATATGCAACTCTTGACCTTTTCATCATTTATATTTGTCTTCACGACATCATCATTTTATCTCTATTATTTATAACATACAGTGTAGACACCACTCTGGTAAAATTTATGCGTTATAATGTGTTTTGCATTTACATTTAAATTAATAATAATCACACATTTTAAAATTGAAGTACATGACCACATTTTATATTTAATTACTCTGAAATTTATTCAAAATAATTTAAAAAATTTATTTGGTTCATTAAAATTTGTTTTTATGATTTGTCAGTGGCCATTCATCAATGGATTTTATAGATCAATATTACCTTTCAACTTCCGTTGAGGTAAAATAACAGCATCAATAAAACACTGTTAGAATTTGAAATTACAAATTTGAAAATAGAAATAAGGATTAATTATATAAAGTCTAAAGAAGACTGCAATTTTCTCATATTAGTTGTTGCAGTAGCAGTAGTTGCTGTTACTGATTTATGCTTTAACAGCTCATAATCTTCTATTATACTAATTGCCCAGTAGATGCCAGCCTTGCTTCATGGCTTCACACTACAATCCTCTGTGCTCTGACTTTTAAAACAATAACCAGTGCTTGCCTGCAAGCAGCTCAGGGTCTCGTACACTGATGGATAAATTGTGAAGTGTTCTGCACTGTGTGTGTGAGTGTGTGTTCTGTAAACCACCCGTTGTGTGCAGGGTTAATGGCATGGTTGAGTTGGACTCGCACTGCATGGAGCTGGTTAATGGCACACACTGAGTTGAGTTCCGGAGAGTGGAGAAAGTAATCAGGGCCAGTTGCCAGGCTGTTGCCTTCTCTGAGGCCTCAAACTGCTGGTCCCAGGTGTCTGTAAGGCCTGATGTTACCACGGGGCAATGAGCTGCAGACAGCATCCATGAATTGGAGCTTGCACAAATGCACGCTCAAACAGATGTGTTTCCATCACCTCAAGAGGAAAAACAACACTGACTTACATTCTTTATCTGAAGGCCTAACCTAATCATAACCCCTCAGAGCCTAATCCTAACCTTAAACTAATTTACACAACAATACAGCCTAAAGTGAATAAAATAATATAAATTGATAAATGCTCTGCTTTAAGGAAATTGATCGCATATGGCCATACATGTGGGAGACCTTCCAACAGCATTACAGTATGAAGAAACATCTGTTCTGTGACATTTTGCAGGAAGGACACTTGTTTACCATTTTATTGAATTCAATCTCTAAAAGCATTGCATAGATGTGATTGAGTGCATTGTTTTGTAATTTATGTCTAGATTACATTAGGAAGCATTATTGGCATCAGGAAAACTATTGTCCAGAAATGCAAATCTTGAACCTTGCTCAGAATCCAAAAGCCCAAAATTGGATGAGCTTCGCACAGACTGGGCTTTGTGAACATTAAACACTTTTTTCCCTTAACATCTTGAGGGAAGCAATGCCCTGCTCAAATGCATATCTTTTCCTCCCAGGCAGGTGTTGTTTGGCAAGGCTTGTTAAACCTGAGACCGTTGATCAAATATTCAGCCAGACTCATTGTGCTGCTGAGAGCTTTTGGATGCGGCTGGGATAACGCCATGGAGATAAAAAAAAAAGCAGCTTTGTAGTTCCTCTGAGCTGGAGTCCCTTTGCTTTTCCTTTTAAAGCCTACCCAGGTCAGCTGTCTGTCAGAAAAATTAATTTTTGTATGATTTCTTTAAAAAGATCTAAAGTAAAGAAAGCCAGCCTTTAACTGAAGTAATCCATCTTGCACCAATAGTGTCAGAGTGATTCACGGTTTCCAATTTAGCTGCAGTTTGAATCTAAAGTAAATCAGGCAGGACGGCTCTACCCTTTGTGCTGCTGGACGACAAACTCTCAGTGACAAGAGCTTTCAAATGAACACATCCCCACATTCATCTTACTCATTTATTACCAAAGACAGCTGGTTACTTGTCCTACACAGAACTGCGAGTAAAGACCTCCTGTCTTTGTGTGTAAGTGTAGAAAAAGTGAAAAAGCTTTTCCTCTGACTAGGTGGCTACAGTGCTGAAGGAAAATTGGAAAAAAGAGCAATAGATCTGAGAGGGCCGAGACTGTGACTCTAGGATTAATTAGATTTGCTTTGATTAGTGACAACTAAATTCCCAAAGCAGCATGGGAGCAGACAATTGTAGAGAAGAAGTCGCTTAATGGACAACTGCCAAGAGGAGGGAGGAAAGTATTAGATTCATTTCAAGTTCATAAATTAGTTGTTTTATTTTTTTTAATTGCTGAGGTTTGTTAACCATGTATTTGGTTCATAATTAATTATTCTTTTAAGCCATCTTTCTACAAATTAGGTCTCAGACTTCATAAAGAAGATTTGTTGAGTTAATTTAGTTATATTTTAAACAGCTGGTTGCTATCATGTCAGTTCAAATCCATTTTTCTCAATTTACAGGAAAAACACAAACATAAGAAACAATATTTTCACATGCAATTGACATACTTTGGCCAGTCTAAAAGACAAAGTAACAGAAATTATATAAAACATTACTTTATTTAACTGCAGATGAGTGCTGTTAGGAATCACAAATAAAAAAATAAAACCATGCCTCCAAAAGTTGAATATAAAACCAAGGATATTATATTGAAATCCCACTTGTGGTGCCTTGAATAAACAATAATAACTACTGACACACAATCATATTGTCATATTGATAATAGAACAGTTTATATCAAAGCATGTTCATTTGTTAGAATGATGCAACGTCCACTTAAAAATTCATTGGAGATTATGTGGCAAGACTTGACAATTTTTAGTCATGCACACTCTCCATCCAATCTGAAACAGTATTGAATGTTTTTTAAAATATATGTAAATGTGGTTAGGCTTCAATTAAAATTTTAAATATTTTCATAATATAGCTGCATAAATAATTATACCCCAGTTTCTTTTTTTTTGTAAAACTATTGAAAATAATGTATAGTCCTGCACTTATGGATAACTAGACTGTTAGCTTAATTATATATTGCTGTTCGTTTAGCTTTTTATACATTTGATCAATTCTAAAAATGAAGTAATATATAGTAGTTTTTCATATTGAAATAATTTGGTTAAGCAATATTTAAGCACAGAGGTTTGATCTGGAATCTGTATTTCCGTGGACCTCTAGATTCTATCTATGATGTGTCACAGAGCACATAATTGCTCTAGACACAGTCATGTGTCTCATGACTGTGCAGTTAAACATAACTGCTTAATTCAAATTTGAAGCAATTATGCTTACATAGAAAAATCAAGCTGCAAAGATACCAGTACTTTATTCATTGCTCCATCACTTTACTGCAGCAGACATTCACTGAGAACTCGATGCACTGCATATTCTGAAACCTGAACCTGGAGAGAAACGTATTTCTTGAAAAATGTTATGAAAACAATATGAAAAATAAATAAAAGGGTGTGTGTATATTTCCCCCTGAAAATTTAGTGAATCAGATTATGGCTGAAAAAATTATTTTCAGTTTGAATCTTATTTCTAAGATATTTTCTTAGCCAACAAAAATTACATTGTTGGGTGAGATGAGAACTTTTAAACAGATTGAAAGGTTGTTGCCTTCTAGATGTTATTAGCTTGTTTCATCTGCCTCCTAGTGGCATAAATCAGTTATGGCAGGTTATTAATGAAATTAACCTAAGTTTCTTTTCATTAACTTCCTGTCTTATCAGAAAATTACACACAGCAAAGCACAAATTTTGTTATGGAGATAGCTATGGCAATTTGCACAAATAAATGAAGGGAATTTTAGCAGGTTTCCCCAGAGAAAATATGTGTTTTATAACAAAACCCTAAAAGCCATGCAAATGCACATTTCTCCATATGAGATAAATATGCTCCAGGCAGCCATAGATCATTTAAAGATAATTTTGGATATGTGTTCCCAATCCCAGTGCAACTGAGGCCTGTGCAGGTGTAACCTCAGCATGAAACCTCATTCAGCAGCACCGGCAAATGTTCTGATTAATTGTTCCTGTCAGTTCAGGTCATTTAGTCCTGTGTGATACTCGGCGTATTACTCATATCTGGTCCAACAAAATGCATGAGCTCTCGCTGATGCACGTGGTTACACAAGTAAACAAAGGTGCAGAAGTCCAGCACACAAAGGTACACAAGCAAAAAAAAGAAAAACAGGAAAAAAACCTTTTCAGTGTTCTAGCAATTCATGCTCAGGCAGTCAGGCAACGCTCCAAGGTATTCATTACTATTGATGTCAGAATCCACAACAAGAAGTGATGGCTGAACCTCCTGCAGTCTGTACTGCTTAAAGTCGAGCTCCTCTCCCCCAGCTGTTGCTCTCTGTCTTCACTTAGGAGGGTGAGACTGTGATGATTAATGCACTCTCTGCTGGGATGTAAGAAAAAAACAAAAAAGGTAGAGTTTCTGCTGAAGTGCTCCACTCATGTTGCGGTGAATCAAAATCTTCACTATTGAGCAATGCTGAAAAATAACTGCATCAAAATTGAAAATCGTAACGGTCTCGCACTTTTCCACGGGTGTGCCACTGTTGCTGCTGAAGATGGATTAACCCGATGCCTGTTTGCTCTCAGGGTTGTCAGGGTATGCAGTGCTGCTTCTCCAGTCCCAGCTTTTGACTTCAACCAGTCTTTATCAATCAAATAGGCTGTGGCCTGTGGGAGAAGAGACAACACACTGCATCACGATGTTTGCTTTATCACTGTGGCAGAGGCAAAATAAACAGCAACGGAGCATGTAAGGGTTTTATTTATGAGACTCTTTCTCTTTGTGCTGAATAAAAATGGTAACGCAGTTACATGGTGTGACAGCTACTCTCTATTCTTGCATTCTCTGAGTGATTTCTTTGATGTTTGTTCACCTCGGGGCTCCTGTTCTTGCTGACAATGCTCAGAATTGTGGTATGAGCTGTGTACTGGTAACATTAACTTGATTTGCCTCGGTGGAGGTGCTGAACGCTGGAGATAGTGCTGAGCTTAGTGAGTGGAGCTCTGCGGTATTTCATTGTACTCTGTGTTTACCTCTTCACAAACTGCAGGATGTATTGGGGCTTTTGTAGCTTTGTTATTAAAATAAAAAGACCCTAACAGATTGAAACAGATATAAAATTTGTATTGTATTGTGGAATTTGACACAAGTCAAGTCAAATTCTGGCTTTTGAGCATTTTTTAAAAAGAATAAAAATGTGCTGACTCGTAGATAGTTGTGCTTCACATAAAGGAGTGGCAAAGATCTTTTTAAAAGTATTTAAATCAATCCAACAGGCTGGGAGGTTGTACATTTTCTTCCTATACTGTATTATAATTCAACACTGCATCCTATTGTAAACATCTGAGACAGCATCCCCCTTCTCTCTTGGTAGAGATGCCAAACTAAGAAATCCACAATTTTTTTGTTTATCTTGCTAACAAACAAATAAACTGGAGTAGTCACATTTTCCCTTAAATGAATGATGTAACCAGCAGCCTGATTTCATGCGACGGAGCCCGGTAGTAAATGTCACAGTTTTCCCAATTCTATGCGAGACTCTGAAGCAGTTGCAAACAACATCATGGTTATTTTCTCACACTTTTCTGCAGAGCCACAAAAAAAAGGTACAGCTGCATTTAAAAGCTGCTTTGTGCTCCACATGAGGGTTCCTACAATGCCTTGCAAAACCACTTTCACATTTTGTTACATTATTATATGTAAAATTTTAAGTGGAGTGCTGATGCAACTGAACCATTGTGAATTGGAAGGGAAGGATACACAGCTTTCTAAAATTTTCACAGAAAAACTCTTTTCAAACTGAATTCAGATCCTCTGAGCCAATGTGTCAGCGTCGCCTTTTATTGCAATTATGGCTGCAAGTCTTTTGGCATAACTAGCTTCCATCTTTGCATGGCTAGAGATGGACTTTTTCATAAGTGCTTTTGCATAAAATTCTTTATTATAAAACCCATGAAGAAACAATGTGATGTGGTCACATCAAATGGGGCTGTTTTTCTTGTTCTAGCTTGAATAAATTATGTCAACATTTAAGAGCCTTTAGCAGCTGCAGAACAACACAGCAGAGAATAAAACAGAAGGAGATTTTGTTTGAGATTGTTTGGTGGAAGCTGGTATTTCTCATTCAGTTTGTAATGTTTCTCAGTGGACTGAAGTTTCAGAATAGTGGTATGCAAAAAGAGGAAGAGAAACAGGTTGGCCTCGTCTAGTCAGATTAATCAAGTTGAATTAGAGAGAAGAATGCTCATCTATTCTTGTGTTTATGTGTTTTTTTTAATGTTTTTTTAATGTGTTTTTAATGTTCAAAGAGTGTTTATTACTTCATGGATTGATTGAAGTGGCAAAACTGGAGAATATATCCCACATGTATTTGTTCACCAGTGACAATGAGTTCAATCTTGTTTAAAATTGTTTTTTCAATAACGATCAATAATGATAAAAAATAATAAGTATTTACTTCATGCTTAACTTTGAAACATCTTTTATGGATCATAACTCATTTCTTAAATTTTTATGGTTTTGAAAAGAATACGGTCACATCCTATAATGAAGTAGGATATGTATTTAATTTTTAAAACAAAATTTCACAATATTGAGAAGCTTTGAGTTTATGGTACAAATTACTATGAAAATCTGTTTATGGTAACCTTAAATAAAACTTGTTGAGGAGGATGTTTATGTGAATATACATTATTGGATAGATACATTTTCTAAGAAATGCTTTAATGAGTTAAGCTTTTAAGTTAAAAACAAAAAATATATAAAACTAAGACTTAGTGGTTTAGACAAAGTTATAGAGTTGGTTTTATGTTAATCATTGCCAAGTAGCTTGATCATTCTCAAAGGATACACCCAAAGTTCAAACATGTTAAATTAATTGGTTACTGTATTATTTAACCCTATGTGTTTGTGATAAGCTGTTCAGGTTGCCATGTTTCACCAACTGACAACATGAGCTCAGCACCAGCAAACCTTCAACCATATGTGAATTAAGACGGCAAGAAAAAGAGTGGAAGGATGAATTTCTGATTGTACAATGAGAAATCAAAGCATTACCCCAAAGCAGTCATGATTAAATGTATTTCTTGATTAAATGTAATTTACTCTGTTACTCCTACTTACTAATCAATTTTGATTTTTTTTTTTTTTCCATTATAGTTATTATTTTTTGTCATTGTTTTTAAAAACATCAGACTTACAGTGTCTCTGCTGGTCTGTCTCACGTTTAAACATAAAAATTCTCCCTCACATTTACCGACAGCACAACAATGCAACATACTTCTTTCTTGAACACAGCCAGTATTGCTCTATATAATCACAAATGTGACTTAGGATTTTGATTGCTGCAGGACAAACACTGAAGATGTGGGTTCACTCATGCTGGTAAAGGCTAAAGTGCTTTAAGGGGTGTTGGAGAAAGAAATAGAGCTGTTGTGGGGACTTTGCTCTTCTTTTGGCCACTTATGCCCATAGGGTCATTAGGAGGGTGCTGACAGCGTTTGTGCTACACTCTGTATGTGTGGGCATTAGTTTTGCTGTCACTAACAACAGAAGGGAACAGAACTGTTGCCATTAGCTGTTGGATTTTCTGATTTGCACTCAGTGGGAGTAGGTTCTGAGGAGCCAAGCTGCCAAATGGTAGAGATAACAGACAGTACAGGCCTTGTGCCCCTGTTTTGTCCTCCATGACTGAACTCAGTTTTTTGAAGCATTCAGTAAAGATTATGTTTGTGTTAATAATTTTACTGGTTTCCTGTGTTTTCCAGAGAGAAGCATTAATATGAAAGAAGACAAGAAAATAAGAAGGACAAACAACACCATGCCTGTAATACATTTCTATTTTTTTCTTTACAATTTTGCTTAAATGCAGAACTTATCAAAATAGCTGGTGAGAGATTATCCGCCCCATCATTTATTTCCCCATGTGTCCAGAAAACACAAAAATAACTATGAGTCAGTAAAACAAGAAACAAACAAAATTTGTAGTTGCAATGAAAACACAAAATTACTATTTAAAGAATAAATAAATAATTTTCTGTTTGCTGTACAATTCTGTGCCTGAACCATATGGCTTCTCTATGATTTGCTTCCACCTTTCCAAGGAAACACAACAAATATAAACATAAAGAAACAGTTTAGCGCTTAGATTTAGATTGGTGGATGGACAGATGGGAATACATAATGGAGATGAACACACAGTATTTTATTGCACAGAACGGGACTGTGGAAGTATTCTTATAAATAAGCATTGCCCCACTTGTTATGATGAATGAATATCTGTAGAAACGACACAAGGCTCTGTAATAGCTCCATTCAGAGTTTCCCCCAAAAGACTAATACCACCTTACACCCTCCCTTGCACACTACAATCATGTTTCTTCAGTATCTGTGCTTTGGGGGCCATAGTGTGCGATTCTGATGAAGTCTAAATCACTTACATCATCCTCAGAGGACAAGGTTTAAACCATTTAGAGAGAATGATGCTTCATTTTTTTTCCCTGCGCCGAGTTGTTTTCCAACAGTTTACAGAGCTTTTAAACCCACACCAGGCTTTGTTTTCCTCTCTTCGGTGGCGTGAAAAAATGTAATTCTTCCTTATCGTGACCCAAACATGCAGCTGTTCATCCAAAAGCTGCCAGTTTTTATTTGTTCGGCTTCAGTCTGCTTGTCTGCCACATGACGAGAATAGCTGAAACAGAATCTTTGGTTAGGCAAAGGTTGAAATTCAATGTTTTTTTACCCTCCAATAAATGTTATTAGCATACAATAGTATTCATGTTATGTTGTGTTTTCACTCTGGGGCTTAATAGGGTAATCATTTCTTGTCATTTCATTGCCAAGAACTTTAATGGAATTTCTGTATAATTGCAAAAATGCTAATGGGAATCGGGGCTTTTGGAATGTAAAATTGCAGAAAACAAATATTATGAGGGAAGATAAATTACTGAAAGCGATAGAATTATTAATGTAAATGATAAGAATAAAAAGGGAGCTGCAAGATAATGGGCTACTTTCAACCAAAGAAGAATGTGTCACGCAACGTGCTTTTTGTAAAAGTATGAATACTCCTTGTACTTTTTACGTATTTGCCACATGGAAACCTCAAAATTTGACATACTTTAGAGGGATATTTTTTTATTACAGACAACAAAAAAATAATTATTAATTGTGAATGAGTAAGTACAAATCTGAAAGGTGTGACTCAACCCCTTTTACTATTATATTTGTACATATAATAAATATAAACCATTTAAATCAATCACATGGACAGTATACAAAATAAGACAGAATCTTTCGGCCTGGATGCAAAATGTTATGTGCTGCAAAATTCTATAACTTTCTGAATAACACAATGTCTCCTGTGACAAAATGGTGGGGAACCATCATTTATGTGAGATGTTTCTGGTGATGCTGGTCAAACTTGCATAACCCTGGAAGAAATTTAAATCCTGAAAGGACATTTTGATAGAGCTAACAAATTGATGTTCAAAGACACTCTTTGTCTGGTCCGATTTGGCTTAAGTTATTTTGGAAAGAAGTTTGGGAAATAGCTACATAGCTACAAAGTCATTGCCACTGTCATAAATGAATTTATAAACCGTAAAGAACATTTCTTCCCTTTTCAAAAGACATTGCTGAAGTTTGTGGCGACAAAATTAAAAACATTCAAGGGGTCTTCATACATTTTGCCAGACACTAAGTCAAAGCATTATTACATTCAGAATCTTGATATGTAAACTGACATGATGATTTAATGCTGAGTGTCAGCCATAAGCTACTTTATGGTTAGATGGGATTTGTTGCACCTAAGTCGCCTCAATCTTCTTATACAGCAGAAAACGAAGCAGGAACCGGAGACTGTTTCAATTACAGAATACATGGAAGGGACATTTCTGCAGCAGGATTGATATGTCATTTTAACAATGTCCAATTAAAAAGGGAGAATGCTTCTATTATACCTTTATTAGAATACTGTGCCTGAAACTGCACAGAAAGACATGCACCTCCTGGTTAAAGGTGAGACTCCATCAGGCGTGAAATGAGAACAGCATGCATAAAATAAGTCATTTCCCAATGGCTACCATAATTTGGTCGTTCAATTATGCTGGATGTGTATTTCTGTTCCAGTGCCAATGAAACAAGCAAAATAATAGGTTTATGGAAGTCAGATACTTCTTTCATGTGATTTATTATTTCTTAACCTTTGTAAACACTTCTAGATTGGTTTTAAAAATTAAGCTTTAGGCTTTATGACCATGAACGGCAAGAAAAATACATGTGCAATAGGAGTCATTTTTGGGATTAGAAAATGTCAGGAAAATCAATCGACTGAAGATATATAGCATACAGCATATATTTTAAGACATTAAAATGGATCAATAAAAACAATCCTGTCTTGTCTCAAAACATAAGTAGTAATTTTAAGTTTGAAATGTTTACTACACTCCAAACTTCAAACAAATATCTTTACATTTCTTCTTATTTTCTTTATTGAACGGTGCAAATCAGAGCCACGAGTCATATAATATATTTTAATAAAATTCTAAACAAAAGTACGCTAAGATGAAATCAAGCATTTCATCATCTAATTAGATAATAAACAGATGATTTATTGAAAAACACATGTTCACAGATACAAACCAATACGGAGAAAGACATCAGCTTTAACTAGTTTATTTTTCCGGTTACCTACAAACGTTTGTCATATTCTGGAATATGACAAATATTCTAGAATATTTGCTCATAACAGTTGATCTTGTAATGAGCAAAAACAGAAACTAAGAAAGAAAATGTTGAAATACAGTAACACCAAACCACAGTCTAAAAATAATTTGATAATCTTCCAAGAAAAGCACAATGAAAATTAAGCAGTAATACAGGATTTTAAAAAAACTAAAAAGATTGGTTCCTCTGACCTGAACTTGCATCCAATTTAGAACCATTCATTATTCTAACTTTAAGGAGATGAAGAATCAGATACCCAAATAAATTATCATCTGAACAGATTGTCAACAAATATGTTCAGATGATAACAAGATGAGTTGTTCAGTTTCAAATCAATAAAACTGTCAAATATTAATAAATAAAACCAACCCCTAGTCAAATATTGCTAACAGAAAATTATAATATATTTAAATTAGAAATAAAAAAATAAAAACTAAATGATATTAAATGAACCACACTCAATGTTCACCCTAAAACATAAAAAACGTAGGTGGCAAAATCCAATTAGATAATAAACACCAGAAAACCCTCATTTCACTTTACAGCGCCGATCTGTTTCTTGCATGTTTGCAAATAGTTGCTGTGACTCTTTTAATTCCTACAAATGGCAGTATACTCTTTCTAAGCTGAAAGAAAATGGAGTACTAGTTTACAAGTTTACATAAAAATGAACTGTGTTGCCTATCTGCCATGCAACTGGCATGGCATAAAAGGAATACTTATGCAAAAAGAAATGGCCTGCAGGTTCTCAGCCCTGACCCAGTTCAGACTTTGCGGGAGGCGAGAAAGCTCTTCATAGCCTCTCTGCTTCTCAAGTACAGTGGAATTGATGGAATACATTACTGGCTATATGGACTATGACCTGACACATAAATCAGTGGCAATGAATATGTGCCTGACAAATCTAGAAGAGATGGGTAAAAAATGCTGTTAGTTCCCAAGTGACAAAGCTGCTTAAAAGCTCAAGTGCTTAACAATACGGTAAAATATACAGGCTGATTGAATCTGCACACTCCCACTCCACCAGCTTCCTCCTCCAGCGACTACACTGGACCTAATTATCTCATGTAAGCAGCAGCCGGTGGATCAGCCGCATGTGAATGCTCAAACCTGCTTGCTATTATTCACAATTCAGACCTGAGCAGCTCCCGCATTTTTTTTCCCTCTGCATTAAGTCCCTCTTCCATTTTTCAAAGAGTATAATTGTCTTGACATGCTCATCATGCACAGAATGAAATGTTGATTCCACCTTAATTACCTTCCCCAGGGGTCATCGCTTTGACTTCTGCAGAAATAAATAAAGGATCAGCTGCCTTTTCACGAATGAGTCTCACAACGTGAGTCACCTGCTGTGCTATTTTAGGTCAAGGTCCAAATGAAAGCTTCGTCCACCATAATTAAACAAGCCACTCTGACAGATTTCACCAATTAGCGTTCAAAACGCTCAGATCTGACTGAATCAAAATCTCATTGTGCTGTTTGAAAGTCATTCTCGGAGTCAGGGTCATCCTGGTTAAATGAAATTTGGAATAAATGAAGTGAGGTAATTGAGAATGTTAAAAGGGCCAGTTTGTAACCAAAGATATTGTCTGAGCAGAACTTGATTAGTTTCTGGGTAGTTATGTTACTTTCAGTTTTAATGAGAATCGATAGAAATGACAGAGTGATCCCCTCAGAACAAAGACAGAAAGAGCAGGAACATCTAATTCTTGTTTGCCCCATTCTGGTCATTGTTCCACTTACATCTTACACCAAAGCATCAACAATACCTTTATGCTTTATTTTAATATTGAAGAGTTATATTGCTATTTTCCTTTTT
Organism: Phalloptychus januarius; assembly: GCA_902982915.1. Lineage (NCBI taxonomy): Eukaryota > Metazoa > Chordata > Actinopteri > Cyprinodontiformes > Poeciliidae > Phalloptychus > Phalloptychus januarius. The sequence goes on along the minus strand of CADWAE010000483.1, from coordinate 2,749,572 downwards.
GCATAAATCCAATTTACTACCATTCAGATTAAATTTGAAGTCAAACTGTGAAAATTGTTTTGTGTTTGGACCCAGTTACGCCTCACTTACTGCAGACAGTCAAGTTCACTGTACTGCACGTTTCAAAGGCAATCTCTGGTGTTTGTATCAAAGCCTCCATGCTTTACTGAATTTCGGATGAGTCGCTTCTCTGTGTTTTGACTTCCAAGAACAACAGCGGCGACAAACACGATTATATTGACTTTCTCTGGAATCTGGTGGGTGTCGGAATGGCTGAGTGACTTTGAATGAAATTAAAGTAAAGCGTTGTGCAGGGGTATCCAAACTCATGTGAGAATATAGGTATTAAGAAATGTCTCTAAGATGGAAAATTTGTTTATGTGTGTATTTTTAATACTGTCAGGGAAAAACTCTGCGTCAGTTTTAGGGGTCTTAAAATCAAGATACATTAGAATGATCTGGGCCTGCATGCATAGGGAGTTTCAGAGTCCTCTCAAAGAGCTCCTATTTCAGTCTAAAAGTTTATGAAGACGAGTCCTAGTTTAAACGTGATTCAGCCAGCTGCTGAGAGTCAGTCTGAGAGAGGAGTCAACATAATTTCCTATCTGGTTGACACCGTTGCTAGTTGTGATACTGTCAACTAAAGACTCTGACTTGTTCTTCATCGGTGGTCCCATCTGATAATGATCAAGTGATGAAACATGAAGCACAGAAAACTTTTTTTTTTTTTTACTTTCTCCCTTATATCTTATGGAAGTAGCAAATGCACATAATTTTTGCATACACCTGTTATCTGTTTGTTATTTCGTTGCTTATTAAACAATTGCAGTGTGAAATTAGTGACACACTTTTATACACCTGAGGTCATAAATATTTTGCAGCATGTAAAGAGAAAGATATTTTTATGTCCTAATTCATAAAACCCTTCAACTGAAACACACTTTTAACATGAATAGTTTTTTAACCACTTTAAATTGTGGTTAATATGTCAAACCCTTTGCACAGTAGCACAGTTATTATTACTGTTGCCTGGTAGCAAGAAAGTTATTTGTTCAAATTAAGGCCTGGGGTTTTTCGACATGGGGTTTGCATACTGTCCCTGTGCAATCAATGCCCAACACTAGGTACTCTATCGGGTCAGTGAACTGTTGTTTTACCCACATGCACTCAGTGCATGAGTTTAACTTCATGCACTGATGGCTGGACATTCTCCTTCAGGATTTGTTGCTACAGAACAGAATTCATGTTTCCATCAATTACAGCAGGTCATTCAGGTCCTGAAACAATCAGACTGTCACACTTTCACTGTCATGTTTGACTGTAGGTGTAATCTTTTTCTGAAATGCTGTGTTGGTTTTACAGAATTAAAGGGACACGCTCCTTCCAAAAAGTGTAATTTCTCTTTTATCCCCTCACATTATATTTCCCCAAATGTCTTGGAGATCATAAAGATGTTTTTGACAAAAATGAGACTGGCCTTTGTATTCCCTTGGTCAGCAGTAGTTTTCCTTTTAGAACTCCCATTGAGGCAATTTCTGCCAAGTCTCTTTCTTATTGTTGAATCATATACACTGACCTTAACTGAGACAAGTGAGGCCTGCAGTGCTTTAGATATTTTTCAGTTTTTTTCTGATCTCTTGTCTGCATTATCACTGCACTTTATGGTGGCAGGTGGGCGATTACTTTTTCATAAACATACAGGTTGTTTTGAACTAATTTTTACCTTAATAAATTAAATTCAACTTTTAAAATCTTTTTTTTTCTTCACAGCAATGAGACTATGTTTGGTTCAAAAGTATCGACATAAAATGTATTAACAACATTTTGGATGCAAATGGTGTAAGACAATTTAAACAACAGAAAAGGACTCGTAGTTATTATTTCAAAACATTTTCAGCCACTTGTCCATCCAAACTACAATGATTTATAAAGACATACTGCGTGCCACCAACATGATCTTGACCTTTTTAACAACTCCGTCAGATGTGGAGTATTTTTTTTTTTTAAAGAAAAGAGGAAACGCTACTGAGACATATGAAGCAAAGAGACCAACCCCACCTGCTGACTGGTGCTGCTTCCAAAGTGAAGACAGAGAGCAGGGGGCGAATATGGCCCCAAGACTAAGGGTCTGTCACAGAGTAGCCAATGCCAGACTGATTTCACGCTTGATGTCCCCAAGAGAGAAGAAAGATGTGTTATTATTGCCTGCAGGTGCATTCCCCACCAACAGGGGTCGCTCTGACTTAAGCACACAAAAACACAAGCATGTGGGGGTGGGAAAAATGATGACATTAGGGTGAAAAGGGTAATCACGATGCAATGTGGATGAAGGTGATTTTGTAGGAAAAATTACAGTTGGTGTTCAAACATGGTGGGAACGGCTTGGGAGAGGAACGCTGACATGTGGGGCAGAGTGGATCAATCCCCTCAAATTAACTGAGCAATAATCAGGAGGACGGATGCACTGGGAGATAAAAGAACGCCGACAATCGGACAGCAGGAAAATCTACACTGTGGTCCAGATTGTAAAAAAATAAAGAAAAACACAAAGAGAATAAAACAGGGAATGAGATGCAGGGACTCTAGAGGAGGATGAAAGACGGTCAGTTAATAGACTTAAAAGTTCCAGACCAGACCCCTCACTTATCGTTATAGCGATCTGATCTACAGGGAGTGAAAATAGTTGCATTAATCCATTTTTATTACTTGGTGAATGCGCCCCAACAGCTCTGACTTCTCATCAATCATTCACACTATACTTCTATTCCCCAGTAAGCTGCCCCTGTGTTCCCTTATTTTCCTCCTTCCAAATTCTCTCTTTCCCTGTCACATTCTTCTTCTATTCTGTCTGTTCTCCAATGTCAGTCCTCAGGGGCTTCGGAGCACAAGTTGAGCGATACATTAAAGATGAATGGGCATGGATCTTCCCATAGGATACTCTCTTAATTCTTTAGGGGAAGTAAAGCCTGTTCTATTGTCTGTTTACTTCTCTTTGTGTTGGTTAACAACAACATGAGTTTTCTTTGGCTGACCCTTGTGTTGGTAATTAGCAATAGCTGAACATGTATCCTGGTTAAAGATTTCATTGGAACTCAATATTTTAGCTTGTGAATCTTTTCACTTCAGAGACTTACTACATTTTTACTTAAACTGAATAAAGTCCATACTTTAGAGTGAAAACAAAGCTTTTTGAGCCCACAGTTAGCTGAAGAGCAGTGGCTTTACACATTAACTTGGAAAATATTCAAATCTGAATTTTTCCTCAGTAGTTAGTAGTCATCATGCATGGCTTTTCCTTTCTTTGAAGCAAATGATTAATAAGAAACCTGCTATTATAAAAATAATAGGTTGTGATTTTTTAATCACCTCCTGCAGTTTAAAGGCAGGCTGCTCTGTGGACACAACCACTGTTCCTCCTTCCACATTATTTCTAGCTTGTTAAAAATGATTTTTTTTCTCCCACTACAGTTAGAAAAATAATTTAACTTTAGTATAAAGGAGATGATTTTTGAATGCAAAATCATTCCACTTTCTCTTGTCTCTAACAGATGTTTGAGTGTCTGCGTTGTATTTTGGGTGATTAACCCCAGATTTTGTTTGACTAAATTTGGGTGCTCCAGATTCTTGTTTGCACTGATGTGGAATGTGGGCGCTGGCATGCCTAACAGAGATGCCTCTTCATCTATTTTTTATGTCTGCCAACCTCATGAAAAGATATTCAAGAAAAAAGGTTATAAGGAACAGTAAGTTATCACAATGAAAAGTATAACAGCATATTATTTAATGCTGTAAGACTCAATTTACCTCATTTTTACTGTGCTTCCTTCTCTTTTTCCACAAAGTTTGGGAAAGGTTGTCCAAAGTTAACCAAAGAAATTATACTTTTCATAGACTTTTCCCCATTGTTGCAGGAAGTAGTTATTCCCGATTCAATAGAATAAAAGTTTTTCCATTGTTTTACAATAGTTCTTGAGATTGCAAATTTTATTAATTCTTCCTGGCTAACAGATACTTTATCAGATGTGTTTGAATTGACTGGTTTTTATAATCCACTCCCATATTGGTGAAATTATTATATTTTTAGTCTCATTCAGATGCTCGTTGTTTTGGTGATTCTGGAAAACAATGTGAGCTGTGTAGATGATTGGTTTTAGTCGGATTAATAGAGAAGGCATCCCTCTTTGGATGGACAAAAGTTAAGAATTTGGCTGAATCTATTAAAACCTCCAAAACAGTGATAAGCCAGTGTTGAAACAACAAAATAAATACATGGATCAGACCAGAACAAAGCCATATGTATTTTAAATGTTGCTTAATCAACATAAGAACTCCTTTTTAAAAAAGGGTGAAACAATTCACCCTTTTTTAATCACGTTGATTTGTTTTCTCTTACAGAAATATGAAATCAGCAGGCTGAGGGTTTGAAGTGGCATCTATCTTTGAATCAGATTCACTGAATAGTTCTTGGCTAATTATTGGCCATAATTGCTAATTTCATCAGGCAATGTTTTTTTCTAATTGTTAATTAAAATCAATTATTTCTGACTTTATTACAATTAAATGATAAAAATGAATGTGAATGTTTCAGATTCACTTAGGTGAGATTGTATTTAAACTAAGGAGATGGAATCAAATGAACTTTGGACTCAATTATTCTGTATTTGCATATAAATTGGACCTGTTTGTCCTACACAATGCCTTGAGATGACAATTATTATGAAGTGGCGCTACATAAATAAGCTGAGTTGAATTTTTTTTAGAAAAACACCAAATCATAAAGAATGTCAGAGTCATAAAAGTGACAGAAAGCATATGGAGCCTTCAAACCCAAGTGTTTGCCTCTGTGTGTTTATGTGGTTCACTGGATTGGCTACAGCTCCCCTGTGCAAAGTTAAGCTGCTGCTAGAGCTCGCTATGTCAATATTGGTGTTTACATACACGCTCATTGACTCTCTTTGGTGCTTTTTTGGATGAGTGGATGGATATATATAATCTGGACTTATTTGGGTCACACCCAACATCCGAAGCATCTGTTTTGATGCTTTGGGTGAGGATATTTTTGTGGGGTTTGACCTGCAGCTAACACTCAAAACTCTGTTTCTAAACATAGTTTTGAGTGTTCGAGTTGCTCCGAAAGCAACTTGTTTATCAAGGAGTTTTTTTGTAATTTGTTAAAAATCAGAAATCAGAGTCTACTAGTCAGTTCTACAGTGTAAAAAATGAGATAAAGTACCCTTCAGAAGTTTGCATGCATTCATCAGCAGCATGCATAATTTTAGGCATTCAAGATTATTCAGCAGAAATATATCTCAAGTGCATTATGTTACATTTCTTTGAGATGTTTGCTAATTTAAAAAGGGACATAATTTGCATAGGCTTGGAAAAAAATATTTTAAGTACATTGATGTCCCTTAACTAATTACAGAGGAACCTTTCCATATTTGACCATTGTTCTTATTGGTTTCCTGGCAATGACTTGGATTGTACTGTAAAATTAATCAAAGTTGGGTTCTGTATCATCATTTGTAAATGAAAATAGAAAGCTTAATTAAAAGCACAGAAAAAGTAATAAAAAAAACAAAACATTGTCTGTAAAGTGAGATTCACTGTGTCTGTATAATCATTACACTACCAACAATTTGCTCTTTCCAGAAGCAATCATTGAATTCATAAAGCCAAATTTGGTGCCCAAACTGCTTTTTTTCCTCTGCAACCTGTTGCTTGTTATGAAATGTAGTGAGTTTTGCAGATGAATGCTGCACGTGACTTTCTGCTCTGACGTTTGATTCAGTTGACTATTGAGATCAGTCAAGATAGAGCACATGCCACATCAAAGCAGCCTGAGTTGCAGATGGACGTTGTGTTCCTTCATTACACATGCACTAAACCTCTTGGCTGGGATCTCACTTGCTCCTGGTGAAGGCATCCGTGGCCACTTAACCAGCTGTAGCGTGAGCCCGTTGTGACAAATAGCCAAGCACTTTTATTTCTCAAATCGCTAGAACATCATGAATAAATGCTCCTTTCAGAAGATCACTTGAAGTGTCAGAAAATTCACGCAGGCCCCCACCTCCCGCCTCGTTCCACATCTGCTCATATTTATGTCTTTATTTCTCCATTTGCTTGTCTCACTCTCTTTCTTGCTCTGTCTTACACACTTTTATACACACAGGCACAAGTTCATGTGTAAGGTTGGGATCTGGGTGCCATGACAACAGGGCACATCAAAATCCAATTAAATGGAACTTCCTCCCACTTCACCAGACCGACAAATAACTTCCTGCTGCCCCTTCTTCCCCTATGCATAAAAATAACCTCTGAATGTTTAACATATCTGCACTCTTGTAAAGACGATAAAATTATTACATCAAATTAAACTCGTGGGAAAAATAAGAAGTCCAAGTACGGTCATAATGAACAAGAAGCGACCTATAGCATGATTGATATTTCTCTGGGCATAGTGCTGCCATATGTGAAATGAATACAGAGTGAATTTCAACCAACAGCTACTTACTATGAATGTTCATGCCCTTAAAGTGCCTGTGCATTTTAAACACAGTTCTGTGTTTGGAAAATGGATGAAAACATTTTTTATTTTGGTAATGCAGCCTAAAATATGAAGCTCATACATTTTTTAATGAAGTATACATAGAGTGATATTTTCATGGTATTACTTTTGTTAATTTTGAAATAAAGGCTTAAACCCCAAATTATGTTTATCTGAACATTTGAATATACACCAAAGTAAAAACCACATGTAGAAAACAGGCGTTTCAGCCTAGTGAAAGATAACCAGGGACTGGACAGCACACACACTCAATACCTTGTGAGTGCCTTTATAGTAGGCTGTAAGGCAGTGAGAGCAGTGGCTCTGCTGCATGGTATTACCGTAAAGGTACAGGATGGTTCAATAGTGGCCTTCAGCTCATCTGCATTATTTGGCCTCTTGACTTCATTCCTCAGAATATCTTTTGGGTTAAGGTCAGACGTGTTGTCTGGGTTGTCAAGCTCAGGTTGTCAAGCAGTGGTACAATTGCAATTAAATAAGGTATTGCTATAGCCTTTGGTAGTAGACAGGTGTTACGTCCTGCTCGAAAATAAAAGTTTTTCTGCAGAGGAAAGCATGAAGCAGCCAAACATTTCTCGGTAGACAGATCTGATGGCTTTGAATCTGTAATGTGTATAATTATGGTATAAAAAGTCCAAATATGGTTATAAAGACCATACTTGGACTGTGGTACTGTGTATTGTAGATTGGTAAACCATATTTCAGTGGATTTCCAAAATTAATAAACATCTTAGATGATTTTCTTAGCTAATAAAACACACCTGTACAGCTATTGTTAGTCATCACATTGGCATGCAATGTCCAACTTATATTTTATATTCTTAAGACCTGGATTTACAGAACTTTGCAGAACCATACAGCCGTGAAGACATCTGGTGCTATATTTCCATACCGTGTTAAAGACAGTGGGTGTCATCAATCACTCCCACCCCTACATTGACGCTGCCAAGCCCCCAGATAGATGCAGAGAAATCGGCAAGACAGAAAACAGAGCTCCCTCCCTCCAGAGAGAGGCAGCTTACATGTTACGCCTTCAAGAGGTGGGACTGGTAATGTCCCTCAAGGGCTTCCTTCCTGCTGTGCTTGTTGGCTAATGGGAGGTTTAGAGGGGACAGAATGCCACTGCAAGACAAAGCGCATGATTTTCAATATCACATTAGCCCCATTACAAGCTTTAAGAGGCCTGCCACTGCAGATTGAGAGGCCAGGTCCACCACCACAATTAGAAAGAAAATAATTAACAATTAGCCTGCTCATTAGAAATAAACAAGAGGTATCGCAGAGGAAACTTTTCCGCTGCTGTGGACCCATTTGTGTAATGGGGGAGAGCGCAGATATTCCCTTCAAAATAGCGAGCAGCTCTCCATGCGCTGATGAGTGTTCATAGCCCACGGGGCTCAGCAGGGTTTGTGCTTCCTACACCATGCTGCCCAAACCCACGCACTCTCGTCTGAGCAGAGAGAGGAGAGAGAGCGAGGTCGTCCGTTTCTGTTTAAACATCCTTTTTGCTTGTTGCACCACTCATGCTCCACAGCTTTGGACAGACACCGAATTTTAAACACTTCTTGCATTTAGACATTTTAAAAAGGCATCTTCCTGCTGCTCACAGGACACTGTTCAACTCCTCAGTTGTGCTTAAGCTTGCTGTCCATTGGTTGTCGAATGTTGACTCAGAGCGACTTTTACAAATTGTAAAATAAATCAGAAGACACCAGAGAAAACACACTTGATAAAATCCTCTGACAATTGAATGATAAATTCACTGGCCCATACCTGAGTGTTCTTTGAATTGCCTAGGGGTTATTGCTGTGTACTTTATCCACGGATGGTCATTCATCACCTGAGCGCGGCATCAGCCACAGTCTCTCATTCACACGTGGAAAAGAAACGGCAGAAAAGCAAGGAGGCAGATATTTTTGCAGTGCAAGGAAAAGTGTATCCAACAATCTAAAGCAAACTGCTGCTTTATATATTTTGATATATGTTGGTATAACAATCAATGTTTCCTGGGTTTGAAAGTTCAAAAATGTAGCATATTTGTGGAACATCACTTCCTATCACCTTTCTGAGGCACAAAGTGTGCAGAGTTTAGTGTACATTACTTTTCCACATGCAGAATATAATACATTTGAACAAAATTTAAATGCTAATTTATTTAGTTTGGAAAATTTAACTGAATTATTGAGATTTATCATACGCAGAATGATATATTTCATTATAAGTGTGTTTTAATTATTCTAGCCTACAACTAGTGAAAACCCAAAATTTATTTTGTCAGGAAATTTAATTACTTGGTAATAGTAAGTAATAACAGCCTTTAGCTCCTCATGATATTCCATTTATATTGCTTTTTCTCATCAATGTTTGTGTAACATTTTCATTCTTCATACAGTTTTCCGAGTATTTTGACTATCTACAGTTTGTGACTAAAAGTCTTGTCTCATTTATTTTAATTGTTTCAGAGTCATGCTGATGTTTAGGTAGAGCTTCTTACTTTGTTTTTTGTTTGTCTTTAGAAAAATACCTTTTATTTGGGCACAGTATGTAAGTAAGTCGATTATGTTAATCAATCCTATAAAATAGGTGTGATAATTACATTTTGCTATAAAATATTACAGAAGCTCATGGTCATAAACAGAAAAGTATTGCATCGAAAAGAAACTTAGGAAATACTTGTTATGGACCTTTGGCCTCATATTTTAATCTTTAGACATGATCTATAGTCTAAAGTAAGAAGACAGCTGTGTGACTTAAATAAATAATACATTGCTATAGGAGGTTAATCACTTCTGCTTCACAAGACTTTTTGTTAAATTAAACTGTTTAGTATTATTATAAGATTACATTTTGTTCATTATTAAATTCCAATATAATCATAATCAAGTTTTCTTTCTTTTAAATGAATTTGAATAACAAAATCTTCAATTTGATTAAACACAGCCTGCACACTACCTAACAGCACATATAATGTAGTGATTGTTGACACAGGACTACAGATCTGTTGTGAGTGTTTTAATCCTAGGTGTGAGTTTTCACCTCGCAGTGTGACCACCCACTTCTTCTGGCACAGATAGTGGGTGTGAACGTACATGCAGAATCACAGACAATGTGCTTTTGTTGTTTTTCTTCTTGTGCTCCTGAGAACAACTTCAAGAACGTCTCTCTGTCACTTACCTCAGTGCAGCAACATTGCGATCCATCACACCCTTTTCTTGGAAAAATTCCCAAACACTGGGAAGTCTCTAAGATAAGAAAAAAAAATCATACATATTCATAAACCTGGCTGGATGCGACTCCATAAAGCCTCATTACACATTCGTATGCAGAGACTTTCTTATGTGCACAAGTTAAAGTTGCTGATAGCTTTGTAGTGTGAAAGATGTTGAATTTTAATAGAGACATACCAAGATAATTTAATAGTTTGTTATAAAGTGACATAATTTTAAAGGACTCCCATATTAATACAAGTTTAACAAATGTGGCTCTCGCGTAGAAAATAGAAGAAGTGTGACGCTAATGCTGGCCCACACAGCAGTGCAGCGAATGCACATGCTAGCAAAAGCAAAGCAAAAGACACACCAAAGTTGCAGTCTAAACATGACTAATGGATACTAGTGTAAGAACAAAGCGACAGACCCTTAGCTGTCATTTAAAAACAGTGGCCATCTTGCCAAATGTCTCACTTCTGCTTACTGGGAATGTGTTTTCCTCTGAGCCACTGTTGTTTATTTCTCATCCATCTGTCAGGAGAGAGCTGCAGCGTGCTCACCGCCTTTGTCTTGTAAATTCAACTTCTGACATCCGCAAGACTGTAGAGGGTTGTCGTTTGACAGAAATAGACTTTTTGTTTTTGTTTTCTGGTCTTTTTTTTTCTTGTTTCCTAACAACAAAGCACTTCTGTATCAAAACCGCAATGGGTGTACCTTGAAGTGAGAGCCATATATAGAAATCATGTAAATCAGGCATGAATTCGCACTGAGGTGGCTGCATGCTTAGAATATTTCAAACACCTTCAGAGAAATGATGCTGATAGAGTAAAAGGATGTGTTTTAAAAGAGTGAAGCAATCCAAGAATGCCCTTTGTGCTAATGGTGCACATGAACACTGCAGTGTTACTTGGGATAAATTAATGAAAACAATTTCATTTTCTGTATGAGCATAGCAATTAATACCCCAGTGAGTTTAATATTGCTTTGAGCTGAAAATGACACCCCGTCAAACTAACTTGTATGTATTTTGAAGGAAAAAAAATTAAAAGTTTTTATAGATCAATATATAATAGCCTGAGATTTAAAAATACTGTGCCGGTACACTGCACAGTGTGATGTGAGATCAATAGAGAAACGCATCTGGTTCACAGCAGGAGAGGAGAAAAGGAGATCAATAATAAGCAAATTTCCAGAAATTGCAAGAGGTATTGGCTTTTTAATTACCCATTTTTCTCCAAAGGTGTATCAATGAGTCATAATAAAGAAATGCTAATAATGTTTTGTGAAAAACACAGAATTCAACAGAAAAGAGAAAATGTTATGTATAAACTAAATATATTAAAACTAGTTTTTCTCACCAAAAGTTTTTCTTACCAAAATATTTCAGCCAGGCTCTTCAGTTTCACCTCTTCCCTTTCAAAGTGCTACAAATGTTCTTTTTGTTTGGAGGGCCAAATTCCCAAAGTTACATCCTAAATATGTGCAAAACTGAGCAATATTGTTATTTGTTGTTAGGAAACAAGAAAAAAAAAAGACCAGAAAACAAAAACAAAAAGTCTATTTCTGTCAAACGACAACCCTCTACAGTCTTGCGGATGTCAGAAGTTGAATTTACAAGACAAAGGCTGTATATTCTCAGATAATTTTTTTTCATTGCAGTCTGTTCTAAGCTAATTTTAAGATTTATGTTATGTTTGGTATTTTATCCTACTTTGCTGTTTACTGTCTTTTAAACAGTTTTATATTGTTAAAGGCCCATCTGGGGATGTGTATTGCAGAGTATGTAAGGCTATAAATGTCATAGTGTTCAGTGTTAATGTGTGTAATTAAAGCTTGCCCCTATGCAGATAAACTATGAAATAAACAAATAAGCCTTATGACTTTGCAACTTTCCAGCAGAAGCTTCACATACAAAGTTTATTAAACAAAATGCAATTATAAAGAAAAGTTTTTTGCATCTGGTGCAAACAGAAATTTTCCTCTGCTCTGCTCATAGTTCAGACCAAAGTTTATTTTTTCATTTATTAAGTGAAATTAAAAAGAAGTCATTGCAAATAAGTTTCTTTTTTATTTGGATACAATTAGAAACTAGTACATTTGTGGTTTATTTTTTACATGCTATGTAAATGTTTTAAAATATTGTACATTTTAACTTTAATCAATGCTTTGGTTTCTCATGAAACACTTAGTTGGTTGCACTGTTCTGTTAAAATTTTCAGCATCATTTAATGAAAGAGAAATGCCACTTCTATAAGACTCCTTCAGCCACAGCCTGTTCTTAAAGTATGACAATTCTAATTAAAAAATTTAAAGTGGGAGTTTTGAAGTATTGCTGAGTTGAAAGAGTATTAGTAGGTAATATCTTACCTGCAGTAGATTTTTCTGTTAGTATTTTAATTTTAATGTGGCAGCATCAGAGCCAAGAACATAAAAAGGTTAAAGAAAGAACGCTCCTCAGTAAAAGGAGGAGTTTGGGACATTATCAAGGCGCACTGCCATAATTATGATGAAAAATTAGAACAAAAACAGAAATTATGACTTATTTCAGTGCAGCTATCCTTACAGACAGACAAAGTGAGAGAGTAAGAGAGATTTGAGGTGGTTTTGTTGAGAGCGTATAGAACCTGTACTTGTATACTATTCTTGGTTTCAGTTTCATCATCCTCCATACTTCTTCTATTATTTTTTTTATATGTTCCTTAACATTTTCCTTTTTTTTGGTGTTCTCACTTTCTCATAGTGCTTGTGCACTTCCCACCTGGCTCAGGGCATTGCATCAGCTTACTCACCTGCCAAGCATCAGTTAATGACATTTCAGTGCATCTCCCCCAGGTTTCCATCTGGTCCTTGCCAATTTTTTTCTCGTCTGCCACTATGGTGTGCACACTGTTGCGGCTGGTCCAAATGCGGCTGTTTTTTTTTTTACGTAGGAAAACATGAATGTACATCATACTTCTCAAATTTTCACTGTATTAGTAAAATCTATCCACCATTCTCTTCGACTTTGTAATTAGCCCTCCCTAGCGCTGGTCAGTCACATAAAACCCCAATATGTGAACTTGTGTAACTGAATTTAAAAAAGTTTAACCATAGGAATACTTTTGCGATGCTGACTCAGGCCTTTACTTCAGGGTAGACTGAATGTAAACATTTGATTGTAACAAGTAAAGATCCCATTAAAATACCTTTCCCCCCCAAAAAATAACACACAATAAAGAAATGACAACAATGGAAATGAAGCTATAGATGTCAGCTAAAATGTATTAAAAACATTTTTTACCCAAATTCTTTCCCCATGAAACTCTTCTATTTCTAATTCCTCCAAGCAAAGTAAATATTCATTGAAGAGGTTTTAGCACATACAAACACAGAGAGGTGATAAAAAGATTAAAATGACTGAATGCTAATGCCTGTGAATCTACCTTTACTGGATAGTTTTCAACTAGCACATCAGTCATAAAAGAATAGAGGTAAAAACATGGAAAGAAAATGTGATGAATGCTTTTGTGAGGCAGAAGGGAAGAAAGATGCTCACACATGGGACTAAGAGACGCTTATGGGCATTCGAGGTTTTTCTTGTGATGACTCCACTCATGATTTATGTAGGTATAGGCGTCTCCTCTGACCTTGAGAGCTGCCTCACTTTGTGCTGATGTTCGGGTTAACTAGGGATTGTGGGAGTTGGAACTCCCAAAGAGGGTACTTTTTTTTTTTTTCTTGACCTCACTCAGATTTTTTTTTTCTTTTTGCGTATACAGCCCGCATCATGATCAATATCCACCTGAGTTCATGTGGGTTTTTCAGAGATATTACATACTGATGGTGCACTGAGGTTTGAATATGGCTTTGAACCCACTATCCCTGAAAAATTCATTCTTGATATTTTGCCAGGCTGCGGAATAGTTTCATAACATCAACTTATTAAAAAAAAAATATTATATAAAGTGAACTATTTTTTTTTAACTAACCACTATGAAAGTTGTATCTACTGTTGGTCCCACAGCATCTGTCACAATTTTAAATTAGGTTAGATTACTAAAAGCTAATAAATATGCCATTTTATTAACATTTTTAATCCTTTTTCTTCAAGGATTAATCACAGACTTTTAAAAATTTGAATTATGCACACTGAGTTGCCTGTTTGAACCATATAAAGCAGTTTATTCATCTAAACACGATAAATAATAAAGTGACTCTCTAAGGGGCTGACAGAATAAAAGCTTATTTACTGGGCCAAAGAAAACACACCTTACATCTTAATACACTGACAGTGTGGGAAAATGAATTGCGTGGTTACATCTGTATCATGTTCACAGCAGATCAATCTGTCACTCTGTTGCAGTTGCTTATTCAATATCGTCCTTGGCCTCAAACGCAGCAAGTGAGATTTATGCTCTCAGCTTGAGTGCTGGGAAGCACAAAATCAGGTCTCAAAGTAAAGCAGATGCATCGGATTTTTAATTTTTAATGTTTTGAATTTATCATTTTGCTGATAGAAATTACATAAAAGTTTACTTCTCAAAAACCGCTCATGAGAAATTTCACAATGGTTGGCTAAGTATGCCACTGAAAAAAGATCATGTCATCACAACAAACTATGTAAATCCCCTGTGCTGACTGTCACGGTGCTGCAGACAGTTCAATAAATCTGCAAAAGATTAATCAACATGACAACAGTTTCTCTCTGAGAAAATTCACATCTCGTCAAAGAGAAAATATAACTTCCTTAGAGACAAAACAAGAAACAGGAGCACAAATGACTCTAGTGGCAATTCTTGCAATATGTTTAGCATAACACAATATTTCACAAAAGGTACTTGTTGTCTCATGTAATGAACTGAAAAACATTTTTAATATGTTGAATGAGATTAATCTATCCATCTATCTATTTGCTCGTACACAATCAGAACACTGTCCTCCACTTATTGTCTATGCCTCCATATTGATTTGGGTCTCTTTCTGTTTACAGCTCTTCTGTGAAGGTCACATTTGTGACTTGCATTTCGAATAGTTTACCAGATCTTACAACTTGAGCATTAGTACTCTGATTCTCCTCTAGAGTTTCCATAAGCTTTTTAGCTGCGTCTTCCACCAATGTTGGTCTTTCCTGGCCTGCCGGTTTAGATCGATGGCCATGTTTTGGTGGGTTTGCAGCACTGCCATAATTCAATGGAACTCACTTCAGTTTATTTATACAGTCTCAATTCTCAACAAATTTTATTTCAAGGCAGTTTCTAAAAGAATACCCCATTTTCTATATAGAAATATATAGTGCATTCAATCATGAACAGACTAAAAGTCAATTGCATACTGTGCATTCCAGTTTGATTCTAGTTATAAAAGTTATAAAAGAACACATCAAACTCTAATCAAATGACGGGTTCAACAAAGCTCTGTGAGATGTTCAAGGATTTGGATCCAGCTTTAAGATCCAGTCCCACTTTAAACCTCTCCACAACATTAGCCGCAGCCTATCTGCAGAGTTTCTAAGTCTCATTGAAACATTTGGTGGCTAATGTTCTCTAACAAACCTTGTAGACCTTTACAGCTGACTTTATATTGAAATTGTATCTACTTCCTTGTTAGGTGACTTCTGAAGAGAGCGGGTTGGACAGAATTTTACTTAGGACTATTAAATAAAAAGGGGATTGAATAAGAACAAGATGATCCTCTGTGCCTATGCTTTTTGCTGACTAATGCCGGTTCCCACCTGTGCTTCTGCCCTGCTCAGGAAAGTGTCGGACCTTTTTTTCTGCCTCTTGACCATTTTCTCTGTCTGCTTCCTGATAACAGTGTGAGTTCCTCTAATTTGGGCTCTGAATCCTACTTCATGCACCTGGGCTCTGATTACTCCCTCATGGACTCCAGGTCTGATCTACCTTCTCCATTTGCCATGTTGTGCTAGTATTTTTCCCCGATCATTGAGATTTGGATTGTTGACACTTGACACCTGATTCATGCTCTTTAAAGACAATCTTTACTTTGACTTACCACCCTGATGGAATTTCTTCACTCCATGATATCATTACTTCTGGTTTCCAGCGCAGTGTTCCCCTCTATATGGTCCTGCAAGAAAAACAATCCCTGCTAAACAGACATATTTTTTTCTTCAGCAGTTTCTTTACCAAGTAAAGTTTGCTGAGGTCAGAGTCTTATGTACTGTTTGTACTCCCAGTTATTCACTTTCCTGTCTGTTTTGTAGAGTTTGATCTGAAAGTTGTACCCAAGAATAAGCATTGATCGTCTTTGGGTGGTTGAGAGTTTGGGGTCTGAACTCACAACTTAATCCATTACAGGTTTAGAGATCACAACCAAACCAGTAACAACAGTAAACCGAACACACCAAGCTCGGATTTATATTACTAAATCAGATGTGTTATGAAGCTGAAAGCTGTATACACATGTAGCAACAAGCTGCCTTTCATTAACCACTTCTGCTGTGTGGTAGAAAAACACCTCCGCCTACACTCACATTATTCCAGTTGCTGGAGTGGTTAAATAATTAATCAGCGAGCCTTTTGTCTTTTTAAGTGTATTTAATTGAGCAAATACATCCCCCAAAGGCAAAAGGCTTAGGCAAATTCGGTACCATGCACTTTATGAGTAGCTTTGATAAAATAAGTCCTCTGATTGTGTGGTGAGCTGTTTAGGCCGAGTACCATCAGCCATCAGATGCTAATGGATGACGTAAAGTGGTGAAAGCTCTGATGTAAATCAATCCTGGGTGGACTCTAACCTCTAAGCTGATTGTCTCTGCATGTTTGGGCGGGGGAGATTTACAGATACACATATGTCAACCTGCTTCCTACATACATTTTTATCTGCTGCGGATGGCTGGGGCAAAGGAGTTCAGGCAGTGGGTCATGTTGCAGGTCAAAGGTGAGCCAAAGAGAAAGCTGAATGTTCATTAAATTCTTATTTAAAATCAGTAGCAAGCATTCTCCAGCTCTACTCCCACTGTTACTCGAGCTGCTCAGTCTTAATCAGAGCCTGTCTCCTCTGTAAGTGGGTGGCAGTAATACTCCTGACCTCACAAATTTCCGTTCACCTTAAATTATATTTTTATCACATCAAACAAATCCCTTGCTGTTTCTAATTAAGCAGATCTAACATCATCAAATTCTTGTTAATGTTGTTCATGGAGGATGCATTAAAGCAGCACAGCTCCTGGGTTCTGCCGGTGCTAAATCAGACATAAACATAAATTAAAAACATTTGCTAATGCATTTTGGATATAATTACGGCATAAACACTATGAAGACTCTGCCCCCAAATCCCAGATTAGTTATTGAAATAACACGAGCTGAGGTCTAATTGATTGGGGTTCAAGTGATTAAAGGAGCCCCAATCCTGAGAAGCATCTGAAAATAAATGCAGTGTCTGCTGTGTTTCTTGTGTATCTCCCTCGCCATGGCCAAGGCCAACCGTTTCCTTTCCTCAGATGACTGGTAGTCTTTTCGGTATTTGGCAAGCAAATTCACATTTTAGATTTACTGAGCTGTAATATGACATAATCAAGTTATAATTCATCAATTAGAATAATTAGAAGGCGGATCCAATCTAATTAAAGCGGTGAAAAGACTCAGAGGAAGCCATCCGCGTATAATTGAGGCCCCTGGTTGAGTTTTCAGATGCTCTGGTGGATTAGCTGTCATTCTTTTTTTCATTCGTCTACCTAATAGGTTATTGGTGTGAAGGAAGTAAGCACGTAGTTTGTAATCGCATCTCTTTGCAGACAAAACCTGGAGAAAAAGAAGGCTTCTGTGGGGGGAAAAATATAATGCTTTGTGGCATGGTAGTTTGGCCCTGCATCAGTGGACACTAATGAATTGGCACTGTCAGCAGTGTGAACTCTAGACCCAACAGTGCGATGTGCTTAGCGGTTGTGCTGAAGCATGTCAGCAAGACGGGTCCAGCGAGCTTGTAAGACAGAAATGAGAAAGTGAGAAGGACAGGATGGAGGACAGGACAGGATGGAGCATGAAGAGAGAGCTGGAGAGAGAGGGGAGAGGGGGACTACTAAGAGAAAACTGGCTCTGTCTGCCCTATTTTAAAAATCACTTGGCTCTGATTTTAAGTATGTGAGACTCCTCTCCATCTGTCCAAGTTATCAGTGTGTCACATGCCCACAGCTGCTACGATGCCTCGCAAAACTACTCATACACCTTGAATGCTTGCACACTTTGTGATGTTGCAACCACAGATCTCAGTGTGTTTTATTGTGATCTTATGAAATAAACTAATTCAAACCAGAAAATACACATGCATTTCTTCCCCCCATATATTTGTATCACGGCCACCTAATAAGTGGATGCCTTTTGTTTGTTATTCAAAGAATAAAGGCAGCTGTTCTGTAAAGGTCTCATGTTTCAGGTATATGGCACACAGTGTCATGTAAACAAGCAAACAGCACACACTGGGGCATTATGGTGAAGTTTATATCAGAAAAAGGTTATAAAATAATGTCCCAAATGTTAATTGTCTTATAGCATCATATTGAACCCTTTAAACAAAAACTGAAATCAAATGGTGTGACTAGAAATCTAACAAGACATGACAGCCAAACTAGACCATATATTCATTATAAAATGTTAAGTTGACTTTTCACAAATATTATGTAACGTTTGTGGCTCTAAAGTTTTATTTAGATAGACTGAGAGCAAAAACTGCTCAAACTGACTGAAGGACTGACTGAGTCACCAAAGCAGCCAGAAGTCTCTTAGCTATCTAATCTGTTCTTGTCCAACACTTCAGTCTGTAGATGCAGGTAGAGAAGAAGCCCAAAATAATTCTAGCTGTAACTTCTGGAAAAGATTATTCTACACACTTTTGAGTCAGACGCGCTTAATAAAAATCCTTGCCACACAACATGTATTTTGTATTTGAAAAGGCTAACAACTACTTAACAATTATGAGTTACTTTGACGTTCTACTTTAAATCATTACTTTTAAATGCCACCTATTACAATGTCATTTTATATTAGTCCTCTCTTAAGCTATTGCACAAAGAAATGTAACATTTAGTCCTCCTTTGTACTGCTCTACCATTTGTTGTAGCCATTTTGCCTCCTTCACCCCCATTTCGTTTAAGTTCTTCTTCTCTCCCCGTGTGTCATCATTCTCTCTTCCTCCTTCTTTAGCTATTTGTTCCTTTAGCCTGACACACAAGGACAACCAGCGCACAAATGCAACTACATGCCTTCCTCAATGACGAAGTATCATTTAAAAAGGCCAACCTGTCAGGTAGGCAGCATGTCAGATGGCACTGCAGATACTGATGAGGGAAACATGTACTTGTGGTAAAGCAGACAAATGATTATGGTGTGATGATGAAGGGGGAGGAGATAATGACTCTCTCAAAGGACAGAGGCTGTAAGGTTCTGGCCCGTCGAGGTCCCTCGTTGTATCTTCCGTTTTCTTTTAATCTGTGTTTTTCTGACTTCCAGCACAGTGAGAAAAGCAGCATGTATCCAACTTTGCAGCTCATGGAAACATATCAAATTTTGCATTCCAGTCATTTAAAGTGTTTATCTAAGCTGATAGATAAACAAGTTATTAATTTAGTTAGTAAGTCAGTCAATCATGCAGTCATGTGAGGGATCCCATTAGACAACAAAGCCTGGGTTTTATCTGGCAGGCAGTAACAGAAATATTTAGCACACATCTCATATGCATAGGAGTATTTCGACTGGCAACCTTATTCAGATTAAGCCAATATTCAGATACTGTTTGCATGGGAACACATTGAATCTTCAATTTGTAATCCCTAATAAAGTCTTAAACCCACATTAAGTCCTCTTATGCTAGGTTTTGCACATTTTTAAACCCTTAATCACACCCACATCCCTCAAAAAACAGTTTTTTTATGGTTTCTCTTGCACCCAAGTATGTGTATTCTTATATGAGGCTTTTTTTTCTGCACTCAAATTCCTAGAGCCTGGGGGATGTGACATAAAGCAGCACTGTCTGTTGCAATATGCCCAAAAAACCTGCAAGACATCATATTGTGATTAACTGTGCAAATATATAAGGAGGGCACTCAAGACTGGCATGCCTCTATTTGGTCTTCTGGATAGGGAGATCCAAATTCAGTTTGTATATTAGGATCTTCTTCAACATCAGGTCCAAGCAAGATTAATATCAGATTATTACTGACATGTAAACATGTCCTTTAAAAGTCAGTCACTATAATAAACTCTAAAGTGTGGAAATATCTTTCCACCTTTAGATTTCTCAGCAGTAATTTAGTGATCTCCGTCTCTGTTAATGTCAAACTTTGATGAAAACTTTTCAAGACAAGAAATATTGGCAACTGTTGCTGAGAGATCATAAACCTTTTTTCAGATTTTCACTGGGATCTGAAACCAGAGATGCAAAAATAAATTATTTGGCGAGTAAAATTGGACAATTTTAAACTTTTTTAAAGCCTTTTCCAGTGACCAGGTCAAAAAATGAAAAACATATATTTCCAATGAGGACAAAAAAACATATCTAAGCACTACATTATTGTACATGTAACACTGTTTAGTTAGGAAGCGGTTACTAATCAAAGAAGACTCAAAGTCTCGTCAAAGTAAACTGTGAGAATGAATTTAGAGGAAGCACTGAGTTTTAAGAAGCTATAGAAAATATTGTTTTTGACATATTTATTGAGACAGACAGAGGGAGAAAACAAAAACAAAATTGAAAAGCATAAAGCGCATCCTAATTATGTAACAGCCTGCACTACATACTTGGGCATTTTGAATTAAGAAAGTTGTTACATAACGTTAAGCTGTTAGGATACTTCTCAGGAAACCAGTTGTGTTCAATATGTTTATTGATATAATCTTTTTTCCATATTTTAGAAACACCTGTCTGTCTGGGAAATACACCTCAATGTTCTATGAGTCCACCAAAAGGGTTATATAATTAAGAGTAGAATTATTCAAAAAATGTATCATCAGCGGTATCAGTTTTAGTTTAACACATCAACCATGGAGAGGTAAGTAAACTTCCAACAGTGCTATTATGTGCAGCATGACATTAGATAATATCATGGCTGCAACATCTGCTGTGTTTCCATAGCAGCAGTGCAAATGCTTGGTGTTTGCATTTTATGATATCCTTTAGAGGCCAAAGTAGTTTTCTTTTTTACTCATCCAAAATATCCCTTGCAGCCAGACTTGTAGAGTAGTAAGGCAGACGCAGAGCATTATTATTTTATGAGATTTTGTCTTCATATGCAATTGAAACAAAAGGCAAATACTCAATAGTGTGATGGGTGTATAATAAAGTTTCTTCTTCGGCCTTCAGCAGTCCAAGACACTTCATGAAACTCTATTGCTTGTCAAATGTCAAATAAATTGAAAGAACCAGTGCTTTTAAATTGCAAAGCACTGCAGCTTCTAGTCTGAACAAAATGGCTACAATAATTATTTGCATAGTTTATTTGCAGTTATAGTTAAACTATGTTATGTGATGTCACAGTCCACAGTCTAGTCGCTAAGAGCTTGAGTACAACAGCCTGCTTATGCAATAAAAAAACAGTTTTGGTAGCATGGACCCCTCTGTCAAAAGCCCTTTTAAATTCTGGTCCATGTAGACATGATTGCATCACATAATTTCTGTGCTTCACCAGCTGCACATCCATGCTGCAAATCCCTCGTTCCGCCAAGTCCCCAAAGTGTTCAGATCTTAGTGACTGGGGAAACATGGGAAACTCACACGATACACAGCATTTGTTTCTCTGTCATTTTACATAGTTGTTCCAGCGGGTAGCAAACAGAGATGAGTAGTTGTGGCCAAAGAAGAACGAACATGGTCTGTGACAATGCAGAGACAACATCTGACTGATGTCCCACACTGTGACAAAAAATAATCATCCACACTGTTAAGCAATCAGTCTGGACTGGTGACATGAGGCAAGTTTTAGAAATAGTTACAGCATTCTGGCTGGCACCAACAATTCTACCACAGTCCTTCTGATGTTTGATATAAACACACTGATGCATATACACATCATGTAATGTGATGACTGAATACACAATGATAAAAACAAACAAAAAGAAAAATATTATGGGAAATTTCTGATCTTCCATCTACACAGGTTCCTGTTCTTTACTTAGGTTGGTGTAGCTGTGGCCAGCCTATGCGATGAGGCTTGACAACAAACAAAATACGCGCAATGAATTATAGAGAAATTTTTATATCCAGCAGTTTGTCAGATGTGTGAGGAAATTTGGACAAGCTTTATCTTGATATTCTCTTTGCTCAGAAGTCATTTCTGATTTATTTTTTTTTTATTTTCTTCTTCCAAACTGCGGGGCTGAGCTGGGAGAGCAGGAAAATATGATAGTGATGTTTAAACAGTTAATGTGATGCGGATGCAACACACTGATTAACGAACGAGCTAACTTTTGTTCTGATTATTTACATGTTTCTATCTTGTACTTCTGATTGACAGATAAAATTAAAAATCGACCATATGTGTCGCATAGAAAATACTCTTCTGGAGTGCTTCTGTGCGTAGCTCAGTTTCTTTTTTGGACAAAGCCAATTGGCAACATAGAGTGTTGCCATCGACACTCATAGAAAGTACTACTAGCTCCATGCTTCTGCAGTTAGTTGTATTTCTTTCCTAGATAAAAACATTAGTTGAGCTGTTGCTACCATTAGCTATGTGTAATGTTCTTGTTTTTTTCTGTTTCTCAAAAAGTGCTACTAACTTAGTGCTCTTCTCCATTGAAAGTCCTCCTGGCTTCCTCTCCTTGCTTAAGGTACCTCACTATTTTGAGAGTGGTTCCTCTCCACTCTCACCACACGCACAAATACTGCTGCAAAATTAACTCGATGTAATCACTCAATATCTGTCTAGTTCATTTTAATTTACTATAGAAACCAGTATGTATTGAAATGGGTTGAACTGATTTAAATTGAGCAAGGACATAGATCTGTTTGTCCTGAAAAGCACCTGGAGATGACTGTTGTAAATTAGTGCTTCATGAATAAACTGAAATTAATTTGATTAATGTTTCATGTTGTTCATTTCTTGCATAAAATATATTCAGGAGAACACATTTTCTGTAAATTACACAACAATGCACAACAATCATGTCATGTTTACTGTATGACTTCAACATAGAAAATTAGATGCATGACCCCAGCATTATTAGTTAGAAGCAATATATTGCAGAGCTAACAACCAGACCCAACATTAAACTCTCAGAGAAAAGTATTCAAAGAACAAGTTTGACATTTCAGGGATTTGCTGTGGAGGAAAAGGGAACTGATAAATTCATTGAAGGTAGTATTTTGTTGAATGTCTTGAGGTGATAATCTGAAATCATGTAGAAACGCGACTGAAGGTAGGGGCTGAAAAGAGTTCATGACAAGAAACAATATATATTTTCCTCTATTCTACCTTGTTTCCTGTTTCCAATCCTCTTGGAAATGTGTCTTTGCATTAAATGATTTGTTTATTCATTTATTTGAACCGAACAGTGTTTTTCCTGTGTTTTCATCTGAAAAGGACTTATATGAAAATCAAGCTAATTTGAAGATTATGTCTCTGAGTAGACTTCAATTTCGCATTTATAAATATGAATATACTGCACTTTCAAAAAAGCTGTAGAGATTAGTGTAAAGTATGTTGCATGGAGAACTTTCAAAGTGTGAAGATTGGTGTGTTTAGAGAAGTGAGTTGCTTTCTGCCTTTAGAGTATTCTCTAAAGAGACCTGAAATCTTCAAAACCAGGTAGTTTGGAATAAAATTACCATGAATGATGTCTGCATTTCTGCTCTCATTTCATGCTGATGTGTAACTTGTCTTTTTGAGACCACCAGAGATTTTTCCCTATTCTATCTGTTGCTTAATTTCAGACTCAAGCAAGGCTTTTGTGTTCCAAAAAAGTAACAACGCTTCTGACGTTAAATATTCACTTTTTCTACACCAAACTAACAACTTTAGCTTTTTTCAAACTTTTAAGTTTATTGTAAACAGCAAAATTCTTCCTTGATTCAGAAACGGAGCCTGGTGTAGTGGAGGGAGGAGACCTTCACACTGCACCCAAGTCACACAATGCATGTGGGGCTTCACTATATGAATTCAGTTTTCATTATCCCGCTGTAATAAATGCGGTGTGGATCCTGGGAGGCCATGACAGCAAAAAATAAATCTGATACATGAATAAACGATGTCCCCGGGGAAGGTAGACTCCTCCTTTGTGAGGAAGATTGACTTCTCCAAGATGGGACACATCAGCCACAAGCAACGGAAACAGAAATAGAAATTGCAGACAGAAAGGCGTTAGCTCAGACTTTTTCTTCAGCTCTGCAGCCAGTCCCAGAGCTGCATATAATAATGTTACATATTCTATGCAGTGTGACTGCAAGCCATCAAATTCTCCAACAGGTCAGCAGTTTTATAATTTTCACACTGAGAATGCAATTAAACTTTGACACCAACCTTAGTCACTGCTCTGAACTTCACTTTTCCTGCGTAATGTTCGGCGCAACAAAATCTTTTGTGATTTCTGTGCAACATAATGTCAGCATTCACACCTCTCTGACTTGAAATGTGCAACTGAATTACGGTTTAAACCACTTTTGCTGAAACACTGTGACTGCAGTATTGTTCAGGGTGTGTTTGGCACTTACAACAAGCTTAAAAAATAGACTTGCTTACTTGCATGTTTATTTTCTCCACACAATTCTAACAGAGAGTGTGGAAATTAACTTGTTCGGATCAATATGACAGATTTTATACCTAATTTAAAAGCAACAATTTCATATAAGCTATTTGGTGGACATATTACAGCTTTTGCTTGCAAAGCTGGGAATTCACTGTACATCTGTGATAACATATCTGTTTTACAGTTTTTAGTTATAAACCACAGCATCCACTTCTGACTAACAGGTCGATGTTTTAATCCTAAAAGAACACTGAAGGTTCGTGGCCAAATATGGTCTAATTCTTTCGCAAGCATTTGCTCTTTTTTTTTTTCTCTATATGGCTCCTTTTGTTAGTACAATTAATCCTAAATTAAACATGGCCAGACAGTTCATTTAACACATTATTGATGTCTATCAAAATCCAAACATAAAAATATGCAACATGTGAAACAAAGTAAACATGTTCTTTAGAGGCCTTCAAATCAAAAGCAAATTTGCATCACATTTTTACTCATTCTCTATTCGTATCATTGGCAAATGTTAGATTTTTATTTTTCCATAACCTGGTTGCATGAGTATCAACACTCCAACACATTTTTATTTAACCTTACTGTACATTCTGTACCTTATCTGTATGTTTATTTCTAACGTGTGTACCTGCATTTTTTTCATTTGCCCGTCATTTTGGTGCTGGTTCATCTGAATTTCCTCACTGAGAAACAATAATGGATACATCTATGCATTTCTAATATAATGCATTTTGATTCAAACTGCTTTGGTTCAAATCTTTCAGCCTCCCTCAGAACTTTTGCAAGGTAGATTCCACCTTTCAAAAGTCCTACAAATCTCTTGGATTGTAAAGGCTCTCTTGTCCTCTTTAGGCGACCTCATATATTTTCTATCTAATTTAATGTTGGACTTTATTTACCTGTAATGAAATAGTATAATCTCCCTTCATCATTAACTTTCTGGAAGTTACCTGAAATCTTTAGGTCTGCACTTACTGGCATTTGCAACTGTTGAGATTTCCATTCATCTCAACAAAAATCTGAGGTTCATGCTGCCAGCACAACATTCATTTGTGTTTTCATCAGACCATAACACATTCTCATCTGTTTTACTGCTGCAGATCCTTCAGCATTGCTCTCTGCTTCTTGGCAGCCTCTACAACCATTTTCTCTCTTTTCATCTGCTTTGGAAAAACCTACAGGCATGGTCATGTTACCATTGTCTTTTGTTTTGATAACTGTTTTTATGGTACTAGTAATATTTGTTCAGATTATTTTTCTTCTCTTTAATAAGTTTATGATTTTGTACAGAGAGATAATTTTGGAGCCTCTGTAAGTGCTCTGCAAATTATGATTTGAGCAAATATATGCAAATTGTAAATATGCAGATCCTACTTGGCCATGTGAACTTTATTTCTGTTTATCCAGATTCACCTAATTACTGATGGCCCTGTAGAATCAAAAAAGCGCTTTAATGACATTGATGAATTAAAGAAATCTCAAAATAAATAAATAAAAAACAATATAATTGACCTGGAAGGTGTGTTTTGTATCATACATTCAGGACCTGGATTATCCATGATTTATTCAACCATGCTTCCTACTAGAAAATCCTTAAGGACAAAGTTAGGTTAGCTTTTTTTCCCTAATAAATATAAATATATTATCAATTGTATTTTACATTAACTAAGGTTGTCTTTGTGTAATATAAAATTTTATTTGATAATCTGAAGTAATACTTTGAGCAAAAACATATATACAGCTATATATATGTTTATACGATATATACTTTGTTGAAAGTAACCAGGTTACATATCACTTGATAATTCACCCAGGCCCTAAAATACCCTGTAAGCTCTGGAACATTTTCTGCAATTGCACCTAAATTTTGTTTCCATGTTTTATTTTAATTCTGTTGTGGAATAGGAATGTAAAAAAAAAATAAAAAATCATTAAAACAATTACCACAACATTTGTGTTAATGAGTGTAACCTTCTGTCCGCTTGCTGCTTTCAACAGTAAAGTGCAGGACGTCTACCAGTGATTTATTTTCAGTGCTGCTGGTACATTGCTGCCTAGAAACAAGACAAACTGGTAATTTTCCACATCTGGGAAGAAAAGGAATGCTACACTTTGACAATGTCATGCCTCTACCTACAATGCTAAGAGACAGGATGATAACACACTATAATTACAAAAAAATAGTGCTATGGTGAGACACACTGAGTATTTAGGAAGAAGAAAAAATCATTAAGCCTCAAATCTGTCAGGGGAGAGAAAAAAACATTTACTGTACAAATCTGTTTATGCCACTGAGGTGAATCTCGCTGAAAGCTATTAGCTCGACCACTGAAATCAACCTTCTGCAACCCCCCAATCTGGCGTTACAGCAGATGGGTGGAGGTCTGTGATCTGTTGAGGCAATTTTGTGCATGGCTGCCATGGCCTGTCCTGGTGTGACATCTCCTGCTGCTAGCCGTGCTGTACCCTGACCTTCACACTGGGCTGGCATGCAGCTGTCTGGCTGAGAAATGCAAACACACACTCGCACCCCAGACTTTAACATCAACATACACAAAACACACTTGCCATCCCGAGGGAAGAGCAAAAAGTTTAGTTTTAGCTTGCAGATAGGATTGAGTGGTATGTGCTATTGTGCTGGCCAGCAACAACAGCGATCTAGCTGGCATACAAATGACCAGTGTGCTCAGCTGAACAAAAATGTCACATGTCCAAAATTTGAGCTTAGCCTGTTACAGATGAATGACAGGGAATGGAAAATAGTCAAAGTGCTGTGAAGATTTTTTGCCCCCATAAAGGCTTCTTGTTTTTTTTATTTTGTCACACACAAATGTGGCAGATTATCACACACAATGGAGCATCAGACAAAGACAACCTCAAAAATTTGTTTTTGTCATGATGTTTTTGATGGACCCAAATGCAGCAGGCTTGAGATGTCAAGAAGAGTTGAAGATTTTATGAAAAAAATTAAGAACAATAAAACTTCCAAAGGAACTGATAGTAAAAATAACAGCATATAAAAGGAGGAACTGGTGTATACGTACCTGGAGAGAGAATGCTGGAATAATGGACCTGCGCTGATTAGCTAACTGATTGCAGGTGTGAGAGGAGAGAGCAGAAGGCAGTTAGGAGAGGAAGAGAGAGAGAAAGTGGCACAGGGGGCAATGGAGAGTGAACAAGGGATGAGAAAATTTATCTAATGGTAAAGCAAATCTAGACATAGGAAACAATTAAACTAGAGTAACTAAGAATGACTAGACACAAGAAATAAACATAAACTAGAATCACTAGAACTGAGCTAAAAAAATCACTGCACTCAAGAATTAAATGTAATTTTTGGAAAGCTGACAGTGGAGAAATCACTTAATATTGACATGAAGTAGGCTAACTATTTACTGCCAGACTTGCAGACTGTTGGGAAAATATTCTGTAGACTTACATAACAAAAGTGGAAGTGTTGGCTCCATTGCATCTGGCAAAAACTCAAACTGCATGGAGGTGTTGTAACAGTTGGGGACTTCTTTGCTTTGCTGTTTCAAGAGCTGGACAACGTCCCTTAATCAATGGAATCAGACTGTCTATTAGGTCATGACCTTGACCCCAGGCACTCACAATTGCTGCCTTAATTATGAATCAACTGTGATTGACCACATTTTTGGGAAAGCTCAGTCACACCCAGCCTTGAATATGTTTTGATGTGTAGAGTTGAGAAAACCTATAAAGTAGGCTTAAAGAGCTCAAATGCAACATATTATTTACCAATTTGAAGGAACTTATTAACAGATGAAAAACAAAATCTTTGGCATCTACTTGTGTGGAAATGAGTCCAAGGTTTTAGGATTTTAATGAGTCTTATCTGCCACTGGAGAAAACAGTGGTGAGTTTTTTTCAGACGTTGCCAACCTTCAAAATTTACTGCAAGACATCAATGACTCATCAAAGTTGACACAAAAGAATCCAGAACAACATCTAAGTAGCTGCAGTTAACACTGGCTTGTTGACGTCCATGAAGTGTCTATGAATCAACAATACGACAAGAAAGGGCAAAAATGGTATTTGTGTGAGAGCGGTAAGGCTAAAACCATTACTAACTCAAATTGGCTAAAGAAAAACATCTCAATTATAAATTTTGATTCAGAATTTGATTGTGTAGGAAGACGTGCATACTGTGATGTGATGGTAGGTACATTGCTTTATAAAATTATCATTTGAATAATCATCATTCCAAAACTGCCTTTTTTGTATTTCCTTGTGTTATCTTTGTCTAACACTGAAATGTAATTGATGACCTGAAAACTTTAAATGTGACCAGAAAGCAAACTTTGAAAAAATTTGAAAAGGACAAATGCTTTTTCACACAACTGTAAATGTTTGTGAAAGTATAATCTCAAAAAAAAAGTCAAACGTGAGTAAAAATGACACATGAAAACGTTCTTGCACTGAAACCTTCACCACACCAGTGTGGTCAAACACACACTGTCCCCTTCCACTTCCAATTTGTCGGGTTAGAGCAAGAGGACACATAACATAAACCCAAAGAGACACTTTCTCCGTAGGGAGAGATCTTCTCTCATTATGGGCAGGATTGACACTAGGCCTGGCCTGTCCAGAGGGAGGTCCAAGCCAATATGAGAGTAATTGAAAGAGGCGCTTGACTTCCCGTCTGTAACAGCTTACAGACCAGGGCTGATGTGCCTCAAGGAGCATGGTGTTTAGACAACAGATGGGCAGAGACAAACAACATGAAAGCTGGCTCAGGATTGCAGAGAAAACGTCAAATACTGGAAGCTTTTTTATTTTCCTCCTCCTGTACAATGATCAGACGCGTCTCCAGACATCAGTATGTGAAACCTTATCCTTCCTACTGTGGCTGATTCCCTGAGCAGATACTTGATTGCTATCTTCTCACATTTGTCTCATCTAACATTTTTTTGACAGAAGTGACTGAGTCGCATGAAGCTCAAAAAATATACCACAAAAATATACAGTAACAGAGAAGGCCTTTGTTGGTTTCCAACATCAACTAAGCAGCTGTGGTCCTGAGTGTCAACTGCTAAAGCCAGAACGTGGAGAGTTTGAGGCTGCGCCATAGCACTGTGTCTCATGGAGGTGTGTGTTGAGTCCCAGCGGCTAGACTTGTTACAGAGATGACAGCATGTTATGTTTCACTACACAGCCCTCGCACTGACAGTCTGAAAGCCTAGAGCCAAACAAACAGAGGTATCAACGATGCCAGGTATCTCAAAATCTCTCTCTTGCACACGCTCACGCACACACGCAATTACACACACACATACACTGTACATATGAGCTATGCAGAAGATATGCCCAAAAAGAGACACATACACATAACTGAACCAACATGTTTTGCTGTACAAAACATCTGCATCACTGCAGTACTTTCCCTGACAAAGGCTGAAAACAGAGCAGTTCTCTCTCACTTTGCAACAAAAGAAATATACATTATTGCCTTGTTATATAATCAAAAGGATCAACTAAAAAATTCAGAGATAAGATGGAGTAAATAAAATCGACTTCAGGTGCACATCATTGTCTAAATACAGGCTGAGGTTGCATAGATCCAGTTTATGCATCATTTAGCATACACTATGCACCTGTGGGCCATCAATATTTCAGCTTGTGCTTGAACCCCAGGTGTAAGAACAAGGCAGGCCCTGAAATGTTCTTGGAGGAACTGCTGTGCATCTCTGATTGATGCAGCATTGAGTGTGATCAAGAGAGTCAGCTGGCAGAATGAATATGATTTAGAACAATAGAATCTCATTCGAAGGCTTTTCAGTAAGCTCAGAACATGGAGGTGGAGAGACCTATAAAAGGGCAGGTGTTCAACGTTTTAAAGGGTATTTATTAACCTAAGCTCTAAAAGAAAGCACACACCTCACATTGTTCAATTAAAATGACCCATGTTCAAACATAAAATAAGCATATAATGTTAGAGCAGGGTTTTTTTGTGCGACTGGCTCTTACCCAGTGAAAATAGTGAATGAGGCGCTCAGTGTTTTAATGTTGGAGAAACTTCCTA
This sequence comes from Phalloptychus januarius, assembly GCA_902982915.1. Classification (NCBI taxonomy): domain Eukaryota; kingdom Metazoa; phylum Chordata; class Actinopteri; order Cyprinodontiformes; family Poeciliidae; genus Phalloptychus; species Phalloptychus januarius. The sequence continues at coordinate 2,719,071 of CADWAE010000483.1, read as the reverse complement.
CTGTTCCAGAAAAACTGTTTAGAGAGCAAGGGTGAGGCTCTGAGCAGCTTGTGATGTAATTGGCAGGGCTAAGACCTTCATCCTGACTCTGATTGTTAGCATTTCTGCAGATGGCTGTTGGACCCCAAGAAGAAGGCAAATGAGCTTGATTTTTTCACAGATCATCTGTCTTATACTATACTTAGCAGTATGAACAAATATGTAAAAGTTTCATACTTAAGCTTCAATCCAAGTAAATCTGATCCTGTGGCTTCTCAGTAAAACTAAAGGTAATAAAGAAGAATGTATTATTAGGAAGCTCATGCATCATTTTGAAAGTGACCTAATGATAATAGTGCAAATTTATTTGGCTCCTACAATTACTATTGTTCAAAAATACGGCATGTTTCATGTAACTTTAGTTCAGCTATATGAATGATGAAAGCCGGTTTTCATTTTTAATATTACCATCACTTCCTTTCTTTCTGACTACTAAGAATAAAACACATCTGGATTAAAGGAGGTTTAAATGATAATAGTACTGCTTTGACAAATATTTCATAGCAAGATGGATTTGGTCCAAAAAAAGAAATAAAGCTGCATAAAGCAAAGGACTTTCATCTTATTGTTTCATAAGGCCAACTCAATTATACACAATGCAGAGGTAATCTGTTAAATTACTAAACCTAATAGACACAGAAGGTTATACTCTTGCCATCCTAGAGCTTGGATTTTGTCGCTTATAATTTAAATTATGGATCCATGGGTCACCGATGCAGATGCTGGAGAAAAACAATGAAAGCTAATGATCTGTTTCTTGAGAGTGTTTTTGCTGGTGTTAGAAGAAGACAGCTAAAGTTCACTGGAAAGTTGGAAAATGGTTGGGGCCTTATTTAGCAACTTCTATTTTCATATTCACGTTGGAAACAAAGGGCAGAACAAAAGAAAAGCACCTCTGGAATTACTGGGGGAGCTGACACACTTGTTTTTTGTTCTCTGTGTTGAAATAAAAGATTTGTCTGAAAATAATTTATTCCAGCACTCCCTTTGCTATTTCCCTCTCCTTCTCTCAGCAATACACTGAGGATTTTTGAGGTAGAATACCAAATGATAAATACTGCACATTTATAAAAAGTTGAGTGTCACTTTTGAACGGCGGAGGCCCTGCGCTCAGGGAAGGAAACAAGGCAGCCGAATGCAGTCCACTTCAATTTATTTAAAAAAAACTGCAAGTTACATTTGAACCGACACCCCAGCCCATGTGTGCCAAAAAGGCTGGCATTTATACCTGAGGCCAGGTCCACACTCATCCTAAATAAAGGGGTGATCAAAAATAGAACAAACAAGAAACACTATTTACACAAACCTAACAAATAAATGGTACCAACAAATATTTATACATGCAAATCATTAGAACTAAACTAATCTAAAGTCAATCAAAGAATACTTTAACTTATAATGACTCTTCAAAGCATTACCCCTCTCAATTTTAATGGTATGCTCCAGGAGCTTTTTAACAGCACCTGGAGCACTTGTCTCCCTTTGCTGCTCCATCTTGCTGAGGAGACACACCCAGCAAAGGTAAGTACTTAAACAATTAACAACTCAAATGAAACCAATTAGAAACAAACTGACATTTTTCCCACAATCTCCCCCTACAGGAAGGATGGCCAGTCCCTCTGCCTGAAAGAAAATGTTCAAATGTCATAATATAACTGAAATAATGGATGGAAACCCTGGTCTCCATCACATTGAGTAAGTGTATTTAGAATTCAGAAAAATGGCACGCAGGCATTTTTGCATTATTTACTTACCAGTGAGAACTGAAATACCAAGAATATGTCATGAAAACCAGTAAAGCCATGTTAGTTCAGTGATTATAAATTTATATTTCCCTAATCAATGACCAACAGGTATTACACAGTAATGCAAAACATTTTCGAGCTATCCTCCTCCAAAATAAGGGTTCTTATATGGAACCAGAAAGAATGCCTTCCTGTAGGTGTAAGCAGAAGACGTATACTTTTCTTAACGGTTTAAACTGTCATTACTGGATAAATGTTCACTTGTTGGCAACACAAAAATTAGTGAGCACTATTAATTTCTCCAAAACATTTTGTGCAATGGAAAGAAAATTACTTGACCCAGCAGACGCAGCATTTTTCTGTGCAAAATACTGCCCAAGAATATGTAATTGTTACCCTGCAACCTGGGATGGCTGAGGGTAATGTATAAGATGGTCGTCACTCAACGTGTGATGCTGTGGCTGTGGCATGGAAAAGATGAGACACACACGTTGAGCTTCTTTTACCATCAACCAGAAGATTTATTCTTCTTGTGTAACAACACACTTATATAACCTACTTCAGACTCCCATCCTTCAGTATCTAACTATTTTAATAGTTTTTATCATTTTTAATGAGAACAAATAAACTACATTTTAACATTTATGCATCTTCGCTTTTAACAATGTTAGTTGTCTCAATAGAACAATAATAGTTTACATCTTAAGATAAACTGAAAAAAAAACCCCGGAATGCTTCTTTAAGAAGTGTTTCAAAACAAACACCAATTCAAATAAACTCCGCAATCCTTCCGCTTCAGCTAGCTTCTATACTAACTCGCACGCACGTGTAACAGTCCGCTAGCATTAGCTCCCTCTTAGCTCTCAGAACCAGTCCGGTCCCCCATACAAAATAGCAACCACCAAACGAACCTTGTGACTCATCAATTGCCACTCGATACCACAAACCGCTTCACTCTTCTAAGAAAGTTCACACATTTATACTGACCTGTGGCATGGAAAAGATGAGACACACACGTTGAGCTTCTTTTACCATCAACCAGAAGATTTATTCTTCTTGTGTGCTCAATCTTCCCCATAACACCAACGCAGCAGCGCCTCTAGCGGTTGTGCGTGGAATTGCACAGACTACATTAAAGACACAAAAAAAAAAAAATTTATGTTGGGTGCCTATTTTCTTAATTACTGGTTTTCACCCCTCTACATAATTATAGCAGCCTTGGATCAGGGAAAGGTTTAGAGATGAGGACACAGTTCAAATTGTGGTCACCAAAGATAACTCAAGTAGTGAGTCAGCAGCCAGTGCAAGGGAGACTCAAGTGTTGTCAATATGAAGAAAGTTTCAGTCAAAAAATTTCTTCTTCTAGCTCTGTTTTATGTTTTAAGAATTCATTATTTCTACAAATTGCATATTTTTGTCCATAGATTACGTTGCAAAGTTATATCAGTACCCTCTCCAACTGTTCCTGCTATATATCATATAAACAAAGGAAAATTGGACTGCAAATGTAATCTGATTGGATATTAGTATTTTCATTTTCCTTCCAACCATCCCATAGGATTAAAGCTTAAAGTAACTTGCTTTGTCCTTGGAAACCTTTTAACAGCAAAAATGTAGTTAAACCCTCAAGTAAAACACAGTGTTGTGAATGTTAAATTTTCTGTTACCTTAAAGCAGAAATACAATAAGAACGGGTGTGTGAAGTTCAAAGCAGTTTGGATGTTGTAGAACATCCAAAACATATCAAAAAAATATGTTACCTTCTAAATAATTTTATTGGTAGTATGACACAAGGAGGAAGCCCTGAAGATCACAGGGAGGCTCAGTTGAGTATTTTATGTTGTAGGTGCAGGTTTTTTCTTGGTGAAAGATTGGGATAAGGTGCAGGCAGGCAATTTTAAGACACAAAAAGGCACCAGGTAAACTTTCATAGAGGCAGGACCTCAACTCTTTCCTTTATTGTCATTGCATTATTTACAAATATTAGGATAACTAAGACACAGTTGTCACCAAGATGGCCTAAACAAGTGCTGACACACACGCAGCATAACACTGATGGATAAATACCTAGCAGGAGACAATATTTCCTTCTTAAATGCTGCCGTGATTATTTTGTATTACACTTTTGTCCAATTCACCAGTAGTGAATTACAAAAACACCACAGGTAGCTTTTAAATCTTTGGGTTGGGCTCTGATCTTTTATGTCTTCAAACAACTGCTCTTAGACAACATTTATGCTGACTTTCTTATCCTCACTAGACAAATCACTACATAAATCTTTCCTGGAGGTTGAGCTACGCATTAACTCTTGCTTTTAGTGTTTCAATTCATACATTTGTAATTTTTCATGATCTGTTGGCTGCATTCTCAGATGCTTTGTGCATACCTTTTTTTAAATAGATTGCTAGAATTTTGACATGCAAATGAAAATAAGTATTGTGAGATGCAAGGCCAAACAGAAATAAAAATGTAACATTTTAGCACTGATGAAAATATATGCCATTATATTGAATGCTTTCAGCCAGTCTGGTGGGACCAAGAAGCAAACATAAAAAAAAGGTTGAACAAATTATATTTTATTTGTCTGGTGAAGCCCAGTGAAAAATTGGCCAGTTATTCTATCCTTGTTTTACCACTCTTGCTATTTTGAAGAGCAATATTGGGTTAGATAACGCTTGTGGGAATGGACTTGTCACCAATGGGGCTGCTGCAGAAATGATGCACGTGGGTGTACATTTGGTGCTCCGCTGTCTTTGCCTGAAGCAAGAGATGAGAATATCAGAGTAAAAGACACTGATACACTCACCACCTGCAGAAGAAATAAAACCTCCACAGGCAGAAAATCAAAACATACTTCACATTTACACATAACAGCATTCTGGTTTCAGTAGCATCATATTTTTTATGTTTTTGTGCACACTGTACTGGAACAGTGTCAAGCCCCTTACAACCAGTTTGAGTCAAGCAGTACTTTAAGAGCGTTTATGTAGTAAAAAAAAGAAATCCGTGTACTCAACTTAAATGACTCATTGCTCATTGGGGGCCTTATGAGGCGTCTGACACCCTTAGCCATACCAAACAAAGCATCCAACTGAGATGAAAAGCCAGTCAATGAAATACAGGAGGGTCTGTGCTCTGGAAGTCACAAAAGCTAAAAAATATAACAGTCTGTTGAGCCAGGAGTGAAAATAAATGAAGGGAAGAAAGTGTTAAATTAGCTGTCAGGCATTGCCAATAGAGATTTGTGTGATGATGTGTGTGACTTCATTGTCCTCTAGTGAAATATGCAGCAGAGTCATGACGATCAATTTATGAATGGAGAGTGAGGAGTGAAAACACAGTTTTTCACATCAAAGCTTGAACCCTGAAAACTCTTACATCATGATGTAAAGTGGCTGCAGATTTTAGTTTGTTTGGTTGAAACAATTGAGCATTTGCCAAAGCCTGTATTGTTCTGTATGCTATTGTAAGACAGGCTCTCGGGTCATTCAGCAACTGCCTCACAAGTGCTCTTGATATTGAAAGCACCCATCATCAAAGAAACACAGGATTGCTTCAGCTATGTTATTTCAGCAGTAAAAACTGAAGGACCAGGCAGGTAGTTAGCTGGATATGTGACTCATTTGACTTTTTTGGTGCTGTAAATATTAAAATAGCTCAATCTTTTAGGTAAGCTGACATCAAGAAAACTGGACTCTCTTGACCTGATGATTGTGTTTTTCTAAGGTACATAAGATGCTTCAAAATCTTTCAATTAATTGTTGCTATATGAAATAGTATCCCCATTCTAGGGTTTTTCTGTTCAACAGACAATGAACCACAGCTAAATTAAAAACTGCATGTCTCTATCAATTGTCTTATCAGGTATCTCAGAATAAAGATAATTTCATGAAATAAATTAAAAAGTCATGTCATGTGTTTTGGTTGTTCACTAGTGTCGACACTATAGGTCTAAGTTCAGTAAAGCTGAATTGGTTTAATCTCCCTTGTTCATGACCTAAATAATCTTAAGTAAATTCACAGTTCCCCAAACCAGCTCTTTTTGGCATTTTGATAATGACATTGCCTGCCATGACCTTTTGAGAAGCTGTTTTATAACTTGGATAAATCCCTCAAAATTTTTGTTCTTAAAAACTGTATTTTTAATGTGAGTGAATCCTCAAAAGACTGTCACATATTTTCATGTTTTATCTGACTGAGCACCCGAATTTTTAATGAGGCCACCCTTGAAGCATGTTGAGGTTGATGTTCCTGTGATGAAATCCCAATTCTGATTAAACATGTCATTTGTGAATATCATGTCAATTTTTTTCTGACTTTTGCAGAAAACCAAAGCAAAATATAACATTATGCAGTTAAAAAGAACCAAGAACTCACCAGTTAACCGCGGCTCTCTTAATGAAAACATAGAAAAGTCACAACATGAATTAAGTACAGATTAATTCATGATTACGCATCAAATCACATGTCATTTGACATACTGAATATGACAATTATAGTATAGTTAAGGTTCTGTATTTCTATAGCATCTTAATGCTTATTTTGCAGGAGCTTTAAACTATAAAATGTAAAAAAAAAACAACATACATACATACATTGCTACTTGTAAATATTGAATACATGTAAATATTGAAAGGATATTTACATATAGTCAGGACCAATGACAGTTTTTCAGCAGTAAACTTCTCTTTTAAGTCTGAAAAATTTATTTTCTATTAAAGGAGCGCAGTCTTCACTGTAACACATCCTTGCTTCTTTGGCTGCCCCAACTAAATATTGACAAATGATAACAAGGAATTACATTGTAGATTCCTGTAAGTAGACTTTGTTATCTTCCTGGAGCCTGGCCTTCATAACTAAGGAGGTTTGATTGAATGGCTTCTTCCAATTTGCATAAAGTTTCACCACGAGTACCTTTCTTGAATTGTCACAAAACAGTGGTGAATTCATTCTTTAAATAGAAATTATATTGTATCATATATTTTTTATTCTTGCAAAAATGTTCTCCTTAAAATGAGGGATTCAGATTCTCAGGGCCACATCTTGCTGTTCAGAATGCTCCCAAATAAGCAATGGGAGATCCCCGAGGCAGCAACTTTGCCTTGAATAATGGCTGCAGGTGAAGAAGTAAGTCTAACAGTGTATTATCCTAAAAGGAAAAAAGAAACCCAGATGTTGCATAGATGAAACAACAAGGTGTCAAATGGTAATTTGTTTTAACCTTGCAAAGTAAAAGATGCTAGCACAGTTTTTTAAAACAGAAAGTGAATTATTTTGTGACAGAAGTAAAGTTTAAAAAAATCCCTCAAAAAATGTTCACCTAAATAAATAATGTCTGCTCAAAAACAAACAAGAGCAAACTGTTACTTTTCTGCTTTCCATCTTGACACTTTTAGTCTATATGCAATACACTTATTTAGTTTTTTAAAGTACAGGCAGATATAAAAAGCTGCAGGTGGATAATAAATGTATGAAAAATCAAATCTTCATGTCTGTTTAATTGTCAAACTAGACACAAAGGCAGATCTACCCTCTAAAAGGCACTATTTCTCTCTCTGTCCCGCAACATCAAAAGAGTCAGTGGAAGTTGCTTGGTCATCTGATGCGGTCTGTTAAAATGTTTTTGATTGAAATAGCTTTTGATTTTAGTACATCTGTCCACTTAATGCTGCACATTCAATGAATGACCGTTTGCAGTTCTTTATAATCCATAAAATGTTTAGAAAATCTGCAGTGCATAATAATTTGGAACAGTGCATTTTGAATTATTTATTTTTGAAAAAAATACTGCTCTTATTGGGAGGTTTGTTGAGTCAAATTTTATTTATACTGTAATAGCTCATGACTTGAAAATTATACTGACCATCATTTGCACTGAATGTGACATTTTGTTTAAATTTTACACACATATCAATCTTGTAATAATTTAGACTGTGAGGAATAATTTTTTTTAACTGTTGTGAAGGGAAAGTATTACTGTTGAGTTTGATATCTTAGCTTCCTTTGTCTTCATCTTCATGAACTGCAAACAAAGAATGTATCAAATATGTTGAGTTGTGTAGGTTTCAGTAAACCTCTGGTTGCACTGACATGCAACCATTTCAGTTGCATTTCAGTATATAAATTATTAATGTAAATTATTAATGTTTTCTCCACTTCCTGAATCATGACAGCTTCTTTATTGTGGGTATCCATTTTACAGGTGGGTTCCCCTACATTCAAGTCTATGTTTGTTTTATATGAACTCACCACCATCCTTCTGACCACAAATCATGTTGAAAGAGGAGAGAGACGGTGGAATAAACTGCTACCGTGGGAGGGGAAAGTACCTTTTAAGATCCGTCAAAGCCTTTGCTAATAGGGGTGATCCATCCAGGGCTTTCAAAATGTCACTTCCCTGCCTTGTTCATTTGCATAACCTCTAAAGCTTCCAAGAGAGCGCGTGATGCATTGATTTAGCTGGCAACTTGGGAGATGCTTTCCTTGTTGACACAAACGTTTAAGTGAGTGTGACTGTGGCATTCCTTAATCCACTAAACTGCATAGCTGGTAAGTACTCTGCCACAATTTTACAACATCATCAACACACTTAAGCATCGTAATCTGCCAACTGCACTTGGGTAAATATCACCGTTTGATCTTTGGAAAATCATGAGTATTTTCAGTGGTGGCCTACTCATTTTCTTTTTGGATCCACAGTCTGCGCTTTTAACTACTGTCCTTGGCTTCAAAAGTAATTACCTTATTCAGATTTAATTACATTAATAAAAAAAAGTTATTAATAAAGAATTAATTAATAAAGAAGTAATTAATAAGTGTCAAGAAGTTGGGGTGTTGATATGGTGCACCTAAAAATGTTACCACATCATTTCCATTTATAATTATATAAATGGATAATTAATTATTAATTATATAATTATAATTATATAGATTAATTATATAATTATAATATAATATTTTTTGTTTACAAATTATTCTATTTTTTTTTCCAAAGGAAAAAAAAAGTTTACATTTTGGCATGCTATTCTGCCTGCATTTGGTGCTTTCTTGAGGTTGAAATAGTAAAAGTATATATAAAGTATGTATTAAAAAAAGAAGAAGAGATATGAGCAACAGTGGAACCTTTCTTTGGGGGCGTTGCTTTCGGGTTGGTTATGGGGCGGACTTCCTGTTTGACTCAGTCGCAATCTAAATGCTACAGGCGGTGCTTTGCTCGTAATTGGTGAATCCTGTTTTACTATTCTTCAGGTCAGTAGACGGTGAAATATACCAAATCTACTCTGTAAGATGTTTCCTTTATTTAATCAGTAGACAGCACTATGATACGGTTTCTGCGGACTTTCTGCTAATAGTTGTAAGTTTTAGAATGGCAGGATGCCAAGGTTCAGGTGAAGTCCTGCTAGATTTGGTGATTAAAAACCTGTATTAACTCCAGTTTTTAGGGGTTTTATTTTGCTTCTGTTTGAATAATATTCAGTACATGTTGCTTTGTGACTCATAAAGTAGCGTAGAGCATGACAGTAAAGTGAGTTTAGTTGACATTTAGGTAGAGAAACTATTTTTTGTTCATGAAGCGTGAGAATTCAGAGGTTAAAGTTGGAATAATGCCATGTTCTACATTTTTTTGTCGGTCTTGTAATTCTATTCTTGATCATTATTAAGTTTGGTTTGCATTTTGATGTTTGAACTAGTTAATATGCAGCTAAATGCAGTCAAGCTTTAAAAACAGTTAATTTATCCTGTTTAATACACTATACCATGTTTGTCTTCATCTAAGTCAGTGTTTCTCAATTCCAGTCCTCACGCCCCCCTGCCCTGCATGTTTTAGGTGTTTCCCTGCTGCCACACACCTCGATTGAATATTTGGGCGATTAACAGGCTTCTACAGTACTTGATGGTCATGCAATAGAGGAATAGAGGAACATCTAAAACGTGCAGAGCAGGGGGGGCCTGAGGACTGGAATTGAGAAGCACTGATCTAAGTGAAGGAGGGTAATGTGAAAAATGTGTGAAGTTATTACGTGTGAGAAATGTAAACAAGGTCTATAAAACAAAGGTATTGTAAAATATTAGTATTGCACACTGTAAAAAGTAGGGATGAGCCGATCAGGTTTTTTGCTGCCGATACCGATAATCCTTGAGGCCGATGTCTGCCGATCACTTATCACTGCAAATCACCTGGAACGGCTGTTAATTTTCCGCTGTATGTTTAATTGGTGAAGTGTATTTGTTGACAATGTTAAGCTGCTGTTTTCGTTTGTTCTGTTTCAAGGACTGAGGCTCCATGTGGTGGTGATGGTGACCCCGGGGGGGATTTTTTTTGAAGTGCCTGAGGCAGGGGTGTCAAACTCCAGTCCTCCAGGGCTGCTGTCCTGCAGTTTTTAGATGTGCCACAGGTACAAAACACTAGAATGAAATGGCTTAATTACCTCCTCCTTGTGTAGATACGTTCTCCAGAGCTTTACTAATGACCTAATTATTTTATCCAGGTGTGGTGCAGCAGAGGCACATATAAAAGTTGCAGGACATTGGCCTTTGAGGACTGGAGTTTGACATGCCTAAGGTGATCCCTATTCTTCAGTGGATTTTGCCCCCTTGATTTCACAACTTCTCTTATTGGTAAGCCTCAGTCTCCCGTGACAGTTTAAAATATTAATTTCAAAGTTAATATTTTCACTTTGAGGTTAATATATTTTAGAATATATATTCTAACATACATATCCTATGCATGTTAGAATATATATTCTAACTATGTGATGTTAGAATATGTATTAAAAAATATTTAATACATATTCTGTGTAGCAAATTTAAATACATTTAAACGTCTTTTGTGTTCCACTTTATTTGAATCTGTCTCCTTTTTCTGGTAGAACAAACCTGTGTTTTACCATTTAGATTTCCTGGAGTATGATTCCAGGTGGCATTTTTCTTCACTCATTGCAAATTTATCATAGATGTAACATCCTCTGTTAACTTTTATATTGAATAAAACCCAACCCAGACTGTCACACAGAAAGTAAATGACTAATAAAAATACTATCTTAAATTGAAACAACTGGCTCCAATTTTGGATTAAAAAAGGCATTGTTTACTGAAGGTTTCTTATAGCGACTACAGTTTATTGTATTGTTACTAATGGCATTGAATCTGCTTTCTAATTCTCTCATGTAATTTATATTTTTCAAGTATTTTTGATGCATGTATAATATGCATTTCGGTTTCTTCACAATTGCTTTTATTTTTTTTATTATAGAACGTATTAAGGTAACTTGTGTATTAATGCTCCACTTACAAACATGTCTTGCCATAACAGTGTATCAGTGTACCAAAGTCTTTGCACAAACATGACTTGTATTTGAATGAAGGCAGCCTCAATTCTTACTAATGTTTAAAAATATTTTCCCATAAGATATTCCAGTTCTGAACCTCTGTTTTTACAGAAACGGAGGTCCAATGTATTTGATGTGAAACTTTTCATCACAAGCTGCAGATATTTCTATCTAGGAGGTCACTGATTTATTGACCAGCTGATTTATTGGCCAGCCATTTAATCAGCACCAATTTTTTTTAATTTTGGGAGATTGGCTGATACTTGCACGTGAAGCTGAGCTTATCCACCGATCTTATCTACTTTGGTAAAGGTCTAAAAATCAACCGCTGCTCTCATCTGCTGTCCCGTTTGAGATTTGACTTACAAATCAGCCCTCTAGGTCATGTCTGTATTTCTATATTTTTAAACATGTTACAAACAATGTATAGTCTTCCTAATTAGATTTCGGACAATGGGATTTCTCAATATGTTTATAAAGCCATGCCAAATTAGTCATAATTGAAGCCTTCTCACTTCGTCATTTAAAAATTTATATTTACTTTGCTTCTGAAGGCAATTTGTGTCACTGGATTTAATTGTGTTTATTAGCTCTTGCCACAATACATTTCTAATATATATGACACTTTATTTCACTGTTCAGACCTGTGAAATGTAAAATCAGAAAGTTGTCTAGACGTTGAGGGAAAAACCAAGAACAGGTGAGACAAAGCAATAAAATGGAGAAAACAACATAGCTGAAACTATAAAGAAGTGGATAAGATGCAATTAACATTTTTTTGTCTACAAACTAGGTGCATATAGACTCTAATGTCACAGTAGCACATGGATTATATAAATGTTTGGGAGTGAGACACAAACACTGGTAAATGTTATTTACAGTTTTAAGTCCCTTAGCTCTTCAGCTGCTAAAAAGAAAAAAAAAATATGACAGTAAATCTTGACATGTACATTTTGGCTTTTCTGCGTTCTTAATTATCTCTGTATTGTTTCTGACAGAGAGACGGCCCACAACAAGGATGCTTGACTCACTTTGCTAAAACTCATAAAGCATTGTATTTGTTCTGAATCATTACTTCATATCATCACATTAAAACCCTTTACTCAGTGCTTCGGAGCATCAATAGCAATCATTTTTGGTTTTTTCTCGGCTTTGGTAAACAGACACTGTGGTAACTGTTATTTACCACAGTGTAAATAACTGGTAAATAACACCACTGGTATTTACATTATCCGTCTTTGTGTCTTTACATGGGCTAGTGTTTTATAAAACTATATGATTTTAAATGAGCTCTACCATTTTTTTAAAAACTATTTCAGAAGCCAGCTTATGGCTAATGGACTGTCTCTTTAACCCGGAAAGGGAGTAAATAATGGTTTTATGCATTTACTTTGAATCATTTGAATCAAATCACTGATCTTCTTATTATGGGGATTATATTCCTTTTATCTAATCTTTGATAGATTTACCTTCAGTGGAAATTCATAAGTCCTTTGAAAATTTTCTTTTTACTTTGATTTTCAGCTAGTCTACAACAAATACTTATACAACCCACTGTCTTTTAAAAAAAAGTAAATATTAGAGGTCAATTGTATACTATGCCTTCTTAATTAAACTCTGCTAATAAACACTTTTAGCTAGTGCAAGTGCAATGAATAGTTTTGACAAAGCACAGTTGCACATTGTATTTTGTCCAATCTCAGTCTAAAACACAATGAACCATTTACATGCATGAATGTGATGTATTACAGTGAAAATAAAATAACACCATACCTCATATGCTTGAGGCTCTGAATCGATTGGTAGTTGCAACATGGGCTGAAGAGTACTGGTGCATGAATGTGTGAGTCTGCGTGTGTGTGTTGAGGAGAGAAGAGAGAATGATTCATTGTGAGAATGGCTGGGGGGGAGGTTTAGGGCTTATGATGAAAATCGATAAAGAATAATAAATGAGAAACAACTGAGCAGATTATAGAGGTTATGAGGATGTGGAAAAAAGACTGACTTTGTCCTTTCAGTTCACACTTGAGTACAGCGGGAGACAAAGACGTGGAAAACACCTTGAGTTGTGGGAATGTGGATTATGCTGGAATAAAGGATGTCCCCTGCAATATTTTTTGAGAGGGTGGTCGTAGTCAAGGTGAGAAAAGGCAGGATTAGAAACAGAAGGTCACGGGACTGAATGTCTCTAAGTGTAGGAAGGAGGGAAATAATCTACTGCCCCAAACTAATTAGATGCCCTTGAGAGAACTGTTCAATCCCCAGTGTTTCTACGTATCTGGTGAACAGTGCACTGCACAGACCATTTCCTAGATGCAAGTGTTTGATCTGTAAATAGAAGAGCTCATTCTTTTCCTAATAAACACATAAAACACAAAACTAAAACTGCAATGCAATGGGGTTTGTGTGTGGCACAGCAGATTTCAAAAGTTCCAAGACTACATGCAGAGCTGGTCGAAAACACAATCATCTGCAAAAAACAATTGGTGAAAATTAAAAAGCACACCTCCCCTGCCTTTGCCTCGCGTTATCTTTAAGAAAACATGCAGACACTGTCGGCAGATTAATTAAAATCCGTATAACGCACTGATTAGAATGTGCCTGTAGAAGACTACTTACAAATAAATAGACAGCTGGTCCTTTTTAAGAAAATTCTCACGCTTTGACAAAAACAAACTCTGAGTTATTTTAACAGACAGGTGAAAGCAGAGATAGCTATAAGGAGAGAGTTAATCTTCATGGAACAGCAATAAGAGGATGTGTGGGCAGGGATACAGCAGTTTTTAGAGGATGTGTCTGGAATCTTAATCTTTCCATTGACAGCATTGTAAGCAAATAAAAAATATACTTGAGCTCATTAAGGTTTTGAGACATATTTCCAAAATAATTTCTTGTACAAATTATGTGGCTTGAGATATTATTACTGCAAAGTGAAAAATTAATAATTAAAATTTGTAATTGTAGTAATAAAATTGGAACTATATTTTCAAGTCATATCTAGATGTATAATGTCTATGTTATTGTTATGTTTTTTAACCAGTTGTGTAAACATTACGAATGAATTTATCCTTAAACATGACAATGTAATAAACATCCACGTTGGCAAATATATTAGTCTTGTATACAATAAAATCTTGATCTAGCATTTTTCAAGACATTCTAACTTAGAGATTTATCACAGTTCTGACAGAATATCAGATGTGTTTAAAATGCCTTATTTTCAGTGTTGGTTAAAATTAAAAAAATAACACAAAGAATTAACAAAGATTAACAAGGTTTCCCTTCCAAAAACAATCATAGAAGTTGTTAGACAGTATCCAACATACTGTTGGAAAATCCTCTATAAATGTATTGGTAGTTAATGTGACATACTATTCTTGCATACATCAACAGTACATATACAGTACAACATATATAAACAATACATATTTAGTTTATGTCAGAGACTATTTCTCTCTGCTAAACCAAAGTCTAGTGATATATTTACTACTGTGGTACATTAATTACTTGCCTAATATTGCAATTCTTATAATAAGCTATATAATTAGTCTATTTTAAACTGAAATTACTTGGTTATAGTGCTGAAAAACATTAAAAAAATTAAGTTGCAAGAATAAATGTTTATTTGGACATTTCTGAACAGCTAAACATGGGAAACACACTAATTTGTATTTTTGAGCAGGTTTTGGGGGACTTGAATGCATAGAATGGAAGTTATCTTATTAGCTTTTACTGATCCTAATTGAGGCTGCACAGTGGCGCAGCTGGTAGAGCTGTTGCCTTGCAGCAAGAAGGTTAGATTCCCGGCCCCGGTCTTTCTGCATGGAGTTTGCATGTTCTCCCTGTGCATGCGTGGGTTCTCTCTGGGTACTCCGGCTTCCTCCCACAGTCCAAAAACATGACTGTCAGGTTGATTGGCTTCTCTAAATTGTCCCTAGGTGTGAGTGTGCGTGTTTGTTTGTCTTGTGTGTCTCTGTGTTGCCCTATGACAGACTGGCGACCTGTCCAGGGTGACCCCGCCTCTCGCCCGAAACGATAGCTGGAGATAGGCACCAGCAAGCCTCCTGACCCCAGTAAGGGACAAGGGTGTAGGAAAATGGATGGATGGATGATCCTAATTGTTAGCATTACAACAATTACGTTCCACTGACTTCTGCCATGATAATGCTAAGCTCAGGTGTGGAGTTCGTCCTACATTCCAGTTTCCGCTTTTGAGTGGAATCAATATGTCCTAAACTGAATCATTCACCACAAATAACACTTCTTATTCTTCTTTCTTTTTCTGTAATTTTAGTTATAAAACAATATTGATTAGTTCGCCTTTAGATATTTTCATGTCAGTTCTGAAGATTGCATTTTCGATGGATCTTAAAAAGTAATGCAAACTTCAATAAAGTTCAAGCAAAAATCAAGTATAGTGAATACCATTCGCTGCCAAGAAAAACTCATAAAATAAAAATAAAAAGTCTTGTTTAATTTAGCATATTGGAGCATCTGTAGAAATGGGCATTGTGTAGTTAGCCAGCCAACAATAATTCATATTTCTCAATGATCCACTGTCTTTTGATTGCCGCTTATTGTATTTCCCACATCATGCATTGACTGGATATTGTATTAGGAGGTCTTGAATTTCAAGAAACCCAAGGGATGATGGCCTTTGGCCTTATTTTAAAGGAACGACCACATGGTTAGATGAAATTGCACAGGCCCTGTGCAGCTGGCTATGATGAATGT
Organism: Phalloptychus januarius; assembly: GCA_902982915.1. Taxonomy (NCBI): domain Eukaryota; kingdom Metazoa; phylum Chordata; class Actinopteri; order Cyprinodontiformes; family Poeciliidae; genus Phalloptychus; species Phalloptychus januarius. The sequence goes on along the minus strand of CADWAE010000483.1, from coordinate 2,703,223 downwards.
TGCGAATGGACTGGCCAGAGAGGTGAGTGAGCTGGGGGTGCAGATGTTGGCATGGGCAGGAATAATTCAGGCAGAAAGCACACCTCAGAGAGATCCATCTGTTTTTTTTTCATTAAGTCCTGATGAACATTAATCACAAAGCCAAGTTCTCACTGGCTGCCTTCCTTCTTGGAAATTCACATAAACATATACACATAGACACCGTAAAATACACACCAACCTCCTGATTTAATTGAAAACTGCCCTGAGAATCTGTGAGTCTAAGAAACTGTTTTCTCGTATTCCATGCTTCCTTTCACCTTCACCTTAAGACCTTAGAACCAGCCGTGTGCTGGCACCAACATTCAGCATATCTGCCGGGTGGAGAATCACTGTAGTTCTTTTAATGCAGCTTCACCAGGGTGCTCAGGGCTAATTCACCCACACAAAGAAAGCTGAAACTATTCAAAGATGACATGTAAAATTCTGTTTCCATCGCTTTTGGAAGGAACAGCATAACAGTCTCTTGTTCAGAGGCCAGGGGGATTTATCTTAGAGAAGTGCCTCTGCTGTGGGTTTAAAATAACTGTTGACAGCAGAGTTGCTCCCTAGATGAGATCTCACATTTCATTAGGATGGCACTAGTTGCGTCTTTTGCGAATTTGAAAGAAGGCAGAATATTGCTTTAATAAAAAGTTTACATTGCCTTGTAAACACCCTCCTCTTGAAGTTCCCTCAAATTTTCTCACATTAAAACATTTACTTGGGTTTGCTATAAGCCAAAATGATAATTGGTAAATGAGTTGTGCTTATATCGTGCTTTATTAAGTCCACAGGACTCTAAAGACAAACTAGTGCTCTTTTAGTCTTTTAAAACAACCTTTTATAATCAGATCCTCCTTAATAAAATGCAGTGCTGATCATAGTCTTGGAAAATCACTTCATTAGTCAGGTTAGGTTATAAGATAATATCCTGCTTGGGGAATGCAAAGGCCCCCACATACTTGGATGAACTTAACTCAGTGGAGCTATGTGCATACTCAAAGTGAACGTATACTGGTCACATCCGCACAGAGGTACGTTTTATGGCAACGTACATGGTGCGCCCAAATATGTGAGAGCTTTCATCAAGCACCAGAATGCAGAAGCTGGTATTTGAACTTAAAACTTACCAAGACACATGACTGTCTACCTGAAGACAGCAAGAAAAACATGCATCAGACAAGAACAAAAGAGGCTAATAGTAACTCTGACCTGGAAAGAATTACAACTCAGGTGGAAGAAACTGTCAACATGAAAACTATCAGTCATGCACTCCATAAATCTGGCCTGCTGCAGCTCAAATTGTGCATACAAATCTAATTGGGAGCTTTATAATGCACTTACTGTAGTTGTGAGTCTCTGCAAGGTTGTCTGTGCGCGTCTGTGATTTTATCCTGAAAAGAACCAGCAGCCTATTGAAGGTGTACCATAACACATACCCATCAAATAAGTAGAAACAATGGTGGATGTTTATGTCTTTTTCAGAATTGAATTTATTTTTACCAAATACAGATCAAGTGCAGAACAGAGCAGCACATTTGCTTTTGAAGCTAAATGATGAAGTATATGTTGTGATCTTGCTTGTCAATCAGTGAAACCTTTCTGCAGGTTTGATCTCTTGATCTCTAAAACAAATTGTGAGTGGGTGCAATGCTTTGTTTTTGAAGGTGTATGTGCAAAATATGAGAACACATAGTGCTGTTTCAAAGTGTCACTCTAACAAGCTCTAAAGACAATGAGAGCTTTGAGGACAGAGGAACTTTTTCTGTTCTTGACTTCTTCTGTTAATCTATTGTTCTGTAAGAGGAAAACCCATGTAGGAATCATTCTTATCATACATTATGACTGATATGTAAAACAGATTTTGTATAACTGAAATATTTTTCCACAACACTGTAATGGTGATACAGGTGAAAACCAGTGGTGTGGATTATTATTTGGAGGCAGAATGATTTACCAGAAATCACCATTATTCTAAAATATGTTTTTTTGTGTTTAGTTTTATTTCTTACATTTCTTGGAGTTGAAGTCACTTCAAAATGTCATATTTTATGGCCTGTAATAAATAGACCTTAACAAAAAACCAACAAACATATATACAAAAAATTCTAAATAAGGCCTTTTAATTTCTAGATATAATTGAGAAATTTTATTTTTATAATTTCTAAAAATATTTAGGTGGGTTGAGAGCTGAAGTAAATAATGGCCTTTGTAGATTTATTGGAAGTCTATAGCATCATTATTTGTAGCATTATTAACCATTTGCTTTATTTTTTTCTACTTGTGATATACTCTGTCTTTTACTGTGCATTTGTCCAGGCTCATTTTTGTACGTTTTGGTACATGTTGAGAAGATTTACACATGTTTTACATTGGAACTGATATCCACTGTGTGACATCATCTGGTTGACAGGCATTAAACATAATGCAGAATGCAGATGAAGCATTTCCTTAGAGCATTGCACCATGGATTTCTAGAGTTCTCTACAATGTTTTTATTGAGTTTTTAATGTTGCCTCTCAGCATCCAAGCACAATAGTGCACAAACCTTAACTCTGATCAAGCTGTGATGCACTGTTGGTTTTTTTTTCTGACTTTGATGCTACAACTGACTGTTCTGCTTAAGACTAGAAAGTGCTTCCATCTTCTAATGGTAACCAAAATTCCTTCTACAATCTAGTGAGGTGGTTTCTGATATTTTCTGCTATTCATGTGTGCAGTTTTGTGCATAGGAAGATTGCTGGCCCATAGTTAGATGCAATTGCCCCTCTCAATGGTCCAGCCTTGGGTAAATAGCTTTGGAGGGTTCTATCAATTTGTAAAGGGGTTCATTAGTTTTTGGCATTTGTGGACAACAATTGCATTTTTTTTTTGCCAGTAAGTGTAAAACATGCTTGAGCATATTGCATTCAAACTCATTATCCTTGGGTGTCTGCAAATAAAATGTTTTTTGGCTGGGTTTCAAAGGTCGTTTTTTAATTTCTCTTGCTATGAAATGTGATCATATATTATGCTATTTAATAGTTATATTGTTGGATCATTCATTTTATGTTTTTCTACACAATAAACAAGCTAAGGTATACAAATATTCTGTTTAACTAAAGGAAATCAAGTTAAATGTGCTATTTTTTTTTCAATTGAAAAGAAAAATGTAGAGTGTGTCAGTGAGAAAAAAACATGAAAAAAGAAATCCACAGGCCATCAGTCCACCGACTCAGTTTAATGGGCACATGCTGTATATTACAGGCCACTGGGTGAGAGGTCTTTAATGCAACTGCCTGAGAAAATCACAGGCTGTAAAGAATTAATAAAGGCAGTGATCCACCCTTTTAACCATTTTGTAATTCACAGATTCAAATCTCATTTGTAAGCTGTAATAGCAAGGATATCCTTTCATAACACTAGTGTGACAGGGAGCTGCCTGCCTCAGTTGGACCAACTCATGCTTGATAGTGCATTATCATTAACGGGGAGCTGCAGATTAATATTTTATTAGGATTGTGGCTTTGAAGGGGCTTCCAGGCATACCAAGTGATATGTTATTCCCTGATTCACACCAATCTCTCTCTCAGGGCCACAGATGGGATTTGAGGGCTCTTATTATAATGGACAAAGATGTAGCAAGGTGGTCAGAAAAAAGTGATCTCCCGTTTCAAACGTGACTAAGTCTGGTTAACCTAAAACATCCTTAAAACATTTAGCGTAATGAACCCGTGTTGTACTTCCATGGGTTCCTGAGAGGGTCAGTAGTGATGGGCCTCTTGTGGTGTTAGCTAATCCATATCCCCCATCTCTCCAAATGAATAAGTCTGGATCTAACAAAAAATGAAAAGAATAAATAACATGTCAAGCTTTTGGTTATTTATTTAACTTTTTCAATTTTAGGAGGAAGCATGTAATTTCCATTAATGTTTAATGGAAAAATAAATCTAACCTTGGCTACAGATTTTGCAAAGCTGCTCAAGGAGAGCTCAATATTTTGAAATGTTTTCTGAAAAACAAAAACAAAAAAGCATTCCAGTCTGTGTTTTTAAAGCGCAATAATTGGGCCTTGTCGTATTTTCTTGTTCATAAAATCAGAAACATTTGGCTAGTTTCTCTAATGCTGAAAACCCTCCATCATTTCCATCCTTTATTATTTTTTGGAGTTTGTTTAAATTGATAAGTAGTTAAATGTGGGAGAATTTTACAGTCTTAGTTTTTTAAGAGTGAAGAAAAGTTGTTCTATAGAACCACTGAAAATACTAAGACAGCTGTCTCTTGAGTGAGCATGCTGTGGACTTGCAGCTGTAAATAATTTAACATGTTGTCCAATGAAGGAAAATACCAAGCTAATACACAATTGTAGCTTGTTTCCTTCCAGTTTGCTCTTACCTGTTAATAGTTTTTCTACCAAGCCTGCTTGTGACCAACACTAAGTCACTTGCAGCGAATATTGGTTGAAAATGGGATGTTATCCCATAGTAGTAGTGACAATTGAGGGATCTTGGTCTACCAAAGGAATCTGCAGTTCTGCAATGCTTCTATTGCCATTTTTTTAATATTAGTTTTACTAATATTGATAAAAAATTATTCTGTTTATTTGCAGGTGCTCAAAGGAGTTGCTTAAGACTTGATGTGTTTATCCACAGATTTGGAAGGGAGACCAAGATTTCCAATTGAGGGAAAGAGATAGAGTGATTGCAGACTGAAGCAGAGGTTGAGTGTCATGATGACCCAAGGTGAGGACAAACAGAGGGAATTGAAGAGAACCTAGAACCAGGAGTACCACATAAAGGGGAAGCACGAAGGCCGTAGGCCAGTGTTTCCCAACCCTGGTCCTCAAGGCACACTGGCCTGCATGTTTCAGATATTTCCTTGCTTCAGCCCAACTGATTTCAATCGATGACTGATTAATAGGCATTTTCTGAACTGCAATCAGTTGAATCAGGAACATTAAATCAGGGAAAGCTGTAGGACAGTGTGCCTTGACGACCAGGGTTGGGAAACACTGTCGTAGGCCACAAAGAGACACAAATAAGTAAAAAGTCTTGTTCTATTTTATATAATGTAATCACTAAACTCCAGCATCTGAACTCACCTTAATTACACCATTGCTATTCGGGAAATGTTTAAGTAATGTCTGTAAAATAGTTTTGTGTAAAAAAATTGCACTTATTATTTTTACCACCTAAGAGATAAAATATCCAGATGTAAATTCCTTGTGTGTGTGTTACACGCTAGGAATTTACCTTATTGTGATTTCATGTAAAATATACAACAGTCAAATTTTTAGTTAAATGGTGCAAGATTGGCTCAATTACCTTAAACATTCAATCTGAAAATCCAGTGTATGGTATCTTTTTACTGTTCCTTTTCAATGATTGTTTGATAGGTGTATGAATGTCTTGGCTACAAGAAGAAATTTACTTTTTTCCCTTGAGTTTGAGTTGCTTACATGCTTGACTATGTTGAACAGAATTACATTTCATCAAGACAACTGTTTGATAAAACCTAAGCAAATCCTTTCCTCTGCAAAGTGTCTGTATTATTTTTGACATTCCCTTGAAACTGGGAGTCTTCAAAGAGAGTGCGCTTAAACCTCGAACCATTTGAAATATCAAAGTGGTGGAATGGCAACTTTCTAAATGTCACAGTGGGGGATCTTCCAGTCTTTTGATGCTCATTTCTTCAGGAACAGTAATAATGGGTCTGAAGGTATTTCAGCAATCCTGTCATTGCAGCAGTGCTTCTCTTGTGGCAATTTTCCTTCTCCTTCAAGACTTCATTCAGAAAATGAATGTAGTTTTTTATATATTTGGTCTGTTGTGAATTGGAGATATCAATTGCTCCCATCAGAAGTGTATTTTACTCAGTGAAACATTATGCAAATATAACTAGCGTATAAATCCCCTGAAGAAAAAAAAAGTTGATAACCTTATTTATATCCTAGATATTGGCTTGGGGAAAGTTAATCAGACTTCTGATCTTTTTAATGTCCTAATGGCCACAAGTGTTGCAGTGTGGTTCACAGCTGTTTCTGACAGATTGAGTTATGTATAAGTGAATAGATTTGGCTGTAGGGCTTTTGTGTTAAATACGATCTCTATTATTGACTTGATTGACCCAACAGGGAGTATGTTGAAGACCAGTTTAATTCCACCATGTTCTAATTAGCAGCTTAAACAACACAATTCTCTTTGTGATTTTTATCCATCACAAGGAAGGCTTTGTCTGTTTGTGCTCTGGCTTGGGTTTCATTTATCAGTGTGCCTTCAGTTCATTTTAATTCATATCAACACTCATCCCATGCTCCTCATAGAATATTTAATAGGTGTTAATTAAGTTGCTCAAACAACTGCTTTTTCTTTTTTTCTCTACCATTCTTTTGGGATCATGAGGGTCCTGGGAAAAATAAACAAAAGCCTATCATTTCTAAATAAATTAAAGTGCATGCATGAAGTAAAAAGGTAATATTTAAAAATAAACAAAATTAAATTATGTGTTTCTTGCAGAATTCAGACCAGAGCTCTGAAGGGACAGCCAATATGTTAGAGGCAAACCATCATACTAGAATCTTTACACTCATGAATTTGTAAATAATGATGAATTAAACAGGTTGAACTAAAAATTTTTATAAATAATCCAGGTATCTTCACCCTCAAATTAGAAAAGTCTCAAGGCAACAACAACTCAGATATTTTTGCTGAAACATTGCCCTTTTAATATTTAGCAAGAGGGACAATTTTGTGATTATGCCATGTTCAGGTTTTTGCTAAAGCAATTTTCAGAAGGAATGACGTGGAAATACACAAGCATATAAATGGTTGCTGCAACTTAGTCATGAAAATAACTGCAAGGTTTGTCTATGCAAACTGTCACTCTTTGTCATATATTTAGTAAAAATTAAATGTTAGACAATGCTTTCAAGAAAATTTTTTAACTTAAAATGTATTGAGTTGACAAACCTCAAAACAAGAACATTTAGTCAGGACAACTTTGAAGACAGGATCAAAACATATCTATGAAACATATCCAGGTCCTCTGGAATTGCTTTATAATTCTGCTGTTACATGTTTTGTGAAATTAGATTTTGGTGCACATATTCATTTTAACAAATAAAAATTGACACTTTTCTAATAGGTCCAAATTTTACCAAGACTATGTGTAGTATGTGTAATATTTGGATGGGTGCTGAGGTGTGCTGTGCCTCTACTTGCCATTGCATCTTCCATTCAGTTTAACATTCAGCTTGGTTTCCCCAGTGCTCCCAGCCCTTTGACCCTTTCACAATATTCGTCCAGACTGACTCTTTCTGACCTTGAGCTGTGAGCTCAGCAGACCTCCAGAAGGACTGGGAATCATCCTCCTCCAACAGCATCAACATTTCAGGCTCCATGTTGACACATTCAGAAATCAAGTGGGAGTAAGCTAATTTAATTTTGCTTATACAATTTCCCACTCTATTTTTAAGAATAAGAACAGCATAGTCATTGTCACATTTTTATAGAAATAAGCACAGAGTGTTGGGATGAAATGCTTAATGAACTACTAATCTGGGTACCTACAGCTTGATGGTTTTGTTATAAATACAGGTAACCAGCTTTAATTGCTTTTTACCTTGCTGTCATTCTGAGCAGAGAGGAGATACAACATGTGGATTTCTCAAATTACTTTTTTTTTCAAAGTTAACAAAAGCTCCTTCTATTTAGAATGCTGAAAAAGTCAAATTCCCAGGACACTTTTGTAACAGTTTCTGTGTAACTCTGTATGGTTGATGTTATGGCTTAAAGAGGGTCCTCTGAAGTCCCAAGCTCGTCAGAGCTGATGCAGTGTGGAGTTGGAACCATCAGAAAACAAAGGGCTGAGGGAGCATAAGCTCTCATTTTCCAGAGAAAGTTAAAAGCAGCACAGCTTCTTTAATGCTCAGAGGCCTATTTTAGATATTCTGAGCTTTTAATGTCAAATGCATGCAGCTGGGCTCACCCACAATGTCAATGATGGAAAAGGGACTTAAAAATCTAAATCAACTAACAAGTAATTTTCCGACTCATGTTGGAATCTTAATGCAAAGTGGCAAATCCTAATGAAAATCACTAAGTATTTCTGCATATTGGAACTGGTTATGATTTAAATATTGTTTGGATAAGTCGAGCACGGTGCCATTTGAAAAGATTTGGTGCATGTAGAGGGGAAATATCTGTTCATTTTCTGTAGCCTCACCTCCTGCTGAGGATTGCAGAGATGTTGCGGTCTATGTCAGCAGGAATTAGATATGAGACTTTATGAGCATGGAAGAAACACATTGTAAAGTGTTGTGTTCTGCTCCTAGATTTAAAACTCTATATAAAAGAAACATTTTCAGATTTTTCTTGCATCTTTGTATTTTTCTAGTGTTATCTTGAGCCAGTTGCAAAGCAAATATATGGAGATTTAAAAAAAAAAAAAAAAGCAAACAAAACTCTTGTCTCAATAAATGCCTGTCAGTCAATAAAAATACTCTTGTTTCAGAAGACACCTCACAGTGAATCATGTAGTGCAGATTAGGTTGAAATGCAAACCCAGTCAAAGACAGAAATTAATTTAAAATGTATTTTACTTAACAGTGAGACATTTTTAAATGGTCTACAAGTATGTTTAGTAATAATGTAGTTGTAAACAAATTACAATAAATTCTGATAGTCATTTCTGTGGGTGAATTGGCATTTCCTACACATCCTAACTGATTTCAAATATTTCAACATATTTCAAAGCGATGGAGGAGTCAAAACAAGCATCCACAAACACATATCACAAGTGTCACTGATTCATTTAAAAGTGTAAAGAAACTCATTGGGTTGTTAAGAAAACCATATTCTGCTGCTCACAGTACATTTAAGGAATTTGTTGTTGACTACCTAGCTATAAAACAAGATTGTTATACCTGATCAATATGAAACTGTGGCTTTGACAATATGAGATGTATTATTATCACTGCTGTGATGACTGATGGGTACTAAACTTAAATGGAAGTGGAACTAGAAGTTCCCATCACATCTCGTTCTGGCTTTGCTGAAAGGCATGCATTTAGGTTTGAACAACTTGTTGTTGAAGGATACTTCAAGGTAAAAGACTGCACAGGAACATTTGAAAACCATTTACTCCCATCCAAAATGTCAACAATTCTACAGCACGGGTTCTTTATTTTTTTAGGTCCAGTGTCTTAAGCTTCTCTTTGCTGCCATTAAGGATAAACACATTTTAAGGTTTTCAATGCCATCAACATGGAATATTTTAAATATACATACAGAATAAACTTAATCTGACTTTAAGATGATTTTGCTTGTAAATATTCAGATCTCATACATGAGTTTAGTTGTTTTTGAGTATATCAGGCTCACACTTTCACCCTCCTGAAGCCATTGCTAATCTTAGCACTTTATATCCTTTTTGTTACTTTGTTTCTGTTGCTCATGAGAACAGTTCCGTCTCTAGCCACACAGTGATGTGTACTAGATGTCTGTCACTTTTCCTTAACCTTAAATGTCACTCCAAGAGATCATGTTAGAAGGGATAATACACTCTCAGCCAATTCAATTGGTCTAGCTTCCACACTGCAGCTTCATTGTGCTGAGAGAACCCCATGATAACAATCAGCTGTACTGATCTGTAATGACAGGACAGGGTATTGGGGGTCTGACTGAGTAGATCTGATGAAGGAGTGGAGAGAGGGACAAAATTGCAGACAGAGAGTCCCTCTTGCCAGAAGAGGGCTCTGCATGTTAGAAAACTAATCGCTGCTCTTCTTCACGGCACTAAATGTCAGTCTTCACAATTATTCATATGAGGTATTCCTGCTATCATCTTTATCATCATCTCACTCGTTTTGTTCATCTTCTTCTGTCAGTTCACCCTTTTACCCCCATATTCCCTCTCTGGTACCCTTGCCACCTTCTCTTTATCCTGCGCACCAAAAAAACCGAGCATTAACACCCTGGTCGAGTCTGACTTGTGTTGAATATTTCAATATGGCTCAGCTTATCAGCCAGCCCCTATGACCTGCCTGGATGAGCAAGTGAGAAGCAGAGATTCGCATGACGAGCTGTGGAATGGATACTATACACAGTCATATATAAGTGAAGAGCTTGCCTCTAGGTGCACAAGCTCATGAATACCAGATCTACTCCCACTCTCATTTATGTGGACGAATCCAAAAATTCTTGATCTGACAAATTTCAGATTCCATTTATGATTTTGTCCACTGTTTTGATACTTTAATTAATACCATTAAAGTACAATCTTCGCATATCTTATTTTTTTCTGTTATTGTTTTTTTCTACATGTTTTGCAACACAATAAAAAAATAAAAAATACAATAGTGAATAGTCCAGAAAAATAGCACTGATGGAGCTTGAAATCACTTCCCTAAAGAAACTGATGAAATTCTGACCCAAGCACCATTGAAACTCTGCTGGAGAAATACACATTGGACTAGGTTTAGGGTGGTAGTTCAGGGTGAAAATTAAAAATATTTTTCACCAGCCACAGAGGCTGGTAGATGTTTTATTTTTATTTTTATTTTTTTACCAGCCACTGTTTTTCTCGTTTATGTGCAATATTTACCTTGATTACAAGCCCCACCAGTGCAAGCAAATTATATAAAACATTAGATTCTTTTTTAACTCTAAGAAAACCAATTAGCTACAAACTAATGTAATATAAAGCATGGACACTGTAACACAGGTGTAGAACAAGAAGTTCATTATAAGTAATTACTAACAGCAAACTTTAACTAACAACCCTAACATTTTTACAGTCATTTCCTTTGTTGAGCATTTCCACATTTTGGATACAACTTCTACAGCCAGTATTTCGTGAAGATGTGTCTCTAGTCATGTGTGCTCCATGCACACCTTTAGTCTTTATTGAAATGTTTGATTCTTGTTGTATCTGGTTCTCTGTGTAGTAGAGGTTTATACCAAGGCTGAAGATGAATCATGTTGTGTTCTGCTATGTAGTTAGTCAATATTTTTTCAACCTCCTGCTCCAGCATACGTGTTTGGTTTTTGATAAAAATCCAACTGACAATGTCGATGCAGATGTATCAAATGTCTGCAGTTATATCAAATATCACTTTTAAAACGAGTGATCGCATAGATGGGGACCATTGTGGGGAAAAAAACTGCATTGCCAAGCACTGTTTGGTGAAAATCACTCAGTCAGGTTTATTTAATACCATGCGCATGATATGAGAGCCACCAGATCAAAAACTCATGAGCAGGTCAGATTGAAGTTCCAAGTAAGTGGTTTCTTTGCACGTTGATTGCCACCATCAATAAAGTGCCATCATCTGTCTTTTGATGATGGTAGACAACATAACAGCTTTATACCATGAAGAAATCAAATAAAATTTTATTTGTTTAGCACATTTCAGCAGCAAGACATTTTAAACAAAAACACAAAGTCATGCAACATAGAATCAACAATCAAAACATTACATTAAGTCAAGTGCCATCATTACATTTTTTATTGATTACGTTTCAACTGCAACTCTAAACAGTTGGGTTTTTAGTCGAGATTTAAGTGTTTCAGCTGTTTTACAGTTTTTTTGGAAGTTTGTTCCAGATTTGTGGTGCATAGAAGCTGAATGCTGCTCCTCTTTGTTTGGTTCTAGGGATGCAGAGCAGACCAGAATCAGAAGAACTGAGGGGTCTGGAAGCAGCAGATCTGTAATGTATTGTGGTGTTAAGCCGTTCAGTGATTTATAAACTAACAATAGTATAAGAATAAGAAATCTCTGGAAAATTGCTAAACAGCTGAAACAATGAGTTCCTTTAAATCAAGGCTAAAAACCCACCTGATTAGAGTTGCTTGTGGACCATAATAAATAGAACATTGACCAACATATTTGATGTGTATTGATAATTTTGATGATGGCACTGCTAAGAATGTAATGTTTGTCACTGGTGTCACTTGTTGATTTTATGGTGTTCTTTAAGACTTTTTATTTTTGTAGCTTTAGGATGTGAAGCAGTTTGAATTGTCGTGTTGATAAAATGTCCTATACGAACAAACTTGATTGATTGATTGAGTTGTCTTGTGTGTACTTCATCTTTCGCTGTCTGGCCACTAAAGATGGTACCAGCTGCCCCATCCACTTAACACCCATATGATCAAGCAAGAGCCCAAAAAGAATCCACATTAGACATTCTCAGCTCCAAATATATTGTTTTGAACTCAAAAAAATGCAAAACTTATGAAGGTAACAAAACTAATTATAGCAAAAAAGTTTTTTTGCCAGAATTTTTTTTATGTGAAACTGAGCAACTAGTTGTAAAAGTGTAAGTAAAGTTTAGAAACCTGACTATTTTTGCTTAAATTTTGAGAAACGGCAGTCTTCCTTACCTATTCATTAGGTTACAATGACCTACATACCATTGAACAAGGGCGAATACTTGTCAATATATAGTGCCATTAGAGTGATGATTTCATAATTATAGTCAATTCATCTTACCACAGCTCTTGAGTGGTGCCTGGCCACTAAAATGCAAAATTGAGCTGGGAATACACAGACAGAAAGAAATACCCTCAAGTTCTTATTATTGGCTCCTTTGACTTAACGTTTGTAAGACTTGTGAGCTGCCTTTGTTGCTACCAAAACTAACTCTAAAAATTAGGAAAGTGTTAGTCTTTGCAGTAAAGTCAAACCATTGGGATATTGGTCAGTGAACCACAAAGAACAGGAGGAGGCTCTGGCCCCCAAATCAAGATTTTCAGCCAAACATTATGATGGTATTGCTTGAGGAAAGGCTTGACTCAAACCAATAGTGGGGAGTTAAAAGGATCATGGGGTAGCACTGTGTGGGGGACCAAGGAGGGCAAAAGACACAATGCAGCCTCTAATTGGTTTTTCTTTCTGAAACCACTGCTCTTTTTCTCTTGAAGATGTGCTGCGCTCAGACAATCACAACTGAGAGGCCTGCAAAGCCTATTGGATTTAAGGGGAATCCGTATCTTAAAGGGGTGCTGTGCTGCCGAGGGGAGGGGCACTGCAATCAATAATTCATAAGGCTTTTCCTTATTAGGATTTCTCCTGACTGGGCTTGCAGTTTTTATGCCCAGCTCTGTGTCGGATGAGAAGGTTCCATTGAAGGCAAAGCCACACTGGAACTGCCTGTTCTTCATTGTTGCACCGGCTGCCTACTTTGTCATTCCCACCATGCACTCACAGGTTTTTCAATCTGTTGAGATCCTTTTGTTACTCATGATTTCTCAGACTCTTTAAATACAAATCTGCTGTTTTAGCATTACAATGAGGATACTATAGACTACTTAGTATGTAGAACTGCTGTTGTCATAGTCACAATAGGGATTTTAAAATATCCTTAACATATATCACAAATTTGACTTTATTAAATATATTTACTGATTGGTTTAAATCACTAGGTATTTAATTATTATTATTATTATTATGTGTTGACATGGAATGTGTCATTCAATGTGATGGTATTTGTATACAGACATAGATATGCTAAGTTCAGAGTCACAGGGAGCTTCTGGTCAGATCATTCTCATTAGACTGCAGCTGCACCACATTAGGAACTGATAAAATACTTAACTGTCATGTGTTAAGAACTAATCACACACACAGGGTTTCGCTGGAGGCCTCTCTATCATTAATTCTCCCTTATTTTCTCCCACACCTTGTTTGGCTTGTCATCCCAACCCATACAATCTATATCATTTATTATCCTTAGTTTAAATTATCTTCCAGTTACCAATCCTTTAACCAGGGATGATTAAAATGACTTCAGTTTGCCTTATCACTTCTGTAACTACTGTGATCATCCTGCTATGATGAGTGAGATTTTAAACATCCCACATTATTGTTGAAATCTCTGAAGGAATATCTTCCAGGCGGCCTGAATTCCACATGTTCATTTAATGGCACTAGAAGTGACTGCTGTGCAGGTAGGAGCCATGATGCGAAACAGATAAACAGTGATTACACTCACCATGATAAATGAAAGGGCAGCTCGCCAATGTGAGGAGTTTTGCTCATCATAGATCACAATTTGTAAATGCTGCTTGCTCAGGATGCCATAGTGGAGTGGAGGGCAGCTCTCCTTAATTCAATCAATAAAATTTTATGCAACTGAATGCTATGTTAAAAAGATGGGTCCAAACAAGCAGTTTCCAAATAGAGCATTTTTAATCCATCCTAATAAAAGCATTTGTCATATGCGTGAGATTGTGTGGGTAAGCGAACAATAGATGTATTTCAGTCTACAACAAAAAAAATGTTTCAGCCTCTTTTAAAATATTCCACCTTTGCATGTAATTTCTGTAATTTCTGTATTTTGTGGCAATTTGGTTCCTTTACAAAAAAATAATATGTTATCATTTTGAATAGCTTGTTACCACAGGTGATTATTTTTTTACATGCAATTTCATTAGATCAAGAAAATCTTAGTGTGGTGGATGATGTTTTTCCTTCATCAAATAGCATATAAAATTTACGAGACTGTATGAAATGAATATATGCAGCAGAAACTAAATCTTATGCAGTATGAAAAGATGCAACTTGTCTCCACAATACTTGTGGAGATTCACAATTCTCTTTGTGATATCTTGCCTGATTTATTTAGATTTCCCTGAGATGTCATTGAAGGAATCATTGTGTTTGAAGTTTTGCCTTACAATACATCCACAAGTGTCACTCCATTTGACTCTCGTGTTGTGAAATAACCAGAAGCTGACAAGTGCATCACATCACATCTGGGCTTTCTCTGATCATTTAAAGGCCTAATAATCTTACTGTGTCTAAAGTAAAATAAATGAAAATATACAATCTGACCAAAATTCTCAAATTATTCTGGTGTTGAATTGAATGCAATTTAAAAAGCGTTGCGAATGTCTTTAATGACATGGTTAGGTATTACAAATACATTTTAGACAAGAGATTAAAAACACAGTGACAGCTGCTTCATTACTGTAGTTCCTAACACAAATAGCAATAACAAATGTGCAAGAAGAGGGTCTCTTTGATTGTTTCTTAAAATATCAGTTTGACAAGTTCCCCTGTTTGCAAGTGGACAAGTACAATGGAGAAAAATAATTCTTTAGGAAAGAGCATATAGGTGTGTGTGTGTGTGTGTGTGTGTGTATGGGTACAAATTCCAGACATAAATATTTTGTACTTGTAAATCAGAATGTGTAGTTGTGACTTGAGTTTGATAACCTTTTACATTAAAATGGCTGAGAATTTTATCTTTATATTTGTAAAAAATAATTACACAAAGTAAAACATCTTTGGTCTTTTTACAGATACAAATAAAAAAAAACTGACCTCAAAATTACTCCCAGAATTACAAGCTATTGACTTCAAAACAAATATTTTAAAAGCTTGGTAGCCATTCAAATTTTAAAACAGAAACTCAAAGTTAAAAAATCTGTCATTGTTGACACACATTTTGATGAGAAGCATGAACAGAAAGGGGTAAAAACCTTACATGATTCCGAAAGTCCTCTTTCCCACATGTCAGTGATGTTTCCCTCCTTCAGCGTTCTGGAGTTCACAGAATGAGTCACCGGCCTTCTTCAGTAAAACAGGATGACGCAGGACAAAATTATTCAAAACAGCTGAATCATGTGTTGCAGCTAGAAAACATGCAGGATAGCAGAAGTGGGTTGGAGACCTGGGAACTGAAGTCCACCTAGTAGTGGATATGAAACAAATGGGCTGCCAGTGCTGCCATAAAGGAACAAATCACAAGCATGCAAAGACATACACCTAAAGCACTTTATTTAAAATATTATATTAGTAGGCTACACTACTGTTGGTTAAAGTCAGCCTGTTTTTGTTCTTTGTGGTCCAGTTGAAACATTTAACCTGTTTGAATCTGGATCTGAATATTATTGTTATATAACTACAACACAAAATGCTCTAGGGGTGGTATGAAATTAATAGTTTATTTTCCTAAATCTATTAGAAAAAATACTTGTCTCTTTTAACGTCTGCCTAGACTTGCTAGTTAAGGGACACTCAAGGCTTTCTAATTGATTTCTACCCATCTCTATGGCTGCCCAAGTTTTCAATATTGTCTTGCCAGGTTCTAGCATGCCAGGAGACTTCTAATTTCAACTGAGTACCCGCTCCAAAATGTGCATTCAGTGCACAGATGGAAGCAGAAATTGTTGCATTTCCATGTATCACACTCTTTCCTCAAAATTGACTCTGAATTATTTTTTTTTTCTTCCCGTCTCTTTCTCCCACTGCCTGTTTTTTTCTTTTTTTAGTGTTTAACTTGTTTTGCTTCTGATGTCTCTGTAGATAGCAGCTGCAGTATTAAGTTTGCAAAAGTTTAGAAATGCTACAACTAATATTTTTTCTTAGATTTGGGTTTAAATTAACAGAAGATATGTCTATTAAAGACACATTATAACAACCAGGTTAGTATTGAATGCAGTTTTGCACTGGAAAATGAAACAGTGCATTGCATCATCTTGGCAGAGAAATTGTTTATACTCCCTGCATCCAGATGCTTTTTATGCCCTTTACCCTTCATCATTTTTCTTCACTTTTTCGGGTTGAAAAATTGTACTGTTTATCATGGGTTATTTGCAAATGGTCAGGCAATTCATACCCACCAAGGAGATGTTTTGATCTGACTGTGTTTAAATTTGTACCACAGGAACATTTTATAATCAACGGATGATTTTATAGTAATTTTCTGTATTCTATTCATAGTCTGCTGCAGGAAAACTTGACTCTACCAGCAAGTAGTCACTTAACATTTTCATTCTATCATTTTTATTATAATCTCAGTCAAAGAGACCAACAATGAATCAAAATAAAAAAAAAAAAAGGTAATAAAGTGTGACCTGAATGGATGGATGGATGAAAATTGAAAAGTAAATCTTTTTAGATAGTGCTATATAATTTAATGAAAATATGTGAGATTTTAGCATCTCTATGACAACTTACTTAATCTTAAAGCATTTTACCACGACAAAAAAAAAAATTCAAAATTGGAATGGTTAAAGTACATATTTTACCATTGTACTTTAACATGTATTTAGTTTACAAAGTGCAAATGGTTGTTTTTAACCATGTAACTCAGGCAAGAATTTACCACATTTCTTATAGTTGTTGGAATGACAATGAAGTGTGTGTGTGTGATAGAGAGTGAGAGACAATCACTGGATCACAAACAAAAAGTAGGTTACACACAGAGAGGAGAAAAAACACTTTAAAAGTTAGAAAGTTTCTGCAAATTGTCTTCTGACCTCAGGGACCTGCATGATCTCTATCTGACAAGTAACTCAAATGTATATTAAATCACAAAAAGAACTAAATCATTAAATCTTTTAAGTATATTCAATTTATTATCAAATTCATTTTTGATGCTTTGCTATTTTCAGATTTTTATTTACAGAACCTTGAAGTTATACTAAATTTGTTTTGTTTTTTGTTTTTTTCAACTGAAATGCATTGCTTTATGCTTGTGCTTTATTTTTTTGTCTTTGCTGTATTGTGAAGCACTTTGGATTGTCTTCTGTATGAATAATGCTACATAGGTAAACTTGCCTTGTCTTACCTTAAGACTAGCAAAGTGCCAATTCTAACTTGGATTCTTGCAAGATTCACAGTATCACAAACACAGGAGAATTCATTTTGCCAGACTTCAAGCTGTGACTCTGAAGCCAGAGCACAGTTGTTTTTGATCAATCAGCATCTTCTGCTAGCAGCTACAAGCAGGCTTTAGAATGTGATGACAGTCAGAAGTGGCAGGTTCGGAGGATGTGTAGGAAAAATGCTGCTTTGGCAGCAGCTATATTAGAACAGGAGAGCATCTCTGTTAAAAACAGGCAACAGAAATTGACGAAAGGGTTCTCTGTGCAAAGTTCTATGTATTTTTTAAACTCTTGTACAACTGGCCTAACCACAAATTTAATTTCCTCAACTGGCTCCACTCTGTTGATTTGATTGTAACAGATGGTTCAACTAATCACCTGCCAATTATTTTTTAAACACTTGCCCTTCTCCAAACTGTTTTCCACACTGACTTCTCCAATAATTCTTTCTAATAAACCATCTGGAGCATTAGTTTAGCTGGTTCCCAGCACTTTCACTTCTGTCCTTAATTAAATGTAAAATAGAAAACTAAAACATTAAATATCTAAAGATAACTTCATGGTTTTTATTGTATGTGATTATTTCACACACACATTGTTGTTTTGCTCAAACCATGGAAGCCAATTAGACTTTCTGAGGATAAGACATTATTTTGAACACATTAAAATACAAACAAAACATACATTTATTTATTTTTTTGACATTTATTCATAGTATGAGTGTCATACTATTGACTGTTGAAACTCACTTTGCACAAGTAAACAAATTTTCCACCACATTCAACTAACAATAAGAAAATGTTAAGATATGCACCAACTTCAGAATGATAATAGATGCTGACCATGATTCAATAAAAATGTACTGCTAGTTGGACTTTATGCAAAAAAGTCTAACTTGACTAGCAGGGGCTTTCTTGGGCCTTGCACCTAAATCAGTAACTACAAATAATATGCCAACTTCAACATTGCAAGGACAGGACTCAAGAATGTAACTTTTTGAAACTGTTACTTAATGCAAAAGTTAGATTAGTATTCACCAACATTTTGGAAACAAAATTAAGGCAAGAAAGAAAAAGGTAAATGGTGAATTCATTCAAGTATTAAAACATATTTATCTTAGACATATTGTGAATATTTTATTACATGTAAGATACACATCCCCAGTTGCTCATGTAGAATATAAGCAGCATCAATAAATGTTCATGGAATAATGAAAACATATTTATTTTGAACATGTATTTTAAACAAAAAAAAAAGACAAGACAAAAACTTCCCCGATCTTACTCATAATTTGAACTGCTATTTAAATCATTGCTACTCTGCATGCCCCTGTCTAAATTCTAAGTACTATAATAATAATGCATCTTGTTATTCATGATGGTGTTTTGGAAAAAAATAGCATTGCTGTCTGTACCTTTAGTGAAAATGAAACTTATGTCTTACACTGACATTTTAGCTAAAGGACAAACCAAGAACAAACACATATTACAAATACAAACTTTGTACTTTATCTTCTTGCTTCAGGGATTTATTGTTTGTGTCTGACAACAACACTATCATTAGTTGTTTTATCGCAATAAGTGTCAGATTGGGGGAGTGAATGCTGCATGAAAGACTTCTTTGTACACTGTGAAGGTATTCCAAAATAATCTCAAATAACACAGGAATGATTAGAAGTTGTTTGCTATGGAAATTAATCAGGGTTTTGTTTATCAAAAGTTCATCTTAATGTTGTATTCTCTTTGAAATAATGAACCGCTCCAAGAAAAAAACAAGTTAATTTCTTAATCCATTCATCATTTTGCATCGCCTTATTACCCATGAGTATTAACAAGTTTTTTTTTTTCATTTGTTTTTTATTTTTTATTTGTGTGTTTCTAGAAAACAAACACAAATATTTCATTGTCATTTTATTCCTGGCTTGCTTGGAGGATAGTTTAGCCTCTGCTATTATTTAAATGTGTGAGTTTAGTTAAACTGACACATTTAACACTACATGCCACAAACTCAAGGCCTTTCGTGTTTGTAAAAGTCAGATATGAAAATAAAGACAGCAAAAAACAAAAACAGGATGAAATAGAGGGAGATGGTCAGCAAAAGATGAGACAGCAGTAAAAAAAAAAAAGAAAAGCAATTATTAAATAAAAACAGCCAATTTTGTTTTGGTTTGTTTAATTTGTTCGAGGAGTTTGTAACAATGTAGAGTAAACAGCGGATGTCCTGCACAAAGTAGCATCAGCTGCAAAGAATAAGATAATGGTTAATATCAATACATGCATTGAAGTATTGATACTGATATAAAGTTCAAAGAAAATGATACAGACTATGGGAAACTACAGTTTATATTAATATTAAATATTTTCTTTCATTTTGAATGTGATTGGATTAAATCCTAATGTACTGTGCTACGAAAGATAAGAGTTCAAAAGTTCTGATGTTTTGTTGTTGTTTAACAGCTTCTATGTGGGTTAAGGGAAAAACTGCTTCTCTTCCGTTGACTTCTCTCTACAACCATAGAACAACGTCCTGTCATAAAAATCATTCTTGCATCATCATCATGTAAAATGAAAAGTGCAAGTATATGCCTGTCCATTCACCTCTCATTCACCTTCCGTCTGGGTTTTATGATAACAGCTTACAGCAAGCAGGCTTCTCCTAAAAAAGCTGAAGTGACACCTCGGCAGCGTAATAGCTTTCTGGTTAAACGAAAGCTGACTGCTCATATGCATGTATTGTGTTGTCAGGAGGTTTGTTTTGTTTTCTTCTCCATGTCTGTACCGATGGATTCCTACATGCTTCATCTCAGCAGCATCACCTGCTTGTCGGGGAGCTTTAAGCTGATATAAATAGCTCCACTTTCTGTTGGTGTGTTTTGTTAGTCAGTGCTGCTGTCAAAGCCTGTTTACGCCATAAACAGCCTCTTCCTGAGGTCTGCGGTCCACATACTGTCACATGTGATTGGCCGTCTGCTGCTCGATGGCCCATTCTGCCGACATGCAGCAGAGGGAGGGAGGAGCTGCCCCAGAAGCACCAGCCACCGCTGTCAACTGTGGGGCTAACTCTTGGCGAAAAAGCAAAGGTAAAGATTGATAGATGACATGAACAAAATGTTGTTTAGGAGGTGGGGGGCAGCTGACAGAATATGCTTCCGAGGTCCTGAGAGGGCTAACTTGACTTCAACCACACATGACTAACTGCCCTGAAGGCAGGTAGAGAAAAGGCCCTGTCATAATCTATTACTGCATCTCGGCTCTTGAGGGAACATTACAACTACACAACAAATGCATCTGAGCCTTCTGCACTGAGTTGAGGACACAGTCTGCAGTATCCATGCTGGCTGTACTAAAGTATGAGTTCTGAAGCTTGTTAGACCTAAAACAAGACACATTGCCAGCATCCCCTGAGTAATGAGTGTAATAAAGCTGTTTTCATGACATGTTTATCATGCAAATGACAGCTGAGTAGTCCAAGAAACACTTGGAATGAGATGTGTCACTTTTTGAGGTTGAAGAATTGTTTGGTAAGAATTTAGTTGTTTGGTAAACTGCAGTTTACCAAAACTGCTGTTGAACTAACATAATATATTGGTTATAGAATCCTGCATGCTTCATATTGCGGTGAACTACATCAGTTGCTGAGTTTCAATACAGCACTTTTCTACATTGAATTCCTTTAAGATTTATCTTGCTGCCAGGTGTATGTGCAATCAGTGGCAGCATTTGTAACATGTTTCCTTTATGAATGAGGAAGGAAAAGGTGGTGAGCTTTGTTCTAATGTATCTCTCACATCTTTTTTGATTACCAGTTATTCTGATTGACTTAATCTCTTACTGTGTACTTTATCACGTATGTCTGATGCACACATATTAAGACAATATGCAGGATTTCTAACTTAGAATCAGAATATGCAAGAAAGGAATGAACAGAGAATGATCAACGAAATTAAACATCCAGTTCTGTGGACCAAACGGCCTTGTTTATGTCCAAAATCAGATGAGAAAGTAAACAGAAGTTATGGGAAATAATAACATTGCACTAAAAATTTTTTTTAATACTTTAGTTTAATTTGAGCCTTTTTCCATGGTTTTATGTGAGATTTACAAGATTTACAAGCACACATTGCTTGTAAATCTGTTTAATCTCACTGCAAAATGGTCTTAATGTCTTGACCCCACAGTTCAGTTGTGTGCTTCAGGGGTTCTTCTGAATTGTTTGAGATACATTTTAAGTGAAAGGACAAGAAAACTTTTTTTTGAGAGTTGAAAATACATTTCTATTATCGTCATTATTACTCCCCCCTGTTTTTTTTTTTATCTAGATGGGTTCCTTTCACCTATCCATAGAGTGGTCACTCAAGTGTCACTTCATGAATAGGAGCCTGATCAAGCGGAGGCTGTTGTCATAGCAACTGCCAAGGGGAACACAGGTAAGGGCACAGATGATTGCCTGAACTGAAGAGCGCTTGATGAGGGGTAGGGCTGCTGTACAATCACGGCTCAGTGAGTCAGGTCTCACGTGACCAAACTGGAGGGAAAAAATGCATTGACTGCATTGAGCAGAAGTTTCCAAATTTTTTGTGACTTCTCGGGTTGTGCATCCATCTTCAAGCCTTTTGTTCTTACAGTCCACAAGATGTAGACAGAGACACTTTAATGTGACGGGCGTTTTTGAAAAACAGTAAAGTTAAAAAAAGAATGCCTCCACCAGACAAAATGATTGAGGCCTGCAATACCTATTTATCCAGTATTATTTCTTTGACTCCTGACATTATCCTTGTGCAAGGTGTTCCAGACTTTCTGTGAATTGTAAGGATGCTGACTGCCTCATGTAAGATTATGCCTCTTATAGACCTCTACAGGTGCCCTATTATTGATTTTTGTACAGAGGGAGAATAGTCAGCTTAATGTACCAAGCCACTGAAGCAAAACTGACATAAGCCAAGGCTCTCTGTTTAACACAGGTCATGGAGATAAATCTCTGTCTTAACGTCACAGCTTTTATTTGAATCTTAATCCTGGCTAATGAAATTATGAAATAAAGAATGATTTGTTCTGCTTCCAGTTTTACTAAACATGTTGAGAGAAAATGTGCAAACGAGACAACATCCCAGAATGGCCGCTTGCACAATGCCACAGTGTGGAATTCCTATCTTTTTTGTTAAACCCTGCGTGAAGTCTTTGTGACCCTGCTCTGGCATTGCATCAAATGTGGGAAGCAAATGGGACAAATGGCACTTAAAGTCAAAATCAGGCTTGTGAGAAAGAAAAGATGTCAGCGGATAAAAAGAATAGCTAGACAGCTGCATTTGTCACAAGAGGTGTGAAAGATTTCCAGTGCTTTTACAGGTTGGTTTGTCACTCTTTAAGGTTAACAGTTTTTTAACCGAGGTACATTTTAGTGGTGAATTTAGAATTTTCACTTTGTTCATAAAAAGGTTATTTGTTTTTATACTGTGTGGTTCATTTCCCTCAGGCAGTGAAGTATTATCGGGCAAAGCTAGTTTTTACTGACGTGTATTATATGAATAGGGCTTTTAAAAGCATTCATTGTGCTTTATATCTTTTACATTTTGTCACATTACAAATACAAATATTGTGGTGTTTTGAGGGTAATAATGTTGTGTGATAGCCCAACACAATGTAGCAAGTAACGGAAGTAGAACAAAAGATTATAGTAGTAAGAAAAAACTGCATAATCAAGACCAAAAAATGTGCCACACATTTCAGAGTTAAAACTATAGAGAAGCAGGGGAAGAAATTAAATTCTAGGCTACTATTCAACCACCATCCATCCATTCATCCTCTATACTGTGTGTGTTTTCTCAGCAGAGGATTATCTCCACTGGTCATTGAGGACATGCAGGAGACTCTAACAATAAGAGAATTAACACATTTCAATTGTTGTCTATCGAAGGTCAGAAGGTCAAGTGAAGTATAAAATAACATGAGGTTTATGTAAACAGTCACTGGCAAAACTTAAAGGCACAAAAATAATTTCCAATGTGCAATGAGAGATGGTGAGATGTATTATTTAAATCTGAAGTGAGTTCACCCACCACTGTTGTTCTGAAAAACCAAATGGTAAGAGCTCTGATGGAGCTTCACTGTTTCATGAAAGAGGCTTTTAAACAGTAACATCTTAAAGAGAGTTTCATTCAATGTTGTCAGTCACTTGTTAATTTTTTTTAAATTATTTCTTATATCGTCATCTTCCTTTTTCTTGGCATTATTTTATTCGTAGAAATCCTTGACTTTTCAACTCCATGAGCTAAAATTCAAATGTTTTTTGACACTTAAAATGTATGTCTCAGCAGGCATCCTTCTTGCTGATGTCAGCAGGTATAAAGAGACCTTTTCCGGACAAGCATGGCAGTCATCTCTGATGGGATGGCTTTTGCTGACATTTGTCTATTCAAATAGCATCAGCACCAAAGACTGGTTGACCCTGAATGTCCTTCGTTCAGTCAGGGACAGCGTGCAGTTGGACAATGTGATGAGTGCAATTAAAGTCATGGCAATTTTACATTTATTTCTCTGCAGTAAATTTTGCATTGTAAAAATTTACTACTGTAAATGTGAAGTGCTGTTTTCTCTTAATTGTCTCCAAAATATGTTTTTTTTGTTTTAATTTGCAGAGGCATAGGATCTAAATTAGAGCAGCCCGCATGTATACTGTATTGCCTTATATTTCCATGTGTGGGCCAAAGAGGGAATATGAGAGTGATGATTGGACCACAACAGATTATTAGGTAGACATTTTAATTTCAATTTTGAACTCTGTGAGCACAAGCAGTGGACTTCAAATAGCCATTTAATTCCTCCACTTCATACATTAGGATGCTTGGCTCTGGACGGAAAAATGGTACTTAGCTGTATTGTTTATTTCAATATCTTCTAATGTTTTTGGCTTTTGAAGTAATGTTTTTTTTTCTTTTAGTTTTTTTTCTGTTTAAAATACTCAATATTCATGGTTATTTGAGACAGAATGGCATTTTCTCATATTTTTTTATTGGTGTTAGATTCAACATTCGCAATGTTACTGTTGTGAATATTGTTTGACCTTTTAAAATATTCAGAACATTTCTAATATATTTTTCCTTTTAAAATGCTAATAGTGAAACACAATTTGACATATTTCCCTTATTTTTTCACATATTATTTTCTTTGAAAATACACAAGCAAGACTCAGGACACTGTCCACATTTTTTGTTTGTTTTTATATACTGATAATCACAATAGCAAACAAAGCAATTTTTAGAGAATTCCCTGTATTGAACAGGTAGGCCAGAGAAAGTAAAAGCTAAAAATAAAAAAAAAACCTGATATGGAGGCAAGAGCAGCTCCCACAGTCCCCGAGTACTCATTTATTATCATTTGTAGGTCCAGTTCTACGAAAATGGTTGTAGCCCTGTTGTGTGCAAGGAGCTAATACATTCCGATTTGGCGCTTTCTCTTGAGGCAGACCTGAGGTGTCAAATTTCATCCACTTCTGTGCTGCTGGAGGGGGTATCTCCCGGTTTGATATATGGTGAATTCCTGACGGATCGCCTCCAGTCAGTCAGTATACAGAAAATAGCTCAGAGCTTATATGACAAATGTTACCCTACCCACACACTCCATTTGACCTTAGGAAGGATGGACAGCCTGCCTTTGTTATTTTTTTTCCTCTATATTTTTAAACAACTTGCTTAGCTGTTAGTAATGCTAACAATTACCACGTCCACCCACCAAATGAGTACATTTTCGGAGGACAGATTTAATCTGGTTAACATACGCCTGGATTGATTTTAAGCTTCGGAATCATTAATTAAAGGACATAACATTTCCTGGGAAGCTGCACATTGATGGAGAGCAGATCATTAGTGGTCCTTTGGGTCCTTGTAATATACTCTTCTGACAGTGGGCAATTCAGCATGACTTGGGTAGGAGGACCCATGTCACAAATCAAGCTTGTTGACCTGTAATTTGTTGTGGGGTGGATTTTCCAGCTGCTTCAAGGATAAGAAGCTATTCCCTGTTGGTGAAGTGGGGATTAAATGTCTAATGAAACTACAAACTATATACAGTATATAGTATTTTATATTGAGATAGACAAATAGAGGGATTAGACCATTTATGTTTCTTCAGTACTGCAGTAAGTTGAATTATGTTCTAGCACAGGAGATTAATGTAACTGAGGGACTTGATTCAATAACTATGATCACCAATTTCACAATTAATTATGACCTTATTTCCACACTTGTGAATATTGGCATTTTGATAGATCTCCTAAAGGGTGTTGCATGTAATGAAAAGGCTTTAAGAGAAAACTTGCAGTTGCAAGGCTTTTTATATAAGATTTCGTCACTTTTACATTCATACCTTGATAAGGAAGAAGAAATATTAAATGGCAGAATTTTCGAGAACATGAAACAAAATGATATTCAGTGTTCCTGCCAACACTTTGTATAGTGGTGACCTTTATGAGAGAGAAGTGTTTATACTCCATTGACAACAAAGTTCAGATATCGAAAATGTTCCATCATTTCACTAAAAGGCCATATATCACAATTTCTACTACTGCTCCTTTCTAAAAATGTAGCCACGATAGTTAACATTTAATTCCATCACTAAGTCATAATGTCTGCGACGTCAAACACAAGCATCTGTGCATGAGACGGTGTCAAACCAATACAAAATTGGTAATAGTAAAGTCCTCAACTATTTTTTTTTATTCACCAAGTGAAAATTTATATTCTGAGATTTAGATATCCAGTTATCAGAAAGTCAGGAAAATGTCTGTTTTTCTGACAGAAACTGGCATCCTATGGAGGAATTGCTCTTGTTCTGACAATTGTTACATGGTGGTTGCTTTTGACTTATTTGATTGAAATGTAGAAAAAATGCTGTAGCTAATGATCAATAAAATGTATTTCCCGATAACCGTTATTCTCAGACAAACCCATCGTTGCCTCAGTGGTCTGGCTGTTGACTCCGCTGACAGCTGTCGGTTACAGCTGTCGCACTAACTGTGTTTTGTCCATATTTATTAGTTTTGGTTGTTTTCAGCCTTAGATATAATGTTCCAACAGAAAGTGGTTAAGGAGAAATCTTTGTATTTACTATCTCTCCACCTTTTTCTGCCAGTGGGCTCACTCTATCCATTTTCTGTCATCATCCATTCTTTTTTGTTAAGAAAACAATTTATTTTTTGATTACCATGAGAGACGTCCATATGCTGCTGCTACAAATGCTGCACCATAATCCAACTTTGTAAGTTGTTTTCCTGGATGTGGCTCATAGTTCCTTTTGTTTCAGAAAATATATTTATAAAAATTACGTATCTGTTTGTAAGGTATCTAATTTTTTGAGAGGCTCAACATTTGATACATGCCTTTTAAAAACTACAAAACATAAGTAATGAATCAAATAGTGGCCTGCCTTTAGAGCAATATTTATAGGGGATTAAACATTTTAGTGGTTGCAGACTCCAAATAGTTGAATAGCACAACCTCAGGTCACAAATCAAATGAAGTCCTTGACTGCAACCCCCATTGATTTCTTGGGTCTGCGGATGACCACAATTCAATGCCTTGCTTCTGATTAAACACCAGCACCATGTTTTTAAAAGAAATACCAGACGTTATCTCCTGCATCCCTGTTACATCTTTGGGAATTCAGTCGCGATATCTCTGTGGTTTGCTCACAGAACAGTTTGCTAATGACCAGCCCCACTGACATATACAGTAAGTGGTTTCCAAAGATCTTGATAAGCCAAGATCAAAGTAATTAAAAACTAAAGACCACAAAGACATGTGTCAAGAAAACTGGTTTAATATGGTGATATACAATGCAATTTTGTAATAAATACATTGTAATAGATATATTCATATATATCTAAAATTAACTTTTAAGCCTACAATGTAAAAAAAGATAAAACTAAATGAATAGATGGTGATTAAAAATCTGGCTGTACCACCATGTATGGCTTCATCAAACATTTTCATGAAGCAACATTGGCTCACTCTTTGTTTATAACATTGCTTTAGCTAATTTAGGTTTGCAGTCAATTATTTATACATAGTTCTCATTAGGTCCCACTACAGCATTTAGGTCAGGTGGATGTCTGAACTTTGACTACACCAGTGCAACACCATAATTCTTTTCTTGCTGTTTTCTTTATCATTTTGTTATAGATTTGTCTCTGTGTTAAGGATCATTATTTTATTTTAAACCATGCCTCATTTGTGAGTGGCATCACATAAAACGCAGCTCATGGTGAAGTGAGAGAGTGTTTCCGTGGTGCCCAGTTTCCCCCAAATCCTCACTCCTATGCCACCATGTCTGAAAGCCTTCATTCGGTCTTATCTACTGTGCTTTGTTTTTGCAAACATTGCACTGTGCATTATGGAAACACATTTTATTTTGTCTCCTATGTCTTAATGAGATTGCTCCAAAAGTTAAATTGTTAATTCAGAAGCAACTTTACAGGCATAAGTTATGCGTTCTTCTGAGAATATGTTCTCAAAACCCTATCAAACACTGTTTTTTCTTTAATTTCAATGTCATAAACTTTAACATCCACATGCAAAGTGAGGACTGTAGAGTCTGAGATGTAGCTATTGGATTTCTTCATTGTTTTTCTTGCACGCTCTTGAATCTGTTGGGATGCTAAAAAGTTTCTGAAATCCTCTGCACTTGTAAATAATAGTCCAAGCAATAAAATGATGAAATTCATATTCTTTTCACCCTTTCCTCTCCAGAGAAATTAGCAGCAACAACTGCTACTCTAAGGTTTTTGCCGATGTTGTCATTTGTATATTCCAAACCAGCAAACTGCCAAATAATTAGTTACATGTAATAAGCATCACCTGGCTTCTATTTTCCCTCCTGAATTTCCTGGAAGTAACAACAGTGTTTTATTTTCCCAGTGACTGTAATAGAACTGGACTGGACTCTACTGTAGTCATTCCCATTGCTATACATGGAAAAACTAAATTATACAATCTGTTCAGGTGCAAATCATGAGAGGAATTAGCAAATATAACCTCATAACTTGTAACAATGCCCTCCCTTTAACTCAAGTCATGTTGTCCAACTTAAGCATTGAAATATTTGGATGAATCAAAAACCAGGTTTCTGTGCTTTTGCTTTTTAACCCTAATAAAACAGCACTTTTTGCATAGCTTTTTATTCACCACAAAATACCAGAACAATACTTAAATAAATTACTGCACACAAGGTCCCAACTTTTCTCTTTCCATTTTAATGTTTGTGAAAAAGATACAAAGATAGTTGACCCTCCAGGTCAGGGGCAGTAATTTACCCCCAGCTGGAGGAAGCAATCTATTTTTGTCCAGTTGAGAACCATGAACGCAGGCTTCAAGGAACTGACTCTTATCCCAGTGATGGACTCTGGTCCAGTCCAGTGCATGCTCAACTTTGTGTTAGGAATACACATGCTGCTCTTGCTTCAGGTTTACATGAACAAGACTGGAACTAAAAGCAGTCCAAGTACCTCATACTCATGCAGCACTGCACACAAAATATTTTAAGAGACATGGTTGAAAGCTTTCCTCAGTTGCAAAAATTGACCAAACAACCAAATTCACAGGAACTCCTCAGAAATTTGGCAGGGACAAGGATCTGGCCCACAATTACACGTCCAGGACAAGAGCTACACTGTTCCTCCTGAATCCATGGTTAAACAGATGGTGAGAGCCTAATTTCCAACGTTCTGGTTTAAAAGAAAATGTGGAATTGCATTACAAATCTGCTGCCATTTTAATACTGTTGTGTTTTTGTGCTTATGATAAAAAAAATTTTATTGATCCTCCAGCAATGTAACGTGCCCTTAGAAGAAACATTGTTAGGACAGTGTTCAGTCTTATCTGATAACTTGCTGAACACCCAAATAAAATGTGCAGTAAGGAGTTTTCTCCTTCAAGGAGGATGTAAACGGATGGGGTGCTTTGCTAAAGTGGATTTGGGGGAACCAGCAGAGGCTGACTAATCAGGGGGTGCTTGGGAGAGCATTAAGACAGACGTGTGGAGGGGAAATGTGACACCTGGAAATTACACAATGTAATGGAATCAGCCAAGTGGTAAATGTAGCTTTTAAATAGGTTTTGTGTTCTCCATTAACTTGCCAGACACTGATTGGTCTTGACAGCAAGGGAAAGTGATGGTCAGCATGTTTCCCCCTCCCTTCAGGACTAACCCTCATGCACATGCAATGCACAGACACAGACACACAGACTTTTGAGTGTGTGACATAAAGTTATTTGTAGTTAGTACAGTGTCTGGAGCAAACTAAAGGGCTGGCAGAAGCTCTTAGTACAGGTGATCGCAGCAAAGTGCTGCAGTTATGTTAAATTCATCCTTTTGTGGTACTTTTGTAACAGCTTGTCTTTTAACGTAATTACTTTCAGTCAGAAAGATGACATCTGAAAAAAGATACAGAGAATGTGATTTATATGAAAGGCATATAAGAATAACATATCTTTCTTTTTATGAGAGTCCATTCTCTTTTTTCTTATTTCTAACTGCCCTGTCTACGTTTTTTCTTAATAATTTTTTTTTTAGTATTCAGATATAATTTACTGCTCAAAGTCAAGGTAGGACAGAATTTTTATGTAAAATAATTTTACAAGTATTGAGTACAAATTATGCGATGTAATATCAAGCTGCTTATTCCATGAAATAAATATGCATATTTGGCTAGTAATCATGAGCTACCAATCAACTTTTTAACTATTTTGTCATTTTCAGTTGTATATTATCATATCTAACAAATTTCTACATAGTCCTGTTCTAGTAACTGTTTCAATAGTCAAACCTTTGTCTGGTATCTAAAAATGAAGAGATGCGTCTATTGTAATTAATGGAATAAAAAATATGATGTAGTTACAGTCAAATTGACAATATGCCACTGTTAGTCCATTCAGCAAAACTAATTGGTATTTTAAAAGTATGACCAGTCAAGTCAAGTTTATTTGTATTGCACCTTTCAGCAACAAGGCAGTTCACAGCGTTTTACATGATAAAAAACATCCACAACCCGGTGGCCAATTATGGAGCAACCAACAAACATTACATTTTGTCAAATGTCATTATAGAATTAGACTAGAATTAACACTTCTGCTGTTTTTCCTTTGTGTTTCTGTCAGAAAGGCAATCAGGATATATTATATGGCTTGAATTTAAAAACTGTGCATTGTCTGGTTAACTTCAGGAGCACATTGCAACATTCCATCACATTTGTAGATTTATTGTGACTAAACTAGGATTCAAAGTGAAATAGATGGCTGTTGTTAACAGCTAATGTTTGGACTGATGATAATGGTCTTATTTGAGTACACTTTAAAGTGCATTGTGGTGTTGGAAGGATTTGCTACAGTGTTCCTTTGTCTGAAAGACACAATAATTAAGAATTAATAAATTAGTATTCATACAGACATAGTATTGTAACATGATGTCACAAGCATCCACTATACTTCCAGTTTCTCATTGGTTCACAAATTGTCATCATTGCTGTATTAAGGTATTGTTTATTTATAATCACTGAGCAACTGATAATTTCTTGTGCACATAGGCACCCACTAAGGTTTGCTAACAAATCCAGCATTCAATTTTGTACAGATGGTTATGCTGTTGACTTTTTAAACTGTGTTTTGCATCCCTTATTAAAAATTAGCATACTTGTGCAGCTGGAATTAATAAGACAGCAGTTTCTGTGGTTATTTATTAGCCTTAGTTTTCCGAAATGCTGTGAACATTATCAAACACAGCATGTTCAATGACAGAGAGGTTAAACAAAACAGTGCAACTTTGCTGTACCTCATTCGGTCATTCTGTTATGCACCTGAAGTCTTGCTCTTTCTTTCACTCTTTTGCAGCCCAAATGAACTGCACATACCATGACTTGCCTCATAAAACACAGTTTCATTTAAACTGTACTTGTACCTGTACTTCATTTGTACCTGTGCTTTCTATGACTTAATTGAAAACTTCTTCTGACATCTAACTTTAAATACTACGCACTAAAACCTGGGAACTTATGTAATAGATAGATGTAATATTTATTTTCACTTAATCAATCCTCAGTGCAGATGAATGCTTCTTACCGAGAGTGGTTGGCTACTCTTTTGCCAACCACAAAAAAAAATACATCATATAATGGTTCTGTAGCGTCTGTGTTTTAGAAGCAAAATGAAGATGCATCAACATTGCCTCTAGCAGATAAGGAAGAAAGATCTACAAAATAACTGAGAAAAGAAGGGTCAAAATGACTGAATAGTTAGCAGTGACTAATACCTCCGTCACACTGTTACGTATGAGCATTTTCTTTTAATGGTGATGAAAGACACAATGCCATGGGGAAATGACGTTCTTCATCTCCTTTTTCACATTTAACACTGCAGCACACATACAGTTTGATCACTGCATAAACCAGCCTGTCACAAATTTTTGTGGAAAATGTCAAAAATTCTCCCACACAAGCACTGCAGTGCTCACATGTCAGCACATAAACATCAGGATCAACATATGCATAGTAATGCTTTGCACAATAAATACACACATAATATGACTCATTACTTGGTAATAACCCAGTAATAACATCACTTCATCTCACCCAGCGCTATACAGGTGGGATGGTTGAAAATTGTCTGTCAGTATCAATTAGCTCCACATATACAACCAGAATGCACTTCAGCAATGGCCAGGGCAACACTGAATATAGAGCAGAACAAATTAAACTGTAACTGTATTCTCTTTTTGTGCTTACAAAGTTAAAACATCCCCAAAGTAAGTGTAAGATCAGTTTTCTAAGCAAACAACTGTTTAATGTTATATTTGACTCTGATATAGTAAAACTGTTGCAACCTGAAAATTATTTTCTGCAAAAAATATTCAGCCCAAACAGCCAAGAGAAATACCACCAGACCCCATAGCACATTAAAATATTTGGTACTTGAATATTTACCCGAGTGTTTGCATTATGCATAGCGGCCCCAAAAAAAGTGACTGGGAAAAGTGAGAGCTACTTTCCAAGCCAGTGCTCAGAGCTCTTACATGTTCTCCAACATGTGGGAGTATGGGCTGGCTCAAGGGGGGCCCACACATTGACATAAAGCTCATGAGCGTCAGCCTTTACACAAGCCCTGCAGTCCCTTTCAATGCAAATGAGAAAGGAAAAGAAAGGAGGGCTTAGCTGCGTACATTCAGTATCTGCCTCCCTGCTTTTGCATTTCAAATGAATATAAGATAAAAGCTCACTTTTTAGTCATCTGATGACTGTCCTTTCTCAGTTCTCTCTCCCTTTACTCAACATCCCAACTCTCCGCTGACATACAATCATTGCCATTTTAAGTTTGCTGTGACTTTACCATGACTGCCAGATTGTTCACCCTACTATTAATCTGAAGGTTCTTTTGCATAACTAATACTCATACTAAACAGCTAATTGGACCAGATGCTGTTCATTTTTTTGTGTTATACCTAATTTGTTAAAAAGACCTTACAGCTGGCCAATGGAAAGAAAGACAGACTGAACGTGGGCTATTAATAAAAGGTTTGTCAGGCTTAGTTCCACTAAGAAATAACTGTGGCTCAACTGTAATAGGGTGGTAATACCTATCCTCCCATCATTATTTGCACCTCTGCTCTTTAGCCTTAGCAGCTCGTGCTGCAGTCAGTACACATCGAAATAATGGGCCATTATTACTTTTTTTTCCAGAGGAATACTGGATGGCCATGTTCACAGAATAGTGGGAGGGTGTGTTGAAAACTGTGCCCTTCCTCATGGGATGCGGGGGTGGAAAAGAGTATGCCGAAGTCAAACACCAATTACCGTAGGCGCCGAGAGAAATACTTGTTGGAAATCTGCAGACTTGTTCACATGTATCAGTGTTGGTGGAAATTTGTAGTATGTGAGGAAAGAAATAATATGAGTTTATCAATTTATACTGTTGCTCTCAGAAGCTCCAGATCAGGCATAAAGTAAGAAGATTTTTCTTTAGTCACTGAGGGCAATTCAGTAGTACTGTTATATAGTACTATATATACACATTTTTGATTTAACTGGTGTGATTCTGATTGTCCATAAATGCACAGTGCACCTATTTGCAGGTAGAGAATAATCAATTACTTCCAAGTTTGCTAAACACAACATGAGTATACATGGAATAACCGGTATCAGGTGGAGAGATGCAAGAAAATGTCCATGTCACAAAAACAAGAGCATTACAAGCATGATATTATCTTTCACATCTGGATCTACATATTGTTGAGTGAGCATAGATTTCTAATTTCAAGGGTCTGTTAGTTTTATAGTTTTTGAGAGTGATTGATGTGTCCATGCTTTGTAGATTTCTGCCATCTTAGTTTTTGCTCTTTTCTTTAGGAAATGTATTTGCAAGTGAATGCAAGCTTCTTCATCAACTGTCATGTGCATTCATGTGCATGACAAATACCATAATTTGCAATGTATATATTTCAAGCATAACTTCCATATAGCTTTGGTAGTGTTTTATCAACTGGTGAAAAAACAGGGAAGCAGGTGAACATTGATGGGAAGCAGCGACATTAGCTTGCTGAACACCAGAGATGTATGTGTTGGATCAAATGTGTCTTTGGATTCTGTTTCAGTTGAAGTGTTTTCACAAACGTATTTTAGTTTTTTTATGTTGTGCAGCATATTGATGCTGACCTGCAGAATCTGTGGTTTAGATAAAATGCCTGTTGCTGTTGGGAATAAAATAGAGTCTGCTGCATCCAGAAGGTGGATGGTAAAGGAGCTGTCTAATGATACTGATGAAATGTAGTTATATTTTACTGCTCTCTAAAGATACCCACAATCTTACTCAACTATTTTCAAAAAACTGTAATAGGTATTCAAAGAATACTACAGGTCTTTGAAAAAGGAAGACCTGTAGTAATTTTTGATAGTTTGTCACTTAGTTTTAATAACCTTTTTATATAGATATAAATATGCACCTGCTGTAACATTAATTGCCCATTTGGGACTTGTATAAATCTGAACTGAACTGTACTGTACTGAAAGGAGTATGGTTGTCATGTTTTAACAGCTTGTATGCAGAATCAATATAAATAAATAATAAAAATAAGCAATGAGATGTTTTAGTGTTGTCTTTAGTAACTGAATGTTGAACAAGTTCAGAATTTTTAATATTCTGAGGAACATGTTCAGAACTGTAGAAATCACCTCATTATGCTTAGTGGTGCAGGCCATATGGTGGCTGTGCCTCTGGAGAGCTGCATAATACATTAAGTGAAGAAGTTGTTTCCACTCAGTAAACTACAGGCAAAGGATTTAGCTGCTGCAATGTTTTTGATAAATCACTAAACTAAAAAGGAGCTGAGACCTCCCACTCCTAATTTGGCCTGGTAGTTTTCTCTTTACCCTCCTGACACACATGCAAATTGGCAAATAGTACCAAAAATTGACTGTGCCTGTGCTTTCGCTTTGCACCTGTGTGAAGGAATGAGTAATACAGGATGAGTATGGCAACATTTTCCAGTAACCAGTCTGAAACTGATGCAAACAGATGCAAACATGCCGCAGGCTTCACACAGACAGGAAAATTGATACTGTTCTTCAGGAAAAAAAAAAAAAAAAAAATCCTGAGTTTAAATAAAACCACTTCAGAAAAATAACCGCAAGGGAAAAAAACAAAAAACAAAACAAAAAAATGACTGGAAGACGGTAACAGGAAGAAATAGAGCTCCTGTTGTGTTCTGAAATCAAGAGTTGACACACAGGAAGACTGGACACAAACCTCACCACTGAAGGTTGCACTTGTGTGTCTTGTTATCCACAAAACCAGAGCAGCAGGATAAATTCACTGATGAGCAGGTGAGATTAAATATCACCTCATGGATATCTGAATATACACGTGACCTAGAGTTCATCTTCAACAAAACAAGAGTGCTTCCAACATTAAGACAGTTCAGAATGTAAACTGGGACATGATCTGACAAACCCAACATTTTCTATTTCTATTTTCAGCTGAAAAATTGGGCTGTGATTGCATGAAGGTGACACTGAAAAGAAGCCCCATCACTCTGAATCCTGAATGATGCTTTTCCGCCAGACTTTTCATCCCCAGGGACTGAAGAGTCACAGCATGACATTCATCACCGCGTCATTCTCTGTACCTGAACTCTATGATGTTACTTTTTATAAAGCATGTTTTTGAAACCTGGTCTCATGAATTTGCGCTTGAATAGAGTGCCAGATCATGTCGTGTCAATGCAATGGATTTTGCATGTTTCATTTTTCATTTGTCGCTGCATGCCATGGCCTGCAAAAGCATGGCATCACTGGGCTTAGTGTAGCCATGAATTTTTTTATTACTTTATTCTGCATATTGTATGGCATGCTGCCCTGTTACCCTAATCAAATGAGAGATCAATGTAACACAGCATAATTATTATTAGTAGTAAAGTAAATTGAAGATTATAAATGTTTTTTTTTTTGTTTTTTTATTGTTTTTTTTTAAATCAGAAAACTGTCACCAGTTCCTCTGAGTCCACACGTTGAAGAGCTACATATAACTTCAATTACAGCTGTACATTTTTGGATACATGTCTCAACCAGCACATTTAGAGAACCAACTTTCTGCCCAGATTGAGTGAAAATAGATGTGGACATTTGTTGTGAAATTCACACATACGATTTTGCGTTGATATA
Organism: Phalloptychus januarius; assembly: GCA_902982915.1. Classification (NCBI taxonomy): domain Eukaryota; kingdom Metazoa; phylum Chordata; class Actinopteri; order Cyprinodontiformes; family Poeciliidae; genus Phalloptychus; species Phalloptychus januarius. The sequence goes on along the minus strand of CADWAE010000483.1, from coordinate 2,666,914 downwards.
AGGCAGAGATGTCACACCGCACCTCTCAAGACTCCCCTGGTTCAAGATCCCTGAATCAAATGACTGGATTGTCTTCTCACCATTAAACTCCACAGACTCCTGGTAATTAACTATTTATTGGATTGAAGTTTCCTAAAGAAGAGACAGTGGTGCAACTCCTTTCCTTAAAAGTTGCACCATCCAAGGAAAGGAGTTCTTCCAGTACTGACATATTTTGACCTATTTTCACCTTCTCATCAAGTCTGATCAGCATTCATGTTCCTGCTGAAAATATTCCCTGCAATAAGATGGTGCTACCATCATCTTCCAGTGAAAAGATGATGACCAGAGCACCTTTTTCCACATTTGCTGTGTCTCCATTATAGTTTATTGCAAACTGCAAACATGAATTTGTGGGGCTCTTTCTCATTAATGGTTTTCATTAGTGTGTGACTAATGGCTGGCCTACCAGCAGATTCTTCAACCAAGACTGCTTCTCTGATTAATACTCAGATTGTTAGTTTAGCTGGAGGGCAAAATCTTGGTAAGACTGCATTTGTGCACATAATGTCACAGCGATGTGTCAAAATCTGACCATTCAAAGAGAATAAATAGTTTTTCACAGAACTTTGTTGCTCCAAGATGAAAGTTATCCATGCTCTGCCATAAGAGCTTATTGTTTTTGTTATAAAATGACCCAGCATCATCAGATGAAATCACAAAAAATAAAGTTAATAAGAATGTGGAATGTGAAAAATTTCTTAACTCAGAAGTTCCTCTTCAGAATACACTTAAGACTTTGAGATTGGACTTCATACATAATTGATTCTAATACAAAAATGAACATAGTCAAAATCCTGAACTACTTGTAGCACATGATGATAATATTAAAACTTAATTTTCTCCTCTTTTTTCCCTTAGTTTTGTCTACAGACAGTTTGCATGCATGCTTAAAATCTGGGACAAATTCATTCATTATTGATACAGCTTTTATTTCAACACTTTCTCATTTGATTATCCACTGTCTGGTATGGCAGTGCTCATTTGCCTTCATCCATTAATAATTCAAGATTTACACTGGTTCTCAGACACAGATAGATTCGCACTTGAGGTGTTGTGTAACAGTGATTCCACAAATCCTTTTCGCATGCAGTTAGAGCCTCCTTTGTAGGTTTTCTTGGTAGGTTTTATTCCAGATATCAGAAAACATTTTTTAAAAACAAATATGTAAAAAATGTGATCTGTTGATGAAGTTGTCATCCTAGCCAGTTTTTGATTAAGTAGAAAGAAAATAAGCAGAATTTATTCTGAAGTCAAAATTGCAAACATTGATACACTAGTGCTTTTTGTAATATATGTTTTGATTCCTAAACAATTTTGAGGTCTGGGGCAGTCTTATAGAAACTCTGTGATACATTCAGAGGTAAAACTCGTCTCCCTCTTTTTTGCAGTATGTGCACTGCTGTCACATTGTTTGGTCTTGTCAAGTGTATTATAAAGAGACTTTTTCACCCTAACAAGTTTCTTCTGGTTTTGGTTATTATTTTTATTATTATTATTTTTATTATTATTATTATTATTATTATTATTATTATTATTATTAGCCTGCATTAAATAATAAATTATGCACTCTGCAGGCTACAGCTGAAACAAATTCAAACATTTCCAATAAGGTGATGATCTAGGAATTATATGTCATTTTTGACATCTTTTAGCCTACTTCCTGTTGTCAGATTGTTTTGTCAAGGGACTTTCTTGATTCTACAATTTATGAAGTAATCAGGAACTTGGTGTGCTTTGTGGATTTAAACCAAAAGTGAGTGGTTAATCACAGTTACTTTATGATTTGATTTAACCAGGGACCATTCATGGTTTTGACATAGGAATGTCTTTTTTTTTTATATATATTTTCCTTTAGTAACCACCATTTAAAAAACACTTCTGTGTGCTAAAGTTATCTTTGTCTAATATTAAAGTTAGTTAGATTATCTGAAATATTTTTCAATAAAAAAAATCAATAGAATCAATTCTGTAAGGGAACAAATACTTGTATGAGCATTTCTTTAAAGAATACTCTCTTACATAAATTGCATGTACATTGGGATGAAGCGTGTAAAATTCATCAGTCTTGGACTTTGAATGAGTAAGTGACTTTCTTGAATTTATTTTTCTTTACTTACTCAAGCCCAAAATGTTTGACCATTTTGGGCTTGAGGCTCCCAGGTGGTTTAATAACTATAAGCCGATTTATTCAGAAAATAGCAGATCTCCTGGCATGTTGGATATTTGTTACTACATCTGTGTAGCATTTATGCACATTTTGTAGCACTGGTCCCCATAAATTGTGATGTTCTTGACAAAGAAATAAAACATGTCCAAAACAAATATATGGCTGCCAGGTTTAGCTCATAGTCACACCTATACAGCAGTAAAAAGTCAAGCATTAATCATGTATATCAACATATTTTTTATTCACCAAAGAAATATAGGAACACACAATAATGAGACGTGTATATTTTATTTGTTAAATCAAAAATTCAACACAATATTCTCTTTTTTTGCCCTTTTTCCAGATAACACATCCAGTAAAATCATCCACGCCTTGCTAAAATGTTCAAGTCATGATGCAAGATGGGTCTTATCAGAGAAGACAGATGGGATTGTTGATAGATGACAGACATGCTGATAAAGGATTTTGATTTTATCTCTGCTCACTTCATAGGGTGGGAAACCTGACAGTCTGCATCTTCAAAGCAAAGAAAGGAGGCCAGAAACTCGCCATGGTGTAGCAGATGGGAAGACTGTATTTTTAATAACCTCAGTTCCTCAACTGCCCAGCGATGACGCCAGGCATCAGGGTACCAGTGAGCAACGCCACACAGTTGTGCCTACTCGGTTGTCAAATCTGTAACATGGCCAAGGTGATAACATCTTTTCTAGTGTTACAAAAATTACAATATGGTAGAACGAGCACTCGCCATCTGGAATTTGCTCTTTCTGCTCGCTTTGAAATGGTAATGTCTCCTGTTTTACATGAGGTCAGACTTAATTGTCAGCCAGCCAGACCAGATGTCCAGTCACAACTTTGCATTCCTTTGAGGTTTCTTAATTTAAACACACTGAATTCAATATTCCTAAAGCTGATGCTATCAAGTTCATATAGTGCTCCGGATATTTCAACTTAATTGTTTTTTTGTGCAATCTCTCGTTGCAGTTTTTAAAAGTCACAATTAATGTCAGGTCAATCCCACTGCTCTTAAGTAGCAAAGCTCAACTCATGTGACATTTGTGCAGCTGGGTTGATGTTTCACAAGGTGCTTAAACTGTGACAGTTACAGGAAGAGTCACAGCTGACCACGGAACATTAATGTAAGCTGATCTTGTCTTTGAACCAGGAAATGAACTATAATTTCTAGAGACATTCTCCTTTTCAGCAATATGAATCACTACATTGCTTTATCATGCTGTTGCTTTGGTAATGACTCACTGCTGTGTAGGTTCACTCTAACATCAACAATCCGTCCTCCATGGACTGAATCAAACAAAAAGGATACAAGAGCCTCATATTTCACGTGCCTTTCATTACATATATTGCATTAAAAAGAGAAACAAAAAGTGCTCTTGAGAGCAATGGAGCTGATTGTACACTGGCCATTGATAAATAATAAATAACTGGACAATATCAGGAGGAGTTTGTTTAAAGGCTTTGATAAAGCAGCTATTTGAACATTTGCAAAACAATAACAACATAATTTAAATCTATTTATAATTTAAACTTTTGACATACTTGAGTACATGTGTTTTTCTTATTGTTTCAGAAAAGCATTTCTTATTTTAACAAGGCAGATATTTTATCTTAATTAATTTTTGAAATAAGAAATCTTATTTCTTGAAATTCTGAATAATTCATGTAAAACAGTATGTTTTTGTAATTATGCTTTGCTTTTTTGTCTAAATATTAAGGTCTACAACAACTTTTAATCAGTAAAACATCATTTCTGCAACTGTGTTTAACACATTTTAGGTCAACACATTAGTGTGCTTTGATGTTTTGTTTTCTTGTTCTTCTCTAAATGAGTCAACGCTACCTGAACAACATAATTGTCCTCCAAAATAGCAATAGACTGTTGATGAGCAGCAGGAACCTCAGGCTTTAGGAAGGCACATCTGTCAGGTAGTTTTGAACAAAAGCGAATTGAAATATTAATGAAGTACCGCTTGGAGGCTAAGCACATGGATGACATTTGACAGAGAAGAGCATATCTCTTTCTGGTTTGTGGCACTTTATTTAAGACTGAACTGTGTATGAGTTTTAGAGTTCTTCCAAATTGACTTCCTGTAAGCATAAGCTTTATTCATTACCCTCTTTTCCTACAAATTTCCGTGCACTCTTACACTGCACTGCTTTGTGGTGCTTTGTCAAACAACACGCTTGAGGCTGTTTTAGAACTCATTAGTTTAATTGGCAATAAACTGCAATCATTTTTGCAACTGCAGACTGCATTTCTAAGCTCCTACATATACAAAGTACTATAGGACGTGCAAATGAAAAGAATACCAGCAGCAGATTCCCCAGATCCTTCCCTCAGTGTCCAGGACAGAGATAATAATTACTGCTCCAGGGGTAGATAGGTAGGTTCAACCAGAACGTTCTCTGCACCAGAAGAGTCCCCTGCTTTAATAACAATACATTTGTAGGCTTGTCAGTGGCCTCCAAGACTCAATAAGAAATAGATGAACTAATAATAGCCTCAATTGAAGGTATCTGGTTCACATTCATGTTTCATCCAGCTTTTTCTACCTTACACTGAAACCTTCCTTTTCCCTGTTCACATAAATTATTCATGCATTTAGGAATGCAAGTGGGTGGTTGGAAACCTTACTGATTGGAGAATTTGTACAGTCATTGATTACTGTTGGTACGCAGGCATCTAATTTTCTTTTGTTTTTATAAGCCCGTGCAGTGATTTAACACACGAGTTTTCATGGAAAAAACTGGTAATGATCTCATTCCAACTTGTGGTACTGTTATTTGTAAATATATTTGTAACATATTCCTGCAGCAAATATGTTACTGCAGGACATATTTACTGCAGTAACAGCTAGATTAGAGTCTAGAAATCTAGATTTTAATGAATCTAGATTTCATTAGATTCATGAAATCTTAATGAATGTTAGATTTCATGTTCTTGCCATGAACATGAAATATAATATAAATACAAGTTTAAAATTCATCTGAAGCCATTTACCACAAACCTACCTAAAAAACCAGCCAACCATCAATTGCTTATTGATTTAACCATCCATCCTGTGGTCTGTGCCTTTTGTCAGTGTCCCATTTATGTGATCACAGTTGAAAAAACTGCAATAAACACTTTTGTATTTATAGTTTTCTACTTACATTTTAAATGTTTTCTAAAAAGAACTAAAAACTTTACAAATATGAGTCTGAAGAAGTATGCTTTGTTTTTTCGACATGGAAAATGTGTTGACACCCTCTAGCTGGTCTGGTGGAGCTTGTTCATTTGATGTCTGTAAACAACTGCTTACAGGTTTGGATTTATTGTGCATTCATGTATGTGCAGAATCTTTCCATAGACTTGTTTTCTGCCTGTGCATGTGTGATTGTACATTTCTGGCAATGAGACCTTGGACAGGAGAGTAATTGATTCAGAGAATCTTCAAATCAATTCTTGGACAGCTGGGGCCGAGGAGATTAGAAGTGAAGCACAGGCGGCCTGCAGTGCAGTCAGACAGGCCCCAGAGCAAACAGTCATCTCAGGATTATAGACCTGGGAGAGATGTTCCTGTTTTCTCTTATTCCATTCCCTCCTGATCTCCTTGCAGTGACAGTCTATACTCACTACTAACCACTCTTAAAAAAATAGCAATCCTGCTGTCCATCTTCAGTGCTTCTTAATAGAAGAATAACCAAAAGCGTCTGTTGACACTGTGGTGAATTATGTGAATGTAAGACAACTGGTAAAAGATAAAGGCTAAGTGATGCATTCTGGTGAATGAATTTTGACCTTATGAATCTCCTCTTTTCCTCCAAATAAAGCTAACTGCAAAAGCTGCAAACTCAGGGTTAGGTACATATGAAATGCCTGCGTAGTTCAAAGGATCCACTTATCCTAATGAAGTAAATAAAGTAATGTGTTCAAAGGTCATTTGTATAATTGTTTTGGTCGGACTGGACAGATGAATTGGACTGACCTTTGTTCCATGTCTCAGATATATCTTATCTATCCAGCCAATTGATTCAATTAAATCAGAAGAGTAAATGTGGCAGCTTGATGGCAGAAAAAGTGGGCTTAGAAGATAGAGAGGAAAAATGAGAAAATAGGTAACGCCACAAAATGAGCACTTGTTGTGGGAATACAACACAGTTCATGGCCTAAGTATGAGAGAGCACTCACGCAGAATCAACAGCCAGGCAATGATTCGACCACAGCTGTTTTTTTAATAAGCATAAGGTTTATCAGGTAAGAAATGCATTTTTTTTTTGCTGATAATTAGGTATAGTAGCATCATTATATGGTGGGCCTGAGGCAAAACTAACTAACTGCAGGTGCTGTGTGAATATTTGAACTTTTCTTCGAAGCATGTCTAGTTGCTTTTTAAGAAAAAAAAAACCATTTGGTTGTAAATTAACAACGTAAATATAGAGAGATAGAACTTGATTGATCTGTGTCCTCCTTGTAACATTTTGACCTTGCGACAACTTTGACAACTGTATGAATCCATCATAAAGAATTGCTGTAAACCAGCTGTTTACAATTGCTAGTCAGAACCAGAGCAGAAATTGCATAGCTTCTTGAATGTTTAGTGTTTCATATTACAGTTTTTGTAGCAAAAGGTTTTGCCTGCTTTTTGTGAATTACAGACAGACTTTGTTCAGAGAGCAATTTAAGTCCCTTTAAGGGAGACAATTTGCTTAGTCTCCAATCCATTGCTCTGATAAATTTTCCTGGCTTTTTCCTTGTCACTTCACTTTGCTGTGACAAATTTTATGTTTGATTTGCGTTGGTTTATGCATACAGCTGGAGACAGCAACCACCGCAATTATGCAAAGATAAGCAGGTGCAACTGTGATTGAGTGACAACCTGTCCAGGACGTAACCTGCCTCTTACCCAATGACCGTTGGAGATAGTCACCAGAAGCAGCAGGTGACTATCTCCTAGCTGGATGGATGAATGCATGGATGATCCACTGATGTCTAACATAGCTCTGCAAATGTGTCAATATTTTATTTCCCAACTTTCTGCTGTGTTTGACAAGTTCTAGCTGGCTTCTTAAGGCTGAGTTAAAGCTTTGTTGCGTTGAACATGCCTGAGCCGGACAAATGTTGTGGCTTTCATAGTTTTTATTTACATCGGTGCAGTGTTCTTCAAAAATGAGCCCTCATAGAGAATGCATATAAATGCCAGTGCAGCTGGACCTGCCCAGCAAGAGCTTCTACCAAATAATGCTGTTAGAGTGAACATGCTGCAAAGACTCAGACTAGCACACATCAGTGCATTTGGCCAAGCAGGTTCAGTGAAAGCTGAAGTAGGACTTTCAGAAAGATTTCCTCCCTGTTCTTTGTGTTTGATGGAGTCAGCTGATCACAAAGGTGCTCCCAACAATGTATCACACCTCCTACACAACCCTCCCTCGTAGATCAGAGTTGGGCATTAGAATTATAAATTAGACCGAAGACATTTTGTGTTTCTGAGAAATTGAAAATCTTCTGGCATTGTATAGGTTAAAAGTGTTATTTTGATTCAGTCTGTTAAATGTTTGTTTTAGACAATTTCTGTCATCCAGATAATTAATAGTGAATTCTTATTTTTGGATTAAAAATACATTTCCTTTGCAATTTGATTAGTGATCAGCTATTGTCAGTTTTTATTTTTTTATTGAAGTATTTTCATTTAAAATAAATTCAGGATACATAGATACGGATATATCTGAGTGATTTGTTTTAGTATCATTTACAGAACTTACTGGAAATCACTGTGCAACTTGACTTTGAAAAGAGTGAAATGCTTTGAAATATTCACATAATTTAACTTCTTTAGAAAGCTTTCATTCAGCACCATTGTGTTGTTCTTGAAAGAGTTTAAGTTGTAAAAAGCAATAGATTGAGGTGGATGTCTCTCATGTAGCCACATAGATGAGAATGGTGCTTCATCAAGGACTTGCTGGCTCTCAAGGTGATTACTGGGTGATTAGCTGTACAGTAATCAGAAGATAATTCTTGATATGGATGTGATTGTTTCTCTGGGGTTTGTGACCTCTGCAGATGCATCCTTCATGGAAAAATGAGGGTGGGCAGAAGATAAATCTCTGACCACCCATGCAGGAACAAGATAAATTTGTCATACAATAGAGAACTGTCAGAATGAATCTGCCAGCTTGTCCTGCAGTCTAATATTGAATCTGTAGTGGACAAGAAATCCTGGATGAATTTTACTGTCTTTATTAACAGATGGGATATACGTGTCAATTCTGCTGTTTTCTTTAAAGTTTTTAAGTTCAATATTATTTTTGATGGCTATAGAAACTTTACTATTTTACATTTAAAATGTTTTTATATTAAAAACAGTTGTGTTTATTTGTACCATATATGTAGTAAAGTGAGCCAAATATTAAGTATGATGGTACCAAATAGGCAAAATGAGGGAAAACACGTGCTGCTTACCATTACCCTGCAGTTCTATTTGCTGGGTTTGCTATTTGTGTGTTTGTGTTTATTACTAAACATTTGTGCTTAGCAACGCTGAAGAGGGTCCAAGCAGGAGGGTATCAATGAGCAAATATGGGCCGCTAGATTAAACCTTTACTTGAAAAAGCAAAAAAAGAGAGAAAAAGAACAGATGAATATAGTAATCATCTTTCTGCTTTTTAAATCTAACAAGTTTAGCAATGAGAGCTCCAAGTCCACTTAAAAAATCTGCAAATTGATTCCATGTGTTCCTTTTGTGTATTTAACAACAATTTAAACAGCTGGTAGATTTAAAACATGAGATACATCAGTAAGAGCTTTGATTTTAGATAACCAATTAAGCAAAGCTCTCAACTTATAATACACAATTTACCTGATTTTGACTACTTTATGAGAGTCATAAATAACAAATGGATAAACAACAACAACAAAAAAAACTATCTTAAAAATTATTTGTTTATAGTAAAATAAAATGCTAATTTCTTAACAACAATTCAAAGTTGTAGAGTAGAGGTGTCTTAACTTTTCAGAAAATCTTCAGATACAATACACTGGTGTTTCACAGTCCGGGATCCATTGTTTTGCTTGTTTTAGGTGATTATCGACTTCCACAAATCTGACTTAAATTAATGAATCACTAAAATGCTTTTGCAGCACTGGATTGCATGCTAAGGAGTTAATGCAGTCAGTTGAATCAGCTGGACATGAGGGGGCCCCGAGTATCAGATATGAGAACCACTGCAGTAGAACATGCCACAGAAATATTTAAACAGATAAAACCTAACTAAACAAATTGCAGTGCATGTGTTTGCTCCCGTGCAAGTCAGATTATAGCTAATATGTTTTTTTTCCTTTATTTATTCCATACAGCTTTTGCATCATTATATTTCATCAGATATGCATCAGTTTTTACGAGTAGCAATTTAGCAGAATGTTGTCTTAAGTGTGAGATTTCCAAAAGCTTACCGACATTTTGCAGTCCAACATTTTTAATGACATATATTATTTGACAAATTAAAAGAATAAAACCACGCAAATCTGTTGTAATATGTTCAATTTCTAGTCTTCTGGTGATGTCAAACTCCCATTGTGAATGCCTGAATGAACTGATATGCCTGAAAATAAAATGTTCTTTTTTTAAACCCTCTTACAACTTTATTTCATTTTTATATTTTAGTTTATTTTTTGGAGTATATCAACTTACACATCATAGAGTGTTTTGTCAGTGAAACCCAGTAATGCTGACATGTTATTTTAACTGATTTTAAAAAGGTTCAGCTTTGTATTTAGACGTTCAGAAAGACGGTTCTCCTGTCATCCTGTCATCCTGTCAACGTGAGCAATAAGGTTGTGCTAAAAAATGCATCAGATCATAAACAAAACAACATTCTTGCAGTTTTTGACTGCTTGTTTAATGTTTTGGAGCTTTTGATAACAAAGAGAAAAGACCTCTAGAGAAGGGCAGTGATGAGGGCCAGGATTTCCGGGATTTCTATAAACGTAACTAAAGTTGAGACGACAAATTATATTTTTACACAGACTCCCAATGGTTGCCTAAAGTTAAAAACCATGCTATGCAATTTTTATACTTGTCATATTTCATAGAACATCAGTCTCATGTAAATTGAATTGACAACAAAAGCTGGGGGGCAGGAAAGGCAGCTGAGGTCTGAGGTTAACCCAAAAATCTAAATGAGCTGTGAGGTTCCTCCATCACTTTCCAGTAACATAGGGGTGGGAAGGATGAAATCCCTATATCTCACTCTCTATTAATGCCAGTGGCAATCTGAAAAATCAATATGTCCAAAATAAGACTCTGTGATCACTCCCACATCATGGATACTTTCTGCAAATAGTGTCTTGGCTTTTCTGCCTAAGATAAATTGATTTGAACCTGCAAAACAGCTAGTTCTGTTCCTTTAAAATCATAAAGGAAATCTTCAATGTGTCATGTCTGTTTAACCAGTCTGTTTAACTTTTAATAGCATAGTTGTTACTGGCTGTTGTCTGAAGAACATTTTTATTTTTCAGACTTCTTGTTTCATCAAACAGATGAAGAAGCTGGCATTAGGAGAAGGTCTGGGGATTCATTGAAAAAAATTCAAAAGGATTTCTCCAACAATTAAAGGAGATCTGTAGCTGTTACACATGTAACACACCAACCTGCACACAGCTTTGAGGATATTTAAAATATTATATTTTTACAGAACCCACTCTTTAATTCTGAAATAACTTCCTTGTGGAGCAGTCGACAGAAATAGGCTTTGAAATTCACCTCATTCACACACAGATAGTTTACCTTGTTGTCTACTTTGCAGAACCCACCTTGAAAAACATCTGTAAGGTAGTGGCATCAAACTGAAGTCCATGGAGCAGGACAGCAAGAGAACATCTAAAGGTTATGTGACACCTGACCCTGAAACTAGGAGTTTGACAAGCCACCTTTAAGAGATGAGTGATTCAAAGACAGATAAAAGGAAAATCACTGTAACCTGGGATGGGAGCACTGATGGGTAGAGCTATGTTGTGTACTCTTGTAATGCGTGTTATCTATGTGGCTTTGTTGCTACATTATGACATTTATATAGTTTGATATACATAAGAGGGGGCTGCCCAGTGGCGCAGCTGGTAGAGCTGTTGCCTTGTAGCAAGAAGGTTCTGGGTTCGATTCCCGGCCCCGGTCTTTCTGCATGGAGTTTGCATGTTCCCCCTGTGCATGCGTGGGTTCTCTCCGGGTACTCCGGCTTCCTCCCACAGTCCAAAAACATGACTGTCAGGTTAATTGGCTTCTCTAAATTCTCCCTAGGTGTGAGTGTGTGTGTGCATGGTTGTTTGTCCTGTCTGTCTCTGTGTTGCCCTGCGACAGACTGGCGACCTGTCCAGGGTGACCCCACCTCTCGCCCGAAATGACAGCTGGAGATACACCAGCAACCCTCCCGACCCCAGTAAGGGAAAATGGATGGATGGATGGATGGATATACATAAGAATGAACAAAAATGTTTTTGGACTCACTTGTTCCAGGAAACACAAATTCCTTCAATTAAAAGACGTACAAGAGCTTGGCACAGCTAGAGAGCCCTCTAGGGCCTTCATAAACTACAACATACTTTGATGTTTTCCCTATTGCAATGCATATTTTTATAGTGACTGACAGATTGCTCAATATCAGACATAACTCATGAGCATAATAAATCAAAAGCAAACAAACTTTTGTCTCGCAATTTAAAGTATTTTCGTTTTTTCAAAGTTATTGGCTTTCCTAGGAAGCCAGATGATTAACATTTCCTATACAACGCCAATCCTTTGCCTTTAATCCCCCCAAGTCCAATTTATTGCAGTGTCATTAGCCACTCATAGCTGTTAAATCCAACTCATCTCCTCTTTCTTTGTCCACGCCTCAGGAAATTGGAGTATCACCTCCTCAGCAGCTTTCCCAAGGGGAAACCCAAACAGCAAACAGAAACTGCCAAAGTTGTTTCTGAAAATATGAAGCTACAATACATGACATCACTTAGCAGTAAAAGGACAGGTCTTCTACTGGTCTGCCATTATTGAAAGAGCAAACATGGTGCCTAATCAGACTTTTGGAACTTTCTGGGAGTGAAACCCTTTAAAACCTGGTCTTTAAGTTGAGCTACACTATAAGACTTTTCTCTCCAGAACTTTCTAGTAGTCATTAGGTCTTTGTCCATTGGAAGACACAATTTTACCCAAGTTTTATTTTTACAGCAAATGTTATTTCATAATGATGTCATCTATTTTGTCAAGTGCACCAATGATCTTCCTCATATGCACCCATATTAAAATTGGCAGATAGTTAATTTGCCAACTTTAAAATGCAGAAGTAGATCTCTAAGAGTTTTCATATTAATATAAAACCAACAGTTGTGTAAAACTATTTCCAATCTTCAACTGTAGCCTTTAAATAAGTGGAAAAGTGATAGTGTGATTCACAGGGTAAAGTGACAGTGAGTCCTGTAATTCAATATATGCAAATATCAGACTGGCAAGATTCACGTGTAGCGATTATCCATGTACAAGATCCTTGATTAAGCCAACAGAGAGCAGTGTACATTGATTAAAAGGCCACATTTTCAAATGACCCTTACCTCTAATTACAAATCTTTTTTCTTAACCCTCCCATTGATTACTAGGGAGTGTCAGTATTTTAAATGTAGTAACACACTGCACTGTGCACAGGTCAGCAGGCCAGTTCTCAAACATTTCACCGGTTCGACAAAGGTTAAATAAATAAAATAAGAATAAAATAATGTTCTTTATCTAGCAAACTTATTTTGGCATATCACAAAGTATTCTAACTGTCCAATCATGAGACTTTGTCAAACATCCCCTTTTATATCCATGAAGCATGAATGTATGTTTCTGACAATGTAATCCTACCCTGTGTAGAAAGTGTGTGTAAAAGGGAGGGTGTGAAAAATACAGCATGCTGCATCATTCAGAGAGTGAGTTACTTTAAGATCACCAAACCATCTGGGGATGACTGGCCCCAACTGGTCAATCAGTTGTTATCTTCAGTAATCATAAATTGGGTCGTACCTTCAGCAGTTGGGGCCAGTTGAGGCATTTTGCATTCCAGGGTGAGTGAATCATTATCAATCCTGCTAGAGCATCTTAATATTGTGAGATTGTTTGACCTCTAATGTCACAGCAGTAAGTTCCATTGCAGAGACATCTTTTATGTGAAACGTACTGTCTCAACCTTTTTGAGATTACCAGCATTATTTTACATTTTAAATCAGTTTAAGATGTGTACAAAAGCAATTGATTATTGATATAAAGCAGTGTATCTTCAGATTCAATGCAGATTAAAAACAGTGTGATGGAGAGCAGTCACACTTCAACGAACAGATTCTTTAACTCCAGTGTGACAACAGCCCGACATGTAGCTTAGAGTGACTGACATGCTGCTGGCTCCTACAGGCTTTACCTCACAATACTGCTCCAAGACAACATACTCATTCATTATTTTCTGAATAACTTCCAGAAAGGGGCTGTGAAATACAAAAAAATGATCCACAATACTCCAGGGCTGTACTAAAGTGGGTTTATTTATTCATATTGTGAGCAATCCATTCGTGATTTTTTTAGCTTTTGCTTTTAGCCACCATAAACTACATTTTATTCCTTTTCCTATTTAACTCCTTTACTAAAATATCTGGCACAGCAACAAACACCATGCTGTTAACTCATGAGATTGGTAAAAATATTTTCATGATTTAAGGAAAATATTCAGAGATGGCGAGCGAGACAGAGACAAAGAGAGTAATTATTAAAGACTCCAGTCATTAACGCTGGAGAGAAAGTTCACTTTGTAACATAATTAAAAGTTGTTCAGGAGCAAGCATTGCTGCAGGGTGCAATTACTCATAAATGCCAATGCGATAACATGAAAGTGAATGAATCCATGCATTGTACGCAAATTCAAATAAATTTGAAGTTGACTCAGACACACTTTCCTTTACACATTGATTGGAAAAGTGTGTCAGATTAAGGCTTAGATGTATGTGATAAAAACGCAAACACACACACATAGAAACATGCAGTCTACATGCACAGCATACATTAACTGATGAACTATAAACATCAAATGTTATGATTTCTTTTACCTGAGAAAGTTGAAAAACAACCAACCTGGTTTTCACTCCTCCAAAATATTTGACGAGTGTGTAGTCATCTTGCTGGGGGAGAAATGGTAATGATAAATCAGTAAGCAGCTGGATATCTCTGCATGCTCCTGCGATTTCCCCTTCCCCAATACTAGTCCTGTGATGGTGCCTGCAGATTTTCTAATGGGCCATTATTTTGGCAGATACAAATGAAACCAAGGTGAAATTGCCTTTTTTACAATTTATAGTACAGTTTTGAAGTAACTAAGATTGTCATAGTTGCATGATGCATACAATTATTTTCTCATTGTTTGCGTTATATAGGGTCATTGAGGTTAATTGAGTCTTACTTCAGTCTTCTGACGGGAAGTCACACATGCTCTTTTCACAGTATATTCATTTTAATTAATGTGAAAGAAGTAAAAAGCTGGGCCTGCTGAGCGCAATGATGAGCAAACGTATAAACAACAATAAAGGGCGACCCTGTTCAGCTGTCTGTGCAGTATTTGAAGCTGTGGAGTTAAATCGCTCTCTGTCTGTCTCTACTACTCTTTTACCATAACAGAAAGATGGGATACTCAAGTGAAATGAGTAGAGAATTCAGGTAACTCTCTAAAAGCCTTGTGGGAATTGACTGCTAGAGCATTTTGAATGTATAGGATAATACAGACTTTCACTCTGCAGGAGTTTAAAACACTCTCTTAGGTGGGTTTCTGTGCTTTTAAACATTACCCTCCTCAATTATGCATATTTTTCCACATATTTCTAACTTTTTAATCTTTCAGTTTATTGAAAACTAAGTAGAACCAGAAAGCTGGAAATGTTACAGTTTTACCCTATTGTTCAGTACTGATTGCAGTTATCTGAAATGGCAAAGCAGTCCCGAACTTGAAGACATAATAGCAATGTTGGTCTCCATTGTTAAGAAATGTAGAATGGCAGTGATTTTCCTTCTTGTTTTTTTGTGCTTGCAATCATGTCAAGTTCAAAAATAGATTACAAAGTCCATTCTTGCCATTGGTTAGATTGCTACCCAACAAAAAAGCTTCCTGTTTGATTTTCGGCTGAGTAGGTTTTTCAGACGGTGTTTTTTGCAGTACTCCAATGTCCTTCCACTGTCCAGGAATGTATGACAGGCAAATTTGAGATTTTATGCTGTGTTTAGTAGTGAGTGTGAGAGGGCATCTCTGATCTCCTTTTGATTAACTAGTGACTGCACTTTTTATAACTGTTGGCATAGCTTAATACATGGAGGAGCATAGATCAAAGCACAAATCTTTCAATTAGAGTCTTTATGTAGCTCTCCATAGTTTAATAAGAAGTTATTGTTTATTTAAATATTTGAAACAAATGTATGTTTCAAATATAAGAGTAGATTATAACAAGCTTACCAATGGAGATAGATGAAATAAAAAGGTAAATAAAAAGATTAAAGAGAAAAAAAAATTTAAGCAACATTTAAAAATAGGGTCATATTCAATTTTCACAATTTTACAACGCACTGGTGGATAGGAATAGAAAACATTTGTCAGTTTAATGCAGTCACCTCACAACCATGACTGAATTAATACAAATCCATAAAACAATTTTACTATTAAAAAAAGAAGTTTAGTTATCATTTTGACAAAAACACACAATTTAAAAAAAATGTTTGCCTTTGACCCTTGTGAATTATCCCCCTTCTGCCAATAACTGTCTGCTGGATACTATCAACTTACTGTGTAGGCCATAACATATAATTTAAAACAATATTAAAATAATAATTTCTAAAAAAAACATGATTGGGTTTAGACTTGTTGCAAGCCATAGTAATGAAAGTGAACATAAATAAATTTTTGAACTGAATTAATAAAATAATGCTACAATTGATTGAGATGAATCTATACTGTGATAATCAGTCATATAGTGTCACAAGACAAGGGTAGAACTGAAAGACAAACAGAATACATGCAGAACCTCTGCAACCAAAGCATCTCAATGACTTTGGAAACAGTATGACCTTTGATTTAGAGAGAAAATCATGATTACATTGTAATGACAGTCTGAGTGTAGGTCAGGAGCAGTGCTGCATACAGTACGTTCACAGGTCAGGAATAATCACACAGGATTTAGTGAGAAAATTAATAGCTCTTTGATTGCGATCTGTAGGTTATCGTATTGAAGAGTTCAAGAGGATTTTTACTTCTCCAGTTTGCCTCCTTGACCTGAAAGGTTTTCATGAAGGAGTATTTACATGATAACCTAACAAGTCTGGATCTGTGGAGTGGATGTTTGTGTGAAGAGGGATGAAGGGTTGTGAGGCAGGCCTATAGAGCAGTCTTTGGAAGTATGACATTCATGATGCCATTTTCTGACACGTTCATACACATGAGCTCCAAATGGAGAATAGTTTATTTAAAGGTTATGAAGCTGTAGCAGATTTTTTCCCCCTGTCATACACATGTATAAACTGCTCTCAAATTTGAAGCTAGCTTTCAGTGGTTACAGAAGATAAATGGCAGGGATGATGAGTATGATAACACTAATAATTCAATTGATAAATCAGGTTGGTCAGAAATCCATTATTACTCACTGCCTTTCTCATCTATAACCAGTGGCTGAATCCCGCTAGCAATCGCTTCCCATCTCACAGACTGTCTGGATGACTGATCAGGGTTGTGATTGTCTCCACTCTCCCCATCACACCACTGCCACATGCGTCAGCAACAGCACATACATCTTGAGCAGTCTCTAACTCCGAGCCAGCATAGTCTAGAGCCTCGGTAAACGTTGCAATCAGCAGAAGAATTGGGCCAATTCCTCATAACCTTGTCTGCACATGGCACCTCGCCTTGAATCATAAGACTCTGCTGCTGTAGAAAGCCTTGGGTTTGCCGGCACAGAAACTGTATGGCCCAAGTAATGTTGAAAATGGGAAAATGGATATTTAATTATCTGCCTTGTCCCACAAAAAGTGGGCATGGTGGATGTACTGGGGTGACCAATGTGCACCAACGAATACTCGTGGCATTGCTGCGTGTTTCTCAAGGCATTCTATGCAGTGATAGTGGAGAATGGGTGCTCACAAAAAAATGAAAGTAAAATAAAAAGAAAATTAAATCCAACATATTTGTGATCTCTTCTACTTGCATATGTTCAAAATAATAGCAGTTCAACATAGCTCACTGGATCAATAATATTTTTGCAAGAAATTATTAAATCATGCCAAACAATTTACAATGTTTTTTATCAGTGAGATCTCAGTGTCCCAGGTCATTCTGTAAAAAACAATAACAAAAATATTTTAGATCTTAGATGCTGGTTGCAGTATATCAGAGTAAAAGTTATAAATCCAGACATTGCTCAGAAGATCTTTGTAAAATAATCGAATAACAAAGTGATTGGAGAGGGCTAAACAAATAGAGAAGTGCAAAAATACACTCTGCTCAGCTAAACAAAAACTCCAGGAAGACAATAAAAAAGTCTTCTTACAATTTAAAGAGATCAAAGGTACCCAAACTGGCTTAGACTCAGTAAAATATTAATAAAGCTTTATAGTCCCCTGTGAGTACTCTAACAATTAGATTAAATGTGCTTAAGAGGCTGCAACCTGCCACAGAACACATTAAGTGATCTAAAGACAAATTGTGCAACATTTTGTGTATGGGAGCAAAATATTCTTGTTCGGACTAGACAGTTTTGATGACCCCTAAGCAATGAATTTAAGCTAAAGTACATCATGAATCCCCATATTTGGGGATGTTCCAAATATGGGGATGTTCCAAATATTATATTGTTGCAGTAATTGTCCAGTTGAATTGAGTTATGGAAAAGTTTAAATGGATCCACATACTTCACGGGCCCATGCTAACATGCTAAAAACAAGAAAATGCAATTTAATAACTCTTTTGATGAAATATTGATAAGAAATACACCAGTAAGTTAGCAGCATCTCAATACCAAACCAACAAGGTTAGCATTATGGACTTGCCAGGCCAGACTCCAACACAAAACTTGCCTTTCCTGGGTTAAAACCAAGAAATGCTGATATATTTTGGAAAGCAGTCCAGTTGTCCTGGACTGGAACAGCTGTTCACACAGGCCAAAGCAGGTCGACTTCACACAACATATATGTACAAAATTCTTAGAAACAGTAGGCATGCAACTAAATATCAGCAAAGTGATACACAGACAAAATAAATTTCCAATAATTTTCCATTTTATACATTAAATGTTTGAGTTTCTAAAGAAAATGTAGGCTGTGCTATCTATTAATAACCTAAAGTTGTTTTTGTCTTTGTTTTGTTTGTAGTAGAGTGTGCACAGTTCCCAGTGCATTTGGCTGTGAGGAAATAAAATCTAAGAATTTTGAGCTTTACTCACTTTTTAAGCACTGCAATTTTTTCAACTGTTATGAGTCAGTCACCATTCTCTCCTTTCATGTAATCAATACAACTTTCAAAGAGTTTGAAAAGTTGACTTTGTGGTTTTGATGAAACGATAATATTTAAATAAAGCCTGAGCTGCTACTTCAAAACTGTGTACTCCATCAAAGAGACTTCAGAAAAGTAGACATGAACTTCATAACACATTAGACTTAGAGATGAGTTCCCATTCGTATTGTTAAGAGGAGATGTTCGATCTTGAGCATTGCATTCAGTCTAGTGCCAGAGCTCTATATGTTTTTTTTTCTTTTGAGCAGAAAATCTAAATCAATAGTGAAACTGTCTCACGTGATTCATTTGTTCTCCTCAATCGAAGCAGCAGCAATTTTTCAAAATAATTATGAGCAATCTAACATCTTGGAGTGCACATCTTCTCTGTCCAATCACAGACTTACGAGCGAGCAGAGAAACACATCATGGAAATTGATTGTCCTTTCTTCTTTCTCAAAGATTTCAGGAAAAAAACAACAATGGGCTGATCAATCTAGTAACATAAGTATACCTCTTGTCAATGTCCCTCTCTTTACAATGGGGACTTGATGTTTTAGGAGCTATTTGTTATGACCAACTTGCCAGAAGAGCCATCGATCGCTGGCTGCTTGCAAATGCAGCAGCAGTCATTTTGCAAAGAAAAACTGAGCTGACTGTGCTGCGCCACGTGTGGATGTGAGTCTTGCATAAAACGTGTCAACTTAAATGACTTTTTAGTTTACTCTAAAAGAAGACTGAAGTTATTTTACCTCTTATTAGCTCTTTTAGCTCTTATTACAAGCATTGCCTTCTTTTGCCATCATTTTTTCACTACTTGCATTTCACATCAGTCCAGGCTTTGAACAGTCGCATCAAATAACCTCAACTCTTGATAAAATACTTCCCTTTCTTTCAGACCTCAAAGGGACGTCTGTTCAAACAAATTGTGGAAATTTGTTTGCTGAAGAGTAGTGTCTGCTAAGCAGCTTCAAACACAAGTGGCTGGGCAGTGCACTTTTTATGCTGTCGTAAAACTGAGGGATCATTGTGCAAACATTATTAATTTTGGTTTAAATATAGATTAAAGATTTTTTTCTTTCTGTTGTATTATGTTTCATCAGTGCTAAACTAATATTCTCCTCTACTTGAGTGTGTATACTATGTAACACATTTTAATTGATCATTTTAATATTTGTCTTTGCTTGTGTCGACTTTTTAGTCAAACTTTATACTATAACACTTTATAAGAACATTCAAAGGGCTCAAATAATGGGTGATTAATGGTCTACATAAAGATTAAAATCTATTTGGTTTACTCCAAGTAGTCTTGATTTATTGTTTAACTTTGCTGAAACTGTGTTAGGATTCTTATAATTAGTATGAAATCTTGTGACGCACTTGTCTGTCGCTGCCATAAAATGTAATATTTTCTTTAAACTCAATACAATTCATTTGTGTCCGAGCTTTATTTTAAATTATAAGTGGAAATAGTTCTTAAGTTCTTCCCCTTTTTGTTTTGTTAAAATTGGCTAAAAAGGGGTCGAGTTAACTGATAGCAATGCACGTTCCTTAAATTTCATCATAAAGTAATTTATATTTCTGAAACTTCAGGATCTACCAGAAAACCTGATGATGTGGCTTCCAGCCTGGTAGTCGAAACTATTGAGTCAGGAATGAGTCTGATGTGAAGCTCACACAGCCCTTTAGGAGGCACTTTTAGTCAATAGACTCAATTTTTCCTTTTCCTCACATGAAATATCAGTTGTGGACCTTATGACTGCCACGGAGTCAACTGTAGCAGAAATAGAGCAACTTAGGATAAAAGTTATTTCAACCATTTGCTAAATCTCCTCCTTTAAGCCTCACACCTTAGAAAATTGCACCATTCTCCTAGAAGGCAGGGCACATACACAAAAATGCTCTTAAGAAATTCAGCAAATTACTTAAATTAAACAATGATTTATTAATCCCAAAGGGAAAATAACTGCAACTCATATTATCCACGTTTCTTCAAAGAGTTGTTGTAGATGCAGATGGGTGTGGGCAGGAAGAATCTCCAGTAGCAGTCTGTATTACAGCAATGTTATGAG
This sequence comes from Phalloptychus januarius, assembly GCA_902982915.1. NCBI lineage: Eukaryota > Metazoa > Chordata > Actinopteri > Cyprinodontiformes > Poeciliidae > Phalloptychus > Phalloptychus januarius. The sequence goes on along the minus strand of CADWAE010000483.1, from coordinate 2,646,109 downwards.
GGCTCTCACTGAAGAGGCTGTGTTGTTGTAAGGCAGCTTCATGCAGAGGATGCTCAGGATTGCCGGTCAGATTTTCCCCAGGATGAAAGACCAGTTTTCCAGGAACTTCCAGGGAAACACAGTCATTTCCCTGGAATTAACAGGGAGTAGGCGGTCATGTTTCTCTGTGCTGGAAACTGCTGTTAACGAATCATGGGAGGAAGTGGTGGTGGGCCACTTTGACTGGGGGACAGTTTACATACCAATGGTTCTAATTTGCATTTGATTTACACAACATTGCATCACTTTACAAGGAAAATCTGATATTAGCTGGGTCTGTATCAGTGTAAAATACATTATTCCTGATAGGACAGTACATTTACCATTGAAAGCAGGTCTGGATAAACGTCCATCCTGTATGGTTCTAATATCGCAGTTCCCACATCTTCCCCAATTTCACATAAGAAAATAATAGCAAAAAAATAAATAAATTCAAATTAGCTTTATTCAATGCATATACATTGCAGTATGCACTTCAATGTCTTTATTGGCATGAAAATCATGCAAGAAAAAAATATATATAAGCTATAATTTGAAACAAAATTTGAAAAATCAAGCCTGGAATTAAATGTCCCTTTGTGATAAACATTGAAGGACCTAAACTTCCTCAAGAAGTAGGGACTGTTCTTCTTTCAGGTGGCGTCTTTAGTCCGGTCTGTTGTCCAGGTGAACACAGAGGTACTTATGCTCCTTCACTACCTTCACATCTGGAGGCGGTGGAGGATTAATATTGAATTATTTGTACCCAACAAACTCTTATGAGAAGAAAGTCACAGATTGCCTGAAATAACTGGAGAAAGACAAAGTTATGAATGGATTTTATCACGTTATAATCTGGTGAGAGCATACCATTTCTATACTGTCAAGTTAGTTTTTGTACTTTTTATGATGTATAAAACTAAATCCAGAAGCTTTCAAATCAATGAACAAAAAAAAAATTAAGTTAGGACACAAAATATTTGCTGTAAGGAAATGTGTGTTGGACAAAACTTCAAATGAAACAACAACCACATTATTAAAGTTCTCTTGTCAATAATTGGTAATCTAGATAAGGTATAAAAATATAAAAACGTAAAAAAAACTTTAAGCAAATTAAATCTAGAAGCTAAGCCTCAGATTTCACTGTAGTTCTCCAAAATTAAAGGGGCAGCATTGAGTAAAATCAACTTTTTTTTAGTTTTACGTCATGTTATGCTATTCTTTAACCAAGAACATCCCTGAAGCGTTGCTTTGATTCTTCCATGCATGTTTGTTAAATACTTTAATCTGTTGTGGCAGCCATTCAGCGCTTCAAAATGCTTGGTCTCACGGCCTTTTCCACACAGCGCCTCTTTGGAGTTGCAGTCTCCAAGCTGAGCTTCTACCTCACAGGGTACGCCATCACCATGACTCCCCACTCAGTTTCTACAGACTAGCTAGCAGCAATTAGCAAACACCAGATGGAACTGCACATCTGTTGAACTTGTCATATGAACTACTTTTCCGCAGAACACTGTGATGATGTGTTGAAGTCAGAGTGTTCACATTTACCTCACATGGCTAACATGTTTTCTTGCCTTTCACATTTTGAAGGATGACAGAGAAAAGGGGGTTTGTGTTATACTTTACCAACATAAATTATACATAACTTCCCTGGTGTTAATAATTGTGTCACCAGATAATTTGTAAATGAATAAAAAATGTACTACTGAATATATTTACTTAAATTAAAGATTAAGTTTACAATTTTTTAGAATTAGGCTTTACTTACTTGAATGTTTGACAACGTACACCTGTAAAACGCCCTTGAATTTTGATTTAACGTAAACTTATGAATCAAAAGGAAATAATACAAACTGTTAATGTATCAAAACATTTATATCCCTCTTTATTTTCCTTAAAAATATATTTCTGATGACAAAATGTTCCCCAGTATTAATACTATTAATGCTAAGTTGTAATAGAGCTATGTTTAGTCCGCCATGTGACAACTTTTACACCAAAAGTCCACAAAATATCATGCACAATAAGGATATGTCCCAGCAACACTGATCTGCTCTGTTCTAGCTGTATTCCTTACTCCACGACTATTGCACTAACACTGCCATACTCTATAACTCTTTTTTTCTCGTAATGGTAAAGAAATTATAACATATAATGACCTATTCTTTCAGAGACAAAACTCAATGTTGTGGGAATTAAAATGTATTGCCAACAAAGATAGAAAATTAAAGAAACTTCCAATGTATTTCAACAGCTATTGAAATTCAGGAACTTAACAGAGTTCCTTAATTTTATGCTAAATATTTTCTCAGTGGGGTTTTCCTCAAATTTGAAATCCAGCTTCCAGTTGAGGTGATTGAGAGCACAGACCGAGATCTCTCTATAGAGGGCACCCACAGACCCGGAATGTCTTGTTTGCTCGGCCTGTGTACATTTTGTATTTGAAAGAGCAGCAAGTCAATGAATCTCCATAATGTGAGAGCCAGGCCACATAACTCACGTTGATAGTCCTTACATTGTGCCAAGAGGAGATAAATCTGCTCTGTAAGACATGAATATGCAGTGGCAGTCAGCCTGGCTTGTTCTTGCTCGCGTGTCCCCTGATGAACAGTTTATTCCTCTCCTCTATTCACCTCAGAAAAAATTAAGCCAATGAGCTGCAGCACTGTCTCATCAAGAGGCTTGTATTAAGCACCAAAATATGTAACATTGTTTATTCTTGGGATAAATATGGTAGTAAGGTAGTGAGGGAGTTTAATATCTATCTATCTATCTATCTATCTATCTATCTATCTATCTATCTATCTATCTATCTATCTATCTATCTATCTATCTATCTATCTATCTATCTATCTATCTATCTATCTATCTGGAGCGCATCTGTTTTATGTCTGATGGTTTTATATGTATATTTTTGATGCATGAACTTACCACTCTATTTAGTTATGTCTTTTTCAAAGCAAACAATTTTCTCTTTTGATTGATTAATGAGAGTATATGTAATATTATTTTCTTTAGAATTTTTTTAATTTTGTAAATTTGCTGTGCAGAGTTATGCTCACAAAGTTTCATACTGTTTTCATGAGTGAAATTAAAAAAAGGTATTCTATTCAAGCCTTCAAGTTGTTCCATAGTAATATGGCTGAATAAAACTCCTTAAATTCTTTCACGGCTTTTGGTTGTGGTGGTCCCTATCTGGCCATCTCAATCAAAACTTTCTTGAGACAGCCCTGGAAGCCAACATTTTGCAGTTTGTCTTTGATGACTCTTTGCAGTGATGAAAAAATGGACAACGGGACAAGCAGAAAGACGCTGCAGGGTATTCAAGCCACCATACATCAACAGAGTGACTAATAATTGGCGGGGATTTTTTGGTCTTTTTTTTTTTTTTTTTGCCTGACACTCCATAAGTATGTCTGCTACAGATATACTTTGGGGAAAGTGTTCACCTTTTTGCTTTTGCTTGCATTCTATCATGAACTTGATCCACACATTTTAGTAATTGGATTTTCCCACCAAAAACCGGAAGTGACAAACAAACAACCACATTGCTTTATTGTTGCACCCACTTTGATGAACCAAAAAGAATTGTCTACTTTTTTAGGCACTTCTGCTACTCCTCAACATAGGCTAACAAAGCTATAGTTACCCCGTGACGTCACTGCCCATGCGGTAGGTATGAGTAGTTTTGTTTTGTTTTTTGGTTGAAGTTTGACGTACCTACGACCAAACTCCAAATTTATTTTGTGACAAAAAATGATGTGTGGCATTACTTTTGAGGTGCAAAGAACCTACAGCCCCTCTCATTATGGTCATATAATAAATGTCTGACACAAAATGACCTTACTATATTCAGGTATTTTGTTTTTGTTTTTCTTCGCCATGTGCTATATTATCTTTTCCTGTTTTAAATAAGTAAAGAAATGTTTAACCTAATTTTAACTCCCAACTAATAGTTTTTGGCAGCCAAATACAAAAAAATATTACATGACTGTAATATTTTAATTTTAAAACACAAATCAAGTTAAGACTTGCTTTTGTTTTTCATGTTTGAGGTCAGAGAAGCCAAATAACAAAACATGCACGGACCAAAAATAAATAAATAAAAAATAAACGCCAGATTTCACGCTAAGGACAATAAATAATGTCCTTAGCAACAAAAGCACCGATAAATTCAGAAAAGTGGTGATTCGGATCCCTCTCACCTCCACGGAACACTTGGACATAGTTGACAGAAATGCGTAAACGACGCGTGCCTCTAGTGGCACCGTGGAAGCAGGGTCGTCAGACGCACTCAGATACACGGCTGCCCGCATTATATCTCAAACCAACACATAGTGAAACATCCGTTAATTTAAATCGATGTAGCAAGAATCTCTTTGAACAGATGGACCTTCCTCAGTGACCTCCCTTTTGCCAATGACGCTGCGCAACCGGACCGGAGCGGGCTTCCTTTCCCTGCGTTCTGAGCAGTTTGCAGAAGTGAAGCGATCAGGACTGGAGTGACTAAACTACGAGAATCATTTCTGAGTCACCGAAGTATGTTGAAATTTCTCAACAATCACAGAGCGAGCTGACGAAGACAAAATCATTCGAGGAGAGCCAAACTTCCACAGGCGCAGTTCTAGTCGTCCACAGTGGCGCAGCGAAGCGCAGGAGTTCGGCTCGGCTTTTCTGCCTGTAGACAGACAGCGCCGTGTGCAGGAGGGTATACAGAGAGACTCCTGCGGGGTGATTGTTTGCAGCCTGCAGTAGCAGGTGTTCTCGCTGATCCGCCTGCGAGGGACGGAGGGGGGCTTATCCTCATCTTTCTTTCTAAGACTGGTGAGAAGAAAAAAGAAAAGAAACCCGAGGAGAATGTTGCACCAAGAACAATGAGCGCAGAGTTGTCGCATTTTACCCAAATCCACACATGCTCTGTAGAATTCAGTTTTCATGAGCAATTCTGACTCATCTTTGGAATTTTTAGAGAGAAAAAAGTGGATCCAGCGACTTTGCAACCATGCGAAATACTTGGCTGTCTCCCCGGAGTGCGATTTGGGAATATTGGACTTCGCTGATTGCATTCCTCTTTTGGATTCAGTACTCTTGCGGGATGCCTCACGTTATACGAATTGGTAAGTTGGAAACATGTTAGCTGTATCCACTCATGCGAGCTCTCACTCAGGTTTGGATGTAACCTTGGAAGTTGCTCCCAGATCATCACATTTACGCGCGAGTCACAGTTAGTTATTGTTGGAAATGAGCAGCCTCTCACAAAACGTGTGAATATTTAGAAATAATCTAAACGAAAGTGCCGATAAGTAACATTGCAGGAGTAAATTGTGAATGCCTTCTGCACTCAGGTGCCGCACAAGGAAACACTGTGGGCTTGTGTGACCTCTATGCACTCTATGCCTTGTGTGCTCCATTTTCTACGGGCAGCGTGTTGAGTCACCGGCTACATTCACATTGCCTCCTGGAAATGTTTTTTAAGGACGCATTAATGTATTAGAAAAATACTTAAAAACCAGGAAAAAATAGCACCCCTCTAAAGTTTAAAACATAAATTCTTCATGCAAACCCAAAGCGTTTTTTAATTTTTTATTGAATTAAATACTTGCACAAAAATCAAATGCATAAAAAGTATTGGCAAACAGTAAGTAAAAGTTGGCCCCATCAGTTATATCTCACCATAGAGAAAGAAAGATGCCAAGTTTCATTAGCTTTCCTTCTCAAATCACTCACTGAGGAAACAATGTGAGAATTGTCTTTCGCAGAGTGGCCATGTGATAAAACATTGTGTGCAACTAAGAGACAGGGACAGAATGAAGATCAATATGTTTCTTTGATATTTTTTGCCACAAGAGGTATAGTTTTTTATGTTTAGTGGAATGTTGTAAGGACAATTACTCAAAAATGGTAATAGCCCCCTCCTTAAAATGCCACTACTACAGTCAGAGTATAGTCAGGGGGTCAGACCATCTTAAAAGGAACTGGGCTTATTTTTCTTCCAGATGGCTTAAAGTGGATTAATTGGTGCACTTTGGTACATCAAATCATCAACACTGTTGTTGTAAATAATCATTTCTCTGCAAGTATCTTAGGTGCCCAATATGTGAGGTGTGCACAAGTTAAAGATAAATAGATTTTAGAGGACAGTGAGGCCAGAATGTTGTTTATCTTTATTTTTTATATATTTCTAGCATTTGCATCTAGAAAAATGGAAAACATGAAGTGTAAGTTGTTTGCAGTGATATGTAAAGCGAGACATCATCCAGCTTTCAAGGGAGGCCCAGCGCAAGCTGTGATTTTTCACATCACTGTGTTCAGAATATATTGACGTTTCAGAAACTGCACAAATTCAAAAGTTTTCTCATCACTGATCTGAACTTAAATTATTTGGGTCAAGGGTTATTTTCTTTTCCTTCTGTGATCTTCTTTTCAAGTGGCAGCAGCTGAAATGAAGACCCAAAATAGATTTGACAGGCTTTGTTTTCAAAAAATGTCAAGGTGCAAAGACAAATTTACCCAGAAATGTGCTACAATAGCACCATTGCTTTTTATAGGATCTGTCATTGCTTGTGCTGCAGAAGCGGTAAACGGGTGTGTGTGCCAAAAGGTGAGAGATGCAAGAAAAGGTTCCTTCACCTTAATAACCAAAGAGAAGAAAAGAATAATCACAATACATATCTCTTGATATAATCTTTTTAAAGGAAGTGTGTGCAAAGCGGCTTGCTTAATTATTATTTTTTTCCCTATGTAAAAATAATACAAGAATCTAATATTCTTTTTAAAAACTACTCCCACACAAGCGTAATGTGTGCATAAATCATGCAAAATGCACATGTGATATTACTGATAGTAAAAGTTTGTTCTGTAAGTGCACAGATTATTTATAGCTGAGCGGATTTCTGAAGGAGATGTTAGTAGGTTATTTTTCCTGTTCTTTTTTTTTTTAAGATTCATAGTTTGGGCGCTCTTTGTCTCTCACTCACTTTGCAGAGGCCAACAGAGGGGTCTCTCATAGTCAGCACAGTGTGGCTAATGTTGCTCCTCTGCACTGGTTACCAACCCCAGCGAACCAGTGAAATTCATCGAGGTGGGTGGTAGTGTGTCTGTGCCGTGTCTGCTCTGAGTTAGGTGGCCTGCAGTTCTCCAAGTACACCATCTGGGTAATGGTGGGCATCCAAGGTGGAGTTGTTGCCATTGATTTTAGTGCTTTTACAGTGCATTGCTCCGAGTTGATGCCAGATGGTTGCTCTGTATCATTCAGCAGCTTCTATCTGTTGGAGGGAGTAAAAGACCATTTCTACTGTATTTGTCCTCTCACATGCTGCGTTTTTCTTCAGTTTCCCTCTGCTTACCCTTTGCAATTCTTTTTTTCACTCCTTCCTGACATGTCTTGCAGCCTCCTATCTCATAAAGGAGCCGTTTAAGCAGAGCATGGAGCATTTTCTGTCAGGACATAAAGTGATCACGGAAGCAGAGGGGATATTTCTCCCTTTACAAATAGTATTTTTAGATAATTCACATGCTTGGAGAGATAAGTGGACACTAATAATGGAGTTGTTTTTGTCTTTGTCCATAACCACATTATATCATCAGTTGAGAAATGTCATGCACTCGTTATCTTTAGCCCCCATATTAATTCATATATATATTTATGTAAAAATGACATTATTGCAAGTTTAAGTTCAAAGATAAAACAGGTTAAACAATTAATTTATCTTGGGAAATATATTTCTTTCAAGCCTTTTGACATGTTGATAAGAAGTCAAGTAATTCGAAAAAGACATTAGAAATGCATAAATCATTTGTAATAAAATGTGAATGATATGGAACAACTGCTAACATTTATCAGCAGGAAAGCTTTTTGGGTCATAAGAAATCCCAGATGTTTTCCATATAAACATGCTGCATACATTGCTTAGGTATGACAGAAAGTAAGTGGAGAGTAATGCGATTTTGACTTATTCTTCCCCACAAATTGTTTTTTCCGCACTCTGATCCTATTATTGTAATATTTCTCTGGCTTGTTTGTATTTTGTGCAAGAAAATTTAAATTAGCGTCAACATGCTTTTTCTTCAGGGGTGGAGTTTTGTATAATAGATGTGCCAGAGGTGTGAAATAAATGACTTCATTGAAAAATTGGACCTGTTCATTTAAATTGTCTTTGGGGTGGTCCGAAGCACATTAACAACGTGATATTCTTTTGGTTCCTGAGGTGAAAGGAATAATGACCTCACCACTATTAGTACTAGCTGGTACATTTGGACATTTAGAGATCCATCTGTAAACGGTGCCAATAGTATTTTTTGCAGCAATACGGATTATTTGCTTCTTAGAAACCATGGGTTGATTGTTTTTTGATACCTTGATAAAGAGAATCTTTTCTATTGGCTGGAATATATAATTAATTAATTTGCATCGATAAGGACAGAATAGGAAGGGCCAACCAGTTTTCAATACTGATAGATTTCAGCTTTTTGTTGGTTTCTTTGCCTTCCTGCACTTTATTTTCTGCATGTATTCAAAACTTTATTTTGCATAACTTGATTTTTCCACATGCAGATTACTTTGATTGTTGCTGAAATATAGTGTTAAGTTCATTACAAATGTTTTCATAGACAGAAATGCTGACATGTTCCTCACTTATTTTCCCCAATGTGTCTACCAATAGTTTATAAAAGATAATCACATATTATGTGCAGTTTCTTTTAGCAGTACAGTGATGAGACTAATTTATCATGTGTTGTCACTTTTCTGTGTGTGAGGCTAGTCACTGTATGACAGGGATTTATTGAATAATCAATTACTTTATCTATTTTATACTTAAGCCACTTAACCAATCTCCCTCATGATTTTCTGTTTATTTCATTATCTCCACTCCTCGTTACTCCCCTACAACACCTGCATGCATACATTTTTCATTTAGTTTTTCCAAAAATGCTCTGAGAAGGCAATGTTCCCAGCTTTCATTATTGTCTTTGAAACAGCCTCAAAGTTTCAATGCGAGCTGACAAATGTGCAAGCTCTTGAAGCCGCATTGTGCAGCATGAGCTTCTCGCAAGCTTCAGCAGGATAAATCGGGTTTGTGGTCACCTCTTTTAGTTGAAATCTTCAAACACACGGAGGCACTTCAGTGGCTTGTTGTTATCCCCACACAAGCAGCAGGAGAAGTTTTCATGTGTTTCACTCGTCTGCAGGGAGCTGCAAGCGGCAAACTCTCCACTCACATCCTCCCCGAGATCCTCATCGTCTGGGTGTGTGCAAATGTTTCATCTGAAATGATTTAGACACATTTCAACAGCATGCAACAAGCTGTAATGGTACTTTAGAATTCTACATCTCAACAAAGTCAGATTCAAAACAGAGGTGCTTGTATGGAGAATTACCCAAAGGAGAGCGGTGGAGCTGGGTCAGAAGAGTGGGGAAGAGGATGCGTTTGGTGATGAAAAAGAACAATGAGGATGTCGCATCAAAAGTTTTATCAAATTAAGATGGCCATCAGTTGCTTAGTGGAAATGAATATTTCATTTTCATCAAAATTTAATCTCTCCCCTGACAGAGATATAAAGTGAGCAAGGAGAAGGCTGCAGGCGGACGCAGAGGGCCGGGGAGTTGTTGTGGTGAATATGAACAAAGGCTTGTAGAGGTCACAGAAGAATTGGATACACAGAGAGGCTTCTTTGATGTGTAATTCCATTATCTGTAAGTGAAAGCAAAGATTGAAATGGGAGGAACAGTGTGGTTGTTTTACCTGCTTTCACGTGTGCCTCCTTCGTCCACATGTATAAGTCTAGATGGGATAAACAAAGTGCAAAAGAAATAGCAAGGGGCCCATTTTCTGTCTCCTTCACTATCAGGCATCTGTGTCTTGATTCACAGTATTTTCTAAAACATATGTCCGGTCTCACTGGGCCTCTTGTACACAGTCCAATTCCTTTCTCTCTATCAGCGGACTCGTGGCTCATCATTAGCTTCAATCTTGCTGATGAGAAGCTGCAGATGTTTTTTTTCTGTTCAGCGAACAACTCATCTCTGAATGTGCAGTCTCCTCTACTCATCTGTGATTCTGCTAAAACCCACTAGAGAATGTTGCGCTTTGCATAAGACATGACTTTATCTGTCAGGAAGGACAAGTAAGACACATATAACTTTACTCCAAGTCAAAAAAATTAAAGCTTGTGTGCTTGATAAGGTGAAATGGATGCACAGTCATAAATACTTTAATCTACACGTAATGGGAGGTGTTAACAAGCCTGAACTCCATCAGGGAAGCACGAGTAGCTACCTCCATATTCAGTCACACATGGTAATGATCATCCAATAATCCAACCCACCAGGGGCTAATAGAGCGGATCTACCAGACAGTATGATAATCCTGTGGCATACCAGGTTCCTATCTACCCCCAGCTAGCTTATCTTTGTCGATGCTCACACACCAGATGGTGTTTTCATATCGTACTACAGAGTGGGTGCTCACCAGTGAAAGGTCCTCTGCAAACATATGGTTCTGCCTATTGAAATAAATAAGGCTGTGATTTCCTGATGACTGTGATTTAATTTTTTTGTGGCATTAGAAAAATATAAATGAATTACCATGGCCTGATGTAAGGTGTTCAGAATACGAACATCTTCAAAATATCACAGTTTTACAGCATGATTGATTGTATTAATTTAAAACAGATACTCTACAATTATTCTTTCTGGCATTTAAATAACATAATTGATTAATTATAAGGATTTAAAAAATATTAGGCAAGTACATTTATTGAGTAAAATATTCTAACTTTGCATAAATTAACTCAAATCTTCTCTGAACATCTTCTAGAGCTATCTGCAGGTAGCCAGCCTGCTGTCATCTGCTTTGTTTAAATTTTGCCAACCTTAATAGATTGCCAACTGTAGTCCCAAAACAATGAACAATAATGAGTTTTGGGGAAGGGAAGACCTTCCAAATAGCTGAATTTATCTTTCTTGTAAGCAAGGAAAAAGTTTAATAGCCATCTGTCAGCCAGCTAACCAGCCATGTCCAGCAGCAAGTGGGGGAGTGGCAGGCCTGAATTTCTTTCAATTCCATGAAGCTGGAAAAACCATTTGTGACTCTGGTACTTACTCTGGCATTTCAGTACAACGGCATTAAACTCTAAAAACTGTTCTATCGGAACATTTTAGCGGTTTTAAAAAATTACCTTTTTAAACCTTGTTTGTTACATTTACCTGGGCCATGCCTTCATGATATATTGATTATTTCTGTTGTGGGAAAAAAAACTACAGTAAACCATGATCTAATTGTTTTTGTTTAAAACAGAAGAGCAGCAGTTGTTGCTAAAATACATTAATATTCATAATAAACAGCATACATTTTACATAAAAATCATAGTTTGTCTTTTGTTTATATAGCATGTTTCATAATGGAAGATGAGACTAGACGTTTGAATGAAAATACTAGCTTCATAGTACTGTGGTAACTCTACTATTTTGATTATATAGAAATAGAGAGAACAAAGGTGATTTAATTTTGCATATGTACACAGCGATGGAAGACAAGCAAAATGCACAATACACAGCTGCAGAATGTAGGAGGAGTAGTTCTCTGCACAGAAAGAAGGGAACCGTGCTTGTAGCACAGGGAGTGATCCCTTTGTGCCCTTCTGCTCGAATAGCACTGGGAGTCCAACAAACTGATACTAGCTGGTTAATGGATCTTCTCGCCTAGTGACCTTGCATTCAGCTGCTGTGCAGAATGCTGCTCTTAGCATCCTGAAGGAGTGGTACCTTAACACTAAAGTGATGGGCAGCACTTCTGAAAGTTCCACAAAATAACAGATTTTTTTAATTATTCTTTTACATTAACACATTATTTTTTGTGAACAATAGAAATGTGTAGGAGTGATTGCCAGAGGCAGGGAAGTGGTCCAACTGTAGGAATGGTATAATGTAAAATTTAGTTTTAAAACCATATTGTACTTTGGCTTTAAGGGATTGCTGCCCCTACCCAACCAGTTGCTGTTAACTGCAGTCTCTTGGTTGTTCTTTTTAAATGTGTTCATTTGGGAAAAACACAGACAAGGACTTTAAGCTAAAAGTGCAATGGCAATCACTTTTATAAATCTAACTTTATTATTATTAAAGTTAGAAAGCTGATTTAAACCAATGTAATAACTCCATGTTTGTTGCAATTTTATTTGAAGTTATTGAGTTATTATCATGATAACATAGCACTGTGATGTAAGGTTATTATAAATGAATAAACGAAATGTTATCTTCCTACAACTCGTTCACACAGTGGAGCCAGGAGGCAGGAAACTGCAATTGCACCTGCAACTAAACAGAAGAGAAATAAGAAAAAGAACAGACAAGGCCACTGGCCGAAACACTTCAGTCTAGGGCTTGCTGGAAGGCCTTTGAAGTGTCTTCCCATAAGTGCTGCAGCTGTCCTTATTCGGATTTAAATTTATCTGAGCAGAGGAAACAAAGGGAGAAGCAGAGCAAAAGCTTCAGGGTTTTTTCTATACCTGTAGTTTGTTTATTTTGGTCCCAATTAATTGGTTGGTTTGTTAGGTTGTAACTTTTTTTCCCAGTGGTTCGGTTCTTTTTCACACAGAGAAAACTCAAGGCAAACATAAAACGTGTCACTGCAATCAATCCAAGAACATTCAGCCTGTTTATTGGTCAGATGTTTCAGGGGAAGGAGTACCAAATGTAAATACAAGAAGCAAATGCTCTGTTCTGACTCCATAGAAAACACAGAGAATTGCATCATACTGTTAGTGTATTTCTCAGTTCTTTTCCAGGCAAAATTATTATTTTAAATGAACTTAATGATTTTGATAAGACAGCTTCAAGTTGCACAGGACTTTGCTTGTTTGCTTACTCTACCACATCTCACAATGCATTTCAAACCTGCCTGAAGACAAAGGTTTGGCTCAAACTTACAGTGTACACCTGATAGCTAGTGTTTCTTTGTAACTGTACAGAAAGCACCTCTGCCAAATGGTTCCAGTACAGTTGTTTTGCTTAGGAATTGCTCTGTTCTCATCTACAAAAACGAACTGCACCAAGGGGGGAGAACAGAGAGAATTGAAAAGACCTTTATTCTGGTGAACGTGGAAGTTATAGTGGGACGGGTAAAATGGAGATTGTGTTTTTGGCAACCAGTCCATTTAAACCTCATGACATGCATCTCTAAAACTTGTGTCCTTCAGCATGTTGCTTGAAAGCTTTCCTTCAGGAAGACACATTAATTTACAGTTTGATTGATATGATGCATTGATTGGGTTGAAGTTCCCTTTGGGCCTCTAAGGTATTCAAAGTTATTATAGAAGGCTTTGGGGGGTGAGGTTCTGACAATGTTTTGAAATTCATGTCATGTCAATTTTGGCCATTTCCTTGTGAACATTACTGTAGCAAGGCAATGAATCAAATTTCATGCTCTAGCCATTTGTCTTTATTATGTGCCCTTGTCCTTTCCATTTGACTCCCACCACAGCTCTCCTTGGGGCTCCTTTGGAAATCTCAAATCATTTCAAAACAGTTTGGGAAGAAAAAAAAAAGCTTGATGAAAGGGCATTGTGCTTAAAGGGTCATGCCTGCAATGTAACATAGTTAATTAGAATGATCTTTTTTCTAGATAATCTGCTGATTATTTTTTGTACATTTCAGCACAAAGAGTAATTTGTCTTCCTTTTTCCCACACACACTTTTACACCGTATTTGTTGGCAAACCTTGCAGACACTATAGGCACAAAAATTAATGCAGCAAAACAGGCAGAGAGAAAAAACAGCAGCGGGTACAAGGATGATGCTGGAGGACTTTTATTTAGCTGGTTAATTAGCTTGAACCTTTTGATCCCAATTTTAAAACTAGCCACATTGCATTTGCTGCCTTTCTTTTGTATGTTGTTCCATGCCCGATAAAAACCAGCTTTATTTGGCTGCCTTTCAAACACGGTAGCATTCACTGAAGCAATATGAGCTTTGCTTTGCCTCCCTGCGTTAAGCGTCCAGCTTATCTCATCCCAGACGCTCTGTGTAAACTTGGTCACCTTAGACACCTCGCTTACATACAGTTAACACCTGCATTGCAACAGCCGTCCCTTTTCTTCTCGCTGCTTTAAAGCAATCAGAATTTGACAGTGGAGGTATCAGCCGCAGTGCACAGGTTTAAAATCCTATTTAACTTGGGCTAAGGACAATGAGTGGAGGGTGACACCATTTCATTCTGCCCTTTTAATCAAGCTCTCATTGTTATAGGTGCACCGCAAATGTCAGGTCTTGGTTGTGCGATTCCCTCCAATTGCTGTTCCATGACTGTAGGGAGATTTGTGTGCGGCAGGGTTCATTGAAGGTGGGGGAGAGGCGGGGATGAAGTGTGTGCATAACAGGGGGATGTATAAGGGGAACTGGCATAGGATCCCTGGAGCGTATGGGTAGAGCAGGAGTTACTAATCAACTGTGAGAGAGGAGACTGGAGAAGACTCACCCTCTATTTCCCCCATGCGAGAAAGAGAATGAACAGATAAGACAAACCTCCTCGGGCCAAAAACACTAGAAATGAATGGCTATCACCTAAAATATGAGGGGGGAGAGGAGTGGAGCGTTTCTTTCTTCCATGTTTTGCCTCACATAGATCTTCTTTTTCTTTGTCTTATTCATGCTGGCAGTAAAAAAATGCCACAACTACCAAAGGGAATGCAATAGACTCGAGGGTTACCTCTTAGGGCCTCTGCTCGCCCCTTCACTGATGGATAGCCTGGAGGTTAGAAGCCAATGTCAATTTAGTTAGCGCAGCCAATACCCAGAAGATTCCACTCACGGTGTGTAGAGGCAAGACAATCTTTGAGGGTCTGTCCCCCGTCTTGGGGAGTGTTTCTTCATCTGACAATCCTCTGTCCAGGTTGCCTCTGGAGAGCAGTGTGGTTAACCACAAAATGTTCCCCTGTGACTCATGTGAAGACAGGCTGACGGCATGTAGCCACCTTCAGACATATGAAACAAGCAGGAGATTATTGTTGACAGGGAAGGGAAGCAGAGAATGTGGGCGGTTTGAGGCTGGCAGCACATTGTAGTAAGGCTGTTAGTGACGCTTGTATGAATTAGGACCTTTAATGTAGAGCCAGAAATGCTGCTAACTGTCCTGTAGGTTTAAATACTGTTTTAGATCTGCTTTTCCAGAAGTACAGATGGCTGTCATAGTAACCACTTTGTGGAAAACTAGATTGATTAGGGGAGATTGTAGCTTGTAATTAAGCAGCAGGCTCTTTTTGGTCAAATCAATTCTTTATCACAGAGAGTTAATGAAGAGTCAGCCTTCTGGTTGTTTCTAAATCGTAGTTTTCAGTCTCAAAGGTTTCTCAGCAAAATGTATAATATATTTTTCTTTTTCTTTTTGATTTACTCCACTAGAAGTGGCAGCATTTCTTGTTACCCCAATAGGATTTTCCTTCATACTGCCATTTTAATACTGGATATCTGTGTTGTCTTTTAATAGCTGAAAAAATATGTCCCTTTGATAAATAACAATATAGACATGTCACATATATTTTGTAAAGTCAAAAAACTAAAGATGAAACATACCACATAGATGTTTCAATCCTATAAACATTCATCCAAATGCTATGCAAATGTTGCAGGAATAACAACACAGACATTATTTTCACACTCAGGAAGATTCAAGCACCTCAGAATGCTTTGACTCTTCTGTAGAAGTGTTCAACCTACTTTCTGATTATTTCAACTGCTAGTTAAACTAGATGATTAAATAATTATTGAGTCTGGGAAAAGAAAAAGAAAACAATCATTTGCGATTAATCATCACAATTATTCATAAATGAACATTCAATGTCGCACTCAGTCAATATCATCGTCTGAAAGCAAAAGACCTTCATGTCTTACACATTTTTCTTTTAAATTTTAATGGAAATAAACTGGAATTATGATATTTTTCCACACGGTTATAACAACAAAACAAGTGTGACAACAATTTAAGCTCTTGCTTTTCTTTTCTCAAACTGTCAGAATGGGATTTCACAATTTTTCTGGGTTGGAGTTAGAATATGTTATGTCTAACAAGCAAGTACATTTACACAAGTAAATCAGGTTGATAGGAGTGGAAGAATGAAAACAGTTCTCAAAAAAAGTAAAACTAAAAAATATGGATGAGCGGTGGTGGGAGAAGTCGATTTCTTTTTTGCTACTTTGACTCAATAATGTTAACAGTGATGTTTGTTGGTTTTCCATATAAAATCCACACAGTTTGAGATTGTCTCAGAGTTTGACAACATTATCTCCACCATTTTGTCTCCAAGGTAAAGAACAAAAAAATTATTTTACATACAATTATTTACATCAGCCAAAGAAACAATTTTTTTTTTTTAAGGTTTTATTGGCTCTAGTGGCCTTTATTTGATAGTTAGTGGACAGGAATGAGGGAGGGGGAAGACATGCGGCAAAGGGTTGCCAGGCCGGGATTCGAACCTGGGATGGCCGCGTCGAGGACTAAGGCCTCCGTATGTGGGTGTGCTAAACCCCTGCGCCACCAAAGCACCCCCAAAGAAACAATTTTAACCGATAATGACATTAAATTAGGAATCAAGTTATTGATTAAGTCAATTCGAAGTTGATTGATCTTATCAATTGACAAACATTTAGTTGACAGGAGGCCATTTTCTTTAAAACCTTACTTTTTTTCCTGTACAAAGGTCGGCTGTCTTTCCATAACAGGAAGGGCTACATTTTATAGAATATGCTGTACTAAAAAACTCACATCCTTATATTCTAACTATTTCTTTCAGCAATGTATTAAATACTGACTGAATAATAAGAAGTAACCTGTGTTTTGGGTCCTGTGTGAGACCCACCACACAGGACCTGATAGTGACAGCAGTGATAGTAACAAAAGTTGCACATTTTTCACTTTTGGATGTAACGTTCCATGCCTACATTTGCATGTCAAAAACTGAGGATGTTGCCAGTCGCTTGGCGATTATATCCTCATCATGTGAGTTCCATAGGTAATGATTGAAAGGGAAGTGTTATTATTTCTTGTCCTTATGTTGTGCTTCCAATTCAGCTACCTTTTTTTGTAGGGCCTCTCTAAGCTGGTTGGTATAGTTGCTCTTGAGGGAATGTTAAATCTTTCCGCCATGAAGTACATCAACTCACGCTTTTTTTGTATGTAATTCCCTCTATTTTCTGTTAATACATCTTTGCCTTTTCAGCACAGCAGTAATCTTTGGTTGAGAACTTGACATTAATCTACCATGCAACATAAATGAGTGCTATAAAGGTGATAACTTAAAGAGCCAGTCAAGAATGTATATCTCAAAACAGAACCGCAACAAGTAAATTTTGCATCCCACATCGTCTCCATTTGGACTATTTCGCTTTCCTGTTCCCACCCTGGGATGCCTCCCCCAAGATTATTTCTCTTATAACTACCAATTGGATTAGTTCGAGGATGAGCAGAAGACGCTCTCTTCTGGACGGCGGCCAAACTACAGCACTGAAAGAACGTCCTCCTGAGCGGATGTTGGTAGTTAATTGAATGGAAGGAATTTTAATCTAATGAACCATGATTTGATTATTTGTTTACATCCCTATACATTGAATACTTTTATTATTTTTGCTGTTTTGCATCAGATCTTTTTACTCCCCTTTTTCATTATATATTTTTTTTATATCATGCATTTGTTTTAAGTGGAGGCACAAAAATTACATGTATGTTTTTTTTTCTTACCAAGGCAAAACAATAGACCACAAAATATGTGCAAGCCAAAACAATATGCAATCACCAAGAATGATCACTTTGATGAAAAGGATCCATTGAAATAATGCTGCAATAATCACATGCATATTTAATGATGCATCTGCAACATATTAGACTGATTATTTTCATTGCTTAAGCAAATGTTGAATGAGCCTCCTGAATGTCAATTTAGTGAGAAATGTCACAAGACATGAATATTAGATTTCATATTCAGACACATTAAGTGGGTTCTGTTTATAGTGACATTTAATATGTGAATGCATAAACTGTGTACTTGTGATTGTGTGAATTTGCGACTCATAATCTTATATGTAGAAATCTTGAAAATTTAATGTTGTAAATAGAAAGAATAATAAGGTAAGGTATTATTTGTTGACTTAGAACATAAAGAAGGCTTTAACTAATATTCAGAATCGCTGTGCATTGCTTAAATGTGGTTGATTATTATTTGTCCATAATGGATGTTGTGTGTGAAAAATATAATTGGATAAATGCATGTAAAGCATAACTGGACTTCACCAACTTCCTTTTTGTTTTGTAAAATTTTAGGTTTTAGTTAGATTTCAATGATAGTATGAGGGTGTTTGTGTTTTTTTGAGTGGAGCCTATTAGTCGAGAAAGGGTCTCTAAGTGACTGTCAAACTTAAAACACTGGACTGGGAGGATATTACCTCCAATTATGTGCTTTGGGACATTGGAGAATATGTGCACTATGCACCTGCAGACATTTTTGCTACACTTTTGAAAATGAGTTATTTGTTCCCACCTTTCTTGTCTCCATTCTCTATTCCCCATCCTTATTGTTTTGGCCCCATTCACTGTTCTTCTTGTCTTTTCAGACAGAAAATGTGACCCATCCTAACATATGCTCATTGTGTTAATCCCCTGCCAGAGCAAAATGAGAACTCCTCTCTCACCTGTCTTGACCTACACACCTTCTATCTCCTTAACACACTTTATTACACGCCGCGCATTTCAATTTGCAAGCCCAATCACCTGGATCTTATGAGCTGCTTGTTGGAAAGCAATTGAGTCTCATTCAATCTGTTCCCCTTATGTTCCTGCTGGATTTATGATTATTTAAAGAAATTAAAGGGCTCGCATTTACAGAACCAACATTTTTCTCTCTGGTTCTTTTCTTTTTGTGTTTTTTGAGCACTTCCTTTGATTGCACCCACCAGCCAAGTTTTCTTCCATCCAGTGTTTCCCTGGTCTTCTGTAGACCTTGATTTCAGAGTCGAAGGTTGGGTGGGGGGTGTGGGAATAATAGCACATGGAAATGGCCTGGTGATTGCCTTCCTCCTGGCGTAGTGATAGAGGGTTTGAGCGATCGCACACCTCCGGCCCCTCCCTCCTTGGTGGCTGATTAGCTTTGAAGCCCCGGAGCTCTGGCACAGTGGCTCATCAGACCCCGCTCAGACTGTCAGGAACCCACTTGATTGCGCAATCCCTCATAATTGTCTCCTGTCCAGCTTTGGTGTACAGCGTACTTCCATTTCATTTTCATGCTACATGATGCTCAACCTTCCCTGTAGGTTTTTTCCACATAGAAGTTTCTCCATTCTGCAGATTTGATTTATTAGCTTAAAGCCACAATAGTGTGGCTTTTAGAAACATCAATGTGGCATAATAATCAATATGTATAAAAAAAAAAACTAAATTATTAGGCAATATTTTATAACTATTCACACAGATTTTTTAAAACAAATTCAAGGTTCAATGGTATCCAATCTTGCAGGAAAATGGGACACTATTTTTTGACAGGAAGGTGTTCTTTAACCACGTGTTTAACCTGCCGACACCAGCAGCTGAAATGGGTCTGGTGCAATATATTTATTTATAGGAAGGCAATTGGAAAAGAATTGCCATCATGGCATTTATAATTATTGAAGTGGAAGACAAGATTGAATGTTAAGGCGGCCTAGAACTCGGAGGCCTCCAGCCCCAGCTATTGATTCATATAGCTCAAGTGAGGGAACACCCTGAGGTAAGGAACTCATCATAGACTGCATCAATTATTTTTATGTCCCTGCATTAGCCTCAGGGGACATTTGAGGTTCTTCAAGTTGAGTCTAATCTTACTGTGATCAAACTGTAATTCTCCAGCTCATATTCATTTGTTAGTCTTTGGTGACTCCAGCTGATAGTTTTGAGGTTGCAATTATGTGTAATTCATCTATGAATGAAAACAAAAACAGAATACATCAGTGGTGTCAAGTCTTTAAGATACGCTACCAGAGGGAATGTTACAACTATTGTTGGGATCACAACAATAGTCTTCAGACTTCCAGAGGATATTTACTCCAGGGTGTTGGAAAGGAGTGCATCTTTGACCAGTAACCCTTCTGGTTAAGGAACTCCTCAGGAGTGGATCTGGGAGAAAGCGTATCACTCCTGGATCTGACTCCCTGTCACTCCATCTGGGACAAATTAAATATTATATCTGGATAGATTAAAAATACAGGAATCTGCTGCACAAGTTTATCTGCTGGACACAAAAGTTATGGTTATTGTGGAATCTTGACACATTGTTGGTAAAATAAAGGGTTCAAAATTTCCAAATATGTCTTCTTTGAATTATTCACAAAACATTTTTACCCTAAAAATTTTTACTAATGCCACCCTATCAAATGTATCATTTAAATCATTATAAAGAATACATATTTCCATTGTAATCATTGGAAAAAAAATAAGTTAAACAATGCAAATAAGGAAACTATACAATATAGTATGGATGAAATTACCATATCACATTTAGAATTATAAAAAAAATTACTCTGCTCAAAACTTCTATGTTTGTGTAGCGTAGAGTTAAATTTTCCCATTGCCTCGGGAAAAAGCTTTTCATTTTGTAAGACTTGTGGCTACAAACACTTTTGCCTGACTGCTGAGGCAGAAATAGTTTGTTGCTGGGGTGTTGTGGATCTTTTGTAATCCCACAAGCTTTGAATTTGCAGAGTTGAGAGCACAGATCCAATGCTACTTGCACCAAAGAGAAAACTTCTGTCTGTGTGTATGGACTTTTTCAGATTCCGTTTGTTTGGACTATGAAGCAGGTGCTTGAGATGCTGTCGAGCTGCTTCATACCACATATTTATGTCGGTACAGACAGTAAATCTGGGAGCCGTTAGGCACTTGGAGCAGCTCAAAGGGGCTTTTCAAACAGAGCGGGCATGGTTCTCATTCTTAAAGGTTTCTCCTGACAGTTTGACCAAAAAAAAGTTTAAACAGACTTGCGTTCCTTTTAGCACACTGAAACATTAACTGTGATGACATGTGTTTGTACTACTAGCTGAAGAGTTGCTGATTGTATGCTGTGATTATTATTGTTTTTTGCGACTCTTGATGCTTTAATGCAGCAATCTGTTGGAAGTGATTTGTACCTAAAGTAGAGTTTGAACAACGCACTAAACCCAAGCTGTGCGTTCCTCTCTATTCTTCTTCCACTCTCTCTTCTTTCCTTTTTTCTTCATACTCATTAACTCTGTTGTCATACAGTACAGAACCTGAAACTATGTTTCCTTTGTCTTGTTTTAAAGCTGGGCCTGAGCATATGTTTGAGTTTTATGACTAGTGGCTCCTGTGGATCTGGGCAGTGTCCCTAAAACTGAATTAGCCATTTTCACCACCCCACTCTTGTTTCCCCGCTCCTCATTCCTCTCTTTCTTGCTTTTAACTAGCAAAAATTATTAGTTAGAGTTATGTTTTAATTTTCCATTTTGTTCGTAATCGTTTGTTTGTTAATTTATTTGGATTGTTTACCTGTTATGTAAGTTTTATTTTCCTTCTTCATTAGATTGCAGGTTGGTAGCTAGGTGAAGAGATTTATTTATAGGATATTTCAGCTGTGAAGTTGGGCTATTTTGTTCATAAATTCTTAGACTTAATTGGAGACAAGTGTTTGTGACCATTCTTTGTTGTGTGAGGAGTTTTCTGTTTGAAGCCTTTAATGCAGTCCTGAGAGAATTACAAGTTTGGCTTATAGATCCTGGAATTGGTGCAATTAAAACAAAAAAAAACTAAACTTTATTAACCATTTAATTAATACTAAATTAATAAACATATTTATTAATTATTACATAAGCCAAACATTGATGCAAATTTACATTCCTAACACAAGTTATCATCAAATGTATGAGATGGTCGTGTCATTTAATTATACTTTTAGATTATACGTTGTTGCCACTGGGGACAGGGGTGGAAGGACTACTCTGCCCTGCACCAAGCTTTCCACTTACCAAATAGCTTGGATGACCTCCAGTTACTCAGTTCAGCAGCTGCTTATCAGTAAACCAAGACACAGAAAATGACATTTTTCCTTCGCCTTCACCAATGTTGAAGTCCAAAAACGATGCATTTGTGCAGCAACGTTCAAAGAAAACTTTTGTGTTTTGTAAAATAATTTCCCCACTTTATGATGTGTGCAATTGCATTTAAGTGAATGCCAGTTTGCATTTTATTTTTCAGAGACGATGTGATGACTGTGGCCACAGGCTTGTTTCTGTCCAAACTCTTATCCAGTATTAGGCTCTTACTCTTGTCAACATTTGGATGGAGTGTTTTTTGTTCTACTCTTTTCCTTCTTTTATTTCTAAAAGTAGTTTTCACTGTCTTTTGTATTTTTTTCTGCCATTTTTCTTGCGCTTTCTGGCATGTAATCTATCTGCTTTGACAAATTTTCTTTATTCGTCTGTAATAGCAGCAGTTATTCCACCAGATGCACATTCACACATTCTTTATATTGTTGCTGCTCTCGAATGAAATTGGAATCAATGCCAGATAGACTTCATTGTATTGGAAAAAAACTTGTGATAAATTGTAAAGCTGCCATCAAATTCAGGACAAGCCCTTACATATGCAGAAGCTGAGTGGATTGTTGTGACATTACACATTTGTTCAGTCAAAAAAATGAGTCAAGGTGTTTGCCATGCACACAAGGCCTCGGAGAAAATATCAGCTTTCTCAAGAATCCCTGAAGAGCGCTGTGAAAAATGACATGTTGGTTTATCTTACCTCTTCATCACTGTCTCGTGTTTGAATCACTGCACAATGAAAATAATCTAAGAGAGCAAGACAGTGAAGTATTTCTAGCAGAACCTAAAATTTTCTGCTGCTCTTTCATTTGTCACATGAGTTAAGCTTTGAGAAATACATGGAAATCAGTTCAGCCTATTGTTTCATTGCATTGTCTGCTCCGTTGCTTTATGAGACCCACTTTGTATACTTTTATCATTGGATTCTACACAGATAACTTGACTTTTATATCAAATGATACAAATGTTAACAATTCACATAGACTTTTTTTTTTACTTATTCTGTACAAACCAAGTATAATACTTTGGGTGTCAACTTGAGTTATTTCTGGGCTGGTGTCAGAAACAACATCTCTTCACATTCAGGTTGAACACTTGTTTACATTTCGAAAAATTTGACAAAATATACAGACAATTATGACATCATCAGAGCAATGAAAGGCAGAAGTATGGAAAAGTTCTTGAAATTAAAAATAGACATATTGGAGAATGTTCTCCTAGCTTAATCATGTGCAGCAGTTAATTATTGCCCTTACTCTGAATGCAGAGAGGCATTCCTGACCAAGTGATCATGCAGATTGCCTTACCAAGGGCAATTCCTTCAATTTAGGATTTAACATATAATTGCTGGTGCTCTAAAATGAAACACTGCTTTATTTGAACCCTTTTTGCAAGAATGATGCAATTTAATTTTGGATTGTTCAATGGATATGAAAGGAGAAATCAGCTGTTTATTTTTCATTTATCAAGATTTTTTTATTTCAAAAAACATGAAGTTATCTCTGAGTCTTTTTTTCTGTCTTGCTTTTGTCCAGAACCAAATTCACTAAAGTTGATTAATAGAAGACATCTCCATCTGCGGTTGAGCTCACAGTTGTGCTGATTCTATTATGATGAAGTAATATGAGTCTTTTGATATAACGCCATGTCTACAGTGAGCGCCTGTTGCATGTGGCTTAATAAATGAGTTCACTGTGGGTGTTGCTGCTTATGCCACCTTTTTGAACGGGAAACTGAAGGCAGTAGATGACTAATGCTTTACCACTCTGTAAGGAAAAATTGTATTTGCAATAATGCGCACGTGAATTCATCAGACCTCATTAAAGCTCTAGTGGAACAGGAAAAAAATAAAACCTGTTTCATGACTTCATGTTACCTCACAGTTGATTGTCTTTTCTTACCATTTAGTCAAGATGTGATTGGAAAATCAGAAATAGTCTTCAAGTTACTGCATATTGTCATTAATATGCAGTAAATTTGTTTTTGATTTATTACACGTCTCTGGTGCTCACTCCCTGTATAGTTCTTTTTAATATTCTGAATGCTATGTAAGATTTTTCAGAGTTGAAAATTGTTGTATAATGTGCCACCAGTAGAGATAGATTGTTGCATAAAGTATATGATGTCAGTTTGTTAACAATTTGCTGGCAATGGTATTGTCCATTTTCTTGGCTTTTGCCCATATGTAATGGTTTACATCTTATGTAACACACACAGTACATATACACTTAAATATAAGAATAATTTAGAACATAAATAATATGGTACATTCATTGGGTCAAGACAGATTTGACCCAACACTTAATATGTTAGCATAATAATTTTGAATTAAGTTTTTGTTGGTTTAATTATAGATCTCATCAGTAAAATGCTTGTTTAATTGCATTATCTATCTAAATTCACAGGCACGTGTGATCTTACGCACAAACCCATCCATCTCAGTGATTTTGGTCGATTAGCTTTTTGTAATTTTCTTTTTGAACACAGAAATGTAAAAAGGTGAAGGAACAAATTATACATTGGACAACTATGAGGTGTATCATTGTATTTGGGTAATTATTGCTCCTCTGCTAACCAATACTCTGTTTCAAGAGAATCAAAAAGAATCATCAGATAAGCTATAACATTTTAATGACCAGCAATTTTTAAACATAGTACATCCATTTTATCCATTTTATCCATTTCATGCTATGCCCCACAACTTTAAAATCTGTGTAAAGGAAGCTATATAGCGTCTGAACAAACTTGCTGCTGCTACTAAAAGCTGATGTTCATAACATGACTTTGTGGAGAACAAAATTCATCCAAAGCAATGCAGATGGCATGCTTTTACTTGTGTCAGTAAGAAAAACAGCAGTAATTCAGAGGTGACAAGAGAAAATATAAACCATAGTGACTGGACACTGAAATATGATTGCTGCCATAATCTAAACTAATGAATGATAGTGAACCCTGTTAGTCAGTTCTTTCACCATTGGTACTTTTGTATTTCATATTTGGCTGTATGGGAAAAGAAGCCATCTGTCACGGGATGTTCTGCATCAAACATGCATGAGTCTATACTGCTTTTTCAACTGACTCAGATTCATTAGGGATCTGAATCATAGTCAGAGGAAACTGGGTGTAATATAAAGTCCTAATATATTGTGATATCTTATCCTTAAGTGTACTAAATAATTATATTTTTTTGTTATTTATCACTCTGTTTCCTGTAAAGTCAAGCAACGTTTACATTCAAATATACCATCTTAGCATCTTTGAATGCAAAGATGGTATTCAAAACATAGTATGTTTCACACAAATGCATTAGTTTACTGAAGTTTGGTTTATGAGTTTACAAGTTTTTCTTTTGTTGAAGCAGAAGAGAACGGATTAAGATGGTGTTTCTGGTAAAATTGGTATGTATTATTATTATTATAATACTTGCTATAAAATGTTTTAGAATCATTCCCCTTGAGTCACCTGCAATATTGAAATTGAGATCATTTGAAACTCATGCAGGGCCGTTGCCCTGTTTGAACATTTATATGACTCAAAACTTTAATTTATATCACTTAATCTTGAAATGAATACAAAACAACACTTTTCTTGTTGCAAACAAGCCAATCTAAAAAAGCACCTAACAAAACTGTTGATAGGATTTTTTATAATAACTTTATGTAGAAGCATGCACTGAGAAGTAGAGAATCTCTTGGCTGTTCAGTTTGTTGCACCTTCTGTGCAGAAAAAAGGAATTATTAGATTTAATAGTATGTAGGAGAGGGGAAAGCAATGAATAAATAAGAGGTTATACAGTGCTGCAATTCAAATCAGCCTTGGTTTCAATTTGTTGATGGAATGGTAATAGCTAAGGCAGAGAGTGAAGGCAGAAAATGGTGTGTGATTTCCCACACTTGCTTGCATCAGACCATGCTAATTTGTGTTTTCATGCTCTGAAGCTGAAAAGCAAACCTGTGTTCAACATTTTTTTTATACATGAGAACCATGTTGATACCTCTACATAATTATTTATTTGATTATTTTTTAAAAGAGTTAATACCTGTCCTTTGTTTTAATTTGTTACCTAAAAAAACCCTCCACTGCTAGTGTTGGCTCCTGGATCATTCTTGTCATGTCTGAGTAGGCTTGTGGATCTCTTCAAAGACGACAAAAAAAGTATGTGAATAAGAAAAGCACAGCGTAAATGTCCCTCCTAATGACTCTCAGCAGGACTGCTCCTCATATCTTTTATGAGCCAGGAAGAAAGGCGTGCATCATTATGGGGTGCCCATGTGAAATCTACTAGCAGCATGATGCTCCACAAAAAGAATCCCCTCTTGGCAAATCGGGCGTAATGGGACACATTAGCGTATCGTTAGCCTGTTAGCATGCCTGGAGGTCAGACACTAGCTGCCAAATTCCTGCTGCTGCGGAAAAGAAGAGCTGGCTCTAGATGTCTGCTCAGTCATTTCAGAACAGATAAGACAGAGATGAAGACATCTCTTTAAAGACTAAATATATTCCAGGGATTTAGGGAAAAGGGGGATTAATAAATGCAATCCCAACCAGCTTTTCCTAGTTTAGGTTAAATGTCACCCAAACAATCTGCAGTACCTTTAAAAATGTTCACAACCCTTGAAGATGATAACATTTTATGATGGTGCAACCAAAATCTGGGGACTTGTGTGATAGACCAAATAAAAAGAATGCATAGTTAGAAAGTAAACGAAATATAATACGCAGTTTTCACATTTGTTGTATGGATAAATCCTTAAAAGTGTGGTTTCCATTTGCCTTTAGTTCCAGGCTGTCATTGTAAGTTAAATTGTACTGCAATTTCAGCTCCAAGAAGAACCGAGAGGTTCAAAGCTTCTGATTGTTTTATGATCCAACCCTTCTTTAACTTTTCAACAACTTCCTTCCTTTCTGATGACATTTCTTTACTAATGTCCTCTAGTAATCTAATAGATATTTGCAAGACACCTGTGTTGATGCTAACATTATATATGTAATGTACAACGACGATTGTTTACAGTGAATTTTATTTAGGCATTTTAGAGAAAATGTGGTTAAATTCAAATGCAAATTCTTCAGAATTTTATCTGTAAAACAAAAAAAATCTGAAAGGTTCCATTCATTTTAAATTGATGTTGGAAAATGTCAAAATGTTAATTAAAGGAGAACAAGTATCAATATTTCTCCAACAGGCAAACCTTAGTTTTAAATACTTTTTGGATGTTTTCTTTTCATGTTTTCAGCAGGCATATCGAAGTTTTAGTGTTAAAATGCACTGAAAAACATTTCTGATGCCCATTGTGTTATTAGATTATTAAACTGCACCAGCGAAGAAGTTCTGTTTTAATGACTAATCAATTTTCTGGCCCCGAGTCTGAAACTGCCTGGAGTCTGAAAACAGTGGAGGATAAAATGTCACCAGCTCGAGCTGGAGCTAAATATGAGTCTATAAAAGAGGAGAGGCTCTTGAAGATGCCCAGTGCATCAATCAAGGGAAATCTTTTATTTTGAGAGTTGCTAATGGAGAGTTCGGTTTCATTTATTGGTTTTGCTTCCTCATAAACTTATAATACTCATCTCCCTCATACTTACAATAGTTCCATTATTAAGCTGTCAGTAACTTGAAAAAGAGGACGAGGCTTATTTACTTCAACAGTTTACACCACAGCATGGAAGAGATAAATAGTACAAAGACAAATATTATGTTTGCAAGGTGAGATGATTTTCAGTTCACCGGTGGAATATGAGGGCTCTGAATGTCACTTATCTGTAGCCAGTTTTTCTCATAGAAATGTAACCCAAAATCTGATCGAAGAGAATAACGAACACCCAACAGTAAAGCAAATTATCTGAAAGACTGCACTGCTCTATCAGGCAGTATTAAACAAGAAATGTTTAGATTTCCATAAAATGATAAGTGACATCTCCATGCACCATCATGCAATCCTGTCTGGATCTGAAAAGTGAGAGATGAGAGTTTTCTAGACCAAGTGAGAGCAGAAGCTAGTCAGCAAATAATGGGCAAGTTATCTGTGAGCGATGACAATCAATTAAAGACACTTAAGGCACTAATGACCAGCAAAGGGTTACTAATGAGGAGATGTGAAGGTGGGAACACGTCTCTAGAAGTCAAGTGCGGTGTTAAGATTCCAGCAGTATGCTAAAAACCATCAAGACACTCATCTCACTATCAAGGTCATTATATGCTATAATCAACTTAGTTAGCATTGTTTTTACAGGAAACAAAGTTGCCTCACTTTAATGTAGCGTTTGGAAACCATGTACTGTGTTACAGCAGGTGATTATACTAATTAGTTCCCTCTGTCAGCTAGAAGGCATGCTAATCAGTGAAATCGTTTTGTGTGGTGTTTGGCTGGAATTAAAACTTGCACACTCTGGGCTATTATCTGTCACACGGTTGCTTATTCCCACATTATAGGTGAGATTTTAGGACAATAAACTCAGCAGGGTCCTGCTAACTGTGAATAGAGATTCAAATAATTAGTTAGCATGCTTCAAATATGAAACTAGTTTAAGGCCATCTAACATCATCAGCTATAAAGCCTTATAGCAAATGATGACTATACAACAAGCTCAGTGGTTTTAATTTTACTGATGTCTTAAAGCTATATCTGACTCATCCATTTTAACCATTTAGAACAATACTAATTCCTGTTTATTTTGTGTCTTAACTTGTACTCTTTAATCATTTTAGAGTTTTCTTAAATCTAAATGTAGGACTTAAGAATGCAAGTTATTGATTAATGGGTTAATCTAAAGTTGATTTGTCTTATTGATTGACTAGCAATTAATTTATACTTGGCTATTTTCTTAAAAATGTGAGTTTGTGTGAAAAATGTATTTCCATAACATGAAGGGCAAAATGAATTACATTTTTTGTAAAAAAAACTAACTGAAAACATGTTAAATTGGGTTACTGAATGTAAAAAAAAAAGATACAAAGTATAACATATATGAAACACTTTATCCCCTATGAAAAATGAGATGTAAAAGTATAATTTTCAGACAGTGTAGTATCTAAGATTATGTGAAAAACTCCTTTGATGATGAATATATATGAGGTATAAGTCAATATTTTTGCACAATACTCTAATTTGACAGATAATTTTTTTCTTTGCAGTCACACACTTGAGAGCAAGTGTGTGACTTAAGGATCCAGAAACTTGACCAAGGACTCTTAAACTTTTGCAGTGATTGTAGAGCCAGAAAGACAAAGTTTTATTGTTTCCACATAGCTGCCTTTTGCAATAGCCTGTTCTGATCTCCATCACCTGCTGGAAGGTACAAGGACAGGCAGCAGATATGTACATTTAGTCATTCACACATTCTATTTCTCCACTCACTTGGCTCCATTCAGGGTTTTCAGAGGGCTGCAAGCAATATCTGGTCAGGTTCAGAACCCATCATCGGGCTACACTGAGCCAAGCATCATATGTGTACAATGTTACTGATGTCTCTATAACCAAAATAATAGTAAATGACATGTGCATTTGATTACAATATCTTGAAACCCTTTTAAACTTTACTGAAATAATTCTAAAACCCAGAACTTTGCTGAAGTCTAAATCAAATGAGTGAATAAGCTGTGAAGGATGAAGCTTTCCGTGTAGAGCAGGGAAATATTGCCTGGGCAGGAAAGAGCAGGATACCAATGACACTGAAAACTCTCTCACACCTCAGGGTGTTTTATTATCTCCTTAGCAACCTGCTCACAGCTGACCCCCATTACCACCCTGGCACACAGGTCAGGCATGTATTGCATCAAATAAAATGTATTTCCTGACAATCTCACACAGAATGCCGCAGAAGAACACAGAAGTACTAAACAAGTATGTTTTAGGTCAATGTAGCTTGATGGAATTGTTCCATGAGTCTTATCCATCCCAGATGACCTGAAAAAAACTGAAGGGTTTTACTTGCATCAATCAAGGCAACTAATGTCTGGGATTTTAAAATCTATCTACTAATCAGATCAGTCTGGTTCCCACATTGAATGTGTTGACAATACTTTACAATATTATATTGTGCCGATTTAAGAGATTTTCTAACCGTAATCAAATTGTATGGTTTATTCATGTTTAGATTTAGAAAAGTTAAAATAAGACTATTTCTGAGAGGGTGACTTCTTTCATTACAATAAAAAGAAAGATATGATCAACATTTTTGCACTAACCCAACCTTACCTTCTGGCTTTATAAAATAAATTTGTAAACAATACATACTGTATTTAAAAAAACATGCTATTTGCTAACAAATATTGTTTTTGTTATAATGAAATGTCATCATTAAAAGCAAAGTGGAACCAAAATCCAATTTCTTGTTTGTTTGCACAAGCATAGCAAAATAAAACAAATTCTGATTCTGTGGCTTTTTACTGTGGGTTTCAGAGGTAGAGACAGCAAATCCTTAAGAAACTTTGTCTGGATTTTTGCATCATTTCAGGCAGTTCATTTATGAAACCACAATTGCAATGAGTGCAAGTTCCTCAGAGAAAAATAGAGAGCGTTACTTTATGGATGCCAGAAGCAGTAATCATTTTAATGGAGGTTTTTTCTCACCCCGTTTCCTCTGGCAAAGTCGAAGCGTGTCTGAATATGTCTGTGTCATTTGGTCATGTGGGTGTGCTGGAGTAGACGGCTTTCACATATCTTGTAGGTTATTTTTTCAGTCACTCAACTGTGGTAAGAAAATGGTGAAAACATATGCGGTACGTCAGTTATTATGTTTCTGTCCTTTAAAATTATGAAGAGGATGGTTTTCCATATATTGCAAAAATAGTTTTGTTCGTGAACTGTGTATAAAGGAAGCAGTGCCTAAGTAATTGTGTTTTGATGCTCAAATAAATTGAAATTAACTAAGTAATTTATTTGGATTTGCTTCAGTGTTAGTCTAACATTCATTACTAATGTCATGCACAATGTAAAACAGACTATAAATATGATCAAATAAAAAATCTGGACCTCAGTTTAATCAATTGTAAATGCACATCTGGCATATTTCACTGTTTGAAAATCAAGTGAAATGGTTTTCTTGAAGAAAGCAGGATTTTTCCAGATACAAACAGATGCAGTTCAGTAATTAGAGAATCATTGAGAAGGTCATTTATAGCTCATATACAGATTAATTACACACAGCGATATTTTCCAGTTAGTTATCATGAGTCTTCATGATAACAGTATATAGTAGTGAAAACTTAACATTCAGTTTTTCAGAAAATGTAAGAACATTTCTTGAAATACTCTAGAAAACTGACTTTTTAAAACAGATCATCAATCCGCTAACAAGTATGTCCATCTTGTGCAGTAAATGCGATATTCCTGTGGTATGGTTGAGGAAACAGAGCCTCGTCTGCTTAAGTAGAAGCTTTTGGATTGTCTGTGTTGGCTTACACAGACTGTCTCTGTGGAGGCCTGATGTGGATAAAGTTTGCATCTCTTCTTGTTTTAAACTTAAACACAATACCTTCTTCTTTGGTTTAGGTTGAACAAAGTCAAAATTAACAGACTCCCCTAGCTAATTAAGCTGAGTTCAGTTTTTTGCTCTCTAATTTTGCATATTTGTGCATTCTCAGTCCACCTTACATTAGTGTAAGTACCTTAATTGACTAAACAAATGTCCGTAATTTACTTGTATGACAATTTTGCCAGCTGATATTCTTAAGAATTAAGATTTTGTTAACACATAATTCTTTAACGTGACTGGAGTTAGGTGGATTGCTGTTCAATCAACATTCCAGAC
Source organism: Phalloptychus januarius (assembly GCA_902982915.1). Classification (NCBI taxonomy): domain Eukaryota; kingdom Metazoa; phylum Chordata; class Actinopteri; order Cyprinodontiformes; family Poeciliidae; genus Phalloptychus; species Phalloptychus januarius. The sequence continues at coordinate 2,614,266 of CADWAE010000483.1, read as the reverse complement.
TAATTTTGTTTTCTGACAACAAATACATCTAAATATATGAAATAGAACTGCTGTTTTGGGAATTTGGCCAAAACAAAGCATGATTTGTGTTAGGAAACAGAACAAAATAAAGCCCAGGTTTTAAATACTCGGTAATATTTGATGTACCAAATGGTGAGTGACATCAGACAAAATATAACAAATTAATAAGAACTTCAGCATTTTTGAGCTGAGAATTTACTTCAGGATGTTTAGATGGTGAAAAATGAATGTGAAGTATTTTTATTTAACCTAGCTGAACTGTATTTAGAAACTAGTTTTTGTTTGGTCTGAACTCACATAACTCTGAGTGGGTCCTGGGATTGTGAATAGAAAGAGGCTGTGATTATTTTTGTTTAGTTTGTGTAAAATAGTTTATAAGAACTATTTTACACAAACTAAACAAAAATAATTATTATTTTTAATTAGCTATTTTGTAAAATAGTTTATAAGTCCTATTTTACAAAATAGCTTATGTAAACTATTTCAGTTTGCACAGCTGAAGTAGTTCAGTTGCGTAAACAAATACATAAATGCTGTTCTCAGAGCGACATTGAAAGGACTACTTAATTTCTTGCCAAAAGCAGACAATCATCCTTTTAACGTTTGGCTTATATTAAAGTACATTTTCTATCTTCATGTTTCTTTTATTTCTTGAATTCAGTATGTACATGAGAATAACAACAATTCCCTCTATTTATTCACTTCATTTTAATGTAAGTTGAAGTTAATAGTTTTCAAGATGTATCATTTGATTTTTGGTGAGAAAAACATTTAGTTAAATTCTGTTTTTCTGTATTTAAACAAATTGACTTCAAAAGAATACCAAAAGACTGCTTGGTACCAGTAGTACCAAGCAGTTTTTTACCAAACTGAGCTGCAACTGGGAACCTCTACATGAAGTTCTCAAGAGATGTTCCTAAAGCACCCTCCCACACCTGCCTGGGACAGGCCTTCCTATTATTCCCTTTCCGCTTCCTCCTCCCACTAGCAGCAGGGCAGGCTGTAATTAATTTCCACATTTTAACTAGGAGGCAAAACGCTAGCGTCCTGGGACTGGGGCGCATGCCACCAGTCTAGGTTCTGTATTCAAGGGACTGGGATAATTAGCCCCCAGAAGATTGGGCAGACAGATGGAGAGAGTAGACGGTGGCACCTTATGGCCTAGGAGTCTGATCTCGCCTGTTCTTTTCACTAGCTTATAGAATAGCTGTAAACAATTATTTCCTAACTTAGTGAAAAAAATGCAACACAAACAGCTGAATATTTTTGCCTCGGGATAATTTAGTTTTTCCTAACTAACATACTTTTGGAAAGATTTCAGCTTGTATTTCTGTGGCATAAAATCCTCCTAACCTTTTACAAACATGCAAAACTGAATAAGAGATAAATCTTAGGCTGTGTGTTAATGTGTATGAACACAAATATTTCCTAAAATGGGTGGCTGCTAATGTGTGCGTTGACTGTGCAGGCTGTTTTGACAGCAGCTATGCTCTCTGTCTCACTCAGCCTGCAGGAGCCCTCAGTCACTTAATGAAAAAGAGAGGGAACTTGTTGTAAGTCACTGATGCAGAAAGCAGATTAACTCTGGTGGGCCACACTCGTCCAATATCATGTACAACAAAAGCATCACCTCAAGTGGGCATGAACATAGAAAGACCCTCATGGTGAATATATACACTGCATTAATGCTTAGTACTGGCTATCTTAAGCTGGCTAATTTACAGGTGCATCTTAGTAAAAACGTAATTTATTTCAGCAATTCACTACAAAATTGTGGAACGAACACATTATATCTGATCACCACACAAAACATTATGTTTATTATTTCACATTTATTTCTGTATATTGTGATGGTTATTGTGATGCAGTCTAACCCTCATCATCATCATATTTATTCTGTGTCTTGCTGGCTGTGTTTGTCTTCTCAGACAAGTGATAAAAGTATTTTTTATCTCAATATCTCAATATTTGTCAACACTAATAACATTTCACATTCCCTCATAACCAAATGCATATGACAAAAAAAAATCCAAAACCCAGCAAAAAATTAAAACCATTTGTGTTCTGCTACTGGAAACCCTAAATTCGGTTTCTCAGGAAATTAGAACATTACATATATAAAACAGTAAATTAAATGTTTAGTTTTGTGCGTCACATAGCTGCAAAGTTCCTGCCAACGATGCAGTGCCATGTCGGATTGTATTTCTTGTCAAACTGAAAACACTTTTTTTCATAGTTTTGCTAGTTCTCCGACATCAGGCGGGACTTAAATGTTTTTCTTCTTCATGACTCATCTATTGACTGTTGCATTAAATATTAATCCATCCTGATTGACATGAGCTAAGGAGTAAAAATTACAGTCTGTAGCTGTGAGGAAAGCTAATCGCAGGCAGAAAGTCCAGAGCTGGTCCAAAAAAGTGCTGCAGTTATGTCTTCACGTCCCAGTAGTTGCCAGAGAGATGAATTTAATGACCTCGCCGGCAAGTCTTTTAGGTGTTACCACTTCATGTAATGCAACTTCCTATCTATCAACTCATATTTACACTGCATGCATCTCCTCTTTGCTGCACACTTTGCAAGCAGGGTGGAGTTGTTCTTGACCACTGCGATTTCAAGCAACCCTGGTTCTCAGGCATCCTGTCCTGGAAACAGGACAGGATGCCTGAGAGGTGTCTCTGTTCCAGCACACTTGATTAAAATTACCTCCACTGCATGTTATCTAGTGCTGTTGAAGGCCTGTTAATCACACAGTTATTTAACTCAGGTGTATGGCAGCAGATAAACACCTGAAACATTCAGGACAAATGAGCTTGAGAATCAGGTTTGAGAGCCACTGATTTAGAGGTTGAGCATCAATGCATCAGAAACTGCAAGCAGACTTTTAAGCCAATGTTGGCAGTTTCTGTGAGTTTGTTGAAAAGCAGGTAACTGAACACATCACAAGATTATATCATTAAAAAGGACAAGGTCCCCTTCATGTTTGACAATCTCTAAATAAAGGCAAATTACAGTCCAATGACATATTGTGACATATTGTTTTTCTCCTCCTCATGGCAGTTTTTCACTCGTGCAACTTATAGGTCAGAAAATATAGTGTATAAGTTGTTTTGTTGGACAGTCAGAATGTTGCATTTGTTAATTTGTTGGACATACTTTCAGTGTCTTATAGCATTCATACTTAATTTAATTAATATCCAAATATCAAAATCAATAAATTAACAGAAGTAGGATTTCTAGAATGCTTAAGAAATAATTAGTTGAACAAGCCAAATTGTAAAAGCATTTTGGATGATATATTTTCATTAAAATAAGAAAAAGAGAAACTATTGTTTATGTAAGTAAGACTATTTGAATAATGATTGAATCATTCATTTTCGATTAATTCCAAACATTCAATTGGTTAACAGACTGCGGCAAACCAAAAATAAAAATAAATAAGTAAATCAATTGAGTCATAAAAGGTTCACAAATAGTGAATTGTTGCATTTTTCTTCTATGCAAACGAGAGTTGGCTGTGCACATGGGAGTAATTTATTCTACCACAAAATCAAACCAAGTCACATTACTGTGAGTGTTGATACACAGCTCAAATTGCTTTCAATTCACACCGTGAGCAAAGTACAACACTCAATATTTGCTGTCCAGGCAATCTGCTGTTACAATTGGCCTTTCATGTGTTTTCTAGGGATAATTTCCGGCTGACATATTATATAATTCAGGATACGCAAACACAGCTACAACCGCTTCCCTGTCAGTTTCACAGTTACGAGATGCAGCTTCTGAGTATTTCATTGGTTTGCCTGAAAAGCAAACATAGAAGTCTGAAATATGGAAACAAAAAAGAACAAGAGTGCAGAAATGTTATCTAGAAAAACCTACAGTGCTTTTATACAGTATATACACACAGAAACACACAGAGATATCAAAGGGAAAGTGCTCGTCACAAATTTCTGGGAGATGTAGCTTTTTTTTCTAGCCATCAATGTACATCTGCATGCATATGTTCTCTTCTGATGGGGAACAGTTGGAAGATGTTGGTAACTTACTGTTCCCACATACACAACTACGCCCATAGAACAAGTCAGGTATTAAAAGATTAAAAAATGTACTTTATAGAAACTATAAAAATGAGAATCAGATTTAAAGTAGCTAGTAAACTGAGCAGAGCTTAGGTCAGCTAAAACTGATTCCTCTGATTGTCATAATAGATTATAGATTTCTGAGAATATTTAACTTCTGCATTGTAACCTTTTCTATCTGTATGTCAAAATCTAATTTTGTTTGGCTTTGAGTTTACATTGGTCCTGCATTGTTTTAACTTGTACTTAGTGTAAAGAGAGTTTTCTTGAATGCTAGTTTATATTTCTGAAAATATGAATGTTAATTTTACTTTGTCATAAACTGTTGGAGCTTTCAGCCTGTCAGTGCAACATCTAAGCTTCATTGGGGAGCTGCACAGCACATTAGATTATAATGGTCATCATATTATCAATATGAACAATACTAAAATCTCAAAGGACTGCTCAGAAGCAATATTTGATAACCTACTTTATTCCACATCCCTGGCATCCAACCTTTGAAAGCCAAAATTATATTTACCTAGTTAGATGGATTTTCACCGCTCTTGATGCCCAAACCTGATATGCATTTTTGCAACAGAGAAGCAAATCTCACGTAGAGAGGTGGAGGGCATCATAATAATTGAAAAAAAAAACCAAAAAACAAAGAGCGATGAAAATACTCTTAGTGCAACTGATAATGCCATCTCAATATTCAGTCATAAAACTGTACTCAAATGTTTCTCTGACATGCAGCTTGATAGAAAGATTGTTTACATCAATTGAAATTACATCAGTGTGATAGAATAGTAGCCTGGTCTGAGCTCGTTGTTTTTCAGACAGGATTTGGCTGGTTGAGTTAGTGGACAGCACTTACATAAAAACATATGAACCATTATATTGAAGTGTGTTTGTCTAACCTTGCTTGTCATTCTATGGTTAAAGAATCTAAATAAAATCAATCAGTTTTATGGCTATTTGTCATTTGAGGTGGCTTCTGTCTTCACACAAAGGAAGAAAGGCAGATACTGCTTTCCAATGTCTTTCTGGTTTGCTTATGAAGTGTTTTGGAGACAAGACGTAAAAGACAGTTGTGCCACCAAAGGAGACAAGTTTAGAACTGGTTAACATAGAGAATAAATGGGTTTTATGTGCTATTAGTGATGAACCATGCAACAAAAGTTTGTGACAGTTAAATTATTTAAGTCTCAAGATTAGAAAATATTTTGCCATGTATTCAGGGCTATATTTGGAGTAAAATATCACATGATAATCGAGAAAATGCAGTACTCATTCTGAGAGTTGTTCAAAAAAAGTTATGATAACTGCAAGCTACTGGAGTGTAAGAGACTAAAATTTAATGAAGTTAATGTTGTGAAATTAATTAGATAATCAAGCCTATAAAGTAGTTTTATTATCATTGTCACACACAGGTCCCAATAATGTATGTCCTCTATTTTATCTATCCACTGCCCTTTCTTGCTCTAAATTATACAATAACGATGTTGAAATCTGACACCAAAATCTGCTGATCATTATATGCTGACAGCACATAAATGCAACATATGGTGTAAAGGGGGAGAAAAATTCAGATATCTGCCTTGTCCCTTAGCATACTGTAACAACATCACTGGCTACACTAATATTACATGCCTCCCAACATGTGTGCAGCCTAACGATTCCCATCGTCAACTGACAGTTTTGGCCGTGTCTTTCCTCCCTGAGTGGGTTTTCGCGCTTTTTGCTTCCTCGCCCTGTGAAAAGCACGAGAAAAAAATAAGTGACAGTTAACTCCAGAGACTCCTGCGCAGTGGTGCAACATGTCTGAGGCTGCTATCTGACAGACAGCAGTAGGGGGCCTGTAAATTGTGAAAAAGGCTGAGGTAATGTGGGGGGCCTGGCAGTAAAGGAGGGGAGCCAGACGTATTTTGAAGGCTGTTGACAGGTAGACAGCAGGAGTGTGTAAAAAGGATATGCTTCTACCTGCGCACAGGGGCTACATCAATCTTGGTGTCTTTGATATCATCCTTTTTATAAAAATATAAAAATATGGTAAGAAGTTTATGTGAATTTAGATTTTGTGGACTGAATGGTGAGCTCTTTCTCCACTTGTGCTGCTCACGCTGTTCTACTGATGTTCTTTGTAGATTTCTGGTCACTCTTAAAATGTCAAAGAAATGGCTACTTGCTGATCAGTAATCACTCTCTCAACTGTTCTAGAAAACACGGTGAATGGAAAAATGCCTTTGAGGTTAACTTATTGAAGTGCTGCTGTTTCTATTTTGTGTAATTAGACCTCACTCTGAAGTTAACGCCACTGTGTAAATTAATTTCTGCCCAATTCCCATTTTTAATTAAGTTGGCCTTCTGTTTCTGAAGTGAGTCAGTTAAATGAATGCAAAGTAAGAGTTCATATATATATATATATATAATCGGGCCACACGCCTGTTGAATTGACACTTCCACATTATCATCACCAAACTGCATTGTCCTCGTCAAACAGAGAATGATTGTATTAAGAGTTGAAAACATTTATTTTTATTTTAATCAAAATATTGTTTTGTTTTCTAAGAACATAAGTTTCAAAGAGATCAGGTGATATACCTGCAGATTAATCATTCGTTGATTTGTATAAGAGCGTAACAGCACTTGTCATGAACTTTCCATGAAATAAATTGCTGACTCTTGCTCTTTTGTTTGTTGTGAACACTCCCAAAGGCCAATAAAATTTGCTGTTTGTGTCACATTTATGCTTATAGATTCAGACAGATTTAGAGGCTAAATGTGGGTCACCAGAAGGAGGCAGGTGGAAGCTGAGCAAGCTTAACTGCTTTACATCTCCTAAGGTTTGAGAGGAACAAAAATAAGACTTCCCTCTACTGAAGCTACAAAAATGCTAAGACTAGTTATTATTATTTTAATATTATCATCAGGGCAAATAGAACAAACATGATAAATTATCTTAAATTTCTTTCCAAACATAAATCTCTTCCAGGTAGTTGAGGAAACAATCAGAGCTGTTGGATTTATAAGCCTTAGCCTAAGTTTATTCCACCTTTACAGAAACATATGGAGATTTTCAGGTTTTTAACAACAGCAGCTGGCAGAAAGAACAACCCTGTAGAGCAGGGGTGCCTAAAGTGGGTCTTTGAGGGCCGGCATGCTGCATGTTTTAGTTCTCTTCCTGCTGGTCATAAAACCTTTTCAGCATGTCCATGTTTTTCTTAGACCTTCTAATGAGCCATCATTTGATCCAGGTGCGTTAAACCAGGGAGAGAACTAAAGCAAGCAGGATGCCGGCCCTCGAGGACCCACTTTGGGTCATGCTGCGCACTATATGTTGAAAAAAAGAAAAATGATGTCCAGATTAGTTGGTAAGCAATCATTTAATTTTCCCTGTCACAATGAATAAGGATTAATTTGCAGGCAAATATTACAAAATGAATTATTAAGCAACTCATCTCCAAGGCCAAATTAATCTTGAGGATTGATGATGTGCATGTAACCTGTGATCGGAGGAACATATTTCATGTGCCATTGACTAGTACACTTTGCATTCGCAGGGGCATTACCAAATGATGACTTGATTCTGACTGGCTGTCCCCATTTGGAATCTAGGTTACATAAACAGGAGACATTGTTTGGGCAGCAGACGGGATTTTGTTTGCTTGGAAAGTCAACTTTTTAATTACGTTCATTAACGAATTATGACAGTCACTGAAACACTGTGATTTGCATGTAATGGCTCATGAAGCGTCCCTTCCTGATTCCAGCAGACACACAAAATGATTTATTGGAGTGTCCTTTAAAAGCTGAGTAAGGCTCCCTTGCTGTTTGGGTTTGATATTCAACAAAATCCTTCAGTTCTGCTGCTCTACGACTTTATTTTCTACCAGCTTTCATTCTTCTTCAGAAAAATCAGCATAATGGACATGATGGTCTAGATCATGTTAAAGTTTCTTTAAAAATCATACTGCTTTCTGTTGACTCTACTTTTTATGACAAATGAGATATTTGACTCCACATGTAAACTAGCTGCACAGTATTACTGCTGTTTAAATTAAAATGACTGTACTAGTTCTATGTGAAAGCCCAAAGGGAAGAAAGTTTGTCATGGTGGATTTTCTGTGTACTGACCTTATTCTGCAGTCGCACTATTGGCTCTCTTTAGGTCAGGTGTTACGCTTGCTTTAGGCTCTGGATCACAGAAGCACCCTTGAGATTTGCCAGGTAGGATTTAATAGTTGCCTCTGGCGTAAAACCTTCATTTTACTCTCAGAGTAAAGACTATCTGAGGTTCAAAGGAATCAGCAACATGACATAATAGTTGTTAGCCACCTTTAACACTGCATCTTACGCCTCCTTTAAGGAAACTTGCATTACTTACATGAATGTCAGAATAATAGTACCAGGAAGTGGTAGCAGGAAGGCAGTGTGATTCAAAGATAAGAAAGCTTTTATAAAAAGGAAAGTTCAAATTCCAGAATCCAGAGCAAACACAGGCAGCAAACAGGAGAAACAAAGGAGTAAATAGAAGGCAGAATAAGACTGATACAACAAAAAAGAGCAAGAAGATCTGACAATGAACTGAAAAAACAAGGGGTGTATTTACTTAGAGAACCAGGAACCTGTGCTAAGAAACAGGCTAATTTTCCAGGTTTGCTGTAAGAGATTTGGCTGATCAAGCCCTAAAGTTGCAGCTATACTCTCTCTTGTCTCGCAATGCTAATTAAAATCACTCACTCCCTTTGATGTCTTACTCTTATTGCTTTTGCAAAACAATTCTGATCAGCAAAATGTGGCCTTAATGACAATAACACTCTTAAATGTCAAAGTGAAAACTGATTTCTACAAAATAATGAATATTAAATAAAAAATATTTAACATAAAATAAGTGATTTCATACTGTAAGTGTGCTCCCCCTTTTAAATGGCTGACCTAATTCAACAGAGGTCCAGCCAATTGGTGCTAGTAGTCTTACAATGAATGGAATGGAGTCCACCTGAGAGCAGTGAGTGCATCTCAAGTGATTGCATAAAGACACCTGTATCTGAAAGGTCCAATCATTGGTCTGTATCCCTGGGTACAATTACTGCATGAAGTCCAAAGAACATTCCAAGCAGACCAGAGACAAGGTTATTAAAAAGTATAAATCATGGAATGCTTTCTGTATTAAAGTTAAATAATCCAAATATAAATGTACATATGATACTTTAAATTATTATTTCATCAAATGCTGCAAGTCCGACCCATTGAACATCAGACAATGTTTGGTTGATTTGGGATTTTAAGAACACATGGTGAAAAATTTTGGAAAGTATGGTGGGTTCTTCTCTCAGACACTGCTGTTAAATAACATGGATATTTTTTGAGATGTAGGCACTTTATTTAGGAAAGTTTTAAAAGGAACAAACATAAATCAGTTATTATTATTTTATGATCCATTTATGTTGAGATATATGAAGCAATAGGAAAATGAAGTATTGAGGAAAAGTAAATGCACTCCTCAAGGGCTATCAGGACTAAAAATGGTAGAAATTATCGACGAGTTGGAGTGGAAGGGGTTTTCCTTTCTAGCAGAGTGGAGGGATGGGGAGTGTTTTTGCCAGTGGGAGGAGGTCAAACACATCCTGTCAGTTCGATTGATTATTATGTCATTAACCACTGACAACAAAAATGAGTGGAAATGAAATATAACCTATCAGAGATCCCCTCTGGCTAACACAACCTGAAAGTCATCATATTATATGGATTTCCTGACATTATGCTCTATATTGGGCACATTTTTATATACATATGAACATATAAACTACTTTTTATATTTATTTCTATCACATGGTCTCACTGGTAGGTCTAAAAGAAGCATGCCTACACTAATGCATGATTCAAAATGGTTTGCAAACAAATTCCACCTTAAAACTATTTCAGCCATCTGTCCATCTGCTTTCCATCTAAAAGGGCCTCGAATCCTGCAATATGATGCTTCAGTTTCTATTGAAGAAATTGAATTTTTTAGAATGACCTTCATTTTACATTCCGTATTGACATTCTGTAACTTACCAGATATATAAATGACATTTTATTGTTTGAATCAAATACTTGCTGGGTAATATAAAATTTATGAAAAAGACATTTAGCATATTAGTGTTTTTATATATAAATACAATTCATATTGAAAATAAAATAACACTCTCGTAGCAGTGGTTCTGTAAGTATGTATCTGTGATATTTTTTATGTATTTGCATGATTTATGCACATTTAAATATGTGACTCACCCTTCCACGACTGCGGACTGAATTTACGTTCTAGGTTTTTCTTATTGCTCATGGACAGTCTGCTGTCTCTTTGAAGAATGGAATACAAATCTGCTGAGTATGATATGCAACAGCAGCTACAGAAAATGTGTGTGAGAGAAACTGTAAACCATAGAAGTAAAATCATGACCCTGAGTTGACACCAAACTAGTAGCAGCCGTATAGAAAACGCAGAGTTTGCAGTTATTTTAGTTGCCTTTCTGTTGAAGGTGCACAAAAAAATTTGTTAGCTTGGTGATTTCAGCTAGTAATGAAGTTGTCAAGTGTTTTTTTTTGTTTGGGCTTTATTCTTTTCCTGTGATTATTCAGCTCACCACCTTGCTCACTGTTTACTGTACTCTCTTTTAAAACTTTAGCTTTCCCACTCACCCGTATGTACTCAGCTACCTCCCTTTTAAATTGAATGGTCTGCTTTGGTCACTTTCCAACTGTATTACAAAAATACTATGAGGCTCATTCTAGCAGAAGTCATTTGTCAAAGACTCGAAGAAGTTGTGGTAGATAAATCATATCAGCAATCATTACACTGCCACGAAGTTAGTCATTTTTCGGCTAAAGATGTTTTTGGTGGTGATTCTTATTGATTAACTTGAGAAATATGTGTTTAAACAACACAAAATCTGAAAATAACATCTTAACTCACACTTCTTACTGTTTGAATAAACCTTTTCCTGTTTTCGATAAATTAGGATTATCAAAACTGTCTCTGTTTGCTAAGTTCGATTTCTTATAGGAATATAGTAGTTTTACCTTTTTTCAAATTTTACTTATAAAGTAAATATGCTGACATACATTGCCAATTGTTAAATTAAGTGTTAAATTGAAAAAAATGTGTTAAGTTTCCATACATAACTGTATTTTTAAGCCAGATTACAGAAAGTAAAAACTTTCTTTCAACCAGTTGACTAGGACAGCATCAGGTGGGGGAGGGCACCATTTCACAAATTATTCCATACAACTGGAGAAACTCTGGTTACTGTGTCTTTTTCTGGCATCTAACTAAGATAAAGTACCTTGATTTTAAAACTATAACATTTTGCCATCTTTGTGGTGTTTTGTAATAGTGAAATAGTAATGAACTACTTACTTGCCATTCTACACAACAGTAAGCTAACAAAAAGGTTGTGCTTACATTAAAGAGTAAGCTTTGTTGTCTTTCTACAGGCTGCCACCTGCATCATCCATGACTCACTGTGTATTTCCTTTCCCAAAAAATCTGAATCCATGTGAATGTTATTTAAAAAATCCAGTTTTAGATTAAATTTTATTCTTGGATGAGAGCTTTCTGCAATCAACTGATAATGTCAGAAGAATAATTATAAAGGACAAGCATAGGGTCGATGTCATCAAGGAAGCAATTTATGTTGATCACATTTTAATATAGGGAGAACAGACCAGTGTTTTGTTCATGAAGTTATAAGATTGAATGTGCCGTGTATAGTGCACTTCTAAGCTAAACTTCCTATATTAAAATAATAGCAATCCATTTGTTAGACAACACATTTTTAGGACAGAATAACAAGTGAGACAGAAAATGTTGGTAGAAGTTGTAACACATCAAACAATTTATTGTATTTGTCATTTATTTTCCAAATATTGGCCCACAATTTTAAAATAACGGTCCAATACATCACAAAAAGGTGAAAAAAAAGAAAAGAATATTGTGTTGTGTGTGTACAAAAAAGCTTATCAGCAGTGAAGTTCTATAAAGTGCCACATTTAATCTATTTTAGGAAGCAACGGATATTATGTACCACCAGTGTTTTTGTCAGTCAGAGGACCTACAGTCTTCAGTAATCTATATGCTGCTGCTAACATCTTTCTGCACACGTGTAGAGGAAGGGAAACACAAGCATGCTTAGCCTTGGTTTGACTTGTTGACTTGCTATTTTTTGTGACGACTGTCAAAATTTGATGTTGTGTTTTAGATGCTGACTATCCAACTGTCTCTCCTATATTGAGAGCTGTCTGGGGATGTCAAACAGAGTGCAGAGCAGGTCACATGTCAGAGACAAACACACCGTTGCAACAGTCAATACAGTGGCTCTTTCCCAAAGAGCATTCTTTTAAAGAGTGAAAAACACATGTAGGGGAGATTCTCAATGAAGAAAATAATGTGCATGAATATAAAAAAGACTGGTTTTGTAAAACATGGTTTTAAGCAGATATGGAATACTGAAAGAATCACACAATATCTATTTAAATGGTGGCTGCTATTACATCTCTCACTGTTACATTTATTCTAGCTCTCTCCTGTGGCTGACATAAAGTAGCAGACAGTTTGCTAACGGTAGTTATTTTGTGATGAGTTTCATCTGGTATTGCAATACTGTAGACTATTGCTGTTTGTTACACATGCAATAGTTTATTAAACTGAAAGTTAAAATAAATGAAACATTTTTCTGTGGAGCTATGTAAATTCATATTGACATGGCAGTTCTTATCTATTGTTTGTCAAACTAATCAGTAAAGATTATTTTGTGAAGCTCAATCAGTTATATTTACACTTCCATCCATCCATCCATTTTCCTGCACCCTTTTTCCCGTACTGGGGTCGGGAGGGTTGCTGGTGCCTATCTCCAGCTGTCATTTCGGGCGAGAGGCGGGGTCACCCTGGACAGGTCGCCAGTCTGTCGCAGGGCAACACAGAGACAGACAGGACAAACAAACTTGCACACACACACTCACACCTAGGGAGAATTTAGAGAAGCCAATTAACCTGACAGTCATGTTTTTGGACTGTGGGAGGAAGCCGGAGTACCCGGAGGGAACCCACGCATGCCCAGAGAGAACATGCAAACTCCATGCAGAAAGACCGGGGCCGGGAATCGAACCCAGAACCTTCGTGCTGCAAGGCAGCAGCTCTACCAGCTGCGCCACTGGGCAGCCATTATATTTACACTTTAATTTCGGAAATCTGACATTTATAATAAAGACTTTATAATACTAGTCTTTATTATAAAGCTAGTCAACTCTGTAAGCTAGTCACTTACAGAGTTATAGTTTATAGAGGAAGTACAGATGGGTTAACATTTGTGGTGCTGTTTTCAGCTAAAGAGTAACACAGAATAACCATATACCTGCTCTATGAGATTTTCAAAAGCTTCACACATCTTGTGTTCTTTGAGCAATGGAGTGTTGAATGATTGCTAGTGAGTCCACACGATGCCGCTTTAGCAGAATGCCATGTACACGTCAAGGATCAAAGCAAACTGTGAAAACAGTTTGCTTTGCAGCATGTGTGACCATCAAACACTGGGAGAGTGAGAGAGAAACTATGTGAAAATAAAACAATCTGCATGGCTCTGTAGATGGAGGACTTGCTGTTACAGCTCCTCTACAAGTTTTTCTCAAGAGTTTTTTTGGGCATTTGTTAAATTCTGTTTTTAGTAACTTTTGAAAGTGCTGATAATTGAAGGCCATTAGAAGCTACATGTTGATGTTTTTTTAATATAGATTATCAGGTCGTTGAACACTGATTATGTAGATTGTTCTTTTAGACACCATGTGTCAGACACATAAATAATTATAATTGTTCAGGCTCAGGAATCAAATCAAGTTTTCTTTGTATCAAGCCAAATTACATCAACTTGAAAAGATGTTCGAAATTTTAAGAAGTACTCATCAAATGCAGAGACAGCTTTTCATTAATTCTTTTTTTAATGTGTAGTTCTATCAGTACATTCTGCCACAACTGGCTTTGTGATCTTGATGTGGCCCAAAATGACACCCCTGCTTTAGATAAACAAGTTGCTCTTAATTTTTGTGATTTAATAGTTATCAACAGACTACGATGTACTGAAAATGTTAGCTGCAGCCACATCAAAATAATTTCCTTAGGTCAAACAACCCTGAACCCTGAACAGGAGCACCTCGTTTACATACTTTAGATCAGTGGTTCCTAAAGTCAGTCCTCATGGGCCGGCATCCTGCATGTTTTAGTTCTTTCCCTGGTTGAACACACCTGGATCAAATGATGGCTCATTAGAAGGTCTAAGAAGAACATTGACAAGCTGAAAAAGTTACTTCCACCAGGGAGAGAACTGAAACATCTAGGATGCCGACCCACGAGGACCGACTTTGGGAACCACTGCTTTAGATGAACATTAGATTATTTTTCTTCTTTTTCTCTTTCCTTTGGTTTGTTATTTTGTTTGTATTTCCTTTTAATGCTTGTAAAGCACTTTATATTGCTCTGTTGCTGAAAATATGCTATATAAATAAAATTACCTTACCTTATCTTACCTTACCTTACCTTACTAGTTCAGGATAAAAACATGGACTACTCGAGGTAAACTGTACAACATAGTTTCCTTATTTAAAGATCAAATTTGGTGTATTTAATGGAAGAAAATTGAACAACATATCTGCATTGCCTCGGGACTTTATCAGTTGTGCAATAAAACACACGCTTAATGGGTTTGTTTAAAATGGCCTAATGGTGTTCTTGGTCTCTGTCCAAAACACCCAGAAAGGCAATGCAGGAATAATTTAGACATTTAACTCCAGGCCGTATGTTTTTGTCAAGGGCACTAGTCTAATTAGAAATATTCCCAGTGCTACCAAATGACTCTTGTTTTTCACGATTTGACTTTTTGACTCAGAAATGTTTTCTTTGATTTTGACTTCACTGCACTTGGTGGTGCAAAGGGTTCTTGGCATTATGAGTTGAGCAAGGAGACTCTCTACACCTGTCAGAGCTGACCAGATCAGGTAATGAGGAAAGTCCCTCGGGATGTTAACGAAGCCATTAAGCGCTCAAGTGTGAAACTGCAAAGAAGTCGTTGTGGCCAAATTAAAATTCCCTGCACATGACACTGAAATGTAAATATCCAGCCTTCGCAAGGATGAGCTGGCCTCCTTTTCCGTGCCCCTAATCGGCTTTGAAAAGACGGTGCAAAGTGCTGAGGAATAATGCTTGTGCGCTGAGATAAAACAGGCAGCCTTTATTATAAAGCTACAATAGGCATGCCATGTTTAAAAAAAAAAAGAAAAAAAAGAGCTTTGTGCATTTTGTTCCTTACACTGAGTATAAATGGCTCTAATTCAGGAGATAAATGCAAGAGTTTTGTCACACAATATCTCATGGTCTATCATTTTGTTTTGTCTCATTGGAGCCACAGAGACACTGATGTGCCTGGTATCTTTAGACTGCTACATTTCTTTAACAAGAATGTTTTGAAGTAAAACCATCAAAGAAACAATGTTTTTTTTTGCCATTTAGAGCTACAGCTTTTTCTTTAGCAGTTTCATGAAACTAAATAATCATCTATTTTAGAATTTTACAAAAGACATTAAAAAAATATTGAACACAACTTTTTCCAAAGTAAATATATTTCTAATAGATTTTACTAACAGCCAATGAAATCCACACAAAGTCATAAAAATACATTATTCTTAACGGAGACAAGATTAATATGTTTCTATGAAACTAAATGAGAGTCCTTTTCTAATGCCCTAAATATGAGGTTTCATAAGTGCAAACTTTGGCTCCCAACCATCATTTAATGTTGCTTGGTTGACTGGTCCTTCACATTCCTTGCTCCTTGCTCTTTGCTAATCCTCTTGACTGCATGGTCCTCTACACATGTTGTGAGGGGGAGTAATCTCCCTCCAAGAGCCACCAAAAACGTTGAAGAACATGGATAAAGCGTTGGTGCCTTGGGCTTTCACGCCAGATGTTTTAAGATTGGTCTTGCACACACTCATGTCCATTGCAAAGTTATTTTTAATTTCAACCTCTTTTGTCCCAGAAACTAGTCAGAGGTGCCCCTTATGATCTGACCAATGTGTTCTCCCCTCATTTGTCTACATTAACTTTGCATGTGTGGTCCGTCCAATAATAAGTGGGGCAAGGTTTATTTTTAGCAGCACCTGCAAGGACTTTGACAAAAAAGGTTAATTCTGTCTTGTCCTCAATCAACATTTTAATCCCTTTTTTCTGTCATAGGCCATAAACCTGCACTAAGTTTCAATATTTGAGTTCATTAAAAAAATATTGACATCTCTTTGTCTCGGTCAATATTTGGGATGCAGCCAAACTGCATGCTGTTTTTTCTGCCTCATGGCTGAAAATGTTACAAAGCCTGCCAGAGATGTTTATTGTTTTTTAGCAAAGTAGACCAAGAGATCATAAAACACGCTTACCATCCAATTTTCATTACGCCTCTGGCAAAAGACACTAATTTCTGAGGGTGGGTGACCATAATAGCACTGTCAAAGGCTTAAATGTGTTGCTGAAAATCGTGTTCTAATTATGTAAAACATTAAAGCAACTAAGTGGCTGTCAAAACCACACTGTGGTAATGTGGCCTGAACTAAACAATACCCTTCCATTTTATCTCGGACTCTTAAGAAACATGTAATGATAGACCAAGGCCTTGCGAATAATTTCAGTCCTGATAGTAAAATCAATATGCTAAATGTAACCATTAAACTGTTTGCCACATAAATTCCAATGGATTCCACAAATTTCTACTCATTCTTTATTCTGGTGGTTAGCTTTAGCTTTTCCAATAAAGCCATGATATAATAAGCTGTGATGTAATGGTAAACATTATAGACTATTGATTATTTCCTTGGTAATAAACGTAGTCCTCTCAGATTCATTGTAAACTATTGTTTGTTTGTTAGATTTCATGGGTTTTAATAGAGTTAATTTATTTTTCTTCTGTGTAGAAAAAAATATGTATATAATATTTTGACACCAATGCTTAATGTGTTACCAAAACATATCTCTGAGTTGGCTGTGAACAGTTTGGTCAGTTGTGTGAAGTAGATGTTCAGCTGTGCAAGAAGAGTGAAAGAGCAACTTAACAATAGGTAAATGCTATAATATAAACATCCTTAATTTGATTAATAGTGTTGGCTTTGATGGACATGATCCGTTTTCCATAGGAATGTGTTGTTGTCTCAAAGTATGCATGGTATACTTGCATGATTGCTTAGATAGCCCACATATTAACTGTAAACTGTGTTTTTGCCAGAATGTCTCCCCTGGTATGGGTGGGGAGTACGAGGCCTGGTACAGGTGCTTTTGGACAAAATAGAATATTATTTAAAAGCACACTTGTTTCAGTAATTCAATTCACTAAGTGAACTGTTATATTGATCAAAAACAGACTAATGTTTCCAAGCCTTTGTTATTGTATTTACTTTCTTAAAAGATTACTGTGACAAACAAATCTTTTCAGAGCACATATTCCAATCTATGTACTTGTGTTGACACTTCTAATATAAATCTAGTGCAAACAGTTGCCGTCAGAGGTCACCTAATTAATAATATTTTGCACTTCATAGTGCATCATCCCGTAACTGAAAGCACCAGTCGCAACTGCAACCCCACTAACACATGGCCCTCTATCTAAATTATAAAGGCTTTTCAAGGAAAGCCATACTTAGAGATGCAGCCAAGAGGCCCATGAGGAAGTGTAGAAATCTATAGCTCAGGTGAGACAATGTGTGAAGAGGTAAACTATTAGTTGTGTACTGCACAAATCAAAAATCTGGCCTCTATAAGAGAATTACAAGGAGGAATCAATTGAAATAAAGTTAATACAAGTCCAGTTGAAAATATGCCATAAGTCATGTAGGTGAGCCAAGAAGGTGCCAAAATAAATGTAAAACAAAATATGCTGGCAAGCCTACACTGCACATAACACTGAACACACTATTCCCTTAGTTCAATATGGTGGTGGAAGTATCATGATTTGGCATGTTTCTGTTCAAGAGGAATGGCTGTTCAGAATTCCTGGGATATTTGATGGATGTACCAGCAGGACAAAACTAAAAGAAATCCGATCTCAGGCCACAAACACATGAGGAAAGAATAAAGATTCGCCTTCTAGCAAGATAGCATCTGAAGTATGCAGCCAGAAGAAATAGAAAGAGTGGAGTAGTTTAGATCAAACCATTTTTAGTTGTTATAATGACCCAGTCAGAATCCAAATGTAACGTCAGTTAAGAATCTGATATATTACCTGAAAATTGATTCAAATGCAGTCTGAATGATACGGAACCGTTTTGGGAAGAAGACATTTTACAAACATTTTGAAGGTTTTTACATGGTGTGATGCTACTGCGAAGACGCTTGACAAAAATTGCTAATTTTTTTCTGAGTACAGAACCCACTTATGAACACACTTGAATAGATCACTTATTTCAACATTCTGCTTAAGTGTGTGAGTACATCGCTTTAAATAAACAATCTACTTGAGTGTATGAGTAGATCATTTATTTAAAGAACAGGCTTTGAAAATACATTCATTTTTAGGATTGTACTGGTGCACAAGCTGTGCTTACAGATCTGTGAAGGAACAATGCAGCTGTCCCGTAGATGGCTGCTTTCTGGTGTGTGTGAAGATTTTTACATGTTAATGCTTATGAATGTATTTCCTTTTTTTTAAATCTATAACAAATACAAGGTTGCTGTTGGTAAAGAAGACTTGTTACATTTGAACCATAAAACACTTTTACTAATCCAGTCATAAACGGTCTTCAGTATATTTTTTTATATGGTGCTGTAAAATAATATTGCATATCTGATACCCATTGTGAACAGTTATGTTGAATATAAAGGTGGATATACTACACATGTAGAACAAGAAACTATCTTTACTCTGCTACTTAGCAAAGAATTACCATTTAAAAGTGAACAAGTCCAAGGTTACATCCAGTCTCATTGCATTAATGTTTTAAGACTTTTCACAGTTGCATAAATATTGCTGACATTACAGGGATGTGCTAAAAAGAGAGGATATACATGGCCAACGGCAAAATAAGTGTGAGGCTTTACAGTTGGATTGTGTGCTAAATTGTGTCTTTGGGGACAATATCATATTACAGAAAGGTTAGAATATTATTTTAAAGGGCACATTTAGAATTGTGCTTATGCTTATATCGAAAGGTTAGAATTTTAATTGTAATGATCAAAATAGAGCAATATAAAAAAAGAAATAAGCCAGCACAAGGCACTTCATAATGCAATCAAAAATGGTCTAATAGTGATGATGTCACATTTGGAGCACCTAGCTTGGTAGTCAATGCATATAATTATATCCAGCTAGTAGTAACAATAAAGTCTCCAGTGTAAATATGAGTTCATGAAATGAATCTTTCTTTGATCATTTATTGAGGGAGAAAGAAGTCAGGACAAACTTTGTTTGAGCAGTAACTTGGAGATCTAACAAACTGGCACCCTGTGCTTGGATTTAACTTTGCTGTTAACTGAATAACAGCGTGTCAAAAAACTATACAATATAAGGAAACAACAGGTACAGTTATCTGCTCCAGCTATTGTTCCTATGCTTCATCAAGCCTTTTTTCTGTCTTTTATCTTAAATCCGGCACTTAACCCCTTCGGTGTCACTTCCAAAACTCTTACAAGCCAGATATGTTCTGTGAGGACACTGATGTCCTGATGATAGTTATAAGGTTAAAAGAAATGTACTTGCCAGCTCTGAAACACAATGAAAATACTTATGATCTCTCTTTAGTTCATACTTTAAATCACAGAGGTTTTTTTAACCCTAAAAGATGAAAAAAAATTAATCTTTAGGTAAAAGAATAATACTACTCATGTGTCATTTGGAATCCTGGCCAAATTCCATATTAACAAATGTTACAAATGAAGGATACCACAGGTAACATTTTCCTGCAAATATTTTAACTTGTTTCCTAAACAGACACACATAGGCAAACACACACACACTTGCAGACACTATAAGAAGGTACAGCTTCCAAACCTTTTTATTAATGCACAGTGTGAGGCGTTTTTGTGCTTTTGGCCTGCTTTGAGTCCCACTGAGATAAAGTGCCAAGGCTGCAGGTCTGCATATTCCTCCCAACACATGTGGACAAAGAAAGGTGACTGCAGGTGAGGAGATGGATGGGGTAAGGGATGGTGGCAGACACAGGTAGCTTGGCAGATCTCAGAGCCACCGTCCACCTGCCGTTACTTGCTATTGTCTCATCCCCAGTTTTCCTGGCAAAGCCTTTGATTGAACTGGCGCTGAGATGGGGATTTGGCAAAGGGAGTGTTTTACCTCCATGACAACAATAGGCCAACAGAACTGGGAGGTGGTTGTTTGTGTCATGCATTGTGAAGCAGTATTGTGTAATGTAGATTTACTGTGCATTGTTTCAGTTTTCTGGAAAGGGATTTGTGATTTGTAAAAGGAAAACTGAGGCCAGCTGCCAATCAATTCTGTGTACTCTGCTGTTATCCTCACACAGTATATCACAGATTCTCTCAACTGAAAGATCAGATTAACTTGGTCAATTGTTTAAACTTGTAGAAAGAGAAGGACACTCCCTTTATTTCTACTTTAAGTGAAAAAAATCGTATTTTTATTGCAAGCACGCCCATACCCTCTAATCAAGGCCAGGGTGCCCTGCATGGTGCAAAGCATAGGCCCCCGCCCTGACAGATTATCCAGTGTGAATGTTTGGGAATGATAATGAGATCAAAATACCTCACTCACAGCTGGGAGGAGAGGGTAAAGACTGGAGAAGAGAAGGGAGTGAGAGAAAAGTTAGTGGGAGCGTGCAGAAGGAGAAGGTGAGCGATAGCTGCGATAAATTGCAGAAGCAGAACCACTTGAGCATAAAATTAGATTTTACAATTGTGTTGTTACCTGACAGTCCTCTGACAGTGGAGATATCACAACATTATAGGGCTGCATGAGTGCTACTAATCGTATCAAATAAATAGGAACGCCTTTAAGCTGTGATGGAGCTGAATGAGATTCAGTGAGAGAGTAAGTGCGTCGTTGAAAGAAGTAATTAAAATAGCATTTATTTTTATGAACTCAAATGCTAAAGTCCCCAAATAAATCTATAGTATATTATACAGTGTGAAAGCAAAGCAATATCTATTGTATCTATGTATTGTATCTGTCCCCGTGGTGTATCGGTTAAAAAATGTCACTCATTGCTGATTTCATGTTGTAGAGCTTTTATAATTTAGAAATTAGATTTTTAAGCTTTGTTACATATATTATTTGCAATTTTGTTGCTGTTTTATGTCTTCTTATAGTGTATGCTGTGAAAACACTCAGCATGTTGGATTTTTTTTAGGATAATACTTTGAAAATTACCTGTGGATTGAAATTATTTAAACAGTCAGATTTGTCTTGTTTGGGATCCTACAAAAAAATCTGACTGAGAAGACACTTCCCTTTATTGGATGGGAGATGTGTATAAAGTAATACAATAAAACATACATTTTTCTGTTAGCACAACATGTCAAAGTAAACAGTAATTCTACGTAACGAATGGCAATGAGGGATTAGAGGAAGCAATTATTTGTTGCTGGGGGTTACAATAGTAAGTTAAATGCATCATTATGACAACAATAAGGACTGAGCGAATCAGTCTGAATGACAAATGGAAACTCTAAGTCGAGTCAGCTTACAAGAGAGACAGTGTTAGGAAGACAAGTCAGAAAGCAGGCTTTATCTGTAGTTTTCTGCAAAGGAAAAAGAGCTACTTAGTATAAATTCTTCACAATGAGCGAAGGCACAGAACCTGTAGAGAAATATTTTGTCCTATTGTTTATTCCTTGATATTGAAAAGCGATAGAGTCTTCTTCAAACTAGTGAAGAAATTAGTTCCATTTTTGTTCACGGATATAAATTTTACTATTAACAAAAGCTGGCCTTAGAATATTTGTCTGCAACATTATTACCACCTGCTTAACACTGCAGAACCTCAGCCTTCTGAACAATGAATAGAAATGATTATGATTTAATAAAAGTTTTGGAAAATATTTTCTGTTTTATTCAATTCAGTGATCATTGTGTTTGTTATGTTGACTCTAAAATGATTATTTCTCAAAATAATGACCACACTGTATGAGAAAAACTTAAAACCTTTTCTTTTAGTTCTGCAATTCAGTTTTGATATCTGAATTTATGTATCTGAAGATATTGATATTTTCCAATGCAGAACAAATTTAATTTAGCATTCAGTATTATTTTTAGTTATCCGGTTGCAAAATCTAACATCAGTATCCCAGGCAAGGACAGTCAGAAAGTTACTTATATTTACAAGATCACTGATAAAATAATAATGATCAGAATGATCTTTGCAAGTCTATGTTCACTTTTCATTTGCTGTAGTGCTGCTAACTCTGAACTACAAACTGTAGGTGGGCAGAGAGATGGCAACATGGTATAAAGGTAACAAAATTAAACAACAAAATTACTTGCAAATTGTATAATTTTAATAGCATCTCCATCACAAATTATGATTAGTCATGCATATATGTCAGAGATTGTTGGAAACCATACCTAACATTTCTATAAAATGGATGATTGGCATTATTAAACAAAGTTGGAAAATATGAAGGTGAAATATTAAAGCGGTTTTTAAACTATAACAGTCATCAGTACCATAAACATTTGTAGCTATAACAGCAGTATATGTATTCATGCAACAAATGCAAACATTTCTAGATCCTGCATGTCCCGGTAAGCCTTTCAGTCGACATGCATTGTTGCTGATATATAGAGCACAATGCTGCAAACTGTGTCCTTAGTAATTATTACTGTACAACTGTATTGCCACAAATTTTAAGGCTGTAAACATTTGCACAAAATACCAACAACTGTCTTTTACTGTCTCCCAATGGTAACATATTTCACAAATATAATGCCCATTGAGGATGAGACTATTGTAAAAAGATCTGCAAGTACCATTAAATCTTATATGACCTCTCTCATCTGAGAAATGCATCCAAGACATCTCCTTATGTGTTCATTATAATATTTCCTTTGAATATTTTAGGATTTAAATGGGCTAAAATTACAGTTACATAGCATTGTCAGCCCAAATGTGACCTGCAGCAGGACAGTATCATATTGTGTGGATCCATGACTTCAGTCCAATATCTGTTCTTAAATTGACATCAGTATTATGTCCAGTGCTGATGCTAAATTAGATAGTCCCATCTCTTTATACATGCCCCAAAAAAATGAAAATATAAAATGAGTAATTCTTCTATGTATTCTTCAGATGTTCAATTTTCTGCTTTTTGTGTCCATTAATTGTCTTTGCTTAAACAAACATCACACTCACATTTAGTCTGTGAGACACAGAACAATAAAACGTCCTCCCAAAAAAACTCTCTGCTGTTTAGCAAACCTTTTGAAGTATATTTTAAAGCCTAGATCTAAAACAATAAGTTGTTTGATCAGATGAGAGCCAGACAGTTCATCAGTCCCTGAGGCAATGTAGTTAATACAGAGTGGTGGCAGCTTCAGGTTCTCAAAACTGCAATTAGTTGTGAACAACTGAATGTTGTGGAACTACTCCCATCTTGATTTGAATGACATCACAGAAGTCAGACAGAAATAGAGTACATAGAAAGAGTGGTGAAAGAAAAGTGTTTTCCCCTTTGTAGTCTGTGATCTTTTTGTTTGTAAAAAGTATGTAAATGTTTAAGATCATCAAACAAATTAAAATATGAAACAAAAAAAACATAAAACACTAAATCCGGTGTACTGTATACATGAAGGTATTTATAATGAAGGAGATTCAGAATACACCAGAACCTATTAACTACCTGTTGTGCTAATGCGCACTAAAATGTTTTGTGTTGTGACACTTGAGCAATCTTCAAAAATATCAGATTTTTTCCACATAGTTTTAGTGGCTTGGTCCATTCAAGTTTCACAGCTATCCAGTTTATATTATGGGAAAAGTAATCAAAACTAAGTTTGCCTTTGTTGCATTGTAGCAAAAAATCTAGTCTGTCGGAAGTGGGCATGACCAATGTAAAAGTGACTCATCACTTTTACTACATTGCTTTATCAATTTTTTTCCTTCATTTTAAATTTTTTCCAACTAACACTTTTTATCAGATGGCTGCACAGTGGCAAAGTTGGTAGCGCTGTTAGCTTGCAACAAGTAACTCTTGGGTCGAATCTTGGCCCTGGGGTCTTTCTGCATGGAGTTTGCATGTTCTCCCTGTGCATGCCTGGGTTTTCTTCTGGTAGTCCAAAAACATGACTGTCAGGTTGATGGATCTCTCTAAATTCTCCTTAGGCGTGCATGATTGTTTGTCCTGTCTTATCTCTCTGTGTTTTCCAGCGATGGACTGACGACCTGTCCAAGATGTACCCCGCCTCTCGCCCGTTAACTGCTAGAGATACGCACCAGCACCTATTGCGAACTCTCTCGGGATAAGTGTGTAAAGATAATGGAGGGATGAACATTTTATCAGAGAAGAAGAATAATGAGCAAGAATAAAGAATCCGTACAATTACAATAGCTCTGTTGGGAGCAGACGAACAGCCATGCTTTGCTTGACTTGTTTGCTCACTTCCACAGTTTTGGAACCCTAAAAAAAAAATAAACAATTATTTCATACTAGTTAATGAAATAATACACAGTAATACACTAACAAAATGTACTCTGCTATTATAATGAATCACATTTTTGTAGTGAAAGTCAGTGAATTTTGTGATCGAATTTACTATCTTGAATTATGTGTTATAATTCAAAAGCTTTTTTGATTATGCTAAGGTCTAATGTTTATTGTTAATGTTAATCGGGGGTGCTGTGGTGGTGCAGGGGCAAAGCACAACCCACATATGGAGGCCTTAGTCCACATGCCGGCTGTCACAGGTTTGAGTCCCGCCTGGTGACATTTGCTGCATGTCTTCCCCCTCTCTCATTTCCCTATTTCCTGTCTAGCTACTTTCAAATAAAGGTCACTAGAGCCAAAAAATCATTTAAAAAAATTGTTAATCAATGGACACATTTGTATTTTAGGTCACCTGCTAATCTATACTTCACCAATGCGTTTTGTTGATAAGGCTTATACGATTACTCACAAGTAAAGAGGTGTAAACAGCATGCACAGATCACCTCTCCTCATTCAAAAGACAATTTAAAGTCTTTCATTCATTTAAACTGAATGCATGTAGACTCCAAGAAGTAACCAGAGCCACAGTGTGAGGTAGGAGGGAACATGAACAGATATACCACAGCTACGATCAAACTCTGAACTGTCTTGCTGTGAGGTGACTTTGCTAACTAATGAGTCAGCTTGCTGCCAGACACCATTAATTAACCAGCAACCTTAATTTCCTCTCATGATACTCATCATTGATTAAATGAAACAGATTCTTGGCCTGATTTTCTTTGTCTGGTATAAAATACAACACTGGCTAAGTCTAGCACTAGCTCTCAGTATTTTATAAATGTTGGTCCCCAGTGATGTGTTGTTACCCATAATTACGAATGAACGTATTCTTCCTAAAATTGGCTGCGTTTCCAAATGTTCATGGTGATTTGTGTATGCGCTTTGTGCTGGTCATTGTTTGCTGCCATCATTGTGTTGTTGCACATCCAGGGAGACGGGAAGCTATTCAGAAGGAGATTGGTAATCCCACCAGTGAGAAGAATTACAAAAGAGCAACACTCAGAAATGCAGTGGGCGAGTACACATGCATCCAAGAGCATAATGAGTGAGTTACATTGTTTGGGCTGCTGAATTGGTACGTCTGGAAGCAAGGAATTTGTTCTAACAGGCAGTATGCATTGGGCATTGAATGAAAATCTCAGATTCCATTTATTATCTAACTTTTTTCACAGTTTAGTCCAGATTGAAGTTGTCTGGTGCTTATCTGCTTGAATTGAATCCATAAAATAATATAGTTTTTTTTTAGTGTCCATAAAATGCATTGTCCATCTTTCCTTAAACAGAAATTAGTTCTGAAATTGAGGATTAGTCAAATTCAGAATTAGGAATTATTTTATTTTAAGTATCTGCCCATAAACAATAGATATTAGCTCTTGATAAGAACAAAAAACGCACATGGATTTCATTCAACTAAAGTGGGCCCAAGTTAAACATCTCCCTTTTGAAACCTGTCTAAAAATAGCTGGCAGTATCTGCAGATACAGTATGGCCAGATTCCTACTGGCAAGAAAATTATAGAAAAGGTCATTGATCTTGCCTCACCCCAGCACAAATTTCATGTTGGACAAGGGCAGTGGCACTACCATTTTTTTTTGCTATCTCAGTAGCTAAAATGTTCAGCTAGCAAATTCGACCTTTCCTTCAGTTTGAAATTGTGGTTGCTACATTTATATTGAGTGTGCATCTTGTTTGACAGAAGGAATAAAAAGAGGAGGGAAAAAAACTCCACTGTGAGTTTTAAAGCAAGAACATGCTGGGAATATTTCAGGTGAATGTGAAAGGTTTCTCTATGCTCCAGGTGATGAATTTTACTGTAAAAGATATTTGGTTGAAACACAGAGAACATAAGAAGCATCATACTAAGGGCAAGGAGAAATAGGGCTAGTCTGCCGTTCAATGTCTCATCGTCCTCTTTTATTCATACAGATTACATGTTTTATTTCTAATTCTTAGTTACTAAGGTTGCAGGAAGAGTGGCAAGGCAAAGTATCCAAGAAGATATTAGGTATTGGTCAACTGTGTTTTCTGACATCCTTTGTCACTGTTTTCTGAATAAAATTTTGGAGAGCTTCATACTTCCAGCTGTTAACAGGTTTTATGGAAATGTCATGCTTTTTGCTGATGTATTTTCTTTCAGCAGGTTGTGGAGCGTCCCTACATTACCAAAAGTACTTACACTCGCTTTAATGATTATGGTATCACTGTGCTTGATTAGCTTAAACCCCATAGAGAATCAATGGAGCATTGTCAAGAGATCCAACAATGGAGAAGCGTTGAGGCTATTAAATCAACCTAAATACCTCCATGTCATGCTGCATTGGTGTGTGATTAATGCAAAAGGAGCTCAAGCCAAAAATTGAACGCATACACTGTCATAGTACAAGGACATAGTTATATGAAGGGCTAACCTTAAGATTCTTTTTTTACTTACTCATGTGTAATTTTATAATTTTCAGACAACCTGAATTTGGAGTTCAGTAATTGGATTGGAGATTGGAGACACTCATGTCACTTTGTCTAATTTCCTAGATTTTAACACTGTTTTCCTACCACACAGGATCACATTCCTTAAGTTTTATGTTCCAGTGGTATCTTCATGATTCCAAACAAATTAACCAAGCTGTCTTACAGCAGCCTGCTGCTACGTAACAGCAGAGGTTGGGGGTTTATTCTTAAGTGTAAGCCTGTGTTGTTTGCGTGTACATGACATGTGAAGCTTTCATGCTGCTACATCAATTTTTGGGCGGGCATATACATTTAAAATGTGAAACCTCTAATTCTGACTCGACACAGCATGTCTCTGTCAGTTCCTTCAGGCCCAGCAGACCTCACAGCACCCACTGGTTCTGTTTGAGATTAAAATTCAGCCTCATTTTTATTCATACCACAAGTTACTGAGGGCTTTCATTTTTACACAGACCACATGTTTTAATGTATAATTTATTCCCTCAAATAACAACCTTTTATCAACATTAAAGAGGGGCTTTAGTCACATATTTAATGTGACTATGGATCATTTAATTTAAAATGATCTGTTTTAGAACTGCAATAATTGTATACTTATTTGTTCTATTACTAATTTCTAATAAAAAACACATACTGTGCCTTATTTTTATTTTACTTTAGCTGCTTTTTGGCAGTCAGCTTAATCTATTTTTAACCTTTTCTATTTTCAATGTGTTTCTTTCTGCACATTTTTAAATGTTATATAAGTGTTCAAGCAAAGTTTTTGCTCTAATCTTTTAACGCCTGATGCAAGATGTACTGGCCAAAAAGTTAAATGTTTAAAACTTTGAATTCATTATTGAATGTCTTTATTTTTGTATTAAACAATTTGAACTTTTTTCTTCTATTCATCAACCTACCCCTTTGTGAAAAAGAAACACATCCCTTGTTAAACCATAAATTAACCACATTTTTGGAAAGCCTATTTCAATTTAACAGGCCAAACTCAGGCCTGATTACTGACATACCGGTATAGTCAAGACATAATTTTAATAAAACCTTTCTGAATACATGAGATGAGCTAAAGGATTTGAGAAAGTAAGACATCATATCCTAGAAATTCCCAAATAGATAAGAAACAAAGTCATAAAATACTGATTAGGCTGAAAAATGTTACAAAGCTATTTCCAAGGCTTTGGGAATCCAGAAAACTGCAATAAGGGCCATTGTCCACAAATGGAGAAAACATGCAACCGTGGAGAGCATTCCCAGGAGTAAAAGGTTCAGAAAACAATAACTCAATATTGTATGGCCAGAAAAAACAACAGTGGAAATTTTTCTAAGGTGTTTCTATTTAAATCTATCTCAAAGTTAACTCAACATCACAGAAAAAGAACATTGTATTGAGAGGAAAACATGAGGGTGATTGCTTGATGGTCTGTAATTGCTGAAAAAAAACAATATGAATGTTTTGTTGCAGACATAAATCTGTTTTCTCCCAAATCGAGGTCATCATTGGAAAGTCGGTTTTGCATTTCCTGAGGTTATCTTTGTATGATAATCAGATTCGTTTATATATCAAAAAATAAAAACAGAGAACAGTGGGCAAATACTTTCTCACCATGCTAGAAATCTTTCACCTGAAGGTAAGAGACAAGGATAGCATTCAATAGAGCAGATTTTTTAGAACAAATAAACAAATAAAGGACTCAGATGTATGTGGACCAAATTATGAGGTGATTCACATTACTGATAGTGACAAATGTTCTTTCTATGCGCAGTTTAAGCTACTTAAACACAGCCTTATGTAGTAAATCACCTTCGTAGCAATGATGAAACCCATTAGTGACAGTCTACCGAGGTGTACTAAGTTTAGGTGATCCATGCAGTTAAAGTTTTAATCATCTGCTATTCACGCATATCCTTATGTGGCTTTGAAACAGAGATGATCCACAAAGTCCTCAAAGGACAAATTATGGAAACAGCTGCAATTAGTATCTGATTTATATATTGTGGTAAGACCTTAGAGACTAATTAAAGGCCTTTGTGTTCCTGTCTATTGGAGACATGCTAATATAAAGCCTTTTGACTGTGATTCACGAGGAACAAAATCTGAAATTCATGCATCTCAATTCATGCACGCCCACTACGATAACGAACACTCAGCGTAGTTGTTTAAACGGGGCCTAGTAAACATCCAATCTCTGCATCATTAGACCAGAATCTCCTATGATGCTACAGGGAACAGCTTGTCCTTTATTTGATGCCGTTGCAGGAGGCCTACTGCATAAAGCCCTCCGTATTGTGCTTATGGCAGATTTCTGGAGAAAGGCGGAACAAATTATCTGCAGGATTTTCCTCCCAAGAAGTGGGATTCCTAGTGTTTATTAAATTTTTTAGAGTGCTTCTGAGCAATGCACATTTTATCCTCTTAACAGTCAAATTACTATATACTTCAGCAATTACTTAATGTACTCTAATGAGATTTCCCCATGAAATGGAAGGATTCATTTATTTTAATGTGACGCATTCCGCTGGGCAGGTTTATGCATCACATCCCCCTTGCGATCCAGAAGAGGCTTTGAGTCATAAATAGTAAGATGAGCTTGGCTTCCAGGTTTACCATTTCCCCCACAGCAACTGAGGTATATGACTCTGTGATCCAGGCACACAGGATCTGTGCAGGGGCATCAACGGGTCACTGTCACCGTTGTCAAGCTTAGCTCTCTACAACCAGACATTTTCTGGGATTAGTAAAATAATACCATCCTGACAGGTAGTGTTAATATGATGGACCATGGAACTGCAAAATCCACCACACAACTAAAACACAAAGATAATGCAAATGTGTTGCTTCTCACTGTAAAATAAACATTTTTAGATTTTTATAATCCTAAGGCATCTAACATGAACCCCGTTAAACAAGTTAGAAAATAGCAGTTTATTCAAGCAAGTTAATTATATTTGTACCCTGTTTTATACAACATGGACTGGTGTGAGATTCTCAGAGTAGTAATGTTGAATAAAAAATTTCATGACATGCTGCTGGTTAAAATGCATGGTGCCGGGAGCTTGAAAATCCATGTTATTAACTACCAGAAATGTTTCCAAACACCCAAATTGATCTTTCTTATAATAGAGGAGGACAGCAATAGCTTTTATCTGACATCTCACTAGCAATGTGCTGGAACAAGTTTTGGCAGGGGCTTCTACTTATAAATTCAACTTACAGTAGATCAGCATAATTTATTGACAACTGTAGGCAATGCAATGACTATGGTTGGTCTTTATGTCAATAGGCAGAAAGGAAGCTAAAAAGCAAGAAAAAAAATAACGTATTTTACAGTCAACATGTTATGATAGAGGGCTGCCCAGTGGCGCAGCTGGTAGAGCTGTTGCCTTGCAGCAAGAAGGTTCTGAATTCGATTGCAGGCCCAGGGTCTTTCTGCATGGAGTTTGCATGTTCTCCCTGGGCATGCGTGGGTTCTCTCCGGGTACTCCGGCTTCCTCCCACAGTCCAAAAACATGACTGTCAGGTTAATTGGCTTCTCTAAATTCTCCCTAGGTGTGAGTGTGTGTGTGCAAGTTTGTTTGTCCTGTCTGTCTCTGTGTTGCCCTGCGACAGACTGGCGACCTGTCCAGGGTGACCCTGCCTCTCGCCCGAAATGACAGCTGGAGATAGGCACCAGCAACCCTCCCGACCCCAGTAAGGGAAAAAGGGTGCAGGAAAATGGATGGATGGATGGATGGATGGATGTTATGATAGAACTTAAAATGCACTTTTCACAGAAAATTGATTATCAAAATTATAAAGTAGAAACTCTAATGGTGTAATGAGGTATGATTCTCTCACGATTAAAACTGGACTGATTGGTAATGAACAGAAACATTCAATTACACTGATTGCTAGTCAACACTATTTTAGCAGTTAGTCCTCAAGAGCCACTCAGGGGGTGTGTTATGATCAGGTTACATTTGTCCATGCTTCAATACACCAGTATCAAGTGATAGTTTATCATCAGGCCCTGCAAAATTTTTATTTTCTGTATTCACTCACTAAAAAGTATAATAAATTTATGGTTCATGCATAATGTACGGAGCCTTCCAGGGATATGGGGATATTTTTTGCTTCGCCTTCCCTTGCAAAAGGTTTTGGGTTCTCTGGCAATAATTTACTGTACTGATCAGTTCATGCGGCATAATTGAATACAGTAAGCCATAACACACTTTCTGCTTTAATACAAAGTTATGTAAGGTATTTCCATGTATGTTAATATCTCCTTGTGAAATATCTTAAGTTTTTTTATCTTTTTCGCACCACAAATCTATGATACAAACAGAAACTCTCCTTAAGTAGGAAAGAAATAAAAATACATCCAAACTATTTGGAACATAATTATTATTATTGTTACAGGAAAATCGTTTTCCTGTACCCTTAGATGAGTTATCGTGGGGTAATCATTCATCTGACAGTTTTGACTGTGTCTCTATTGTATCTGAATGGTTTAAAGAGACGTTCCCATGTTCAGTTCCATCTCAACCTTAACAGACATAAACATGGGGTGAATAAATCGACTTTCAATCAGTATTTTGCACCAAAGAGTTAATAATAATAATAATAAACACGTGTTATTATCAATCAACTCCAAACCACTTCTTTGTTATGTCACAATTATTGATTTATTCCATTTTGATTATCATGCTCCAAACGTTGCCAGGACTGACCACGCCGCTCACCCGCTTCCTCATATACACAAAGCCAACACGCCAGTAACCTTCCCATTCATACCTGGTGACGTCACGCCCACGTCGACACAGATCAAAAAGCAGACGTCCGTATTTGCACTGAACTCCCCCCTGGATCTGCATCAAATGGTTCGTTCCTGCTTAGCGAGCTTTATGGTGATGGTGTTCAGCAGCAGTCAATAGAAGACAATTTCTATGCTAAGAAAAATTATAAAATCAGGTTTTCAAGAAAATAGAGAGAGGGAGAGAGAAAAAGGTAAGAGTGTAAATTTGTAACCCAGTTTTTCTCCGTGAGACGTGGGTAGACTGTGTGAGATTAACCATTTAGCATAGTTAGCTTAGCTGCTTAGCTTGCCTTCATTTCACTAGCATTTAATGAATGAAGGAGGAAAAAAAACAAGATATCTATACCTTTCACCACATTTACCAACAGATGAGTCAGTCAGCAGCAGCCCCTCCTGATCTGTCTTCTCCTAAGTGAAATTAAAGCAGCAGTATGTAAGTTTTATATATATATATATATATATATTTACATATTTGTTAAAACTATCATTATGATGTGAAAGTATGACATGAGACAGTTTGTGAAAAATCTATTTCCTCTTCCCAGTGCTATTTAGAAACAACCAATCAGAAGCAGGAGGTGGGGTGTAGTGCTGTCAATCACAATCTCATGTGGCTGCTCATCCTTCCTCCCCTCGCTCTGTGCTATGCTGCAGCTAGCATAGCCTGCTGTTAACATGGCTACCAACGACGGCAGATAAACGATTTTTCTGTAACAATAAGTTGTTTCTGCACCATTAGCACATTTATCAGTGAGTGAATGAAGTTGACTGACAGCACTAAGACCCTCCTCCTGGTTCTGATTGGTTGGGTTTGGTCGGAATGGTGGATTACTTTAGCCAGTTATCGTAAGTAGTTCAGGGAAGAGATTGAGAAGATTGATTTCACAGATTATGTGTCTCATGACAAACTGTCATGGTGTCAACGTTAACAAATATGGAAAAAACATTTCTTATCAAAGCTATAACTGCAGGATGAATATAATGCAACAATATAGCATTTTTGAGGAGTCTGGATTGCTGCATGTATATTTTGCATGTTGCCAATGACTCTTGCTTGTGGGTAGAGACCTTTCAGTAGTCTAAAAGAAATAGAAAGAATGCAAGAAACTTATTTGCATATTGTATGCAGACTGTTGCATGTAAAATTCATGAGCAGTAAATATTGTGCTAGTATCAGTATTGAACCAAAAAAGGCAAGGCAGTTGCAAGCCTTTAAAATTATGACGCTTTTTATGGGTTAAATAGACTCAAGAAATAGTAACAGTAGCTGCATGGGGGGCCCAAACAAATTTTTTGTCATTGGGCCCAAGATACCTGGCTGCGCCCCTGTGTATTTACTTATCTTGTGTCATGTTATACATTAACTGTACTTCTGTGTACTTCCTTAAATACATCTCTGTTATAGCGTATGGATGAACATCTGGAAAAACTCTTAAATTTTCCAGTATTATTTGTCACCACAACTAATTATATTTTAATTAGCGCAGAATCTCAGAAAACCTCATGACAACACTTTTATATTACTCTGACTTCCCTTGTTCTCTTTCTCTAAGCTCATCATACTGCACCACTTTGTTTGAACAGCGTAGCAGGCACACAAAACACTGGTTCCAAAATAGTATTTGTTGTAACCTCCATTAATTTTTCAGTGCTTCAGAGAAGCAAAGGTGATGCTGAAGATTTTTAGTTGGTTGCTGTCTGAAACTTCACCACAGATCTCAAAATATATTCTAAGCATATTCAGTGTGTATGGTGATGCAGTTTCAGACTCCCACTGTAGAAAAGAAATGTTTCAAATGTAGAAAATAAATATTTCAAATGTTACACTCTAATAGATGCCACTTCTGTATAGAATTTTTTATAACGTGGCTATCTTAAGGATTTCTCCCTATTATGTATGGTATGGTTTCAATTATCTGTTACTCAGCATTTGTTGATCATCCCTTTTTGAATCTAAATAAGCCTTTTTCCATTTCCAAAGTTGGATTTTTTTAATTGTTTGGTGGTGTGTGGTAGTTTTGATTCTCACAGAGATGACATTCTTAATAGTCAAAGAAATAGGGGAACCGAAACTGTAACTTCACTTAAGTTATATATATTTTGTTGCATTGAAATGTGGAAAGGTTTTGAAAAGTTGTGTCTGTGACTCAATGATGAATAAAAGTAAACCTGATGACAGACATTCAGTTTCTGATAAAAGTGGAAATTGTCTTTCTTAACTGTGTTGACAGAAGAGGAGCAGAGACATTTTGCTTTCTGACAGAGAGGGATAATTTGATGAGAGTGGAGGTTGAGGAGCGAATCTCTCCTCGTAAACTGATGTTTCTGCAAACATCTTTTCAAAAGCTGTCTGAGCTGTCGTCTTAGTCTGTTCCCAAGCCACAGGGAGACTTTGTTGTCTTCCATTTGACAGAAGATTTTACATTCATAATCTTACCAATTGGCCATGAATTGTGGTTCTTTGCATATTTTAGTTTTAAACATTAGGCATCATGTTTAAAAGTGTTGAATTGGATTATGGTTTTAGCGGTTTTTGCAATTGTAGCAGTCTGAATGGTTACTCTGTGAATGAGCAAGAAATGTGCAGCAGGTTAAAAAATTATCTTTGCAAACCCACACAGTTACTGATGAACACAAAAAACACCTCACAAGAAGAATAAAATAAGATGAAAACATGTACATATTGTCCCTTTCCTCCTGCATATATGTGTATGAGAAATAAAAAAGGGAAAAATAGCAATATGTACATGTCCTTCATGTTATTGCAGTTGTAAAGTATATAAATATACTGTCAGCACTTGAAGACAGAAGTCAAATTCACATTTTGGGCCTTTGGTCTTTGAACTGTGAATATAGGCAAATATTAACCTTTCAGATTGACCTTGACTTTACTGAAAATGTGTGACCTAAAAACTGGTTCTGTACCAGGGAAACAGTTCAACTGAAGTCTACTTTTTTTGATAAGAAGGGTGGTCAAATGTCCAACCAAAATTTGATCTGAACCTTGTTGATGGAGACAAAACATGTGTGGTTTCTGCACAGCGTGTTTCTTTAAAAATCACTGAAAGGCATTGTGTTATCAGACTGTCTATAAAAAACCCAAAATGGTGATATCTATTTCTAGTTGTCTTTGAGAGAGAAGTGGGATACACCCTAGGAAGGCTGCCAGTGCATTGCATAGCAACACTGTACTTCTTTAATATCTTTTAATGTTTTTACAGGTCCTTACTTTATGGATTAACTTGAGAAAACTTGAGAAATACTTGAAATATTAAAATAAAACAGTTTTTTTTCTCTCTCTCTACACTGTAGGGTGTAGATCTGAACTGATGGTCTAACACTCACCACCATCTGAAGCAACACTTTACTTTGATGTTGATATAGACATGCTTTGTAAGTTTTGAGCTGGAGTCTATGCCATCTTAAAAGGAAAAAAAAGGCTTTTCTTTGGATTTTATGTAAAAGAAAAGTGCTGAAGTCCAGTTATCTTCTCTACCAATGTGGCATTCAGGTGAAATGAAAGGATATCCTAATGGAGAGACAAGAGCTTAAGATATTCTGCTGCTGTGATGGAGTGGTCATACAAGCACAAACACACACACACGCGCACCCCTACACGCTCCTTAAATCCATTACGGCCTCAGACTTCAAAGCTCTTATTGGTTTTTTCAGTATTCCCTGAAAATGGAGAGGGTTGCTGAATGTTTGCAGAGTAAATTCAATACCTCATGTAATGTGCACTGCTGCCTTTACTGCTATTCCTAAGTGCAAATGTCTCTCAATATTTTCCTGTCTGTGACTCTCCAAAACTATGATTGTATATCTTTTTTCGCCTCTGTTTATGTTTGGGAGCAGATCTCATGACCGCTTTGTGCGCTTTTGTCTTCTGTTTTTCAGGTGGGATTTTCGAACAAACAGATGGACCTGTTTCACTTGTTAGTGCAGAAGAACTTGCATTTAAATTTGCTGTGAATAATATAAACAGAAACAGGACTTTGTTGCCAAACACAACACTAACATACGACATACAGAGGATTAATATCTACGACAGCTTTGAGGCATCAAGAAAAGGTAAGTGATATTTACTGAAGGATTTGTTAATGCAGTGACATGAGTGCTGAGATTCCTACAGGAGCATTCTGCTGCAAGAACTAAGAAATAAATTTGGGAGCATTACCTTATTTAAACAAGAAAACTCTCTCGTTATAATGCAATGCAAAACTTGTCAAAAAATTTTAAAAAATCATAACCTACTGTTAGGTCAGTTGTTTCTCCTATGGTTGTGTTTGTCTGGAAGTTTTTATTTCAACTCTAGTTTAGAGGGACAATATCAGACCCCCTACATGTACAGTTATTTTGAAATAAATAACTGTAACATTTGCATTTAAAATCTTGTATTAGATTGTTCTTATTCTAGGTGCTGTACAGCAAGCGTTCCCATTATCAAGCTCTCATCTCTTTCCTTCCATTAGCTTGTGACCAGCTGTCGTTAGGTGTGGTTGCAATATTTGGGCCTTCACATAGCTCATCTTCAAATGCTGTGCAGTCCATCTGCAATGCACTGGAAGTGCCACACATCCAGGTGCGGTGGAAACATCACCCAATGGACAACAGGGACACTTTTTATGCCAATTTATACCCAGATTACTCATCATTAAGCTATGCCATTCTGGACCTCGTGCAGTATCTTAAATGGAAAACAGCCACTGTTGTATATGACGACAGCACAGGTGAGAAGACTACAAATAACTGCATATTTTTAAACACAAATATATGTGTGTAAAAACTGCTATGCTCTAGTAAGTAACAGAAAAAGCTGTGCCTTTATTTGTGCTGTTTTCTGCAAGGTCTAATAAGGTTACAGGAGCTGATAATGGCCCCATCAAGGTATAACATTCGATTAAAGATCCGCCAGCTTCCTCTGGATACAGAGGATACAAGGCCTCTTCTTAAGGAAATGAAAAGAAGTCGGGAGTTCCGCATCATCTTTGACTGCAGTCACCACATGGCTGCACAGATTCTCAAACAGGTGAGTTCTAAACTCTTATAAACAACCTTAAGTATCAAACCAGAAGACTAGACAACTTTAGGTTCCCATCTAACCCGTTCCAGCTTCAGTCACCTCAGCCATGATTCTAATGCTGCGAGATCTGTAACACATCAGCTGCATAATTTGAGACACACTGAAGAAGAGACTGTTCTCCCGTTCTCCGATGGAAATACGGAATGCATCTATTGCTTAAGGGGATAAAAGCAATATTTGATGCATTCTTACCTTGCTGAAAGTATTGATGTGTCTTAAACATTTTCATATTTTGTCAAAAACCTCAATGTACTTCATGTGATACACCAACATAAAGTAGTACTATAACGTAGTGTGGAGTGAAAGCAGTAGATACATGGTGCTGAGAGTTTTTTTTGTTTTTTGCTACAATTGGATGGGTATCATTCATATATGTATTCAGCCAAAATGAAGTGTAATACCATTAATTAAAATGTAGAGCCACACATTGCCTTTAGAAAGCACTTAATCACAAGCAGAGTCAAGCTGTGTGTAAATTATTGTCGGCATCAAGACATCTGTTCTGCGAAAGCCTCTATTTTTTGTAGAGAATATTAATTAATTTTCTTATTTACACAGAAACATCCAAGAAACATTCAAATTATATACATGCAGGACTGCACCATTATATTTGCCTCCTTTATATCTTACGGCTCTGATTAGTCACAACCCGTTTGACTATAGATTATATTTCCATTTTGTGAATTTCCTTGTTTTGATGCATTCTTTCACACAGTTAATGAATGCAAAGCTTTACAGTGAAAATGGATCAATCCAAACGCATATTTGCATATTCCAAAGCTAACACCATGTTATGCTTACTTATTGAAACAGAACATAAATGTGATTTGATATAAATGTCAGTCAACAGGGAGCTGTCAGCATTTTGCACTAAGTGATGAATGTGTAGGTGGTCTGATGTTTTATAGATGTCAAGAATAGGCTGCTGAATCCCCCTTCTTTCTACAGATTTCTGTCAACTTATATTAACATGCTTAGCAAAGGCATCATTGCCAAAAAAGTTATTTAAATAGCTCAGTCCTCTATTGTTGCTGTGATAAAAGATGACATATAATCGCTCCTAGCCAGAGCGCACATCTAATGCAAAGAAGTCAGTGTCTTGTTCAGTGGAGTCGTGAGATGAAACTTTGAGGCAAAAAAGTTGCACCATCAAGTTTCAGTTTCAATATGACATATTTTAATCAGTACTTAATCCAGAAGGTTGTTTGTGTGCCTTGGAACAATAAAAAATGTTAATTTATTACAGCAATTGAATAGATGTTCAATAAAAAGATTACTGGAGTGACAATTTAAAGGCTCTAGCTGTGACGGTAATAGCAACAAGCAACAGGTATATTTTTCTATTATTATTTTATTGGTTAAACTAGGAAAACTTTTCTTCTGCCATGGCACTTTGTGTAATTTTTCTCAATAAGATGAAGCAACAGCAGCAATGAGAACAATTATTTAGACAGGAACAACACTTTGTACCCCAGCCTTGAAATTAATATTGGTACAATAAGTAGCTCTAAAAGTCACTGCTGACTGACAAAACATTGAGTTTCTATTTTTAGAATTTGTTTGTACATAGGTCAGGTGTTTCCAAAGTCAGTCCATTTATTCAGTTTCAGGGAACTTCTGTAACTTGTAGTCCCAGTTTCATGTCCGTCACTAACAGGAGTAACATTCATTCTGATCATCTACTGCTGCATCGAAAATGGGACTATGCATCTAGACTTGACATGTCGGGCCTTGAGAGATGGTTTTCTACATCCCTTGGTTGGAATAAGTGGTTAATTAAGCCAGTATTGCTTTTCTCTAATTTGTACATTACTTTGCATAAAATAGTTTGCCCATTCTAACTTCTAACATGATCATCTGCACATATGTTGGTCACTAGAAAGTTTTTAATTTATAGACCATTCTCCATAAGACCAAGAGATGTTTGTGCGTGAAAACCCCAGTAATTCCAACCAGACTGTCTGCCACCAGCAACTGTGCCATATTCAAAATCTCTAAAATCCCATTCCTTCTGAATTATATTGCTCTGTTTGAACTTCTGAACACATCTAGATGCCTAAATGTACTAAATTGCTTTACAACCAGATTACTAGTCAAAATAATAATAATTGTACTTCACTTCTAGTCTATATATCATTCATGAATCACAATATGGATCCCAAAATAATATGTTTTGCAGCACTGCAGAGCTAAATTATGTTTAAATAAAGATCACTTGTCTGTCATGCCCTTGGATTTTCTTCTTGACATGTGATGATGCTTAACAAAATGAAAGGCAATTTTTTTCTTAAAAATCTCATTGTGACTCAACATGCATCTGTCAAATTATATTCTGTTTCAGATTAAGAAAATGAAAATGACAGGGATGACTGTATCTTATTTAGAAAATAACTGCCGATTGATGAGAATATGTGAAAAATAATAAAATAAATAGATGGCACATTCTTTGAGTCTAAGTGGAGATATTTAATAGTGATAATAAAATCTGAATGAATTAACTATATAAAACAAAGTTTCAATGTCAGGTATTTGGCTAGATGTCTTTTTGTTGCAGAGGTGAATTTTCTCCACAGAGGCTTAACATGTCTTTTGCATAAACTTGAGTTTTGTGGGTTTTTTTCTTTTTATGACACATGGTACAGTTGGAATGGAAAGCACAGACACCATGGTGGATGCGGTGCCTTTGAGTGTAGATGGAGTGAAACAAGCCACAGTGATGGAGTGTTTGGATATAATACAAAGACTAGGAAGCCCTTGATTGGAGACTCTTTTCTCTGTTGCGGTGGCATCAAATGCCCCAAACCACTTGCAAACAGTTTAAATACAAAGAAAAACAGTAAAGACATGTTAGTTCATGGTAAATCAACAGTCTGCTTATGGTTAAGAAACATTAGCAAGTGATAGTGAAATCTTGCTTGCAAAACTATCATAATATGAGTCAATAATCTCATTAAACTAATGTTTTCTCCATCACTGATGGCTCTTTTATTGAATCTTTGTGGGACTGCTTGTTGTAAAGACGCTGTTTGGAATAATGAACACTCTCAAATGACAAAATAATAATTTTCCCTACCCCAGCTCATTTCATTCACACCTTTAATTCCATGTTTTTGTCTCTGTATCCTTCCAGGCCCAGACCATGGGTATGATGACAGAGTATTACCACTATATCTTCACCACTCTGGTAATGTACCATGCTTGTTAATGCAAATAGTCTCGTTTGTTCTCATCTCTTCTCTGCTAGAGTTTTTCATGAATAGTGGCTAATTGCCAATGGAGTTTGGATCCAGTCCATAACATCAATTTTGTTTGACAAGTCAGAGGCACAATGGAGTCCCAGGTTTGCAGTGGTAAACACTGCTTCATAGGACTGTCAACAGCTGTCTTTGACATACCACAAAACACCAGATTGAGATAAAAAATTGAATGTGACATCATGGTAAACTGATGAATTTAAAATAAACAGTTAAAATAATGGGATGTTTGGTAAAATGTGAAATGAATGATTATAACCTATAGGTAACTTTATATTGGAAAAATTACATGTCAGACTACAGACATGTACATAGAAAGTCCTCACCCTTTGAATGTTTTCTCCTTTTGCTTCTTTTACAAACCAAAACTCAAGATAAATAAAACTTGTTTTTCATGACAAGAATTAAAAAAAATACTATAGTTCAAGTGAAAGCTGATTTCTATGAAATAATGAAAATGTCAAACATAAAACAGGTCATTGCATAAATATCCACCCACTTTAAAGTGACTGACCAAATTCAACAGAGGTCCAGCCAATTGTTGATGGTAATCTTACAATGAATGGAATGGAAATCACCTGATAATACAAGACATTGTAATATAAAGACACTTGTGTCTGTAACATCCATTATCTGGTTCGGTATTCATGGCTACCATTACCACTGTTGAAGAAAACCCATATTAACAATGTTCTTTCGTCTAAAAAGACCAAAGTAAAGCTTTTTGCCAACCAGACAAGATGTAAACAATAAATGCTGAACATCACTATAAGCACACCATCCCCAATGTGAAGCATTGTGGTGGCAGCATCATGCTGTGGGGATGTTTTTCTGTTGCAGGCCCTGAAAGGCTTGTAAACAGAAAAGGTGGAAGATTAAACAAATGCAACAAAACATAGAGAAATCCTGGCAGATGTCTTGTTTCATCTGTAAGAGAACATTTAACTTTAAGGAACACAGTGGCCTGAAGTATTGGACTTGGGTTGCCCACAAAATTTGACAAAGGTTTAACATTTTTGGAAGAATGGAGTAAAATTGAAATGTCAGATGTTCAAGTCTGATTGAAACCGAAGACTCTGTGCAGTGACTACTGACTTGGAGGGAGTGAATATTTATGCAATCACTTATTTTAGGTTAAATATTTTTAT
The DNA here is from genome assembly GCA_902982915.1 of Phalloptychus januarius. Classification (NCBI taxonomy): domain Eukaryota; kingdom Metazoa; phylum Chordata; class Actinopteri; order Cyprinodontiformes; family Poeciliidae; genus Phalloptychus; species Phalloptychus januarius. Next base: position 2,572,703 of record CADWAE010000483.1, on the reverse strand, counting down.
TTAATTTTGTTGATAATAATGATTTGTAAAGAGCAATGAAGATGTAAGACATCCACGTGGATGAGGGCTTTTTATGGACGCTGTCTTATGATGAACCTCATAAAATCCTGCTCGGCACAAAGTCTAAAAATAGAAATGACTACACAAACAAAAATTCCAACCAGTTCTTTTTTTATTTACTATTTTATAGCTAATAATGTAAACTACTTAAAATAACTGGCTTTATAGCAGTGACCTTCTCACCTTGTGCTATAGAATAAATACACTCTGTCCGCAGGGTGTTGCTTTTCTCAGTTACCCTGCCTAAATGGGAACCAGCAGATTGAACTGGAATACAAAGCAGCATGCTCTGTGCTGTTCCTTTCACCCTCTGTTACTGTCTTTGTCTCCTGACTCTCTTGAGTGCTCACACTCACTGTCTCTGCAGGCATGGCCAGTCTGTTGTGATAATATGTTATGACACAGGGGTCCAGATATGATGTGTGTCATTTCTCACAGTTGACAGCGAGGCAATGACATTGTTATGTGGTGTGTCATGTTCATGTAGCATCTGTTTTGCTTTAATATGGAAATCTGAAAATTATTTATATTCTTGTATTGTCTTTTTGTGTATTCACCAACATTTTTATGCATTTGTTTTATTGCATTTTCCCAACTATATTTTTCGTACATAAGACATGTGTATCTTGATAGGATCAGTGTTGTACCTATCTAAAACTGCAATATGCTGTCTTACTGATAGATATCCCATTAAGAAGATTATACCTGGCAACTTTATTTGATCCAAAGTAATGAATTCTTGCACGGTGAACATGGCAATACAATTTCCTCTCGATGGAGTTCACTGATGTCTATGTTTTATCTTCAGAGGTGAGGGAAGTGCCGACTTATTAGAGCGTGAAAAGGCAAAAGCACAGAGCTATGGGGGTAATAACTTCCTTGTCCTTTGAAATGAAACTGTCATAGCTCTTGTCTTGCCACAGCGATCTTAGAGAGCTTTAAGCTAAGAACTTAGTTATGTTTTCCCCTACTGTAACACTTTTGCATTCTCTCAAAGCAACTTAAACTGCACAACAAATTTCTGTGTACGGCAAATGTAGGATCATTTTACGTTTGTGCTTTGTTTTGCGTGTGTGTGTGTATGTGATACTTAGTTTTGATAAAAGTAAACTAGAACTTTTCATAAGTTTTTTATTTGTCTGACTTTCTGTAGATATGAAAAACAGGTACAGAACAGGTCACCGTTTTCTCTGTAAATACAGTTCTACTTGTCCAATTCATGTGGAATTCACAAAAGATGTTGGGGTTAGTCTCAGTAATCAAATTATTACCTAAATTAAATTTTGTGAAATAAAACCAAATGACATAGTAAAAGAGGATTGGACATGCTTTGCTTTAATACTTTGTAGAAAGTCAAGATGCCTCCTGTATTGAGAAACGTTTCACATCCTTTGTTCGAGTGTGATTTTGATCCTCTCTTGCAAAATGTCTTAAATTCTGGGAGGTTCTGGCGTTCTCTTCTATGCACACTAATCTTCAGGTCTTTGTATCAAGTATATTAGTACCATATACTGAAAATATGTGTACTCATACTCATTGTATCTGACACAATGAGTACGAGCTTTTTGAGGTAGTATACAGTGCCAATTTCACTTAACATTATGTTTTCAATGGTATTTGAGAAATTTAAAGTCACATCTGATATCTTGGTAATAAAATCATTGTAATACATTAAATCACAGCTACTCAGATGATGTTAGATTTGCTATCTTAACTCTGACAGATATTTTGTTGTTTAGTATTTTTTGTACTTTCTTAATTTAATATGTTTTCCTGTCAGTGCACTTCATTACACATCATTTATTTGTCTTAGCTTTTTTTAATACAGAACAAAATCATGAGTATTCAGTACTGTATCTCAATATCTTAGTTTCAACATTATGTTGAACAAATAAAATAGAATTCTAATCCTCAAAAGATGTCATTTCCATTAGTTTACTCTCCCAACTTCAAATCTATACCTCAGACATTTTGAGCTGTGGTAATTTGGGTTACTCTTTACTTCATTTAGAAAGGAGAAATTATTCTGCATGCTAAAAGAAGGAAAAGGCAGCTTTATTAGAGGGTAGCAATGACCGTTCTTTAGTAAATGTCTTACATGCTCTCCGTCCCCTGGCTCTTATTCCACAGGGTGCTAATGAAATATCTGTGTTCATCCAAATGTCTTTTCCAAGCCCCACGGCCCAATTTCACATGACGTGTGTCAACATGTGACTTCACACATCAGATACAATCGCTGCTCCAGAAATAACAAAGGCTCAGACTGAATTCCTATTTATTTTTTGTTGAAGATGCCAAGGCAATGCAAGAGCTGAATATTAACATGACACAAAACAAATGATTTGTTTTGGTGTTTTCTTTAATTTTCCAAGCTACAAGCAAATAATTAATAATCTGCCAGCCTTAAAAAAACAAAAAGCCTTTTTTAAATCCAATTAAAAAAGAAAAAAGTGGATGGGATATTTATTGCTTGGGCTATTTAGACATTTTTCATATAAATGTGACCATGTTAAAAAACATTTGGAACTCTAGTGCAGTGTCTGATTTGATTAATAACGCAAAGTCTAAATTATTCTTTGTTCTGTATTAAATAGTTATTTTTTATGTTTCTATTTGATGCTGTCCAAACCTATCTTTATATGAGGACAAATGATACAGAGTATGTACTTCAAGCACAAGATGTTCAGTAATGCCTGACTGCATGACAAGCTTTCATTTCTTTCTTTTGTCTCTCAAAAGGACCTGATGGCTATTGATCTAGAGCCATATCGCTTTTGTGGTGTCAACATGACTGGCTTCCGCATCCTCAATGTGGACAATCCCCAGGTTGCATCTATTGTAGAGAAATGGTCAATGGAAAGGCAGATTCCACCTAAACCAGATTCAGGCCTGCTGGAAGGCATCATGACGGTATAAACACAGAATTTTTGTTTCTTTTTAAAACTACAAAATCAGAAACATATTCAGTTTTTTATGTGTTTCTTGCCATCTGTTCGATGACTTGAATAAGACAAAATACGAGAACATTTTGGGATAAACACATGATACTCAAGATTCTATTATTTTAAAAATACAAATGTTTATTTTGTGATTTATTCTGAGAGTCTGAAGTAGAATTTGTCGTGAAATCTTAAATTCCTGTAGGCACCACTGACTGCTGTCATTTTACAGTAAAAACAAATTCAGACACAGCATTCCAGGGAAAATAGTCACAATCCTACTTTCTAAAACAATAACTAACAATGCAATTTATTTACCTTTTCATGAAAGTCATCATGTATTGGCAGATACCATAAAATGAGTTTATTCTGAGAATATGAAATGCATTCATAAAGTATTCACAATAGTTCACCTTTTCCACATTCTACATTGTTTTCTTAAGATTTTATTGGGATTCTTTTGTTGCTTGCAAGTCTGATTTACATTTGGTGAAATCTGTAACTCATTAACTAGGACAGATTGTGACTTCTGATCAAATCATAGAAACTTTGTGTGACCTCCTGGTGATAGATATAGTGTTTTTTTTGTTTGTTTTTTCCTGACATGCTGACATTATTCACAAATTGTGATTGGTTGCCAGTGTCACCTCTTGACACAAATGCCACTCAAAATTGCTATTCACTTATAAATAGAGTTGCATTAGCAGCAATTTAACAGCAGCTCTCATTCATTTCTACACCCAACGGTTAAAGCAATTAAATACAATTCTCCTGTTTAAATTGTAACCTAGCCAAATTTTCCAGACAGATAAATGTCCCTGTGTTTGGCTTGTGGGGTGTGTTAATTTCTACCTCTAATAGTGTCTGTGTTGAAATGGATTTTCAATGTTATGTCAGTGTAAAAAACATTTTCTACAGCCACCAGCTGAAATAATGTTCACCCCTTATTCCAGACAGATGCGGCTCTGACCTATGATGCTGTCCACATTGTGTCCGTCTCATACCAGCACGCTCCACAGATGACTGTGAACTCACTGCAGTGTCACCGACATAAACCCTGGAGATTCGGAGGCCGCTTCATGAGTTTCATCAAAGAGGTGATGGGTCACCTTTGCCCTGCTGCTGTCTCACTCTCAGTTATTTTAAACACGCTGAGTGGTTGACCAGACAACAGAAGTGGAAGCTTGGTAACTGTGTCTTATTTAGATCTTTAGCTAAATATGTCAAAAAAGCAGTTTTTTGTCAGCTTCATCATTTCTCTGTACTCATAACCTATTTTTCAGGATAAAAGATGCCATCACCTTTTGGAGGCACATGTTGTATAATCGCCTTTTGTCACATTCAAAATAAGCATCTGCCAGTGCCTCAGACAAAATGACAAATTAGAGACGTGCAGAGTTGCTTCAGTTTTTATCAGGAAGTTTAAATAAAAATCATTTGTCATATTTTTTTTTTTCTTTTGTATGTTGTTCAGAGATCTTACAAATAGTAGGCATTCTGTTTATTTATATTTAAATGAAATCATTACAAGTTAAAACAGAATGCACTTTCTGGATTGTAATTTTCCTCAAGAATTATTCATTTTCCCAGAGAAAATTCCTGACAACCTTTCCCATCCAATGCTGACAGAAGGATCTCTGTGCTGCACATGCAATCAGAATTTGCAGCCAGCATTGCAGGTGCTATTTCTTGTAGGGTTCCCCCTGAGCCTTCATTGAGATGTGATTCAGACACATTGTCTCTGCAGATATCTTGATCTCTGCTTTTCTCTTCAAAATCTGTAAAGGTATTCAAAATATTTTGTTAACCTACTCCATGGTCATAAATTAGTGATATTTTGGCCATGTATAGTCCCATGCATGGTCTAAATATGCATGGAGTTCTCTGAATGTACTCCATTCAGACTGGTTTTAACTGGTAAAAAGTCTTACACAAATCAACAGATTGTGGAAAATACAATTTCTTTTCAATTACTTACTTGAAAATACACTAAAAGTAGCAAATTTAATTTACTCAGTAACAGCATCTACACTGATAAGTTTCATTGATGATTGTTACTCAGATTCATACTAACCCTGATTGGGGAAAAATGAACTGTTTGAATTTTTGTTGAATTTCTGTTTGTGTAGTTCATCTTTTGACTTGTGTAAAAGTACTGCTGAATGAATCCAAACTTAGATACTGCGTTGCTTTTACCTAAATAATGGAATGAACAATAAAAAGTACAAATATTTAAACTTTAGCCCAGACTGATATTTAGAAGATTGGTAAACAGTAGGAGAATCAAGGCCAAAACATTTTTATCATTTTCTTGCTCTAATGTGAAGCTTTGATAGAAAGTGCATTTTGAACAGACACAGCTTGTGGGTTTTTCAAGAATTTCCTTTTACCAGCTGATATGTTTGACAGAGATAAGCCTGATACTTCTGTATGTTATCCCTGGCTCAATAACTTCACATACGTTCAAGCAATATATCGCTTGAAATTGGCGCAGCCCAAATCCTCTGCTCACTCCAGTGAATATGAAGCAAAGTATCATTTGTGTCTGACCTGCAAAGATACCTAAGGTGGGATGATTCAAGTCATTTCTGCTTTTCATCCAGCCTCTGTTCTCAAGATAACAGCCTTTTTGCTCACATGTTCAAGATTTTCCTGAGGTCTATGAATTACTCTAAAAGAAACCTGTTAGGATTTTGGAAGGTATTTGTGATTTTGGTACACTTCACTAGGGCCTTTGAGGCATTTGCAACAGTGCACGCTAATATTTTATATTTGTGTGCTATAACACCCTACCTTTCACAGAGACACTAATTTTGCTTTTGTTTTATATAAAATATTATATTGAGACTTGCAGTAATGAGGGCTTTTCTTTGCTTAAAAAACATCTAAGGACATAGTATGTGCATATAACAAAAAATATTAAAAGGATTTTGCACTAATTAAATAACCTTGCATTTTACAAAAAAAAGCTCTTGCAAAATAGATGTGTGCTTCAAAGTGCAAAGCCAAGCAAATAGCTACACAAATTTGTATATATTTTTGCTCATTATTTCCAGGGTAATAAAAGCATCAGATTCCTCAAGACCAGTCTCAATAATAATAAACAGTAACTACAAATTATTGTGCATATTGTTAGTTAGAGTCCACATTTTACCTCAAAAAAGAAAAGGCAAGAACGTGACAGGGTAGAAATGATTGATTCTTGAATTGCTTGTACTTGCCTTGTCTTGTCAAAAAGTGTGTTAGATCCTGCTGTATGCTGTTGCTAATCTTCAATTGGATTACAAAATTCTATATTTATTTAACATTGAAAGAAAAAAAGCCTCACATTTACATCGACTCTGAAACAAATATTTTTGCAAAAATAACCCTTCTGCTTTTGCAGTGGACTGATGTCCTGCACACGGTGTATACCACATCTCAGCAGCAATGGCTGCTGGAGAAAGGCACCAGCAGCCCTGCAAGCATAATCGGGCATAGATAATGGATGGATCAAAACCTCCCACTTATAAAACACTGTCTGAGTGAAATGACGACAGTCTGTGTTGGTTGGCACAAAATGGCAATATGTAATTTGTAAAAGAGTTCCAATGTTGGAATAAAGTTAATCAGATTGAGTAGATAACTGTAGCAAATGAAGTAGGAATAGCACAAAATGTGAATCAGTTCTATAAGTATTCTATTTAACTACCACATATTAATCAGTCTTCACTTACTTAATAAAAGATTACGTTAGAAAACTGTTAGAGCTGTAGAGGTAATCCTCTATTTTCAGCCAAAAGATGCGCCAGAAATGTACTATTTGCATAACATTTACATGCTTGTACAACAATGTTTGGTGTTTATTTGTTCCAATTAGACTAAGTAAACTTCAAAGTATTGTTAGCCAATTTTTCTTTCACAATTACACTGGAAAAGAGTAGCAAGTCCTGATAAAGGTTAAAAAAAATGCTAAACATCTAGGGTTTGGTAATAAAACATTAACTCTCCGCTGATTTACACTTGCTTCAAGATCAGAGGCTGACATGTTCTGAAGGTTGAATTGGCCCTCCGGATGTGATACGGCTGAGGCATAGTATATGTCATTTTCTGAATTAAAGCTGTTTGAACATGCCTCCCACCTCGGTGGCAATAGGCCAGAGGGAATGAGGTATGGGAGGATTTTGAAAAATAGAGTGTCACAGATTTCTCCTTGAAGGTTCGATCTTTGCACAGCAAGTTCTTGCAAGCTAGAGGCTGGACAGACAGCTGGTTGTGAGGTTGTCACAGAATGGGTTTTAAATATTAGTAAAGTGCAATAGGTTGACACACAGTGATTGATTGCCTTATTGTGGGAAGACCTGTTAAACATCCAGTGTGCACATCAGAAACTGTGACAGGATGAGAGTGACATTGATGCCTAATTAGAAATCTCTTGTTCTATGCAGAAGTGTTCATTTATACACATTCTTTAATTGGTATGGCATTTAAAAACAAAAATGCTAATTTAGGGGCAACGTCATCAGCTGTTAGTATGATACAGGCTTACAGATGGCTTACATTTGAGAGGATCAGGTAAGTAGCATACTGTTGTGGCAGCACCTGCAGTCATTTCTGGAGGGTGCCAGTATCAAGGAATCATAATAGGGGCAGTTGTGTTTTTTCTCCTTTGGGTGGAATCAAGCAAAAGAAGATGGTTGTTAATTAACTACTTAGTCTGGAGGGAAGATGTGTCGGAGGCGTTGAGATGTAAAATGTAATTAAAAAAAGGAAATGCGGCTTGTATAGTTTGTGTTTATGCTTTTGGTCTGTGTATTTGTGGGAATTTATTTTCAGCACCTTTTTTTGTCAGGAAGTATATTTCTTTTTATGTGTTTGAGCTATCAAAGTATTAGCTAACCAGAAAGAATATAAAATAAATTAAAGAACAAAAACAATGTGTAAAATGTACATTTAGGGAAAGGCTTTTGCAACTTATGCAACAAGCAAATATATTTTATTATTCCACTTCCTAATGACAAATAAATCTGCTACAGTGCTGATATAATTGAATGTTCTTTATTGATATGCAATATTTTCATGTTTCAGTCTCACTGGGACGGTTTGACTGGAAGATTGTCCTTCAACAAGACAACTGGGTTACGTACAGACTTTGACTTGGACATTGTCAGTCTAAAGGAGGATGGACTTGAAAAGGTAAGTTTGTTTCACCAAACTGGGTTCTGCTGAAGGATTCTTCCTGTTGAAGGAAAGTTATTCCTTTCCACTGAGGCCGTATGCTTACTCAGGATGGGGGATATAGCTGCAAAGTCAGTGAGTGAATACAATTGGCTTTTTACTACATTCTTTGCAAATTATATTTTATTATTTGAAAAATAAAGTATGTATGCACCCCAATTTGAATGCCTATAGAAGTAGATTGATAATATATTTATTAAGATAAATGTAGATGTTTGTCTTGAGATTGATGCTATAGAAAACATTTTCTTTAGATTCTGTTTCACATCTTTTGATATTAATCACAGATATTTTTAAAATATTGAAATATTAATGGACAATATTAATGGATAAAGTATCAATTGACTTTCTTAACTTTCTTATGAAGAGGAGTATTGGGAGTTAAAATATAAGCATAAGTTAGATAATAAAATAACTTTTTGGGCTACACAGTTAGGTGTTAGTAACAGAATCTCAGTGATAATTTGAGGTAATGCTTAAATGGTGTTTGGTACTAAAATGAATAAGTACATTTTACAAAAAGATAAAAACAACATCTACAAGGACAAAATTGTAGAATGTATTTTATTATACTGGAGGGTAACTACAACAGCTATTATCTGCTAAGTGGCTTTCATACAGTATGAATGAATAAAATAAGGATGAGTCCCATTATGACTTCTTCAGAAACTCCCTAAAGGCTTAGGACTCTACAGTATAATAGCAGAGACTTTTCAGCTTGTAACCCTCCAGGACTGAGCTTTGAAATAATTCCTCTCCTTTTCACTGGCGTCTTGTCCTGCGCGCAGCCATTTAAACTGAAGCGCTGCCTCAGTTTAAAATTATTTGACGCCGTATTATTATTGTGCTTTTGACAAATCCTTCACTCAGGCATGTTAGCGTTGATCCACAGCCTACTGCAGATTGCTGGATTTTTTTTTTTCCTTCCTTGTATATCCACGGAATCGGCTTTAACTGGGTGAGCCTGTTAAGATGTGGACCTTTTTATTCCCAACTAATCCCTTGTAATTGAATATTAGCCTAAGTTTATGAACAGGTTCTCAGTGTGTCACTTATGGTAGACGAGAGCATGCCCAGGATCGTGAATTAAGTGTAATGCTCTTTGTGTATTTGCATGAGAAAATAACTTTTGAATCAACTAATTCATGCTAATCATGTTAAATGAATTGAACTAATTGTAATTGGGTACTATTAGAAGGAGTTTTGCAAAGCGGAAAGCATCCTGATATTTTTAAATTCTCTCCTGGAGTCCTCTTCGGTTTTGTGAGACAAGCTGTAACTAATGTGGTTTTCAAATTAGAGCATATGCATCTCCCTGGATTAGCCAGGGAGGACATTAACAGGCATTTTTCATGCTTTTGTGTGTGCTTGTGTCTGTGTGTGTTGGATGGTGAGCGTCTTTAAATGGATTCACCTCAAGCACAAATCCCAGTGAATATTAAAAGCTCAGAGTGTAGCAATAGAGGAAACAGAGGAGGGCTTGGTGGAAAGCTTGAGTTGCAAACAGAGATTGCTATAGACAGCCACAGGACTATTTGTGCTAATGATATGTTCCAGAGTGTGTTCCTACAATGTGCAGAGATATTTGCCTTAAGGCTTCTTGCATTTGTAACTTCGTATTATTTGCTCAAATCACTTTGTTTATCTCACTGACACTACAGAGAAAAATTACTCGCACAATGGAATCCAAGCTCCAATTTTTTTCCTTCTGCATTCTTTTCAAATTAGTTGTAAGATTTGAAATAAGCATTGTTTGCTAGTGTCCTACTCAACATTTAGTTTTTTTTATTCATTGTTACATATTGTTAAAACACAGAGCACTAATAACATAATTACATGTGAGGTAATATGGCGTGTTTTTAATAGTTTATCAGCATTTTCATGATCACCTCGGGCAAATAACAGTACTATTCGAAGAATGTTATCATTGTGGGGTTTACCCAACATGTTTTTTTTTTCCTATCAGTTTATATTCTCGACTACCCATACTTTGCAGAGCACCTTAGCCTGCTGATAAAAGGTGACACAGCCAATCATCTAATGCTGCTGGAGATGTGTTCAACCTCTCACTAATGCAGGAAACGGTTGGCGGGGGAGTTTGTGGAGGTCATAGCTCGTCAACAGACACAGAACACTTAGCTTGCGCACTTTTCATCTTCTACAGGTGGGGAAGTGGAGTGCGTCAGGAGGTCTTAACATCACGGAAGTGCCGAAGCGAAAAGGGATGAACATCACTGATTCCCTGTCTAACCGTTCCCTTGTCATCACCACCATTCTGGTAGGTCACAAGATGTCACCATGTCTTTCTATTTTTCTTACTGATGATGTGCTAGGAATCAAGTTTAATGCAATTAACATATTTAGTTATCTTTAAAAAAAATCCACTCCAAAAAGGTTAATACACTCTATTGCCAAAATGAAAATAACAAGTGTTTTTGCAAACACACAAGCTTTAATGATTAACATTCCAGTACAGCAAAGGCTGTAACGTGTTTAATCTTCTAGAAAAGCTTTCCACATGCTTTTGGAAGGAGCACTTGAGTTCATGCAGTGGCATTAGATAGCAATCTACGCTCTAAGTCATATCTACGGTTTTTTTTGTTGGGTTTAAACAACAAACTCATTCATCCATGTGCTTATGGACTGTACTTTGTGCACTGGTGCAAAATTATTTCAGAACTGGAATGGAGTGATCCCAATTATCTCCCTAAAATTTTGAGAGCATGAAATTGCTAAAATGTTATGCTTCATCATAAAGAGCTTCTGTCACTGGAACAAACATAACCTGAAAAAATTTACACTTGGTACAATAAAGTCTGACAAGTACCTCTTTCCTGGCGGCTTCCAAACCAAGACTCTTCTGTTTGATTACCAGAGGGAGAAGAGTGATTTCTCATTCCTGAATTGATTGGTGCATAGCGTTGTGTTTATCTTGCAATTTGCATTTCTCTTGAAGAAGTAAAGTTTGGATGGAGTTCAACGCTATGAAAACCCATTTCACGTGCTTCTCCACTCTTCGTTCTTTAGCTAATCTATGGGCCATGTAAAAGGGTTTCTGCAGGGTGTTATGCACTCTGTTCACTTGATTAACTACATTTGTTTTAGTCTCTGTAAACCTAATAGATGGCTGTCCGTGAAAATCCTAGTAAAAGACTGACTGGAGCAAACGGCCATTTCTCATTCAAGTTCACTTGAATCTTTTTTCTACCTCATTTTGATGTTTGAAGTTTAGCAAATTGTCATCAGCTCTTCTAGATCTCTAAATGGTTTGAGTCTTAACCAGGGAATGCTTTTTCTGTTTTGTCTGATTGAGAAAAAATAAGCCAAATGTTTGCCTACTATCATCATGGGGTAATATTTTTGCTGAATTGTGTTGTAACAACTTGGCTCACTGGACATTTAAGCTTTGGAAGTGGAGATCAGGAAGAAAGCAGCGCAAATGGAGCGAGTGAGACTATAAACTAGCATTAATTACACGTTCAGACAAAAAGACCTAGAAAATGCCTCTTTTAGACTCGCATTGCCATTTACTTGCCGTTGTTTGTCCTTAGCTCTGTCACCTCCTGTTGGTGTCTGTGGAGGAGATATCACAGAGGTGATGGCACAGACCTTCCCCTGCACACCCCTTAAAGTTACAATGATAAACACTGTTATTATGCCTATATTGAGCCACAAAGCTATAATTATTACAAGCAGGATTGTGGTAAGGAATAATTATTGCCTATCAGGTGCCATCTATATTAATTCTGTGTCAGAATGGAGAAAATGAACAAGGCTTTAAGTGGTCTAATGTTGAGCCGCGATACAGTACCAGTCACTGATTTTATGCCATCGTGGTGTTAAGTAGCTTTTATTTTCTTTCTATCTTCTTAAATATATTTTTTTGATTTGACAAACCTTCATTTGCAGTTTCTTCGGGAATCATTAGTTTAGGAACATAAAACTTTCAAACTGTTAAGAAGAGCTTATATTTTAATATCAATCTCCCCTCGTAGTGTAATGAAATTGCATCACACTGATTCTCAGTGATGCATGAGCAAGACATCTGACAGCTTTATACTGATAACTTCGCAGTAGAGATTAGGGCACTTAATGTGTTTTTCCTCTTACAATAATTGTTTGCACTCCATTGCCTGTAATGTCTATTTGCAAGCCTGCCTTCCTCCTCTTTTTGTTGTGCACGCTCATGCTGCGACTGGAAGGGTTGAGCTGGTATAAAGACTTTGATTTGAGTCCAAACCTTGGGGAATTGCATAAACGGGAAGGCTAGAAACAGATGGTAATGGCCTTCTCGTTAAACATGCAAACTTTTTGATCAAGTTAATTGGACAACTTAAGCGAAGTTTTTGGCCAAGCATTTTGCTATTTAAATGCATTGTCATCCAGTATTCATGTGTCGTTGTTTATTTAAGAGGCAGCTTTGTGTCTATAATATCCAAATAGATTTAAACAGGAACAGTCAGAGACATTTTGCTAGCACTCAGTGGGGAGAATTTGTGAACCTGTGTACCCTTGTTCATTTTTTGCAAATTTTTTATTTGCTCAATTTCTGTACCAGATTCATGAAACATATCTCTGTATTTACATGCAGAAATTACTTTCTGCATGTAAATACAAATAGATCAAATAGATCCATCTTAAATGGATGATTTCTCAGAAAAAAAAGAAAAAGAAAATGTAGCACATTTTTAAAAAACATTAAATTTAATAAATGTAACAAAATAAAATAAAAAAAATAACATATAATGTAAACAGCAAAAATCAAGCACAGCTGACTAAAAAAAGAAGACCTTTTGTGATGATTCTATTTTATTTTAATAGTTCAACTAGTTTCCGATTTTTGAGTATGCCAAGTTATTTGCTTTGGGTGTAGTAAATATTAACAAATATGGTTGGGGTGTCCTCTAGTATTTCACTAACTCTTGATTCTCCTATAATTGATGATTTCTTGATAGTCATACTGTAAGTGCAGTTTTCTCCTTTGTGTCTCGTCTTTTTTCTTTTGAACCTCTCTCTCCCACTGACAGAGCACAATGGCAAGGGGTCACCTTCGCAAGAGAATGATTACTCTGCTTCTGAGCTCAGTTAGTAAATTATACAATGACAGTTGGGTGTAATAAATTGTAGTTTACTTTTGCATAAATGGGCCAACGTGTTTTTAAATGTGCAGCAGTATTTGCAAGTCTATCTGGCAGGCAAATAGTAACAAGCACCAAATAAAGGAAATCATTTATTAGTCATTGTCTCTGCGGGCAACAGCGCCGTTGCTCTCCTTTGGAGGATCTTGACAATTTATGAAGGCACCATGGTGTGCATGTTTCTTTTCATTTTTGCTTTCCGTCCGTAATCAATCAGGTGGATTATCGCAGGGCTCTAAAGACTTTTGGGTAGCTGAACAGAAATGTTACTTTAATATAGAAAGTTTAGGTATTTTGATATTGAATATTGAAAAATATAATCACTGAATTAGCTCCAAGTATATTTATTTCTCATGCAAATAATGCCTATTTGCCATTCTGGTCTATATAGAGTAATACAAGAATTACTTGTACCAGTCACTGATTTTATGCCAGTGACTGTTTGGGGTTTGTGCTCAAACAGTTAGTCTGCAATTATTACTTATCAGCTCAACAACATTACCTACCTGTTTTCCCCTGAATGTGTCTTTCTTCTACACTGTAAAAAAAAAAGCAGACAGCCCCATTTGGTTAAATGCACTTATTTTATTTGTTAAATGCCATTTGCCATAATGCGTGTTTTTTCACAGAATTTAAGTTTTTCCAGTATTTAACTCATGGTTGTAAATATCCCTCGATCTTTTTTACGCTTGTCAGCACTGATTTAACTCATATCTAAAAGCTAATTTTTTTCATAGTTTTAAGGCAGATATGAACTTTTGTTTCTAGGTTAAAGGACTTCGTCACAGTTTATTACAGTGTCTACTATGGTGTATGCACCAGCTAAATAAGTTAATATGTTCAGTTTGTATAGGCCTAATGTAGCTTAGCATTTAGTTATTTCATGTTTTTGCATGTGAAAAGCTTCAATCTCCTTTCATATTTTAAGTCTGTAGCTGCACACTGAACTTGAATCTGCTGTCACTATCTGTTAAGTGCTACAGCGACTCGTCAGCTCAGATCGCTTTTCTTCAATTAGGTGCATGTGCTGAAACAAATTGAAAAAGCTGACCTCACCATTGCTTCCCATTTGATCTTTTGGGTCTGTGCAGGAGGAGCCATATGTCATGCTTAAGAAGTCTGACAAGGCACTGGTTGGGAACGACCGTTTTGAAGGATTCTGCATCGACTTGCTGAAAGAGCTCGCCAAAATCCTGGGCTTCACGTATGAGATCCGCCTGGTGCCTGATGGAAAATACGGCTCCCAGGATGACAAGGGACAGTGGAATGGCATGATTAGGGAACTTATAGAACATGTAAGTATTGCTGTATATCATCATTTTTTCCTCTTTTTTTCATCTGGCTTTAGCTGATGAGATAACGACTAAAAAAAAGCACCTTATGCTTTGCATAATGGGGATAAAATAAATCTGTCGGCATCTGCAAGCCTCACTAATTAACACTAACTGAGTTTGAAATGTTCACACAAGCATTCACTCACTATAGCGATGAATATGAGTAGTCAGATGTTTTTGCATTTCAAAGACTGCCTGGGTGCTGCAGTAGTATAAGAATTCCCAGTTATATTTCATACAAATAAGCACAAGTGGGACAAAGCAAAATGCTTGAATCCATGCTAGGCCAAGGTCCATTCCAGATTGTGCACATAGTAAAGAAAGATGGTTCAAGGTCCCTTCCAGTTAAAAAAAAAGGGCAAAATATTTAAAAAATAAAATCTTCAGATTTTACATTTTTTGTATGGGGTGAGGGATAGAATACGTTGTCAGTGTTACATTTGAGAATAAAAATAAATACATCCATCCATCCATCCATTCATCCATCTTCTACCGCTTATCCGGGGTCGGGTCGCGGGGGTAGCAGCTTAAAATAAATACAAACTTTTTAAATATCTTAAACCAAATGATTGTTTTCAAGCAGAATGTACTAATTAATAATATTAATAAAATCTATAGACATTAATGACACATGCTTAATGGATGATGTTTTACACTTTTGCACATTTTGTACACTTGTAAAACCTTGTGTTGTTTTTACACTTCTCAGTGATCAGTGGATGCTTGTTAAGTGTAAAAACAGAAGTGTGAGTTCTTCACAGGCACCCGAGTTCTTGAGCCACAATTTCTCTCAGGTCCAGTTAGAGCCACTCACTTTATTCCCAGACTGCTTATGAATATAGCAGTCATTATTATCTGTACTAAACAATATGCAAAGCTTTAAAAGATGTCCTTGAGAAAAAATATCTTTTATTAACTTTATCTGTTTTCCTCAAGTGAGCTTAATTGTAAATACTGGTTGATTTTTTTGTCTATGAACTGAAAGAAAAAAATTGTATTTAGAATATTATTGAAAGTCAAAATATTCCTTTTACTATTAGACTTCATTCCTGTTTACTTTGTAGAACCACATTGTGTCATTTCAGAGTTTCCAAAGGCCTGCCTTTCAGCTGAACTGCATGCGGTGTCCTCCATGCAGACAGTGATATAGTTATGATTGAGTACAAGTCAGGAAGAGCCTTCCAACCTGTCAGTTACATTTATGGCACAATTATGTCAAGGTTGCCTAAAAGTTATGAGTGTGCTGATGTCACTCGGTGAAACGCAACACTTGCCACAGCTGGTTGACCAGGGGTCTGGAAGAAAGCATGCAATGAAGCTTATCTCGAAAGGATTTTTGCAAACACGTCGACCATCATCTTTCTGCAGGACAGTAGGTGATCGCAGCAATCTCTGTTAAATTCAAAATCTTAGCAGTCATGAAACAGCCTTGCATTCAATTGGTGGTGGTTATTCTCTGCTGGCATTTCATAAGTGTCCCTGTCGGTGCACTCCCTTTGTCCTCAGCCCCATCAGGTCAGAGCTGTACTCAGCTGAAAACTTGTAATAGCGTAAGTGGCATTTATTGCAGGGAATTGTGTGGCAGGAGTCAATGGCTTGGTGCTGAAAGGGTTGGAAAAGGTGGACTCCCACTGCAGCACTTTATTTTTACACGCAAGCTTTTGCCAGGTCCACGTTGATAACTATAACCTTTAAGGAACAAATGGATTACCAGAGAGGCAAACTGGAAATGCACGGCGCCATAATTTAAAAGCACATATGTTTTTTGTCTTTGGTTTTTAAGTGAAAAGGTCGTCGTTACCATAGTGAAAAAGGTTACCGATTTGTAGGCAAAGAAAAAAGCTGTCGTACTAATAAATAGATGTTTATAACATAAGATTTAAATACTGTTTTGCAAAGAGATAGCATCAGGTGTTGGACACCTCTGTGTTGTGCATAAATTCTAATATAAGCTGTTAAAGGGCAAAACATAAGTAAGCAGTAGCATCTAGAGTTTAAACAAGATATTTACATTAACTACATGCAGACACAAGACATTTTCCTCTTTTTCTGACTTCAAATGAACTCAATTAGGATTACAAAAAGATTAATTGCCAAAGGCCACCATAATTAAAGTTTTTTTCTGAGATTATTTAATTGTTTTTGTTTTTTTGTTTGTTTTTTTCAGATTTAGATGTTTATAAACAGTTACTTAATACTAATACAAATGCTTCTTCTCTGTATGATTAGGTGAAATGTTTTGAGTATCACACTGGTTGAAATAACTGGAAGTTTGGCCCATTCCTCCTCATAGACCTTAGTCGGCTTTTCAGGCCAACATGCGATTGAAATCAGAGCCCTTATTCTCAAAGACTCCCAAAACTAAACCTCTGCTGCCGGTGACATAATTTTAGCAACATTCTTAGAAGTTCTTGAATCATAAAATCTTTCTTAAATTTTTGACCTCGGTAGTGGTTGGCTCATACAGCAAGATTTAAAAATTGAGATTTACTTTCAAATCCAAATCCTGAGACCACACACACGGTGCCAAAAATCTTTGATATTACAGTTTTGGTCGAGTCACACAACAGGAGCAACACACCACAGACAAACTGATTTCACAGAAGGAAAATCTTACAAAACTTCTAGAATCCCAATGTGTCTTCAGATCAAACAAACATGGCATACTTGGACGAAGCTAGTTTTGACAGTCTTGACAGTTTTTGTAGTTTTTTTGTCACCAGATCAAATCCAATCAGGCAGTCAGAGGAAATTTCTGACAGCTGAGCGTCTGCATTAATATCGAGTAGATGACATAATGAAATGGCCAGTATTGTTAGAGGCTGTAATAAACACCATTAATGATGAGAATGTAAATACGGTACGATTGAACATGTTGATACAGTGTGGTGATTAGTTAAATTTTGCATACTTACATCATCATGATAGTTTTCTTAATTCAGACTAGATTTTATGATAGGTTAATGTCTATCAATGGATTGTTGGAGGTATGCACATGGATATTCTCTAATAAATTTTTGAACATTTAGGAAAATAAAAAATAAAAATACTTATCCTAACTGGCCTAAAACAGAATCTTTTAGTCTGATTTATTGCCACAAAGCGAAGAAAATAACCTTATTTGCTTATACAGTTTACGTAAACATCATGGCTTAACTACTGGTGTATTTTCTTTTAGTTTATAGCTTTGAAAAGCAAGATACTCTAAAACCATGGAAGAGCTCACCCAGAGTGCCATCTGTGCAAGAATCATCAATTCACACATTGCTTCCAGTGCAACACCTGGGTTGAAGATCAGCATCTATACTGCCGGTTATTGCTTTTACTTCTTCTTATCCAAGTATTATGGATGCAAGGAGATAACGTTGTAGATATTTATTCAGTTCTATTTTTTGGTTCAGTGCTTTCTAGCCTTCTTGATAAGAGTAAGCTGATCATAATTCGGCAGACCTGAAGCATGGGCTAAAAGGCAAGCTCAGTCGATTTGACCCTGAGATGACATGAGACGCAGGCATCAAAAGGAATCATCATATCTACAAATCTGTTGAAAGGAAAAGTAATATCAGTAATACACAAGATAAAGAAAGTACATATGGACAGACTGGTATTTCTTCCATTTTTGTAATTACTTTGTGTTAACCTCCTAACACTCCTTGGCCCTTCTGTTTAGAGGCAGCAGATAAGCTGTATAATATTTGAAAATGTTTTTATTTTTAAAAAAGGGTACAAAGTCAGGAAAACACCTAATGGTCCCAAATATTTTTATATTATTTTATGCTTTGAAAAAAATTTATTAAAAACTCATTTTATCTATGAATATCAGCTTATTTGATTTTATCCACAAGAAGGGAAATTTTGGGTTGACATTGCCAAGTGTCACAATTTAATATGTGCAGCATGCAGTGGTTTGTTTTACTGTAGTCACGAAACTCACTGCGGTGCCAAAGGGCATTGTTTGTAAGGTGCTAAATGATGCAATAGGCCTTGTTAAACTTGATTTAGTCAAAATAGATGATCACGTTAATCATGCTGTGATGCAAATGTTAATAGCATTCTTAGCACATCGTTTGTTTCAAGGCAATTAATCTCTTCACCGACAGATACACTGAAAGGTTTTAACCAGCACACTTACTCTTTGTCTTTGTCAGATAGAGTTATGGTAAAAATTTAAAGCTACAGATTATTTAACAGTGCTTTAGCAGTGTTTTATCTGAAAAAAATATATATTTATTTGTGAGGAGCTCATTCTAACCTGCATGAAAGTGACTTTGATTTTTATCAGACAGAGCAGGGAAACTTGTTGATGCAACTGACCTGTACAGTTTTATAGCAGACCTATAATTGATTTATTTGCCTCAGAAAACATACTTTTGTTAAATCAGTTGCAGGCTGCAACTAAATAATGCTCATGTTTTCTTTCCCAACTTCTTTGTGTACTTCAATATTGCAAGAACTGAATCTCCACAAACATCTTTTAAAACCCATTTTCAGCCATCAACCCTATACAACCTCACAAAAAACCCTGGAATTTTGACTTTTTTTTTTTTACCGTATACCAGAACGTCCAAATAAAGTTGAAAGAAAGACAGTAGACGTACGCAGTAGGACTGATGACAAAATGTTATTGTTTATTGTCAGAGCATTTGTCAATCTATTCTCTTAAAATGTAAAGACTAAAAACCTAAAAAGATATGGCCATTCACCTAAACTCAAGGCAAACAGTTAATCAGAGAAGCAACCAACTGACCACAAATCTAGCAAGAAAAAACCCAAAATGCAACGAGAAGTCACATTATTAATTTGTCACAAGTCATACAGGGCACACAGAAAACATCTGGGAAATGTGTTCTTTTCATATTAGGCAAGAATTGAAGCTTTCAACTGGTATGTATGACAAAACAACAACCTCCTTGAATACATCTATGTCCTGGTAAGACATGATGTTTGCAGCTTTGTGCTGTAATAATGTTGATCTTTAGCAGGGATGGGGAAGCTGGTCAGAGCTGATGGGAAAATGAGTGCAGTTAAATGCAAAGCATAAATTAAATTGTATCTCAGCACAGCACTTTGAACGTAAGAAAAATCTAACATTTATTTAACATTTATTTAATTCTGTGTGCTTATGTAACACAACAGAAGGGGAAAATGCACGCCTGATAAAAACCATTGTTGGTAATATTTAATTACTGCATGCTGAGTGCGGGCAGAATATATAGCTCTAACTAACAGTGCTATGTATTAGTGCCTCTTGAGAATATGTTGATCATGTTAGTGTTAATAAATGTTCTCAAGGTTGTTATCAGGTGAGAAGGTCTGCAGGGACAGCAATGTTAAGCCTACCATCTGCAAACCCAGATAACACCGCACCATGTGGCACATTCTAGGACATTGTGTGTGTATTGCTTGTGCCCGGTTTGTGTGCATAAGCAGAAAGCAGAACAAGGACATGCTGAATGTATATTAACCCACCGTAGGGATTTCTGGAATAGCATGCTGGCTGATCTTATGGCTGAGTGGCAGGTTGGTTCAAAGCAGCAGTTGGCAGCAGAGAATACAACGAGCAGGATGTGATATGCGAATTTGAATAGTTTAGGGGAAACAGCGAATGCACGGCAGGATTCTCTGGTTTTTCTGTCGTTTTATCGACTGTGTGTTTAACCACCATGGTGCAAACCACAGGAGCACAAAATTCAAGGTGCCACATGTGAAATGTTTCATTTCTGACCTGCATTTACGGGTACAGAGAGTGTAGATCTGGGCCAAGAGTTGTGTAAAATAACAGAATTTAATTCAAACTAAGAATAACCCCAGGGTTGATGTCCAGGATAATATATGACAGAGGAAGACAAAATTATTTCTATTCAGTGCTCAACAGCTACGACCTAAAAACATAAATTATTGTGCAACAAAACACATCGAAACAATGCAGCTTTTATTTTGCACATTCAAAATTTTTCTCTCTACTTGATTGAAATCAGTTTTTTTAATAAGCCTTATTTTCACAAAACAGATAAGGCAAAAAAAAAAAAAATAATTTCTATGTGTTGAAAATGCAGTACAGTGAACTGTTGTATATTCAAGCCCTGTTACTCTTGCACGGCTCAACATGGAGGAATTAAAGAAAGCCTTCCTTTGTGGGTTGTGTCGTTTCTTGGAAGGGAAAAGGGTATCCGAGCGTGAACCAAGCAGCTGGTTTCATTAACCTCCTGCCCAGCCATCATGTAGGGGGAGAGGATGGTGGTGGTTTTCGGGTTGCACAGCGTACGTGGGTGGTTGGGCCATGGATATTGAGACCATTTAAATTTGCAGTCCAGGCATACTTCTATAATGGGTGGCGACCACAACTTAACCTGCCATGCCATGCGTGTCTCAACTACGTGTTGTTCTATGTATTCACATACTCACAGCCTAGCTCTTACACTTTGACATGTTATTCTCTGTATCAGTTTGATTTATTGAAATTATTCACAATGTGCGATCAGGGGTCTTCGATGCAAATTTTACTTTAATTCTTTATCAGACACAGTACCTCCCTTAAGAGTCAGACCTCCTTAACTGTGACAAATTTTGTCATTACACTCAAAAAGTGTGACATGCAATGCTATTCAGCCTCCCCGGGTTCAGACTTTGTAGAGCCACCTTTTATTGCGATTACTTCACCAAAGCTGGATTTTTTTGCCCATTCTTTGCAAATTAACCCAAGCTCAATCAGCTGGGATGGAAAGCATCTGCAAACATAAACTTTCAATCATTCTCAGTGGTGTGAAAGACTTTCCCCCCTTCCTGATTTCTTTTTTTTGCCTGATTGTCCCATTTCATTGTTTCAGAATATTATTTGGTTTAGTGAATACTCACTTTTTCAAGCAGAGCCTTGTAGGTTTGGATTTATTTCTCCCTTAATAATAAGCGTTCACAAAATTATTTAAAAAAGACATTTTGTGTTCACTTTTGTTGGCTTTGGCTAGTATTTAAATTGGTGTGATGTTATGAAACATCTAAGAGTTTAAGGAAATCAGGGAGGCCACAGACATTTTTTCTTACACTGTAGTTCGGGATTTTGGATGGATGATTCTAACACATTAAAATCTAGATCCTTTGATTTATGTAGGTCATTTGTGATTTTCCCTGATTGTTTTCCTGCTAGAAGATAAACCCTGGCCTGTTTCAATGGCCTCTGACCATTGTTTTAACTACATCCGTCTCTCCTGCTTCTCTCTCCTTACCAATGAACACTTTAAATTTCTCTACAACTTTATCCCTGACTTGTCTGATGACTTTGGTGGTCATTATGGCATGTGTTCCTTAATGTTCTCCAACAAACCTATTAGGATAAATACAGCTGTTCTCTGAAGGCCTGAGATTAAATTAAACACAGTGGGAGTTTATTAATTAGGTGATTCTGAAGGTTTTGATGCTCCAGATTGTGCTTAGGTATATTAGAGTGAAATGTACTAATTAAATGTACAACATCCTTCAGTTAAAATACTTTTCTTTGGTTGCAATTTCACAAAACAATTCTTAATATTTCTGCAAAGTACAATAAATCAAAAGTTGAGATTTTACTAGTTTGGTTAACAAATTAATATATATATATATATATACAGACTGTTGGCCTAGGATAGCCAAAATTAAAGTGTTGGTCTAAAAAAGGAAATCCACAACTAAAACTGTTTTATTTTCTCTTTTCAGAGAGCAGACTTGGCAGTGGCCCCTCTCACCATTACCTATGTGCGCGAAAAAGTCATTGACTTCTCAAAGCCCTTCATGAGTATGGGCATCAGCATCCTGTATCGCAGACCCAATGCCACAAACAGCGGCTTCTTCTCCTTTCTAAACCCCATGACTCCAGACATCTGGGTGTACATTCTGCTGGCGTACCTGGGTGTTAGCTGTGTTCTTTTTGTCATTGCAAGGTAAGTACAGATGCTTTAAGCTGTTTGTCCTTTCAGTCCTTCATTCCTCTCCCCAGGTGGTTTTCAGGAGTCACAGTAATTTGCTCTGTTATCATTACGGGCCGAGTTCTGAGTACGAGTCCAGTTTATCATACTGTGTTAACTGCTGGGTAGTGATCAAGGCAGTTATGTCTGCATGGGCTCGCTGCAGCCCAGCAGTGTGAAGGCGAATATAAAAAAAACCTTCAAGCATAGTTTTAAAGTCCCATCCGGTATGTAATTTCTGGTTTCCTACATGATGTCTTTGGGGCTTAAAAAGACTTTTGAAGAATAAGAAGGAAAAAAAAGACAATCTTGTGTAATTATCATCATATTCAGCAGCATAAAAAAGCGTATGCACCTGATGTGAAATTACATCTGAGGAGTTTATTTATAGTTAATCATCCACATTTACATATTTTATAAATTATGAAGTTCAGGTTGTCAGCGTAATTTTTTTTAGTGGGGGATTATCTGTTTTTTTTTTGTTTTTTTTTTTTTTGGTCATGAATACGATTAATATCCTTTTAGTGTCACTGCCTGCATTTCCTGCTGCTTCTCATGCAAAGTGGTGCTTGAGGAAGTTCTAGAAAACAGGCGCTGGAGGAAGTTCAAGGGCTTGAGAGGAAACAGCTGCACTCCTTCATCCTCATTTGCTTCTGTGAAACTAAACTAATTTTGGAGGGGCTTTACATAAGTTTAAAATCATCTTAAATTTTTGCAATCATTCACTAAAGGGTAGCCCAGAGATCTCCAGGGCTGTCTGTGCCAGGGAGAAGTAAATTGCTTTAAATATCCTTAAATGTATATAAAAGTTAATGTACAGGATAATTACAGTGTTCTTTCAGACAGAAAGGGGTAATTTTAAAAGGATAATAGACACTTCAGTGTGTTCTTAACAATATCACACCTTAACTGAGCAGTGATAATTATGTTGCAGAATATCGTTTTTCTCAAATGTAAAAGTTTCATAATCACATATAAATACCAGGAGAACAGGAGCTTCCTTTCATATAGTTTAAATATGTGTGAAAGGCTTAACATTAATCTTTAGTTACTGTAAAATAAATTTCCTATGTATAAAGATATCACTGTCCAAATTTAAATCTGTGTACATCATGAAGTAAGTAAGAAAAAACAACATTTTCTTTACCAAAAAAACTCAACAACTCTTCCAAAACACAACTAATTCAGACATATATATTTTTTAATATATGCTTTACTTTAAGCTGATTAAAGTAACTTCTGTCAGTCGTTCTACAAAATCGAAGAGACAAGAGACCAACCTATGCAAAATAAAGGTGATCTGACACTTGTCTAGTTTTATAAACTAGTTTGGAAGAGAACCTAAGTTTATCTTGACAATGCACCCTGAGGAGGATGATAGCAGTTAAAGAACTGCTGCAAAGAGTGGTATTTTGGATCACTCTTTATTTTAAGGCTTTTGTACCTTCTAAGTGTTTTGTATTCCGTTATAAATCTTTGGATTTCAGAAACCAATAGGCTAATTAATAATAAACACACTCAAGGTATGTCAAAGTGGAACTTAAATTATATAGTGAAAAAAGACACAGTGCCTCGATACTGCACAAATGGATATGAACCGATATTTTTCATGAAAATATATATATTTTGCTACTTAAATTAGGACTATATAAACTGACTGAATGATTTATTGGCCTACAAGGGTTTAACTGAGAAATAGCACAGAAAATGCAGAGTGATAGAATGCATTTGTTTATTGATAGTTAATTTCCCCATTTACTTCCATGGTTCTTTTGTGATCAGCATTAATTTGATGAATTGGGTGAAATGAACTTTTCTGCAGTATGAAACAATGTTCTATTAAACACATCACCAATTGTTAAGGTTAAAGGCAAAATCTCTAATGTGCTGTTGGGATTAATAGTGACCTTGAAATTAAATTCTACATACAACATATATTATACAAATAGACCAGGACAGAATTTCTTAATTAAAAAAAAAAGAAACTGATTTTTTGATTTAGGTTGTGTTTTCATACAAACATATTTCTAGATTTCTTCCTCATTTTGCAGGCTTTAGTACTGTAAGCATGTGATCTGCCTCTGACAAACAATAGTCTTTAAAAAGAGCTAGCAGAGAAAACAAAAGTAACTCCTCCAATCTTGCATACGGCAATTTAAACCTTTTATAGGTACCACTCTTTTTAGAACATACAGTTCTTGCTAATAAATATTTGTCCTCAACATATGTGCAGGCTTTATGGGCATTTTGATAGTGAGCTCATCCAAGTTGCCTCGTAGTCATGGCAATGTACAAATTTCTAACTGGAAGGCACTCTACCATTAAGCTATGGCCAAAAATGTCTGAAATAATCTTCCAATATTGTCTCAATTCAAGAAATGCACTCAAATCATTTGTGGCCATTTTAAGGCTTTTTCATGTGTCTTTCAGCTGCACAGAAGGTCTCTTTGAGTCTCTGTGCCTCTTCACCATCATGTAATTATTTGGCAATGGCTTTCCATTTTAACATTTAAGTAACACAAAATGAGGCTGAAAGGGTTTGATCAAAATGGTGACAAGTCAACAGTCAGACAGAGCCTGACTGCAAATGCCACCCAGATAAAAGATAGCAAAGTAGTAGAAGGTAACTTAACAGAAGACTTCACTTATGAAGACTGTTCGTAAAAAAAATGATAAACATATGATTGATTTTTCCAAAATAATTCAATACATATGTCAATGATTGTTTTAGTGAATAATTATGACAATTTTTGAAGGGAATGTTCATAATCAGTCTCCCTCAGGTCTGTGTGGATACATTCTTAACATACATTAGAGATAATCCATTTGAGACATTTTCCAAAAATAAAGACAACACTATTGAAAGAAAACTTTTCTAATCGGCTAAGCAGTGACATTTATTTTAGCATCTGCCTTCAAAACCACCGTTTACCCTAATAGTATTGAAAAATTTATGTCAGATAAAATGGCAAATGGTTTCACATTCTCAAACGTGACATTTAATACCCTGTCTGTGTATACATGACTCATTGATCACCTTTAAGCACAAAACATGTTTTAAAAAGGCACTAGGATTACCAAAGGTAAGCCTTACAAACCGGACCAAAAGATTTTCAAAGTATCTTGATGTCTTGTTTGATTAGATAAAATAGATATTACAGCTGTGAAAAAAATTCTGGCCAAAGCTTTGGAATGGCAACACAATAATGGAAAATATTCTTCCAAAACAGCTAAAGTTAAAAATAAATGGCAGACAATTATTCAGTCTTTAATGTGGAAAGGTTATAAAACATTTAGGGCACACAGTGTGAGCTGTCTGTGTAAACAAACAGCTTGATGAAATGGGCAGTTGGGTGGTATTTAGCCAAGAGCTTTCAGTAGTTTTCTGTTTGGCACATAGATATACAATAATAAGTAACATTGTTCAAAGTTCAGAAATTTCTTGCATCAAACTGTTAACGAAGATAAATTGTCACACATACATTTTATTCTCTCAAACTAACTTTAAAGTCAGATAATGATAACATGAGCAAATACGAAAGCAGTTTTTTAATGATATTGCCAAATTAAGGAGAGAAAGCTATTAAACTGGCTCTATGCGAAAAAGTAATTGTCTTCTAAATCTGATTGTTCCAACCTTGGCAGCCACAGCTACCCTCAAGCTTTTATGGTAATTGGCTCAGTATTTACAGAATTGTTCAGCCAAAACTGGAGTGTTTTTAAAATATGACCAGCCTACTTGAGGTCATATTTAAATCTAGGCTTTGACTAGGTTTCCAGAACCCTAAATAGACTCGCTGACGTGCTTTGAATCATTGTCTTTCTGCATTTGGGTCGAAGGTCACAAACAGATGATTTATAGTTTTCACAATTTCAGAAGGTCTTTTTCAAAATTGTGTGTTGACATGTAAAGGGACATGGGAGTTTGACTTTACTGTTCATGGAATATTTTCCTGAAAGTTTAAATTTAGAAGAAAATTTGATATGGGCCTTTGTTTTTGTTTTTCCTGTGGTTGTTTTTCACCTCATACATGGATGCCATTTTTTCCCAATTCTTTATTTTTTCTTGAATGGTGAACATTAACTTTAACTGATGCTCGGTTGCTACTAATGGTGAAAAAAGCAAAGAAGACAACAGGAAGTAGTAGGAGGATGATAGTTAGTTGCTCTTACAGTTGTTTGTCAACTTGCAATGTCTGAGATCTGGATTTGTCACCCTGACTTTGTTATGATCTGTTTTTCCTTAAAAATGTGGTACTGTGCTGCTATTGAGATTATTTAAAATTACATTATGTAATCAAAGTTCATTCTAAAAGTCAGTCAGTAATCTGAGCTGGGTGTAGTTGTGGTTAATCGCTGTTAATTTCTGTTTAACAAGGGAGCAATTACTTTTCACATGGGGCTAGTATGAGTTTGCTAGTTTATCAGTTAACCAATCACATCACAATTAAAAAAGACTTATTGGGTAGCCTTTGTGACCAAAAGGTAAAACAAAAAAATACTGACTCTGTTAGAAATGTATTTTCCAAAATTTATAGTTAGCACCAGACATCTAAATTTTGTTTTAGATCTATTCTGATAAGATTGAATCAGCATCTTCAAAAAATTTTTAATCACAATGTAGATTTATTTTTTTTAACCAAGATAAAAATTGTAGTGATGTGTGCATTAGGGATTTTAGTCTGGTTTGTTCTAAAATTCTTAAACAGCCCAGTCAGTTCAGTTCTGAGCTGAAATAATTTACAGAAACAGTATTTCAGCCTGCTCTTCCTTCTTCCAGGTTTAGCCCGTATGAATGGTACGACGCTCATCCCTGTAATCCCGGCTCGGATGTGGTGGAGAACAACTTCACGCTCCTCAATAGCTTCTGGTTTGGAGTTGGTTCCTTAATGCAACAAGGTATGTCAGCGAACACGGCTGCTTATCTTTTCAAAAACAGTGTAATCATCGCAACACCTCCTCCTCTTCATCATCAGCTCCTAGTTTGTGCTTCTTTAGCTGACAAGCTCTGAGATTTCCTTCACCTGACTGTTTCATAAGACGTTTACCTGTCAGGAACAACTGCAGGGCTCTGTCTCACATGACAGACAAGGCTGTTGTCACCAAGCTGCTATTTAAAAAAAGCAAAGAGTAGGTGCCAGGTACTTGTCAAAGATTGTCAGGTCGGGATGGAAAACATTGTTGCATGTATCTCCCTGTAACACAGTCACTGGCCCTGTTTAAGAGCATCATGTGTTGGGAGAAAAAGGGTAAAATGAGAAAGAGGTTTGACAAATGCCTTTTGTCAGCTATGCTAGATCTGGCTGGTGTGATGTTTTCAACTCTAGGACTTGTACTGAAGTTGACCCAGTGAAAGAAATGTATATGCCTGACTCACAGCTGTGCAATACACAAAGTACATCCAGATTTTATGATGATAATGCGAAACACTGCGTTTATTCTGTCAGTGCACTTTCGTGACACCATTGGAAATCTTATTAGCTCCCTTTCCATACTTTGTGCTATTTAAGCTATTTGACTCTCACTTCATTCAGTTCAGTAACTAGATGTGTCACCATGTTTGGTGTTTACAAAATTTTACTGCTGCCACAACTTAAGCAAAAGTTAATGATTTATTGAACAAAGAAAATATATTGTCTTTTACATTGTTTCCCTTTGACATAATCAGAGAAGAAAATATCATCTTCAGCTTTACAGTCTTTAATGCTTAACACTAATGATATCAATTTGAAATATCTATATTTAGATGTATTTTTGTTTTTGCAATTTTCTTGTAAAATCTTTGTCGTTTATGGCATTTTAGTCAATTTGAGTTCTTCCTAACTGCTTATACTATTCACTCTAATGATTTGAAGGACTAAACATTGACTCAAAGAGTTCATTGTTCAGAGTATAAAAACAAGGAAGGGAAGTCCTTTTCTTTTGCAAGGTATTCCTTAAAGGGATGAATAAGCAGAGGAAGGGCCGAGATTTACATAATGGAGTTAACTGCGGCGAAAAGGACCCAAGTAAGAAAATGTTTAACCTCAGTGTAACAAGACAAATCAAGAAGGTTTAGTTAGGCTCAGTGGATCTTTGGCTGCAAGGATTGCAAACACATTCAGCAATTCATTAACCACAGAAACTCGGCGGCACTCTTGTGAAACTGCACAGCAGCTCTTCCAATTTGCTGATACTGGCAGAGAAATATGAGAGCAGCAGAGGTACACTGTGAGAGGGAGAATCAAATCAAAATGAGCTAGTTAGTTGCCTATATTATTAAACTAAACAGGGGAGAATTTTCTATTATAATTCATAATGTGGCGCGCACTGATTTCTGTAAATGCCAGAGTTCCACTGTTTCTCATTTTCAGGCATTGACTGAAGCTCCTGCTGCTAATCAACTCTTATTCATAGTTCCCTGATTTTTTTTTTTTTTTTACTTTGAAACATAAAAGTTTATGCAAGGTTATGAATACTGCATGCATGCACTTAAAACCAGTTAGCTAATTGGCCAAATAGTCCAGAGCATCTTTCCAATTACTGCATGAATGCATCTAATTTTAAAACTGACACCATACCTGGCTTTCAGTGACACCGTTTTTGCAACAGCGCCTTGTAACACATGCTGCACAGCGGTATCTGTAGCGAGGTGTATATTTTGTCTGTGTCACATTAACAGACACCCCTTGCTTGTCTGCCAAACACGGTGACAGCAGCTGAGGCGGAAGCCATTTCCTTGACATGTTTAAAATGCAAATGGACGCGTTTGAGGAAACCCGCAAAAAAAAAAAATCTACCAGCTTGTCTGTGGGAGGGAGGTGTCAGAGACAACAAAAAGAACATAAAATATGAGGAGGTGCAAAAGCACTCTGTGTATTTCAGATACATTCTCGGAGGTCTGAGTTTCTCACAACAAACACATGTGATTATTTTTCATAAATTGGTTTCCTTCTGTAAAATGTTTGAAAGTATGTTTGATCAAAAAAGTTAAATGTAAAAGTAAACATAACAACCAAGCAAATTAGTGTTTTAGATTTTGCCTTTAGCAACTTGAAATGGTTTATTTTTCAAATGAAAGACTCTGAACTCAATATCTCTTAGAAAAACATATATTTGTAGAGAAAAGAAATCAATTATTTTTTGTAACTCCAAAGAATCTAATATTTCCACAAATACAGGATATTAATTTATTGCATTCAATTTGTAGACAGTATATTAGTAGATCTGACATTAACTGGTATAACTCTCACCATATGACTGTCCTAATAGTCAGATTAGGACAGAAACAGAGTGGCTTCTGGTATCAAACCAAACAGATCTGAATCAAAAATGCATCCCACACCTCATTTATTTGTTTCAGTTCATATTTATGCACTACTTTATGTTGGTCTATTGCATAAAATACAAGTACATTAAAGTTTGTGATTTTAACCTGACAAAAAGTTAATCTCAAAATCAAAAATCAATAATTTGATTAGTGATTACTGATTCTGTTTTGGTGTATTTAGCTTACGTCAAGGTTTTTGCAATATACTAAAAAACATCCTGAATTTTTGCTAATTTATACTTTCTGTGTAATAAGACTTTCTTTGACTATACACTATTAGAGAAAATCATTTCAGCTCAATGATAAGATGCAGAAATTATGTGAATTATAAAGTTTTTGGTTGTGGTTTGAGATTCATTTCATTAGATGAGACCCTCTGACACATAAGGATATGTAATGGTTCCAATTATGAGCTTTTAATCAGGAAAAATACCAACTTTCTCATTTAGCAAAAAGTCATTCTTTTAAACACAATTAGGGCTTAGATATAAAAAAAAATTATGATGTTTTTCACTTTCTATTCTGACTTATTTAAAAAAGATATTTGGCTGGAATAAATTGTTTTCAGTATGAAAACAATTCTAAAGTAGTGCCTTTTCATATGCCATGGTGATTTATTGATAATTAAAATATGTCCATGTTAATTGCTTTAGTAATTAATATTAGTTTTTATATTGTGATTGTTGGATTGAAAGGGAATCAGTAATTTTATGCAGAGGTGTGATTTCAAAGGAATCAGCTTCTAGTACTGATTCTCATGCACAGACTTATTTTAGCAATGGGAGGCACTGCTGGTGAGAGTCAATACTCCTTACAGGCCACAAGGAGCTTCATATTTTGTTAATAGTTACTGAATTACATTAAAAACTCTTTTAACTATATTTCAGAAGTAATTGTACTGTCATCCATTTGCATTATATTATGTGTTTTTAATTTTGATTGTTTAACTATAAAAAATTAGCACATCAATTTAATGTAAATATATGAAAAATAGTAATAATTCCCTGACTGGACTCAACATATCGTTTGGAAACAATAAATGACTCCTGCCATCGTCTTAAAGTAGCAAGAATATTTCTAAATATTTATCTGCTTAATTTTATCCAGTCTCAATCAATTAAAAGAAAAAACACAGAATCTGTAAAAACACTAGGACGTGGCAATTAATGTAATCAAGAATTAATTATATAATTAATCACATAAAGCTCTTCTTACTGATGATCTAATTAAGTGGAAAAAAACATAAAAACAATATAAACAAAGATGCTAATTGGTAACACTACTCCTGCTCTACAACTACTAAAGTTGGAAGGGAAGTGTTTTTTGAATTAGAAACTCAACATTCAAAATATTGTATATGCAGATTTAATTTGTTTTTCTTTTTGTAAAGTTTATGGCGTTTATAGCCTAGAATTCAAGCTTATTATACCTCATGTTAATTTGAGTGAAAAAGTAAAAGAAGGATAAATTCAAAGTTTCAGAGCTGACACTAGAGAACAGGAAAACAGAGTCTAGAACAGGTCAGTTGCTGCTTTTGTCTTCCTTAAAACCTGCTTACATTTCTGGTCAGACAGATAGTCGACTTCCCTCCTTCAGGAGCATTTATGTCTGCAAAGGTCACTTGCAGACTTCTAGTTGTCTTGTTCTCAGGTCTCTTGGATATCTTGGAGAATGCCCACTTTGGATTCTAAATCAGGTCACACCCTTGAAGAAAGTCAGTGAGGGACACTGATATGTCCGAAGAGTGAAGGGAAAAAAAGAAAACGTACTAGAAATGAAAACAAAAGTTGGATCAATGTAACAGGGGTTTGAATAATTTGCCCAACAGCATATTGACATATGATACGAGGAAGGTGGAATGGAACAAACAAATTGCTTAATGACATTTGCCAAGATGACAAGATGACCATGGAGTCACAGCCACTTTAAAATATTGCAATAAAATATTGTCAACTTCATTAGACTTCTCACTGATTTGTCTGGGGCAAAATAAATAATAATTGTTGGTTCTGGTTCTTTGTGTCTGAGTCTCAGAACACTGAAGCTCATCAATCAAGAGCTTCCATTGAAATAGTCATCAACAAGGTGCCGATCAGTCAATCAGCCTAAGTCAAAGGTCCTCAACCTTGGTCTTCACCTGCATTATGGTTGATAAAGAAGCTTCTGCAGCAACTGGAGGCGTGCAATCTCTTGAATCAGCTGTGCTTTGTGGGAAACATCTAAAACATGTAGGAAAGAACCAGATTTATTCAGCAAGTCAAGCTAATGTAAAAATTCATCTATTTAGCATATGTGATTCTCATCACAATCTTATTTTCAAGCATAAATCAAAGAGTAAAATGTACTTCGAGTAGACAGTGTAGTATCTAGTGAGACAGATGATTTGTAAACATTGACTTGGTTTACAAATAATGACCACTTCCTCTGAGAACAGTATCATACTGTGTCTTGCCACCATTTTATTGTTGGCACCATATGACTGATCTGCTACTTGTATTTATTGGAGTGTTCTGATGCAGTGTCATATATTGCTCCCTGCTGACAACAATGCTTTATAGTGTGGAATTCAATTGAGTTACCCATGGCTTCACTTCATTTTTAGTGTGACCAGAGAATGCATCTGGATCTTGCCTCTTTGAAGTCATAGTGAATTAAGGGAAGCTTCTATCTTCCCTTGTTTGTAACCATGTAGAGTCTTTGTCAAACCACAAAGGACAAATCCAATCAAATTTGGTGGAAGAGGTTAAAGAACTGACCAGGCTGCCCGCCTTCTTTGGGCTTGTTACTCTTCAGAATTGCCCTCATAAATCTTCTCAGTAAAGTAACAGAGTGCACAAAGCACAAGGGTATTTTAAAGGTTGTCAGAGATGAGATATAAAGTAACTTTAACACCAGTCAGTGAGCCATTGTAAACATCGTACTGCTCAACAGAGACCTACTCAAAGTCAAGGCTGACGCAGAGCTCTTCTGTCAACATATTGTCTTCTTTCTATTTTTCTTCTTGATGCAGGCTCTGATTAATCACTTTCATATTTCAGTATTTTTTATTTTTAGTGGACCCAATGAGCTATAAAAATATATTTTATAGGGTAAGGGAAGCTGTTTGTGGTTTAAGTCCTTTTAATGGTGTATTTCAGCAAATTAAAGTAAAATTCCAGCACTTGTGTTGATGTTTATAGCTTACAGTTGATGAAAACAAAAAATTAGTTTCTCATCAAATGTGAAAATAGTAGAAAAAAAGGGATTTTAGTGCATAAGTCCTGGCCCACTGAAAAGCATCTTAATGTAGTGCACAAATATACACTTAATACTTGGTCAGGGTTCTTTTTGCATGAATTGCTGCATCTATGTAGCATGAAATGGAGGCAATCAGTCCACCTCTACACCTATATAAAGATATTATAGATATAGAGATTTTTGCTTTTTGCAGGCATTTGTGCATTTACTATATATATATGTGTGTGTGTGTATGTGTATATATATATATATATGTATGTGTATATATGTATATATGTGTGTGTGTGTGTATATATGGATATTCTGAAAAACCTAGGAAAGAAATAAATGTTTGTATTTCTATGAATTTTTCTGCTCCTAGTTTTAGCTCACATTTTGACAATCTTGCCCTGCTGACTTTAATTTCCATTTACCAACTCGCAGCCTCTTAATGAGAAGCAGTGGCACTGCCAAAAGCATTTTCAAGCTAATTAACAAAAATGCAAGCAGTCATGTTACTCCGTTCATTTAACTCGTTTACAGTATGTTTCTCTCTTTCTCTCTCATGGTGTTGCACACAGGCTCGGAGCTGATGCCCAAAGCCCTGTCGACCAGGATAATAGGTGGAATCTGGTGGTTCTTCACGCTCATCATAATATCGTCATATACAGCTAATTTAGCAGCTTTCCTTACCGTGGAGAGGATGGACTCACCCGTGGATTCAGCTGATGATATTGCCAAGCAGACCAAGATTGAGTATGGTGTGGTCAGAGATGGAGCAACAATGGCTTTCTTCAAGGTAGATAACAAAGCTATACAGAGTAGTACACGATAAGTAATATAAAATACAGAACTAATATTTTTCTCAGATTCTAGATATATTCTTTCGTGAGTATACAGTGCAAGAGCCTGTATAGTTCATTTAATGTGCACATTAGTAAAGACTACTTCTGAACAGCTATGCAGAGCATATTCAAGATTTAAAATGTTACTTTTGGAGTATTTTGAATTCTGTATATTACACAAAATATGTTAAAAAAGCAATATTTTCCTTTCTATAGTTACAATGTATTGGAAACCAGATACATAAACACTTAAAAGTTTTGGGATTATTTTTAGTAATGAACATGTGAAACAGGTGGCTAATTACACATGGCTCAAGTGCCCTCTGCCAGCCCTTGTCCTTGCAGAGGGGCTTACTGATGCTGAGTCAATGGGGCAGAAAAGCCTGATAAATGCTGTTGAAACCCGGATGTACAGAAATACTTTTTTCTGGTATTCGCTAGTGGATTCTAACGTTCACGTGAATTAGAGAAAAAAATTGAAAGGTTTTGACTTTTTACTCCAGCTCAAAAATCAAAAGGGTAATGATTGAGAAACTCCTGGTGCAAATTCTGTCCTGTCGTGATTTGAGTTTTTCTGTGTATTTAGTTTAGGTTTTCGGTGTCTGAGTCTCTGTGTTGTCCTGTTTGCTCCCCGTGATTAATCCCAGCTGTGTCCCGTTCCCTGATTGCCCTCCCTGTGTATTTAAGTCCACCTGTTGTCTTTGTCTAGTGTCGGATCCTTGTCGTTGTAGTTGTTGTTGTCGTTGTCGTCGTCGTCATTGTGTTACATCGTCATCGTGTTACCCTGCCATCTCGTCTGTTCCCTGTTCTCATCGTGTTTTCCTCATTAAATCCATCTTTATCACTGCTCGTCCTGGTCCCGCCTGCAATTTCTCACTGCACCATAACCCACCTCATGACATGTCCTAAGGATTTTTTTATTGTCTAAAATGTAATTTTCCATGGAGAAAAAAATGGAGTAAATACAAGTTACTTATGAAGTATATTGATCTACTGACTAAACTTTTGTGGATATATTTTGTAAAGATTTGTTCTGTGCATCATGCATCATTATATAATGAGAAGTATGTGGGGGAAAAGTTCATGTAAGACACACCTTACTATTTTAAATCAAAGTGTTTACAAAAATAAAAGCTTATTCTAAAGCATTATTTGTGTTGCAGACAAAATGTAGATCTTTGTCTTGTTGGAACAAATTGCAAAACCATAACTCAGTCTTTTTCACTCAGTGATAACCCCCAAACCAAAGAATCGTGATGTCTGTGTGACCTGGCAGAGCCTACATAGGATGCATTCAGTGATTAGAAAAAGACCACATTTTTGAGTTTTCAAAAAGCTGCTCCAGGATCCAGGCTTTTCAAGATTAAAATCAGATTTTGGTCAGCAGCCAATTTGTGGGTCATGTTAGCCATTTAGGGAGCTCATTAGATAATTAACTCAAGGCAGGAGGACAAAAACTTTGGTCATTGTCATAGGAATGTTTTATAAAGAAGTGATCAGAGTTGTGCTCTTGATGCTGAGATCACTTTACTTATCTTGCTTGGTAAACATTTTATGTCCAAGCATAAAACATAAATATAGACATAGCATCAGAAAACATGATTAAAAGTCATTTCACACAGATGGCATTATTAAGAACCATTAAATGTTAAAAAGCTATTAAAAACAAAGCAGACACTGCTTTATATATCATATTGTATCATATTGTATTGTATATACTTGATTAACAGTGTGCATAAATAATTTGTGGCCTATAAAAGTTATTCTTACATCTTCAACAAAATTTTAAAATGCCAGTAATAAAACTAATACCCAAGTTATAATGTTTGCTTTAAAGGAATTCCAACATTATTGCTTTTAAGGTTAAGGTATGCAGGAAAATGTAAGAAATGAGGTCAAATAATCCATTGCATTAACCTTAGAGTTTTACTGATGGGAGGGGGTTTCCTTGGTAACATTAATTAACCATGTAACAGTTACATGTTAAACATGTAACATGTTATGTATATATTACCATTACATATGTAATGGTAATTACATATAGGTTAAGTCATATACAAGTGATTCTCAATACATTAGAAAAGAAAGTATTATATACCAAAATCATTGTGGATGACATGAACTAACTTTAGAGTTTAAAGACTCTTTGTATATGGACTTAAATACTGTTACTAACTTTATAAAAGTTTGATTAATTTACAAATTTAATCCCACCATAAAAATGCATCTCATTCTGTCAGCCGTTTTAAAATTTTGTAATAAAAATCTGAGTGACAAAGCAAGAGTCACATCATAATAACATCATTATATTTGTTCAGAATATAATGTTCTTCCAGAATGTTCTTGCATTACCTGAAATTCTTCCAAAGTGGAAGTTGAAGATTGCTAAAAACATAACAATAAGTGGTTACAAGCCAACTTAAAATATCTCTTCTAAGATTGCCAGGACTAGACTGTTACTGGATTTAACACCAGGAGCAGATTTCTTATAAGAGCATCTCACACAATTTGAAATGGCTCATAGTTATTAGACAGTAATTATCTTGGATTAGATATGGCATAAATGTGACCTCACAGAAAATTGCATGAAATACCTCATAGACTGATGCAAGACGAATGGAACTCCATTCTATTATTGCTGCTTCAGTAACACTTAAGAGAATAGATGTGTGTGAAGCTTCAATTCATCGTTCTTTAATCCTGTGATAATGGAGATCTGAAAAGTAATCATTTAAATCTATTTGGTTTTTAACTAAATAAACCACTAAGAGCTGTAGAGTAAGTACACATACCATCTGTATCGTCTCACATATTTTTAGCATTCAGAAAATCTCCATAGCTACTGAAGAACAATTCATTTAATAGTTTATTTTCACCTTCACCTTTGGCTATTGCATTTTAAAAGTTGCTTTGTTTAAATTCAGCATTCTTATGTTAATAAAAACATTGTGTGCTTTTTCATCTGCTTTTTTTGCCTCCAGCATTGAAGAATGCTATAACGTAGTTCGGAGATAAATTTACTTTTACAACTTTCTTTTTCCATCCCTCGCAGAAATCAAAGGTTTCTACATTTGAGAAGATGTGGGCCTTCATGAGCAGCAGGCCGAGAACGTCCCTGGTGAAGTCTGTGGAAGATGGGGTTCAGAGGGTGCTGAAGTCTGACTATGCACTCATTACAGAGTCCACCACCATTGATTATATCACTAGGAGAAACTGTAATCTGACACAAGTGGGAGGGCTTATTGACAGCAAAGGCTACGGCATCGGCACTCCCCTCGGTAAGACTTACAAAAAGCCTCCAAACTACATTGCTACATTACAGAGCTACAGTATTATAAAAAAATTCAAACCCTTTTCGTAAGTTAGGTGTGTTTTTTTCCCTGAAAGATGAGGGCAAGAGAAATTGCTGTTGGATGCAGCAGGGTAAAAAAAAATAAATGTAGCTACTTGTGGCTCAAGAGAGTTTGCCACAACGTGTTTACGAACCTTATTATCACAGAGTCCAGCTGGCATTTCATCCAAAGTTAAACGGACCTTATGTTACTTGCAGGCTCACCATACAGGGACAAAATCAGCATAGCAATCCTCAGCATCTTAGAGGATGGGCTTCTCCATGTTCTGAAGGAGAAGTGGTGGAGCGGAAGCAGCTGTTTGGATGAAGAGCGTCGTGAGACGGGCCCCATGGGGATCCAGAACCTGGGTGGTATATTCATTGTGCTGGCATCTGGTCTGGTGCTGTCTGTCTTTGTGGCAATTGCTGAATTTATCTACAAGCTGAGGAAGACCGCTGAACGTGAACAGGTATATACCTCCACAGATCATGAATTTAAAGAGCATTTTCATGAATTTATTCTCACTGTGTGGTTTTGAATGCCGGTCAAAAGCATGATGTCAGGATACACTAATTATACATGGTTTCAATGTATTTTGCCCATATTGGTGTATGTCAATCAATTTGAAAATTATTAAAACATTTATTTATTTCAAAACTTTCACATATATTTCACATATAAGACTGGATCCAGAATGTTTACAACCCTTATTAAAATGCCACAGCATTATGACGTAGAAAAGATGAAATCATTTTCTTACAGAGAAAGTTTCTGTAGAAAACTGTAGCTTCTGACTACAATTTTGAAAGATGTTTATATTGCTATAAAACCATATCTGTGCACATCATGTCCTGGATTGATTTTCTGTAGTTGGAACTTGGACTTTGTTAAGGTGCATGAACATTTTCAAAAATAATGTAGTTTTAACCCCAAACCTTTAAAACCAGGTTACTGTGTTTCATTTTTATATTTAAAGTGGGAAAACAGGTTGATAATTATTTATCCTGACCTCAATTTTCATTTATCAGAAACATGGCATTTTATTTGTTGTACATTTTAGATCCACTGTTTATGAATTTCTTGCTTCAGATTAAATTGCAAAAATGAATAACTTTATAATGCTATTCTTATTTATATAGATGCACCTGTATTTTACAGAAGCTAGGAACCATAGCTATTTTGTTATGATTCTTTTTCTGCATACCTTAAAGCTACGCTCTATTCATAGCTTTTGATTCAGAAATTTCATAAAGGGATTTGCATGCCTTTCTTTGACTAATCCCTTGGAGTACTTGGCCATAGAACCACAACATTTACTCATCTAACTGGCATTACTACAAATTGGAACGTGGAATTAATCCATTATTAGTCATTGGAGATAGCAGAATAGCATCAACCCTTTAATGGTGTAAATCAATAATTTTGAGTCATGCTGTGTGCATTTTTGCATGCATTTTCATGTATTATGTTTTCAGTGCCACTGACACAGCAATATTAATGAGCTATGTGCATACCACATGTGGTGGTGAGGTTGCAGTGTAACATTAATGACAGCCAGGCGCCTATGCACACAAAGCTATTAAGGCAGCATGAGTATTCTACATTCATTTCCTGCTCTTTAGACTGTAGACACCCTCTGCTATCAGAGCAATTTAAAACTAAGGCATTTACCCCCCGCCCCCCTCCCCTCTGCTCCGCGTGTCCCTCCCCGATCCTCCCTTTTTGCCCAGAGGTCTTTGTGCAGCGCCATGGTGGACGAGATCAGACTGTCGTTCACCTGCGAGAGACGGGTGAAACACAAGCCTCAGCCCCCGGTCATAGTGAAGACGGATGCAGTGATCAACATGCACGCCTACAACGACCGACGACTCCCAGGAAAGGACAACATGAGCTGCAGCACTGGGATGACTCCTGTGTTCCCCTGACAATGTGTTCCCTGCAGGGCAAGAACCTCGTGAGCAACATTTCAGGGGCAGTGCCGGAGCCCAGGGACAATGGCATAGACGGGATCACCAGATACATCATTAACAACAGTGACATGGGAACACTTACAAAACATGGGCAACTCAAATTGGCAGCATCAGCCACACAGGTATGACAGACACCTCTGTAATCAACACTTCAAAAAATACTTGGTTGTTGTAAAGGTTGTGCAAGGGGGAGATAAACAACCCGACAAAGGAAACGGTACACCCAAATATGAATCAGTTCAAGTCTGATGTTTACACATGTACCACAAGAGAAAACACAATATTCAGTGGACCCTGAGTCACTTAAAAGATTTAAAATTTTATGTGAAAACATGGCCTGGCAAATGAAAAAAGGCTTTTTGAAAATGGCAATAAATGACTTTGATACAGTTCCAGAAGGATAAGGCAGTTTTGTTATAAATCATGGTTATATATGAAGTTCTTTTGTTGAGCTTGTTGATTTCCACAAAACTGAATGACCTTTGGCAGCAGAAAGTGTTACCTCAAATACGTACAGGTTCAGCTGGGTGTTTGTGTCATTTAGTGTTGGCAACACTGTGACTGGTAGAACCTACAGCAAGATGTGAGACAGTAAATTTACATCTGATGTAGCTGTGATGTGTACCTAAAGACATTATCATACAAAAACAACCACAATCACTCATGCAAAGTGGATTGTGGACACATCAGCTGTATATTAAAAACATAAGATTCTAGCTTGGGGATATTTGACATGATTTTTTACATTTTTTTTAAGGTTAATTTTTCTTTCAAATTACTTTGTACATAATTAAATTACCAGATAACATGTCGATTGCCAAAGATCTGACCATTCAACAGATTTATACTCAGAACATCAAGAGCCAGAGCTGTTTAATAACCAGTTGTTCAATTAACAGTGAATTGGAGGGGCTGAAGTGGGACTTTAAAGGACTCATTCTCCAGTTTATTTGCTGTGAGTGGCATTCAAATCTAACTATCTGTGTTCTGATTCTGGCTAGACATGGCTCACTATGTGATTCCAATTATATTATAACCTGGAATATAGAACACCATGGAATTAAACCATTCACACAGAAATCTAAAACTAAAATGGATAACAAAATCCTTTACATTTTTGTAAAAAAAAAACAGAAAAGCAACATATTTTTATTTGTACTAAAATGGCACTTCAATTTTAACAGAATAAGATGATCTATTGCATTTCTTCACTATCTTTTTGATTTTGATATGTAGACTAAAGCAAAAATTAGGATCATCACCTGTGAAATTGAGCATAGATTTTTAAGTGCTTTAATTTACACCATCAAGGCATAACAAAATGAATTCTGACAGGTGAAGGCAAGGAAACTGATTGTAATTTCAACTTGATACTCAGTAGCGGGTGAGATACATTTGAAAAGAAGTGAATATTTTATTTATATAGTTGCTACATACAAGCAGGAAAATAGGGAAGTGAATGAATTTGAGTAATAGTTTAAGAAGGGGCTAATGAAACTGGAGCTCTTGGTTGTGGTCTGCACCAGACAGTTTCAATTTAAATTGTCCAAGGAAGAAAAGTGATGATCTAGGACCACAGTCAGTCAAGGCTCAGTGATGCACATGGACAGAAATAGGTATCCTGCTTGGTCCAACACATGGGTTGGGGCTCAAAATGTTAAAGATAATACTAGTTATGAAAGAAAGGTGTCAAGAATGTCCAATGCATCACGCATTGTTGAGTAAGAAACTGCATAGCTACAGATAAGTTTGGGTGCCCATCCATTTACTGACCCTTGTTCACTGCCTCAGATCTGGAAACAAGACAGTGGAAGACGATGGAATGGTTCCCATGAAGGGTGTTTGTTTTTATTTTTATTTTTACATGGATGGCCCTTTGCCTTGACTATTTGGGGAATACAAAGCACTGGAGAAAAAAGACCAAGCAGCACAGGCCACGTTTTGTCACATGATCAATGTCCTGATGGTAAACCTTAGGTTGTTGCTTTGGCATGTACCACTTACTCAATCATGTAGATCATGTACACCCTTTCATATAAAATCATTTTCCCTGATGATTGTAGGCTCATTGAAAATAATGTTCCATGCCACCAAACAAAAAATGGTTCTGGAATACTTTGATTTTTCAAATTGCCCTCCAGATTTCCCAGATGTCAATCTAATTGAGCACCTGTGGCATGTGTAAGACAAACAAGTCTGATCTATGGAGGCCCCTTTCAAAAGTTTCAGGACTTAAATGACCTCTTGCTAACATCTTGTAGCCAGATATCACAGCAGACCTTCAGAGGTCTAGTGGAGTCCAATACTCGCCTAGTCATGGCTGTTTAGTTGACAAAAGCAAGACAAACCCACTATTTGTCATGTGGCAGTAATCCCATGTTTTATTGGGTGCATACAGCATCTATTTTCTATATTCCTGTCTTCATAGCGGAAAACAAATATCGCACTGATATTAGCTAGTGGTCTACCTGGGATATTTGCTCTTGTTGCTTGTTGGTAGTTGACTACTGAACACACTGCTAGAAGCTAACAGGAGGGATCATTGGTGCTCCTTCACTTTTCCTGAAATATCTGTTTGATCCAATCAACATTTCTTTACAGCTTTATTGTAAGAAATGGAACATTACTGAAGCCATCTTTTGGCAGTTTCCAGAAACAGGTTGGGGATGAGTGGTGTTCCATTGAATAGACCAATAAAAATGCTGGTTACTTCACAACTGTTTGGACATTAAACGGTAAGGTACTTTGAAAAATGTTAGTATTTCTTGCCAGTCTTCTCAGAATATAGAATCATCACATACATAATAACATATTCCAAGCCTTTGTTTCTTGTAATTTTCATGACTATGGTTTATAGATAAAGAAAACTCAAAATTCACTGCCTCAGAAAATTTGAATATTGTGAAAAAGACAATTTTTTTTTTATTCCTAGTGTCTCGTGATAATTAGCTAAATAACTCAAAGAACCCACAAAGCTTTCATGTGCTTTTAAATAGTCTTAATCTATAAAACTTACTTTTTCTGAGATGACTGGCAAGACATATTGCACTTTTACATATTATTAGATTTTTTTTTAGATCCAGCTGTCGTATTATCGATTAATTGAATGATATTTACTTGATTATTAAGATTCAGTACTCCTTGTTTCCAGTTCATGATCCATACCTAGTCCAGGCATTGCAGCTTTTTCATGTAAGCCCTTACATTTTGTTGAAATATTGTCCTTTATTGCCGTTGTCCTCCCATGTTTTCATGAAATGACAAATCTGCACATTTAAGTTATATAAAGTAATCTCTGTGATAGGTTCTCTATGTTCTTGAATAGCATTTTTATTCAAAAATTATGCTTTTGAAGCAGATACAATTTATTCTTAGTTTAGGTACGGAGTATAGACAAGAGCCACAACTTCAAATGAAGCCAAACTGTTGTTGGCTTAATTTCTGTAGTTACTCCAGTCTTCACCAAGTATCTTATTAGTTTTAAAAAACATGATTTCTGTTTTATATAAATCATTTTTGTGGGCAACTTCAAAATTCATATTGAAATCCTTGATAGACTCACTGACTGATGTCCTCCAGCAGAAACACTCCACCCACAATGTTTCATAGCATGATGCCTCCTTAAGCAAGACTTGTGTTGACTTTGACAGTTTCCCACTGGAGGACTTTGCAACCATTTTGTAGTCACTAGTCCCACTGCATTATCATATGTGGCTTGATTCTGAATTGTATTGCACCAATTAAACATTCAAGAAGTGTAGATGCTTGAAAAACTGCAACTTCAAAACTTTATGTACTGCTTTTCTTGTCATATCATCCACTAAAAAGCCCTTTTACAGTACAAGTTGCATTTGCTCAGACATTGCCGAACAGTGTCTGACTTGTGATTAAATGTTTTGCCAATAGACACTTGGATCAGCATTGACTAAAACAGAGAACATTAGATAAGGTTTTGTGTTTATCCACCTTATACCTACAAGCTTTTAAAAACATTGAACTTGAATTACATTGTGAAATGAAAATAAACTCTCTGTAGACACATATGAAAGACATTATGTTTCCATCCTGTTACAACTTTTATACCCTAAATAAGGGCCATTATGGATCGTGGATGACGAGACTAGGCATGCTAGTAGCCAGCCTATCCAATACTAATGCGAGTCTATCTGTGTTAATGGCTAGCAGAGGACAAAGGCTATCCAGTGGGTGATCATGCTAGTCACCAGCCTTTTCAAAGCTAATGCAAGTGAGTAGCCTCCTTCTCATTTACCAATGTCAGCCACACTGAGTTACTGATGTCTGTGGCTTAGTTACCAGTGTCGACATATCAGTTCAGTAACCTGCTTTGGAATGGATATAAACTCCTGTGACATAGACATGGCCACTACTGGGTGTCCAATAGTCTCAATTTTGGCACTGAAACCATGCCATTTCATTCATCTTGGTTCCTCATTTATTGGAGCACAGATAAACTGAACCACCAATCACAGAAACAATCCTCTTTCCCCTTGGTTCCGTGTTCAATACAAACATAATTGAGGGAATGAGTTAATCCCAGTCAATTTGAGGTGCATCCAGACAGAGCAAAAGATAAAGGACACATATCTTAGTCAATAACAACAGAATACAAAGAAGTAACTTATTGCAAACCAGTTACATCAGGAAAAGTGTATGTCTAGCGAGCAAAACAAATTTTGTTACTCCAACTTCTACTGCCTTCCTGGAAATATCACCAACAATCTGTACTACAGTAGCAGCTCTGGGTTTAAGGTGGATATCTTAAGGGAATAAATAACTGGTATTTACTGAAAGTTAAGTGCATTCAATCAGGCTATATTCATTAAATTCTCAACTGCTCTTTGGTTGATTGTGACCACAGAGTGCCTGGAAGCTGCATTTTTCAAACACATTTTCAAACCCTTTTCATGTCAGGTGTAATTTACAAGATTTTTGAAAATAAGTTAGAATTATTTTATTTTTGCAAAATAAAAAAAAAAGGCATCAGTTTAAAAGAAAAATGAATCACTTTTGAAGGGGATCTCAGAATAGATGATTGGTCGGCTTAATTACCTGGTGTGGACTTTTGCTGAAAGACTGTATGGTAATTTGGGAAAGAACAATCAATTATTTGTGTTTCTGTTGACTGTATCTCCAGCAAAATCACCCAGAATAAAGTTTGGAGGAGTCTGTAAGATGCTATTATGCTGAAGCAGAGAGAAAATTGAACCTCTGTGAGGTTTACATTGTCAATACACAGTGACAAAAGAGAGAAAATATCTATCTATGATTCAAGGAAACTTTAATCTGTAAAATTTAGCATTGGTTTGGTAGAGACTCGCTGTATAATTGTTTATCGATTCTCTTCTGCTAAGTAGAGTATGTAGATAAGATTGGCAGGAGAAGAAGTATTTTACTAAATTTATACAGTTATATTCATTCTGTTCACAAATATGTTCTAGATGCTATTTATTTCATCAGGCCACTTTACCCTTCCTATCGCGAATCCACTTCCCCCAAACCCTGATTATTTAATAGAAATACGTTTGAAAATTATTATATATTGGATTCTTTTCTATCTAGATGAGAAAATGTATGTAAATCGTCTTTTATGATGGCTAATATATTTCTATATGGTGAAAATGA
This sequence comes from Phalloptychus januarius, assembly GCA_902982915.1. NCBI lineage: Eukaryota > Metazoa > Chordata > Actinopteri > Cyprinodontiformes > Poeciliidae > Phalloptychus > Phalloptychus januarius. The sequence goes on along the minus strand of CADWAE010000483.1, from coordinate 2,527,763 downwards.
AGTGAAGAGATTGAGCTCCCCTAAGAGTTCAAGGGATTTTCCCTCAGATTAGGCGTTTCTTGTGTCAGTGGACCTTTGTTCTTCACAAATTCCCCATTACAACCTGGTCTAAGGCATAGCTGCTGCTGATCTACGGTTATACTATTGTACTGTCACACTGATGTGTACTGGAACTTTTCTTGCAGGTGATTAAAAGACTTTTGAGACTCATTGTACAACACTTCTCTAATGTGTGGCAACAACAATACCTGAATGAAATTTTGTTGATTCCAACATGGCTGGTTCAGTCCATTTGGTTACTGAATATAAACATCTTTTTTAAACTAAATAATGTGAATAATGTCATTTTACACAATAAACTGTAAGAAATGTGAGAGAAAAGTAACAGAAAATGTAATTACATAAACCTGTTCTATTACCTGTGTGTGATAAATGTTTTTATTTTCATCCGTTTTTTTATTTTTACTTTTTTTTTTACTCTTTAGCCCTAATGCTTCTATCATCTGGCAAAAAACTCTCCCAAATATATGAGAAATATGTTGGTGCCAACCAGGGTTTTCTTTGTGAACATACAGACTTTCTATGAATATAGTTTTTGTAAGATTTTTGCTAAGAAAATATGAAAAAAATATTGAAAAAGTGGGACAGGTGTATTTGTTTTCATTGTAACTATATGTGTAAAAAGAGCATCTTAATAATACACCGGAGGGTATCAGCAAACTACTATAGAAAACTTACTGAACTATTCTTTTTAACACACTGTGAATAATTTAATTGTACAGTTTGCTGTATGGGTTAAATGAAGTTTTAAATAAAAAATACAACCTACCTGTTCTTCTACTGATTGTTGTTATGCACTGAAAAAACAAACAGGGGAAATAAAAACACATTATTTGGACAATATTTTGGTTGAACTCTATGTGTAGTGGTGTCGGTGTTTACAATTGTAGTATCACAGTTACAGCAGTTTCACCTACAACATGAGAGCACATCATATAACAGACAAAGAGGGAGCTGCAGTAGCAAAAACAGTCTCTTTTTTTATTGTAAATGTCATTCTAAAGTGTGAAAAGCATTAAGATTTCAGCAGAAAACCCAGCTGGTAGATCATGCTTTGTTTTTCAAGCTGTGCACATTAAAGTAGATGGGCGTAGATCAACAAGCATCAGGAGAAGCAATGAACGAGCTCCTTCTCTGCTTCTCATACAGCCTGCACTCTACCGCAACAACACGACGTACCCTCAAAGCAGAGCTGCGTCTGGGGGAAACAGAAAGATAGAGAGAAATATTGTCAAGTAAAAAGCCTGTAGATGATACCTGCTGTACATTGGTGTTTTATACATAAGCTGAACCAAACTGAAAACAGGACCTCAGTAAAATAGAACAATATGATGATGGATGACAACATTAAATAAAGAATCAAAGTTTATCCTTTTTTCTTATGATCTTGCAGCTTTGAAACAGTTTTACTACTTCAGTTAAACTTTTGGTCATTTTACTACCTTGACTCTTCTTGAAGACAATTTCATCACTATGACGTGATGCATCTGTTCTGGATTAATTGATACATTTTGTTTGTCTAGATGGTAGCATTAATCTTTGACATAAAAACACATGTTATTATTTTGCAACAACAAATGCAAATAGCAGTAAAATAAAAACTGCAAAATAAAAAACACATAAAATGTCTTTTTAGAAATGTAGAAGAAATATGCTGCTCCCATATAAAAACAAATATTCAGGATGTTCAAATGTCTGTCTATTAGAATATATGGGTTTATTTTCATGTATAGAAAATAATCGCATTGAAGTTAAACCTAAGAATTTATTCTGAGCTTTTGGTTTATTCCTGAAACCAGAAGAAAGACAATTATAAATTTAAGGGACAAAGGCTAAATACACACTTATTCTATGTTCTTTCATGGATGAGCCAGAGTCTCAACGTAAGGGACCCAATCAAGTGCGATAGGGAGAGATTAACCTTGCTGGCGTTGCAGTGGCAGATGTGCATGTTAAAAAAGCCAGGGAACTCCAGGCCATGGCATTGAGGAGCAGCGGGCGGATAATGAGCGATGGGCAGGGGCCTTGCGCCTAATGGGGAGATTTATTATCTCTCACTATCAATTAATCCCCTCGGACAGACCGGGGCCAGCAGGAGCGCATCAGGAGTATGTAAAAGAGAAAGAGGCAGACTGAGGAAAGATGGGAGCCAGCCAAATGAACAGAGAGATGGAAAAGGACGCAGGGCCGGTAGCACCAGGAGTACTGGGGCAAAACAAGAAACTATGTGGTGGGAATAGAGAGAAAGCTTGAAAGATGTGATAGCAGAAGTTGAAGGACAATGAGTTGATATTAATGATAAAAACTGGTTTCACAAACATGTAACATTATTTACTAGTTGGCACAATGGCTTGTGTTTTTGATTAGGTACATGTTTAATCTAAGCTGCAGAAGTGTTCAGTAAATGCAATGGACTCTATTCCAGAAACTACAGATTCACTAACTTTTTATTTATTTTATTTTTTTTTTTTTTTTAGTACAAAAACCATTATGGACAGCACCCGTTTTCATGAAAGGAGCTCAAGCTACCTTGGTGTTTGAAATAGTTTTTACGATGTGAATAAAAGGCAGAAAATTAAACTTGGAGGTATGTAAATTTTCCCCACTATTACTGTGAATTGGTGGTGCCTTATTTACAGTTCTTAGTTTACATGAACTGTAAACTAAGGATCTATAACAAATCTTTTTTTTTTTCACAAATCCTATTGTGTAAATGTAATATAAAATTTTTCAAATGGAATAAAAATATACTTCGGATTGAAGTTAAACAAAAGGATTTGTAATAGTATTTGAAATGACCGGATAAAGATGGAATCTGAAGGATCCGGTGCCTGACTGGGACTGAGGAGAGTGCGAGAACCTCAGAGAACCAGGAGAAGGTAAGTCCATCCAACATATTGAGTTTGGCTGGAGACTTGTGTATGGCGGCGTTAAAAGGTTTGCTCTTTTAATCTTTCAGGTTGGTTATTAGGATAAGTGAAATGTTGGATGCAATGAGGCCAACAGGAATCCACAAAGCTGTTAAAAGGAGGGCTGCTAGAGGTGCAGTGGAGAAGAAAGGAAAGGCATCCAGGTACGTTCCCTGGAAACAGACACTATAAATATTCCAGTGGACCACTGGAGCACAGGATTTGGACATTAAAGCCACGATCCGGTGTCTGTCAGGAGAGACAAAGAAGGAAAAAGTCAGAGCTCTGAGGAGCAAAGAACACAACAAGATGAGAGCCTGACTATCACTCATGAGCAAAACATTACTATCACTGATGGAAAATCTCAGGCTCATTTAACATAATATAGGTTAAAGGAATGCTACGAGCTCTAATGACTTGTCAATGTTTTTGGACTCTGAACAGTGATGAAATGCAGAGGTATGAGTTATGCTACTGAATTCAAAGGGAAAATGTCTAAACATCTAAAAGATACCTAAAAATTGAAGGGAATATTGGTAATGCAATGGTACAAAAATTTAAGATAAACTGCTGCAAAAAGAAAAAGAGGAAAAAAATATGTTTAGAAAAGCATCTAAATTTGGTTGTTTTAGGTGTTGGTTTGGTTTGTTTAGCATTTCTGAGTGGAATTTATATTTTCTCCTAAGTAATGTGTGGGTTTTCTTCAGGTCAAACAAGTTCACTGGCCAATCAAGCACAGAGTTGCCATGGTTATTAAACAGAAAAATCTTCATCTTCTTCAAGCTTGTCAGCAAATGGAATCAACAATTACTAAATTTCCTGGCAGACAGCTGCTATGATTTTAGACTTAAAATATAATGACAAAGAATAAACCATAGTATAAAAGCAGTGGTTCTTTTCTCTTTTGTTACAAACGTTGCTATAAACTGTAAAATCTAGTTGGCCTTTTTCTAGCCAGGGAGGTATGACTTTAAATCACCACCTTGATAACTGTTTCACTTCTGCCTCAGCGTTTAATTATAAAATGTGGTTCTTTATGTTTGTCCATCCATCCATCAAGTATTCCCACATATCCTTGCTGGGTCACAGGAGACTGGTGCCTATTTCCAGGCAAGAGGCAGAGTTTGCCCTCGACAGGTTGCCAGTCCATCACAGCCTTATGTTTGTTATTCTGCAAAATATTTAATTTTGGTTTTCACACAACCTGCATATGGTGGATCTCTAGTTGAAGTCATTTTCCCTATGATGCAGCGGGTGCAGGATACACTCCATTTGACCTTGTTGTGTTCATTATAAACTATCCAAGTGCTGCTGTCACTCGCTTCTGAGTCCCATCTTTTCTATTAGTCAAAATTGCATTCTAAATTAAATTAAAAGATAATAGAAATTTGATGTTGTTAATTGATTCAAAATCGTTTTTGTCTGCATCACAATGCATCAAAAAATATCTTTTGTTCCTTACCCCTGTCGTGGAAATTGTCATTGACTGTCTGCCAAGACCATTGTCAAATCAGTAGACTTCCCCTTTATTTTGTTGGCCAAACAGTCGTAACATAAGTTATTTATCAAAAATGTTTTTTATTGGTCTTATGTGACATTATTCTGGTATAAATATCTTAGAAACTTAATTTTTCACTACCTTTGAAAACTGTGATCCTCACAAAACACACATAGCTGCCATCTATCACATTTATATCATATACAATTTCCATCCATCCATCCATTTTCCTACACCCTTGTCCCTTACTGGGGTCAGGAGGTGCTGGTGTATCTCCAACTATCGTTTCGGGCGAGAGGCGGGGTCACCCTGGACAGGTCGCCAGTCTGTCGCAGGGCAACACAGAGACATACAGGACAAACAACCATGCACACACACACTCACACCTAGGGACAATTTAGAGAGACCAATTAACCTGACAGTCATGTTTTTGGACTGTGGGAGGAAGCCGGAGTACCCGGAGAGAACCTACGCATGCACAGGGAGAACATGCAAACTGCAGAAAGACCGGGGCCGGGAATCAAACCCAGAACCTTCTTGCTGCAAGGCAATAGCTCTACCAGCTGCGCCACTGGGAAGCCCATGTACAATTTCATTTTTTAAAATTAGATTTCTGAAGCAAAAGATCCTGATAGTGTTTTAGGTCATGTCTATGTAAAATTTTAAAGAGCGTGACTATAATTTACAAATCTGCTGCATGGAGACTTTGCAGCAGAAGCTCTCCCCAGGCTTTCTTGCCATTATGGGAACTGCCTCAGCTTGTTGCTCATTTGAGCTCTTGCCAGTTAGCTCTCTTTGATGGCACATGTCCAGACAACTTTTCTTTTTGATGACCTTGACAGAGACGTCGCTGGGTGATATTCAGCTCCTCACTCTGGGACGATGTGTTAGACGACGATGGCTGTGCATCATTGACCCATTTGGGGGTGAATGACTGCCTGACCTGTGCCATGCCCATCTCAGTGGACCCACTGGGTGAGAGATGTATCTTAGCAGAAACTGCATTTCAAAATTAGCTTGAAAGGAGGGCTGGTGTGCGATGAACCTTGTCATAGCCTATGCCATCATCTTAGAAAAATAACATCTCCCCAGAAAGTAGATAATGTTTCTGAATGGAAATTGGTTTGAGGAAATAAAAACATTTCATTTCAACAAAGGGACAAACAAACCTTAGAAGTGGAGGATGCACATGATGAACTTTTCATAAATTATGATTTCTCTGTGTTGTCATGATATTGTTTTAAAATCTATTCTTGTTTTAAATTGTCCAAATTTATCCCTGATGGTTCTGTTTTGGTAATTGTTTTCACGTGTTGTTTGTTCAATAATGTTCTCTCAAAAATGGATGCCTTCACAAACAGCTGTACTTATAATGGAGTGAAATTACACACAGGTGGAATCTATTTACAAATTAGATGATTTCTGAAGGCAGGTGGTAGCCTTGGATTTTATTTAGGGGATATGAAAACATATGTATGCTAAAATTTCTCTCTTATTTCTCATTGTCATGCCTTACTTGGTGTTTTTCTATCACATAAAATATACTTGCAGTTACAATCAGACCAAAGGTTAAAGAGTTGTACTTATTTTAAAAGGACCGATCTATACTGACTGTATTTTACATTCTAATAATAAAACTTGTTGATATTTGATGCTTGCGTATTTCCAGTACACCATGGTATCCTATTGAGATGGGAAAACATATGTGTAATTTTACTTCCTTAACGATTATTGCATAACATTAATGACATTTTTCGGAGACATTATACTGCAGCGTTAGGAGACAACTGTTGTTTTTCACCAGCCTCCTTCTCTTATTGAAACCACTCTGCTGGTATCAGAGCTTTATCTCTGCACCATCATGTTGAATTATCCATTTGAGTTTAGGTGAAATAGCGTGATAGAGACATTGCCAATGAAATGCCTTAGTGACTTGCTCTTTCTCTTTGCTATCTTTGACCCTGATAACGACTGGAATAGAGGCTTTTCATGAATATAAATATAAATCGTGATGAAAGGCAATTTTCCCCAGTGCACATAAAATAACACTCTTGAACATTTAGTGTTTGTCAAGAAGGTATGCTTTCGCAGTTCGACTTCACTTTGTACAGAGTGGCCAGCAAAGCTCTCCGTTTACATAAATCACTCATTTCACTTGGAGGAGAGTCAAATGTAAATGAATCACTCTGTTGCTTACAGTACACATACAATTATGAAATGCGTAAAAATGGAAATAAAGCAGTGAATATACAAGATCAATATTGTAAAAAAAAATGTTTTCCACCATCTGAGATCACATACATTAAATACAGCATAAGATCAGACACAATAATGCATAAGGAAGCTGTTTACAATTAAACTAGGGCAGCAAAGAATAAATGAAAGGCAGTACATTGCTAATGCTATGCCAGGGGAGAAACTTAAGCAGCTATGCACTACCAACCACACTAACCCAGTCAAACACAGACTTGCATAAAATTGGACTGAAAATTATTGTCTTTTTTTCCTCGTTTACCAAGAATAGCTGAAATCATATTTTCACCAGCCACTGTTGCCAAAGGGAAATTTTAACCTCATTTTAAACAGCAAGTGTGTGTGTGTGTGTGTGTGTGTGTATATATATATATATATATATATATAAGGTTTACCCTGAATGAGGAATTTTAATATTGAAGAGAGGAGAGGAGTCCAGCAGCTGGACTGAGGATGCAGGAACTGTGCAGTGCTTGAAGATAGCGCTGTAAACCTGCTATCTTCTACAAAACATTGTTGCTTTCTTCTGCTAATGTCACAGCTGCAGGTTTGAGTCCACTGAAGTGTCATTTTTCATCACTTCTATAGCAACACTGTAAACACATCATTATCTCCCAGCCTAGAATTATTGGATGCCTTATAGCACATCATTTTATCAAACAGTCACAGAAAGCCAAATCAATGGCAAAAATATGTGGAAGGATATTCACTGCCCCCTTTAGTGAAAGGCAGTTGATGAACAATGAATCAAGATCACTTGGTCTGCCTTAACATTGTGAGTTGACGTTGGCAAGGTTCACACTTCCATAGGCGGATCATCTATTCAGTGTTCACAACACATGACCAGAGACATTACTAAATGACGTATTACGTCTGACTGCTTAGGTAAAATTCATATTAGAGGGGTTTTTGGTATTAAAATCTGGATCTGCCTGAACGTTTTAATGAAGGTTAAAATAAAAGGATTCAAATTTAAAACTGAGTAAATTCAGGGCTAAGTCCTAAAGCATCCTGGTGATTGGTGGGACGACCGTACCCGTCTGCCTGTACAACACTCAGTTGCCCTGGAGTGAAATACTCATGTTGGTGCGGGCCCAGACATATGACATGTGCTGCACCCCTCTCTAGTGCTGGTTAATCTGCATTATGAAAGCAAATACTAGTCATGAATGGCTCCTAGACAAGAGAAACCCACATTTGTTTTATTATCCATCCATCCATCCATTATCTTACATTAATCTTATGGAGTCACAAGGTGTGCTGGTGCCTGTCTCCACAGGTCAACAGGCAAGAGGCAGGGTACCCTGGATGGGTCACCGGTTTGTTTTATTATCTATTTATATATATTTTATTATATACATTTCACCGAGAAAGGCTCACATTGATGCCTAATATGCTTTTATATAGTTTCTGGAAACAAAAATGAATTAATTGCACTCATAAAACAATCTAAACTAAATTTACAACAAAGTTGCTTTGGATGTTACACACTTATGTGTACATTTAGCCATTTTAGATGGGAGTATATGTGTACAGTTTCCTAATTTATTCACGGGACTCATAAAATATCAAATATTATTTTTCACAGTTTTTTTCTTAACTGCTGAACATTAATTATTTGAATGACGCTAATTTTTAAAATTATGCCGTACAGGGGTTTTTCATCATGTTCAGGTATATGTTTTGTATTAGATAAGGCTTATCAGACCAAATGGTGCAACCAAGAAACTTACTAGCTTTGAGATAAAACATAACCTGCATGAATGGTTCACTGAAGTTACTTTCGAAAATGAAGGATATTTTCTAGTCATCAAAGGCCTGGATTCCTTTGAAAGCCTCTAGTATCTTATTAAGTCCACACAGAAAAACATGGTCTGCTCCTGATGAAACAGACCTCTTTGCATCATTCCCAGTGATGAAAAGTTTCTAAAAGCATGCTAAAGCTACTGCCCCAGTGCCTGCAGAAAGCAAGTTACATTTTTTTCAAACCAGCATTTTTGTTTCTTTAAGAAATATTGGAAATATGTATATCACAAAGGGATTTATTGTCACATATTGTTATTTAAGATAAAACCTAAATATATCTAGTTGTTTAAGTCATGAACTTCATAAATTCATAAATATCAATCTAGTCTTAGTAACCATAGCTCAGCCTATTTCAGAGTTCCCCAAACTTAAATTAGGATCTGGAATGGTAAAGACTTTCTGAAGTTCTATCTGTGCAGTGCAACTAAATTAAAAGTTATCTTTTCAGTCTAGGTTAGTTTAAGTTACTTATCTATTTATACAATTTTAAAGGTAAAGCATCTCTCTCGCTCATCATCAAAAATTAACCCTCTGTGTTCACTTCTGCCTGAGAATATACTGACTGTGTTTGATGTGTTTTATTCCATTGTTGCCAACAGCAAGGCTGATTGATGTTGGCCTAGAACCAGACTATGCTCGGTTCCAGAGGGTGATGAAGTTCACCAGCACCTGATTTACTATTCTTTATCAAGCTTCATCCCTGCGTTTCCCTCCATCAACTTGGGAAACAGCCGATTCAAGCACATCGAGATTCAACTCAACTACAAAAGCGCTACAGTTTACAAATGGCAGGACTGCAGCAGCCTTATTTTCCATTAATATTTTGACTAGACTATAACGGGGCATACCATTGCATGCTTAGTCCTGAAAGGACATATTTTAATAATTGGCCATAGCAGCAGCTACCCTGGTCTGACATATTTAATGCAATGGCTTCATTGTAATGATAAGTTTTAAGTCTCTTACTATAGGAGGGGGAGACCAATTTTGCCCTACAATTGCTTAGAGGAAGTAATTATTCTCAAATCAAACTTTAAATGTGGCTTTTGCAAAATCTCCCTTTGACTCTTTAATAGAACATGATGAAAGTCAGAAAGTCTCTATTCTCTCTCAATTGCCTCCTCCATGAGAATAAGTTATGTGGCCTGTCCATGGGGAAGGTGGTGGAAGGTATCTGGCTGCCTGGAGAAAAGTTTATGGTCTGTGAAGGCCAATTTGAGCAACATGGAGAAAGAAACCCGCCATGGCACCACTCAGTCTCCTTTATTTTGGTCTAGATAACACACAATAACTAATGATAACAATAGTCCTAATAATATTAATAATAATATTTATTATCATCACGTACAGTCTAGTCTTGCCAGGTTGTTTAAGATTAGCTGACACTTTGTGACACACCAGCGTGCATTTGTGTCTGTAAACGGCTCATTAATATTAAACAAGGAAGTGGCAGTTGGAAACACTTGGCTCACGCTCTTGGCACATCAAGCAGAATTGCAAGTGAAAGCTGGGTGCTTTGTTGAGCCCAAAATGTGGTTGTGAAATGAGCGAACAGCTGCTTCCCATTTCTAAGACCAAGTTACTGCTTGGCTGAGTTAGCAAACCTTTTTTGACTGCAAATCCTATCATTTAATGGAAACATTCTGCAAAGTTAAATCTACTTTGAAAGAGTGGCATAAGGCAACCAATGCAAAGACATTGATCAATCCCAGCTGTCTTTAAATGCCAGTGAAATGACAGTTTATTGACATTCCCTTATGCCACACTCTAAATATGCAGTTGTAAACCTTACAATGTAGCCATGATGTGCATAATAAAGTGTGTGTTAAGGATTCAGTTTTTATGGCAGATGACTGATACTGTGCTACACTGGTTTTAATGGTTTTAACAAAGCCACAATGGTAGACTGAAAATAACTCTTTATGTTCTGTTTTTGTGGCTCCTAATTCCTAGTTTTTATGAGTAAGGCCAAGTATAGTTATATTTAATAAAAGAGCATACATAAATACCCATAAAATGTTATGTTTTGGCATGTCAGATATTCTAACTAATATAAGTGCATCCTAATAACTTAAAACATTATTCAATTTTTAAATACTTTAAGCAATTCAGTCCAAAGAATAAAACACATACTGTATTTAAAGACTCACACTGGATCAACTGGGACCTTGATTGAAATACTAAATACTTTCTCATCTGCACAGGCAAGATGCTTCTGACTCTGGTTCAGAAGTGACTTAATATAGGTTTATTCCCTGTTTTTTTTTTTTTTTACCAACACACACACTTCTTTTATCCTCTTAACTTCCTGCTAACATGTATGGATACGTTAAGATGGTTAGTCATCTTCTTTCGTAATGATATTTTGTTGCTTGACCCTCTTTTTTGAAGGTTTGAATAACTGTCTGACGTATGAAAATCAGGTCTGCAGTCTTCTTTTTGATTAATTTCTATGTCAAAATATGTTTTTCTTGCCTCATATAATGTTCCTTTTTCCTTATAAGCTGAATTTGGAGTTCTTCTCTAGCTGTAAGGCATAATCATCAATGTTAACAGAAATGAAGATTTCAAATATATCATTATTTGTAATAAATGTATCTACATCTTAACTATTTGAATCATATTACTGAAACAAATTAACTCTTTTAAACAGACTCAAAGAACCACATCAATATATCCACTGAACCATAAAGTATGATTTACAGAGAAAAGTGAGCAGTTTTGATGGGAAATTTCAATTTAGGAGCACCATGTGAGTTCCAGCTCCTTGCCTTTTGACATGTTCAGCTAAAAGATCGTTTGGAAAAATTGTTTGGCATAAAACAAGTGGCGGAGGCTTCGTTGGTGGTTTATGCCATTACATATGGGAAGTCCTTCAAAGTCAACCCGCCATGCCGCAGGCAGCATTCTAATGAGGTCATCAATAACCTGCAACAGCTGCTCGGAGAGAGATCTCATCTGTTGAGCTCGAGACACCAGTGACTCTGCTATAACTGAACAAACAGCGGCGAAATAATGAGAAGAATTCTGCGTAACATGCAGCACTATTTTACAATAAACCATTAATTGGCAGAATTGCAGCAGATTCTTCTTTTTATTTTACAGTAGAGGGAGTAAAAGTGAATGAGAATGTAGAAGTAATCCTCTCAGGGACCGTTTCTCTATTCACTGTCAGAATTCTTCAAGAATGATTCTTTCAAAATCAGATAGCAGCAAACATGTCATCATCTACAAAAGAGTAAAGAAGTCCCTCTATGCACCAGAATGATTGTTATTGTGCTCGCAGTTTGCAATCAGATCACTATAAATATTAACAGACTTAGCTGGGCAAGGCAGATCAGAACAGAGAGGAAGAAAGAAAGGCTCAAACCTTCATTATATCTTATCATAGACACAAAGAAATAGTTCAAAATTTGCTCTCTGATCTCTTGCTGTTAGCTTGGAAAGGCCATGGTGCCCTTCAGCTTTTCATGGTGCTGCTAAATTTGGACAAATGAGTTCAGATCCTCAGTTTTCTCCCTGAAACATGTCAGTGTCAAGCCTTTCACTGGTTTCACCACGCAACAATATAATGGTTTTCATCATCACTCATTGATTGACTCCTACCTCTTTTCTCCAACCACAAATCACTCAAATCACCACATTTGCAGTGTGACACCTGAACCAGGGCAAAAACAGTACATGTTTCTTCTGTTGTCTTTTCGAAAGGCAAGAGTCAGATATGGAAACGATGTAACTTTACTTGCTGGTAACAAAGTGTCTGCCTCCCTTTTAAAAAAGCTTTTCAAGCGAATGCAGCTTAGGATTGAAGAATGTCCCAGTTGGAAAAGAACCAAGTCCATCCCATGTTATTAAGGAATTTCTTCGAAGGTCAAAGGCTTTCACCAGATCGTAATTCTAAGTATAAAATGTAATGGTCTGAAACTGGTAACTATAGAAGAGTGAGGAGTTGGCTATATCACAACCTACATCTTAGAATTTTTCATAAGTTTCATTGTACAGCACAAAAACATATCTTGGCCAGTTCAAGCACGTCGTCTGTACCATGGAGGCTTCCAGTGAAAAAACAACAAAAAACGACTGTGTGTATTGATGCTGCTGTGAATTGTTCCAGAAACTTTTGCAAAATTTCTAAGTGTGCCAGAAGCACAAGTCCCAAACACTACTCAATTTGGACAGAGACAATAAGATCACAGGTTTCCAAACTTCATGTAAAAAGTTCCAAATTTTATTTCTTGATAACGACTCATATTCAGAATATCTAGCAATGAGCAAATCTATTTTACTGCTTGGAAATTAAATTGCACTTTATGCCAGCAATTGTTTTGTAATTGTAGACAGTTAAGTGTGAACATTTTTTTATAGAAAACTTAAGACAATCTGACAGCTATGAAAGGTCTTTAGTAAAATGGTATCTCACCCCAAGAATCTTTGTACAGAGATGTTTTCTCTTAGATGCTAGGTTGGAAACTGCTTTTTTTATTGTGTTGTAATACCCAATGATAGCTTTGATGTGCTGTCCTCTCTCACCTGGTTATCAGTTGAGCGTCAGCTGAATGTGAGCTGAAATAATTATCCCAGATTGACTTTAAGTTCTATCTGAATAGAAACTGTAGTCCAGACTAAGATGTACTAAGATAGTTAAAGCACTGAACTCTGCAAAACCTAAAACATGCACGAGTATTAATGATTCCATTAACAGTAGTAAACCTTGAGGCAAGTTTCATTAACAAACTTCCCATCTTACTTTCAAAAACAACTTCAGCAGGACTTGTGCTTCAGTATTTCGTAGACCCTCTGAAGTTGGGCAATGTGAATAAAATGTTGATAAGCCTCCATTTCTTTGTAGTTGTGCCAAGATTGCGCACATGCAGAGACTGGTAGGAGGGCAGTGGATGGATTAGGAAGACGTTCTGTCTCACCTAGAGTAGGACACGCTGAAGGTGGTGATCTAGGTTGGGCAGATGCTGCTGGAGGATAGCCATACTGAGGTTCCACAGATTAGAAAGGGACAGATGACCAAACTGCAACACTTTTTATATGCAGAAGTTTCACCTTAGATAAAATGAAGTGGAGTCATTGAATGAGAAGAGATTATGAAAACATACACTGTCCTTCACATCTATGTAATATAATATATACATATATAATAAGTACTATTTATTTTAATGTCACATTAAAGCAAGTAAAGGTGTCTATGAACTTAGTAACCAATTACTTTCAGTTTCCTTGGGATATAAATATTAAATGACACTTATGTAATCCTTCTCATTAATCTCCTTTCATAATTTTTGTTGCAGAGTATTCTACCTAAGTGATTACATCTAAAGAGACCAGTTCTCTATAAAATAATGCATTTCTCCTATAAATAAACAGATTCCTGAGAACTGTATCCTCCACAGCAATCTTTATTGATTAACATTATATGATATTTCTGATATCTATTTTTACAATGCAATTGTCAGAGTGTAAAAACAAAAACAAAATTACCTTTTTGGTTGTCAATTCTGCTCGGTTAAACGTGACACTGTAAAGCAAGCAAGAAGCACTGTTAAATGCTAAATGCTCATTAAAAGATTTAGACACAGGAAAACTTCACATATAAATAAAAGCCCTGGTGGACTGATGCAGGCAAAAAGAGTGAAACCTGAAAATTGACCCTTCCTCGTCCTTCCTGTAACTTTTGCAATAGTTAACATCATAATGGTGCTATTTATGGTACCTGTTTAATAAGGCAATATCTCAGAATCGATTTTGCTGCTGGTTGCTCTCCCCTTTGGCAGTCCCCTCAAACACACGTTGGATTTGATAACTCAAGCTCTATTGATTTTTCTATAAGCAAAAATAGCTTTTGGAAAGCTATAAACAAAAAATATTTGTTATGGCTACCATCCTTTCTATAAAGATCAATATTCAAATGTTTTCGTTTGGGCCACGGTAACTTAATATAGTGAAGTTTATTAACAAAAACAGATGAGAAAATTACCAATCAAGTGAAAGTATACTGAATAAATATGGAGAATATTTTAAATTCTGTTGCGTGAGGTGACCCTGAGAGGCATTTCAGTTCTCTCCATGCAAAATTGCTTCATATGCTGTATGTGTTCTTGACAAGGTCACGGGCAGAAATATGATTTTAAAAGGATGCAGCTGATAACATGAGTGATGACATACCAGGAGATTCCTGCACAGACACAAATGGAGATATGCCGAATGCAACAAATGCAAACACACAAGAAAATGAAAAAACACACTGGTAAGGCAGTGTTTGGAAAGGTCCAAATGGCAGATTGCCATCTAACTTTCTGAGTTGGGGAAAAAGTGACAAGGATTAATGGATTTTTGTGCCTGCTGTGATTAAGAGGCTATACTAAACCTGAGATAATGTGCTGATATCTGCTGGGAGCTGTTTGATGCTGGCTGATCGTAATCAGTAAAGCCAAGACTGTCAGAAAGCTGCTCACCTTCCTGGAGCACTCATGTCTGGTCTTCTCCATAGTCTCCCACTCCTGGAATAACAATGTGCGTAAAAAAAAAAGTCACAAACACTGCTTTTATTGACGAACTAAATTCTTGAGTGGAATATTAGTGTGTCCAAGTAAAACACAGAATTATTGAAAATTTATTTCAGCAGTCCAATTAAAAAAGTAAATCACAAAATATTTTAACTGCATACATATCATTGACAACATATGTTATAGCACAAGATTTTCTAGGCTGACTAGCATTTCAAACCGAAAGTTCAATGTCTGGCTTTCCTTATTTCATAATATGGATAATAATCAAAATAAAATTTTATTCTCAAGTTGTCAATAGATCTAAACATTTGAAAATATAAAAAAAAAATAAACAGGAAGATGACATCGCAGCAAAGTAAAAGAGCTTTCATCATCAAAAGGAATAAAAATGAACATTGAAAAACTCTCATTTCACTTTTAAATGTAAACAGCTGAAATTAAATAACTGCATACATGAAACTGATTCTAATTTAATTAAATTAACACATAATGGACTTGGAGTTTGAAAAAAAAACATTTTTCTTTTCTTTTCATTAATTTTGGGGCAATGTCTTAACAATTGGTGTGAACTAGTAAAGCAGAGTTAAAGTTTTATAATGTACATTCAAGCTGTGGTGCATGAAACATTGCTGATGTTTCTCCGTGTGGCCCTCGGGTTTCGCTCTGCCGTTGAGCAGTTTAATTTTAATCTTAATCAATGATCCGTGCTCTAATGAGAACACTAGTTTTTACACGCTTCTTGACCTGCCAGATCAGTAAATGCTAAATTTGATCAGAGTCTTATTAGGCTTGAAAAGGTGTAAGCTTCACACCCATCCTTACAAAAAATAAAAAGACCTCCCGCTGAGAACGCTACATAGCAGGAATAGGAGTTTAACATCATTTTACTAAGCCAATAAGCCAATGTATTTCTAAAAAACAATGAGTGAGAATTAGGGCATCGACCTGTGGAAATATGACTCTCATCAATTATTTCTGTGCTGTCATTACAGCTTAAGTGGACCAGAGGGACTACTTTACAGCAGAATAATAAGTTTCTGCATTGCAACAACCATATGTAGTCTGCTTCCCTGGGGAAAGGCTTCTGGCTGGTCACATTTTGTTTCCTTGCTGTCATTTTTGGCAGTATACAGTGAACACACCTGACAAATATCTTGCCTACAGAAATCTTTCAAATGTGAAAAAGAAAAAAGTCCACTTTTACAACTTCCTTTGATTAATCTTGCATATGAATATGGAAAAGGAGTTGAGGTAAGCTACCATTGTTATGAAAAAAACAAACTGCGATTCCATTATGTTCACCACATTCATAATTTACGTTTCCACAAATTATATCAGAATGTCAATTCATGGTAAAAGTTCTTTGGAGAACATCTTTTCCTTGTCAGCTGTGTTCAGGTTTGGTGTTCACCATTGTTATAATTATTTTTATGACTAATACACATATTTATGGTTAATACAGAGACCTTTTTGTTGGGTGAGGAGAAACCTGTCCTCCTATGTCTGACTCCACAAAGCTCATCCAGGCTTCCTGGATAGTAAACATGGTCACTTGATAGTTATTTACCAATTGCCCTGAATGCACCCATTTCTCATTCCCATTAAAAAGTTTATTTTTAATGTAGAAAACTATCCTAATGACATAATCATCCACATATGGTGACTACTTCCTGTTTTTAAGAACATTGTGTCTACAAGACCTTTTTGGTTTTTAAAACGATAACTTACTTTGAAAAACAATGAAAAGGCAAAATCTTATTTATGTATGCTTCATTCCTTAAATATTTACATTTTTTTTATTTCCCCTTTAAGTTTGATCAAACATGTTTAATTTTCACACTGTAAAATTTGTTTTAGCTAATCTGATCTATCCTAAAGCAAAAGCTAATGGATGAATGTGGAGATTAAAGTAAATATATATGTGTCTCTGCTCTGGGTACTACTGAAGGAGCTGAAGAAGACCTTTGAAGCTCATAGATAAAAAGTACCTAAAACCTTTAACAAGTGGAGCACTTCTCTTTGTGAGCAATAACTAGACCAGAGCAGTCTTCCATTTGTTTTACTGCACTATATACTTAGGGACACTTTAAATGTAAGCTTTTAATATTAATATCTCCCCATGCAGTGACACTTACAATGTGATTCAGAATTAATTGCATAAATGAGTAGAATATCTCATTTGTTTATTTTTTTTTCTCCTGTGTTCATTATTGAATTAAATAGCAAAATCCAATTAGCAGTGTGCATTAGCCTTTCTCGCAGTTTGATTAAGCAAGTAAAATATTAAGGCTGATGCTTAGCCAAATTACGTTGCATGTGAAATCCTCCGAAATAGAAGGTTTTAATTCATTTGCACAGATATTATTCTGCAATAACTGCCTGGGATGAAGGATGCAAGCAAAAACGCTCTCATGTGCATAAAGTGGATCAGACATGGAATATTTAAACCAGTCGAATGTTGTTTCCTTGAACTACATTTGTATTTGTTCCATACAACATGTTCAGGCCTTTCTAAGAGAATATTGTGATCAGCTATCTCAAACGCAGCATTGAGTTTTAACAGGACAAATACAGCCACAAGTCTCATAGCTGACACTACTGATATCAGTAGACATCAGTTCTGTTTCAGTGCTACGATGAGTTTTAACCTTACTGAAACTCTTCCAACAGGTTTTATCTTCAGATGGTTGCTTGGTAACCTAACTGTGGTTCTCCACCATTTGGTTTATGAGAATTATTTTTTTAACAAACTACTGAGGCTCTCACAAAGCAGCCGCAGTTGAAATTACACAGAAGTGGGCTCTGTTTACTTATTAGTCACTAATAAGTGTCATTTCATAAGTATGTGCTACTTTGTGTTGGTGTATCACATAAATGTCCAAATGTTTTGAAGTTTGTAGTTAGAAATATATGCTTTTAGAAAGCACTGCTAAAAAAATACAATTAGGTTAGTGTTTCCCAGTTGTTACTTCTTCAGTATTTTCCTTCCTGTTTGACAGTCACGTGTCACAAACTGAAGAATAGCAACAAATCACGCCTGCCAAACTAATTTCAAGACAAATTAAAAATGACACAGCTTACATGCAGTGGGTGTCAGACAGTTTGGATGTCACTGTTTTGCAAACTTGGGCTGTAGATGTTTTGTTTTCTGTCACTCCTATTATATCTGCTTGTTTTTCTTTTTTTCGTTCCTGGGAGAGCTGTGACACACACATACACACACACACCCCCACCCGCCCCCCACCCCCCCACACACACACACACACCGTGTTTTCATTGTCCTTTAAATGATCGCCTGACAGGGCCTCTAGAAAACACCTCTGTCTGTGCCCTCGTACATTTCTGCAGTGGTGTGTCTGCTGGAAAAAACAACAGCTGTTGAAAACTGAAGGTTATCATCTCTTATTTTAACAAAACATGGCAGATGTCATTAATAACCTACTGACATATTGGAGCTGATTCTAAGGATTCACTTCAGCTATAAGTGAATTAAATGCTTCATGCAACTTACCCAACAATGTGAAGACAAAGATGGAAAAATAATGTATTACCCCAGTTTTTCTGAAGCTTCTGACATATATTTTGCTTTGCTGGTCTGACTGAACATAAATAGGTTTACTTTCTATTTTACCCCATCTTTAGCGAGGGTTGAGACATTAACTTGGCATGGCCTGTGGTCTGTAATCTGGGCGAATTGCAATGCCATTTATCAAAACTCTTGGCAAAGCTCCTGGGTTCAAATCTGTTTGAAAACCCAATAGATAGCAAGCAAGTCGCCTGGTGAGTGATTGCAGAACAAGTGACAAAAAGAATGAATGTGTCCCCCTCACATTTGCTTTTAGTTTTACTAATACTCAACATCCTGAATGACTGATTTCAAGGCTTACCCCTAAACAACCAAATCCATTTGTCCTGCAAAAGCTTAAATACAAAGCAGTAAGATGCATTTGCTCACTTTACACAAACAATCTTTCCACTCTGGAAAAAAAAAAGAAGATTGGATGTAGACATAACCAACATTTAAAGCCTAACTTAGGGTTCCTCAAACTGACATTAGAGAAATTGTGAAGACCCGAAACAATTGTGTAGATGGGAGAGGGCAGCTATTTGCAATAATAAAGAGCAAATATAAGCAGCGTCTCCATAATGGAGCTCCTCACTGTATCACTCATTGCAGGGGTCCCCCAAGGCTTAGCAAGATTGAACACGCCATATGTTTATCTGGAGCTTCTCCCTACATAAGTGCTTCTGACTGCATGGTTTTGGCAGTACCCTTGTTCTTTCCATAATGCAATAATACAAGAGCTCATTTAGCCAGTCACTTTGCAAAAACCCCACACAAAGGAAAAATCAGGCTTTTGTTTAAATGAATGATTATTGAACTATCTGCTTTGTACAATTTACATAATTTACTATTAAAAGGCTATATTTCTTGTAATTATGTGAAATATAGCCTGCTGGAAATAACAGCCAGAAATACTGTAAGAAACAACAAAAAAGCATGAAGTTGTTGTCTTTTGCATTTCCCTGAAATGGAGGATTGGGTGTCTATTTTGTCAACACAAATATTCATTTCATGACTTTAGTATGTGGGCAAAAAAGTGTGCCAAGTCTATTTGGCATTGTATAAATATTACTGCCAAATTAGAGTGTATGTAATAGAATCATTCTATATAATTGTATTGTTATAAACTGGACTCATTCAATTTTACTTCACTACATAATGGGGTGTGAATTAGACCTGTTTTCATTACGAAGTGCTTAGTGATGACATGCACTAAACTGGCACTATGCAGATAAAATAACATAAATTCAATTACAAGTTGTACAAATGTGTCAAGATGTATAAAATTCTTTCAGTTTGTTATATGGGTTTAGAACAAAATAGTTACACAGACCTACTAATGATTATTGATGGACAGAAAAAATGACCAGTTAAGACAGAAGTTCAAAGACTTACTTAACAAGAAAGAAATGTGCTTTCGATCTAGCCAAAACCTCACCAACTTAACTAAAACCTTTCTAACACCAATCTATACAATACACAACTAAGAGAAAAGAAATATCAGAATGATAGAAGGTTAAAAGTCATAAAGCTGTGTGAAATAGACCTGCTTTCTGTTTTCTAGCCATTTATATTGCTGAAATAACTGTAACTGAATAGAAAAGGCCTTTGAACCAAAGTCAAAATCTTTAAAATATCTCGTTTCCATCATAGAGAAGGTACATCTAAAAAAAAGTAAGTTCTCTCTGAGTGGCACTTTCAGCTGTGGTAAAAGCCTGGCATTATTATATAGGTTCTGTTGCAGTCTTGGTGGCACAAGTTTTGTGATGAAGCTAATCCACCACAGATATGTGATGCAATACATTCTGTCTCATGAGCAAAATGAATGCAGTATGTCATGACTTTTCTTTGATACATAGAAAAGTGTACCAGCGAAATTTCAGGAGAGGAATAGTGCTTGTTTTGGAGAGTTGTCAAAGGAGGGCCTAAACAACAGATTCAGCAAGGTTAGAGGTCAAAGTAAAGTGATTAATAACTTTATTGGGGAAAAAAAACAAACCCAGAAGTTCTACCAATGCAAGTTATCCAGCAAACACCAAAACAAAGCTGAACTGATCAACAATAAAATAAGGCTGGGGACAGAAAAAGAGAAAAGGGGTTCTGACCAACAACTTAGAATGGTGACAGTGATTATATGAGTGGCAGCAGGTGACTTAACAAACAGGACAGGCTGTGTTGGCGATCAGTTATAATGTGTGGGACAGTAAAGAAATGAATTAAATCAAAGGAAAATGAGAACTGAAGGCAATTGCTAATGCATCACTTTGCCATTGTTATTTTGTATTGTATTGTCCAATACAGCTGAAGCACTTAACACTTTCTACAAAAGCATTTTTAGAATAAATGTAACCCACACAATGGTTTAAAAAAATCACAATTAAAAGCTTTGTATCTCTACCCATCCTTTGAAAATTTCCAGCACCGACTGCTAATCTTAATTTTTTTCAAAATACACATTTAATCATAAGATTGATTTGTTTTTACATTATGTTGAGTTACGTTCTCCTAAAGCATTTTAAATTGAGATAGATTATGATAATATTGCTTTATCAGTGTGACAGTCGAAGGCCTGCATGCTCCTCGTGTGCGAGCAGAGCTCTGATTATTTAGTGATATCCGTATCTCATCTAACCTTGTAATGATCTTCCCTTGTCCTGCCTTAGTGGCCCTTCTCTCCACATTTACCCCGCTGTTGTACAGCCTTTTTTAGCCCCATAATTTCCTTGGCAGTAAGGTACTGATGAGGTTCGTCAGGGATGAAGACTTCTATTAACTCAAATGTTGTACATGAAGGGAATTGCAGACCCATAAAGCAAGGTCTTGTCAGTCTCCTAGGTGAGCTCTTGCATGAAGAGCATGGTCTCCCTCTCCATCCCTCTGGCAAATTTGCCTTAAAAGTTTCCCCAGTTAAGGGAGGATGGAAAAGAGAATAGAAAAAAAACATATGAGGAATTTATGCTGTAAACTTGACTCAGAGCTTAAGTAGGTATGGTAGCACACACCCACATAGAAATTATCAAAATGCCACTGGAAACATGCATATCAAGTTAAAACTGCAAAAAGTAGATCTTTAAATGTATTTACTGTCTCCACCCAACTGGCATGAACCTCACAAAGAATCAAGCACACCCATCTCTTTCCAATCTCAAGCTCAGCAGCAAATCTATAAGATAACTTGGCACACCTGTGCTCACAATGACCTCTCTTCAAACAAAGAACCTCACCTGAAAGCTTCCTCCAAGACAACACTGGTAGAAATGGAAATTATTTATAGTTTACATCATCCAAATTCCATTCAAATGACCAAATATTTGTTTGATGTAATGGTTTTCATGTTTGTATACAAATGAATTGCACTGATGCAATATAGTTTATTTATTGACTCTCAACTTGCAAGAAAATTATTAAATCATTGAGAAACTAATTAAGCAATGAAAGGTAAAATGAACTCATTGTGATATGTAATTAATATCTCTTCTATCTGTTTGTAGGTTTTCAACCTACTCTGATTACTCTTTGTCAACTCTGTGACCACATGTTGTTCACATGGTGTTGATGAGATTCATCTAAAGAGAAAGGAAAGATAAATAAAATATGTCACTGAGATCAGTTGGTCCTGTGTTTCTTTGGAGGAAGCAAGCCTTTCCAAGTTTGGGCAAAGGCTGAGGTGGCTGAAGAGAGCAAAAACTTGACAATGCAAAAAGAATAACATGTGGGCATAAGCAGTCATAGGTTTTTTGTTATTATTTTTATGTAATTTGTTAGCATTACATTGCTGTAATGCTAACAAATATTCCATCAAAATGTGAAATACGACACTCCTCTTATTTTATCATGTTTATTCCATTAGTTTTGAGATAAAAAAAAAACAGCATGAAAGTTTTAGTTTTCCAATAGTTTAAAATTCTGATTGTTCTTAAGCTTGTCAGCAATGAGTTAATTCATGTCTGAAAGTTGCCTTTACTCAGTTTAAAGCAGATTTTTTAAACTTCATTTTCAAAGATAAAATATATTAAAGTGCAGTGTTTGAGAAGTGTGTGTATATATGTATACATATATAGGTGTGTGTGTATGTATATTAGATGCCAACTTTTATTCAAATAACGGCAGATTTTTATTTATTTTTTTGAATTTTTTTCCCAAAATTAATGTTACATATACAGTGTTTACTTGTTGACTGATTCCTCACTCATATTTTAACAGACACAAACGTCTCGGCTAAATGAAGATAATTTTAAATCTAGATCTGCCAGAGTTATGAATAATTTTGGCTTCAATATTGCATTCAGAATTGAGGGAAACATGATGTGTCTACTGAAACCGTTCCTTGACTTTTGAAAAACCCATGTTTCCATGTCAATGTTTCTAAAAACTAGATTTAAAAAACGAGTGTTTTTTTCTTAGTGTACAGATGGAAACTATTTTACCACAGAGCACAGTATCCACCTCATATGTCTGCTTGCACATTAATGAGAGACAGGGTAATGGGCTGTTTAATCTGGCCTCAGAGCGATGGATATTATGATTAAGAATATGACAGAGCCACTTCCACACCTTGAGAAAGTGATGATTCTACACGTGTTGGTTGTCACCTTGCATTAAATGGATGCTTCATCACTGTCAGTGCCAGATGCCGCAAACCCCATCCTTCCATTTTGAGCTCCTGAAAAAGAGCTTCGTTACAACCGACTAATGTGACAGGAGAGGAAATAATTCACTAGTGTGTATTGTACTGTAAAGAATATCAATCCAGCTGCAATGTATGTGTTACCACGGGAAATACTGAGTCATCACTGACAACAAAGTTCCTCCTGATGTATAATGAAATGCTGTGTCACAGAAAAGGAGGCCTGGAGACCTCCAGATCCCCAGCTGGAAATGAAGCACTTGCTGTAATAGATCACCTGTTTCAAAAGAGGTTCAAGCTTCTGGCCATTAGTACCTCAGAGGGTTTAACCACAACTAGGCAATAAGTTGCAGTCATAAACTACTAGAGTGTAATCATGTGGATCTGTATGAGCAGCGCTCTCAGTGATGGAGTGCCCCAGACTCCACTGAACAGCAGTTGGATCATTTGGGCGTCATGCTGTTGAAGTGCAATATAAATATAGATTGTTCTGCTCTCACAGGGGCAAAATCTATAACCATGTCCTGGGAGGCTTTGATCTAGGGCTAACATATGACCAAGGCCATTTTTGTTTGCTGAAGGTAAACAGGGCAATCTATAAAGAAACACAACCTCTCTGGATTACAGATGTATGATCATACTTTTAAGGAGGTAAGTAAGAGAGCTTTTGAGTGTGCACTCCCGAAGACTGACAGCAGCAGATTTTCTGTTCTAGTTATTTTAGATATGATGTAACATTATTTCACTTCATCTTGCCTGAAAATTGGAAGAAAATACTTGGATATCACAATTACACTGAATGTTAAATTAAGGTTGTAGCTTTGAATGTTTTGAAAATTGAGGGTTTTTTTTTTGGGGTTTTTTTTGCTTGTTTGTTTCTAGAGACCTGCAACTCAAGTTTAGCCTGATAGATCAAGTGTTAGGACATTTTATTGAGGAGTTATATCAGGCTACCTATATTTAACACCATATAGGCAGCCTATATTGTATTAGGCCCATACAATCTATTCAAAAAATAGATTGTATGTCTAAAAATCATTTCATAATAGAACAAAATCTGTTTGGCTCTTGAATATGATTTGTTTTATAATCAGAGAAAACAAACTTTAGACACTACATATCTAAAGGGCTGCGTCAGTTTAGACGTGTGTCTAAACTTATTTTCCACGCCTACATGTTTGAAAGCAAACAAAAAAATGTATATGAAACAGAGATAAATTCAATAATGTCAAAATGTAATTTACAACTGATGATTTATTTTTTTTAGGGAAAAATTAGATTCAACCAACATGCACCTCTGTGAAAAAGTGTTCCATCATTGTTAATTTATTAATTAAATGTAAATATATAATCATATTGTCTGAAAACAGAGTTTAGTTTTACCAGAAACACCTCAGACTTATTACTGCCAAACCTGTTGAGTGAAATGTAGTTATTCAGATAAACTAAATATATAATATGAATAAACACCTAAGGTTGTCTGCAGGGTCTAAGTGGCTTGCATACACTGGCAAAGAAAGGCACTTCAGATCCTGAATGTGGATGTTACCGGAATGGACAAAACATAAAATCAAAGACTTTTGCATAAATACACTGGAATAAAAATGTTCTAGTTTGATGCATTTTAATTAGTTAAATAAACAAAAACAGGCACTCTATCTCTGACTAGCTTGGTTTTCTGAGTGGTTTTTGCACCACTCAGATGATTTATGTACATCACAAGTGATGACATCATCTAATACCAGGAAATTAACTTTACTTCAAAAACTCTAGGTGGCTAAATCTTGAGCCGTGCTCTTAAGAATAATGGGGCAAAACGTTTCTAAAATTATGTTGAAACTAATTTCTAACTACTGCAAATGCTTGATAGCAATGGTTACCCCCAAGGGTGAGACAACTAATTATTAGATTTTGGTGACATTTAAATTAAATTTTTCACATAGGACCATGACTTATTTTGTTCACAAAATGAAATCATCAGGAGATAGTCTGAGGGTCTTGGTAACTCAGCCAGAACTTTCTGCAGGGTTAACCACAGGAGGAAACATTTATTTGAAAATATTTCTTTAACAAGCTAGCTGTCTCCTCATAGCTAAGATAAAGCAGATCCAACCAGCTTATGAGTCCTTCAAAACAACATTTACAGTGTATAACTGTTTTAGGGAATATCATAACCCATACACTTTTAAGAATTAAGAAGACAAAAATGATTTGGAAATGTTTTTTGGCAAATCAAAATCATCTTTAAAGTATAAGTAAATTCATGTATGCTGCACATTTTGAAAGGATTTAATAGTAACTAAAATCAATTTGTCACGAATACTCTGACCAGAATTGTTACCTTTGTGGACTAGTGCATACAGAACCCTTTTGTTCAAAAGACTGAATGGCTAGTGAGTGCTGACATGATGATGGAGGGAGTCCGGATGAGACCTTGTCAGCAGGCGACAGCACCGCCCCCACGGGCTGAGCCACAGCGGATAAAGGTGCCATCGTCCCGTCCATTAACATGGAAAAAATGAGAGAGAGGTAAGCCCAGGACCGTTGAAACAGGGTCACTGGGGGACTCCCTGCATCTAGTCCCAGATCAAGAAATGAGAGGAGACACACAAGCTTGGCTTTTAGAGGGAGCACACTCACAAAGGAAGCATTGAATGGTGCTCTGTCAATTTGCCAAAGTAGCTCTGGTGATTAACATTTGAACTGTGGCACATCAAGAGCCCCCTGCGGATGAATGGTCATTCTATCAGCATCATTAGGGCAAACCTATTCAAGGATGCCAAGCACAAATTGCCCTGGCCGAACTGTCTAGCATGAATACAGACTGACAATGGCAACCCAGAATAAACAGTCATGTCTCATAGATTGTTCAATTCCTTCAGTAAACAGCATTTAGGAGCCAAGATAAGCAATGAGCCTCTTAAAATGTTGGAGTGTCATAATCATAACCTGTCGAGCAGCATGCTCAATTGTTTCAGTGTGGGTACCTTCTATGAGTAAATAGTTCAAAAAAAGGGAGGTGTGAGATACAAACAGAAATAAGTGGTGACTTTTTATTTACACTTTAAAAATTTTTTCAGGAGAAGTTAAATCACATAAACATTGACGTGTAAAACCTGAGTAAATTTGAACAGTGTTATACCGCTTAAATATATTTTAATTGTTGTATGCCGTGTCTCGATGTGGTTTGGTTTTACTAGCAAAAGGAGAACAAGGCAAGGTAAAAAAGTGGATTTATCTTTTTGGCCAGAAAACAAATGAGCTCTCTGAAGTTTTGAAAATTCTAAGTGGCAGTACAATACATGTAAAATGACTAGATTACTAAACGATAATTTTTCTTCCATATGTGAGACCACTTTATATCGGTGCAAAAAATGTAGGCGCATGCTTGCTCTTCAACATTTATGTTTTCCTTCCCCCTCTCTCTTTTCTTTTCAGTTAAAAATCCGCGTGATCCTGTTTGATAGACATGTTTACTCAAGCTCTAGATGGAATTCATTAGCCATAATTAAGCGTTTACTTGATCAGGAGGGTATAAAAAAAGGATTATGTGAAGTCAGATTAAAGGGAGCCGAGTGAAACCAACGAAGAGATTATCAAGAGCTGCCAGGCAAGCAGCCTGCCTTTGGAGTTGGGGGCCTTTCTGATCGCTATCTCGTTAGTGCTTTATTCGTCAAGCACAAGCTAATGCTTGAAACAAGCTTGGCTTTATCCAGACTCCTCAGCAGGAGCATAACTCTGGAGATTAATTATTGACCAACGGTACAGTGTGTGCACTGAGTCAGACAAAAGGTTAAACAGACTTGAGAGACCAGTGAAAACAGATGGAAAAAATGCATTGATGAGAATGCGCTACTCTACGGAGCCCCTAAGGGGACAGGGGCTCCGTACTACTCAGCGTTAGATAAAGACTATTTAATTTTTTTCTTTTATGTTTGGACACTTCAAGACTGTTAAGCAACAATAATTCAAGTTTTAAATCTAGATTCATATTTAATCTCTAATCCATGTTTGTAAAAGAAAAAATAAAATATGCAGGCACTGTTATTTTAACTTAAGAATCGCCTTAAGACTGGACAAAAACACTATGCATAGATTAATCAAATATGGATTGATATATTTTACACTCATTCTTTAAAAATACCAAATGCCATGGACTTTGTATTTTTTTCTGTCTTATTTTGTGTCTTTGTATTTTGAGTTATTTCTATATTTTCTATTTGAAGCCTTGTTTTCTTAGTGTTGTACTTATAATTGTTTCTTACTCTATCAGTCCATTCAGCTCTACTCATTAGTTTTCTTCCTTGCTGGTTTCTGCAGCAAGTTCTGATCTTTCATAGTTCAATTTTTCATAGTTCATGAAAATTAAATGAAATTCCTTTAGTACAATCTTAACAGAATAATACAAACCCTTATAACATTGTGTCCTGGTTATTCTCATGGTCTACTTATGGGAAGAACAGCATCATCATTTTTGATTGTTCACTTAGAAAATGTATAACTTAAAAGACCATTTTTTAAAATCTGTGCATCTCTTTAGGGTCTTACATACTTGTCAGATATTCAGTAACTCCAGTAGGTTTAATTACACCTTATTTAAGATTTTGGTTACGAAGTGGAATGTGGTTTATCAGAATATCTCTACAACTCAAAAAAGGAGATCAGTGAATATGATAAAAGTAGATTGTAATGCTGGTGTTGTTACCTGATGAAAAAGTGACTTGTCTCTTTTAATAAAAGCTTCTGGTTTATTTCCTGGTGATTTCTTGACATAGACGTCAGAACATGAGTAATTCCTCTCACTGCCTTTGCGTCTCCCATCTCTCCAATGATTTTTCTGCCCAGATCTAACTCAGAGGTATTTATACAAGAGTTCAATAATACAAAAGGACACTGACAGATTCCCTAACACAATTGTGTGATTAAGGTCAGAAATAATAAAGTATTTTGTGCTTGTTGATTTTCTGATCTGTTGGCTAGCTCTCGAGTTATAAAGCCTGAGTGGTTAAAACTGAAGACTAACTGCTGCCTGCTAAAAGATGCAGATTAGGGCTTTCTGGTCTGCGATCCATTGGGGTCTGGGGTCTGTTTTTAACATAGATCATGTCTATGTTAAAAATTAGATTCATGTCTAGGTTATTCTGACATAAAAATGCTTTTATCTAAACCATTCAATTATAACTATGGCAGTATCTATATGAATACATACAGTTAAATCCCACTTTCAGTTCCTTTGCCACATGTTTTTCCTTCCTTCTCTCTTCCCCCTTCCTGTGAGATTACTGGCTACCAGTGCCCAAAAAATAAATAAAAAACACAGCAATGGACGTTTGGGAAAGGCAAGGTAGTACGTAACCTTACTGCACCAGTCAATTATCATTACATCGAAGTTTCTGAATTGCATTTGAAACAAAACGACTTATTTTAAACCTCCCTGGATAATGAAAACCTGGAAAACCGGGATGTTTGGTTTGAAACAATAAAACATTTTCTTGAACATTTTTGAAAATGGGTATTTTTGTAATGCAAGTTTACAAAATTAAGCGCAGTGACTAATCCTGATTAATAATATCGCTAGAGTGTGATTCATGAGATTACAGTTTTTAATCGATTGACAGCACTTATTTACATATACTACATTCATGTATTTGTATTTCAGTTTGGCTTGATTTGTTTTTAGAGAAAGAGAAAGAGAATAAAGGATGAGGGTTATTTTCCCTAGTAGACCAAGGTCCAGCAAAATCTATGACCTGCATATATTTATCTGTGTGAATATGAAGATGCTGAAGGATAAATCAGTGAACTGTTCACTGACCAAGTTGCCATGGCAGAGTCTGTCTGAAAAGAAAATGTGTTTTTATGGACCACTGATTTTCTCCCCACAAGGGAGTGAAGCATTCAACCTTCCTTTTTCCTCTTTTTAACTATTTGTTTAATTCGTACTTAAATTTGAAACAAGAACAACAAAAGGATCAGATTTCCTTCAGTCATCTTTCCTCTGAATTTTACTGCTACACATGTGGCTTATAGCTTTTTCCCCGAAGCACCCCCCTGCAGACGTCAGCACTCATTTCCTAAATGTGTGCACTTTTTGCACAATGAAATGTTTTCATACATCCACTCTGGAATACGGCACACTCACTCCACAGTAAGCAGATTACATGAGAGCATAACAAGTTTCACTGTGGATTGAAAATAAATCAGCTTGTACTTGAATATCTACACATCAGAGCCTTTGCTTATTGTAATTACAATGTGCAATAAATCAAAATGGAAACTGGACGTGTCTGCAGTAGATTTTCTTTTTCCCAGCTGATATATATAATTTTTTTTTCCAGATGAACTTATTGCTGAGGCAGCTTTTCTTGAGACAACAAGCTCAGGAGAATTGCACATGTCTCAGCAGATATGAAAAACCGACATCAGAGGTAATGAAGTGACTGAAATAAGAATGCAGTGCGTTGTGCAAACTTGTTGACCTACATCATCCTGGAAATATGACTTTTATGCTGCAATAACCTTTGCTTTTAATTCTTAATTAATAAAAAAGCTCGTCAGCCAAAAGGTGACTGTTATATTTACAGTATTTTCAGTCACTAGATTGACACAATATGTTCATTTCAGTGTTCCTTACCAAAGACATTGACAAAAGAGTATCTCTCTTGTAGTTTTCAATGGTATATTTGAATTTAACAACACTGTCACAATGAAAAATAATCCACAAATTATTTCAGGCTTTGTTGAATTAATTGTTTTTTAGAGATTTCACATTGAATCTTATGTAAAAACCTAAAGGAAAAACATCAGCATTAAAACCACGTGCCAGTTATATAAGGTTAGATGGTGAAGAAAATAAATGGCTCAAGGGTTTTGCAGGCCTCAAGAAAGACTTTCTTCAGACTTTGTGTGTTGGGGTGCAGTGAGAGCAGCGGGGTAGGATTCTGTATGGCACGCTGCCCTTCCAAACGCTCAAGAGGGCAGCAGGCTGTCACAATCACTCGAAAGCAAAACCCTTTTCAGAGATGCATCAGCATTTCATACTGTGTGGACTGAAGTGATAAAGTCATTTGAATGTAGTCTGTGTTTTGAGAGCAGCTTATTAAAAATGCAGTGGTGGAAAGTATCCTAATGCTTTAATTAAGAAGAAGTTACAACACAGTCTCCAGATAAGCCAGATGGCCACAGTCTCTGATTCCAGTTCTGCCGATGGTTTCCCTCTGCTCTGAAGGGAGTTCTTATTCCCAAATGCTGCCAAGAGCTTCCTTAAAAGGAATTCTTGGGTGTTTTTTATCTGAAATGCCTGGAGACAATTTTTAGCACTAAACTGGCACTATATAAATCAAACTAAAGTGATGTGAATATCATTTAAATAAAAACTGCTCCAGCGACTACATCCGTCTCATTAGATTTACACAATTTAAAGCTTCACCAGGCTAGATGATTCTCATATCCCAGTCATATTATTGTGCATCTGCCTACAAAGATATGTGGCATGAAGTAAACAGTGTCACAGCATCAACTTTCTACACTTCTTTTACTGCAACATACATCATTTTATCTCCAGTTTACTCTTGGACTGCCACGTTTAAAAAGAACAATAATGGATGCCAAACACAGACAAGATTAATTTTATCTTCGTCTTGGGTCAACTCCGACTAAGTGCTAAATAATTGGTGCTAAAATCAGTTAACAGACAGAGATGGTTAAACTTTATCATGTGTATTATGAACACATAAAACTAAATTAGTGATAATAAAACTAGATGATTGTAAATAATAATAATAATATAAGCTTAGCATCTGGCTAAAGTACTTTTGATAGACTTATACTTTACATGTTTATGCTAAAGAAAGGTGCAAAGACAACGTAGGAGAAAAATAAACTTTCTTTAGTTTCATTTACAGGCCATTTTGTCTTACTTCTTTAAATTGATCATGTCAAAGATATGGCTTTTCATTAAAAACAAAGATACAAAACAGTGCAAATCCTTTAATCCTTTCTTACCAACATCAAATGAGAGCTCTGAAAAAAACAAAACAAAAACATGAAAACTTGAGTTAAACAAATCTTGGTTATAATCAAAGGACCTTTCATCATTTAGATGTTTTTTGAGTTATAAAAAATCTCAGAATAGAATCAATTTAAGCTCACAAAACATGTTTTCAGAAATTCATGTCAGGATGTTTTTTAAATATTCCACTCTTACAATTTAGACAAACCAAGTTTAGCTGTTTTTCACAGAGAAAAAGAACAGTAACAATGAATTCTTGAATTGAAGTTTGATTGAATTGAAGTTTTTCTTCTGAAGTTTTCATTGCTTGTCAGTGTCTAGGATGATTGGTTGAATCAAGGAAGAACAAGAAGTTATCAGGAAACGTAGGCCTCTTAAGATAATGAACACTCTGGTTTCTAAGGCCATGCATGCAGCCGTGCCGACTTGTCAGTTTCAATTACAAAACGACTGATTAGCATCAAGGTACTTGTGCAGGAGGAAGTAGCAGAGCTTTCCAGATCTTCAGACAGATGTGCAACTCAGGGCCAATCAAAGTATGTGATTGCTGTCATTTCACAAGGTTTCTGTTAGTGTGATAAATTAGCTGCAAAATTACCAAGAGGTCAAAAATTGTCACTTTTTTTAAGTAAATCTCGGGTGCGTTTTTGCTCTTCCACTTGAAAGGTTTCCGAGCTGTTTGACCTATTTACCAAAGTTATAAATCTTACTTAAACTTAACCCATAACTTTGTGTTTTATTCACTTTATGAATCCAGCTAAGGAGAAATATTTTGTTATTTATCTCCATTGCTTTCCTTAGGTCAAACAGAGGACATAATCAAACTAATAAGAAAATTAGGCTTGATCAAATTACTTCTGCCTTGGTGGTTAATGATACTGCAAACTTTGGAATCCCTTCAAGCAAGGAATGCACATTTATCGGATGGTCACAGTGCACATGGAGCTAAATTAACTTTGAAATCACAGATCACCATGCTTCTGTGGACCTTTAGGCTTTCTCAGCTCCAAATCCTCACAGCACAGCAATCACTGCACCTTAGAGGCAGCAAATGACTTTGACATGTGCAGTGTCAGCATACCTTCACTGCCATTTCTATTTATACAGAAAAAATCAGAT
Source organism: Phalloptychus januarius (assembly GCA_902982915.1). Classification (NCBI taxonomy): domain Eukaryota; kingdom Metazoa; phylum Chordata; class Actinopteri; order Cyprinodontiformes; family Poeciliidae; genus Phalloptychus; species Phalloptychus januarius. Next base: position 2,495,397 of record CADWAE010000483.1, on the reverse strand, counting down.
TGCATGTTATGAGGGTTGGGATAAACATTGTTTTTTTTTTTTCTTAGGCTCTGTAGATCCAGTGACTCAGTCAACAATAATTATAGTGTAACAATTCCTCTACCTGGGACCTGATGTAGCTGCGCCGCGGCTTCTGTCGGTGCCCAAGGCCACTCTGGCGCTCGGTCAGACTTCACAGCCGCAGAGCTCTCAGTCCCACAGTGGGAGCTCATGTACAATGTCAGATGTCAGGTGGTATTATCTGGGTCCCAAAAAGAGGACTCCATTGTTTGTGAAAGCCCTGGTCATTGTCACACCACATCTCTTGCCTCAAGGAGATATGGGATAGCAAAGATTCTAAAGTGATATAATTCTCTAAGTTGATACAGCTGTGATTGGAAATATGGTTTACTCCTGCAGTAAAATTCATTTGGGAAATGCTTCATAGGTTGCATCGTTACACCATAGATTTAAGTAAACAGTATATAATCTTTTCTGTAATACAAGACTGAAAAAAAATAAAATGACATAGCAAGCTTTCTCCTCCATCCATCTTAATGACTTTGCCTAGCAAATGTATTAGTAGCATCATGTATCCACAAACATCAACATTTTACTTGGATTCTATTGTAATAAAAAACAGTAAAATAATAAATTATTTTCAGAAATACAAATTTAAAATGTGTGCATTCATGGTCAGATAATTTGAATGTAGAACATGCAAATAAGTTACATAAGTGCTAATTGCCTTAATTTGCCGCTTTTCTGGTGAATAAAGTCACTCTGAGTAATTAAATCTTAATAGAAATGCAGCTTTCAGTGAAAGCCAAAGAGGCTGTTGTTAAGAAACATTAGTGAGCAAACAGAATTATGTTGACCAAGGAAAATAGCAAGGTAGGTCATAAATAAGGCTGTTGAAACATTTAAAGTAGGCCAAGGTTGTACAACAATATCTCAAACTGTGGATATCTTTATTCAGTCCATCATCTGAAAACAGCAAGCAGAACTGGTAAACTATGAAAATATGGTCATACATATAAACTGGTAGCTGAGACAAGGGGAACTGTAACCAAAGAACCAGCCAAAGGTCCATAAATGGAAAGAAAAGTGTGGTAGAAAAGGTTTTTACAAGCAGCAGGGATAGGCAGTGCTTTCAGAGGATTGTGAAGCAAAGTCAATTTAAGATTTGGGAAAGATTCACAAGGTATGGATTACAGCTAAATTTGGTGCTTCATGAATCAACACCAACACATGTCCGCAGGACACGAGCTACAACGGCCACATGAGCCAGAAAAAAACAGAAAAAGTACATATTTTGTGGCCCAAGGAGAAAAAGTATAAGACTTTTGCTCAGTGATCCAAAGTCTTTCATTAATACTTATATTTGTTTTGAAAATAAAGTTCCCAAGAGTGAAGAGACACAGAATCAAAGTTGCTTGAGGTCCAGGAAAGCTATCTCAGCTTCTGGTATTGAAGTCATGGCAGCCAACTATCAGGAAACTCTAGAGGAGGTCATGATAAACTTTTTGAGTACTGAATTAATACCACATCCCTTCATATATAATTAACTAAGTTTTTTTTTTTGTCTTTTTTAAATGATGATAGTTGGGACATATCAGCTTTCTGAAAACACAAACTCAGAAACTCAGTGGATAATTAAATCAACTTACAACTGAGCTCAGCCCTTTCCTTACTTAGAATTCTGCTGATTCTATTCACACATGCATTGACACACACTCACAAATGCTAACATGTTCACAGACCAGTGCACAGACACATCACATCATCCTCAAAAGGGAGCTGCAAGGTGAAGCATGATGATGAAGAGACCAATTATCCTCCGCAGAAATGTCTCAACCTGGAAGAGCTGGAGTTTCTGATAAATGTACAACTTTTGACTTAGATGGACACCTCAGGAGGAATTTAAGGGCAACATTATGTTGTAGCATCATGCTGTGCTGCAGGAAGGACTGGCACACTTCATAAAATTGATAGCATCCTGAAGGAAAAATAAATATTATGTGGAATTAATGAAGGATACCCATAACTTTGGAGCCGTCATGAATTTTAAAAGGCAATTCATCCAAACTTTCTGGTATTTAACAAATGGAGATTATTTTTGTAACCTTAACTAAGACAGGAAAAATTTGCCAAATTTGGTGTTAGATCTTGAGAACCAAAGTTTTGACTTTCATTTGTGCAGCATGTATATGTTTGGCTTCAGCTGTACATTCACTCTAAATATAGACTCAAAAAAATGAATCATAACAATAAACTGAAAAAAAATCCTGCCACACAGCCATTGGTATATTTACAATATGTAACCACAAAAATAATACAATGAATTACTTTAAAAATCAAAAATGATTTTCTGTCCTGCTGTCCTGTTGCCAATGGGTGAGACGCAGTCACCTTTTTTTTAACTTAAAAAATATGTTCATTTGTTAATTGCTTTGTTATTGATTTTGTTGTTGGGCTCTGTACCATATGGCTGACAGCCAAGGTTCATTGTTAGGTCAAAGTAACATGCATGAGAATGCCAGGACCTAGAGTTTCCTAGTTGTATTTCGCATTTGAAACCATCTGTCACTTGTTTTGGAGCTGCTCAGAGTGTGTAAATTAAGCCGAGCAGCACTTCAAGCAAATTGCAGCTGTAAAAGCAGATCCATCCTCCATGGAGTCAAGCCTTGAAGGAAAATATGAAAACCAATACATGTTTTGTACATGTAAGAAAAAAAATCTGCAGCTTATCAATGATGAGATCACTAGCTGATAGTCACGATCTGTCTTTGCTTATAGTCACAATCTGTCTGCCTGTAAGCACCTTTCTGTTTCTGTTTTCAGGGCTACGTTTTTCCAAAGAGATAAATATGTTTTCCGCTCCACATCAGTGGGGAAAACAAATCCAAGCGTTCACTGTAACAGTTTTAACTTTAGCTCTGTTCTGAAGAACAGAAAGCTCATCCTCAACTAACAAGTGTAAGCCAACTGTTCACTAAACATCAAATACACTAAAGTTAAGTAGTTTCAAACTCCTTAAATACTTGAAAGTTTTCAAATAGAGCACAGTTACAATTTAGGTGGTGGAGGTAATCAAAAAATGCATAAAAAAGGAATTTTGATGAAGCATTAAGGTGCAGAATGAATGAATAGATACTATATCAAAGAAAAATAGTGTTTATATATTAAATCCAATATTTCATAACCATAATGTCTTTTCTACAGGGTAAATAATTGACTTATTTGATTCAACTTTCTAGCACTGGATTTGAACCTGTCTTTCCTTCAGTGGTGGCTTAATCCTTTACAGCATTCATAGCAATGATACAAAAATTCATACAGAGATTTTGGTCCATACTGACATGATAGTTGCTGCAGATTTGTTGGCTTCCCATCCATGATGCAAATATCCTGTTCTGCCACATCCCCAGGGCGCTTTATTGGAATGAGATCTGTTGATAGTGGAGGCAAGTGGAGTTCTGGGAATTTATGTCCATGTTTATAAAATCATTTTGAAATAATTAGAAATTTGTGTTGTGATGCATTGTTTTGCTGCAAGTAGCAGTGGCTACACTGTTGTAAAACAGTGATGGACGTGGTCCACAATGTTTTATAGGCTCTAATGCCATTCATGAGGTAATAAGGAATTAATTGCGGTGTAAGAAAGCAGTTAGCAGGGGGTAAATTCACAATTTCTTGTTACTGTTTGCAATTCTTGGTCTTATAATTTAGTTGTCCACCTTTTTGCATTTTTTTACTCTTTAAATCTACCACATTGAGCTCATTTCACTGCAATTTTTGTTTTGCTTTGTTCTTGTAATTCTATATGTTGCTCATGTTTTCTTTTCAACTCTTTGTAGAGTTAAGAGTTTTCCTTTCATCGTGACCCTTGACAACTTTTCTCTACATGTCATTGTATCGTTTCCGTAACATATCAGTACTTATTCAGTTTTTAATGCACAATGTTAACCACCTGCCATGTTTCCGTTCAGAAAACTTGCAGCTTCCAATCTAATTGTTTTTTCTTTTCTTTTATTTCTAACAACAACTTTTCTTGATTGTGAAGAAAATCTTCAAATGCCTTATTTCAGGACTGGTTTTGGTTCAAAAGAAGGGTTAATTTTCTGGTGGGAAAAATGGACCCACTTATTAAACATATGTAAACAACATTCATCTGTTATACATAATGCAGAGACAATATGAGACTACAATACAATGTGACCTAGGGAGTTAATCTACTCAATAGCACGACAAGTTGCTTAGTCAATGAGAGATTTCAGAATAAATTAACATAAGAATTTCCCCTGAGGTCTATTCTAATCAGAGTATACCATCGTTTTCTGTTCCTGCTTAATGAATCATACGAATTATAGTCATATTATAAATGGCAAGTCTTTGCAGAGCTATTAGTTTGTTTCTTTAGGGGTCTAATAGAAGACATGCTTCATTTAGGGCCCTGTAGTGTCCCGCAGCAACAAAAAATGAATTGCATTATTTTCAACCGCAGCCATTTTCCAATGATCTTATCAGATGTGCACTAACATAATGTGGCAGAGGAAGTTATTATTCTAGACCAGCCGTCTCACCCTCACTTCATAATAGCATTCATCTTCCTGAGCAGGTCTTTTACTTTTACTTCTCCGTCCTCCTCGCATATTTCCCTACATTCTTTCTTAATTACAAAAGATGTATTCCATCAGTAGATACTTTCCTGGTGAAGATTGATATTCAGGAAGAGCTGGCATTTAACTTTCATTTTAATGCTAATGCTTTTTTTCTGTCTTGTAAACCGGCATATGGAATGCGCAGCAGCCTGAATGCATTAGCTCCTTATTCAATGCACTGATTAAACTTTGGTGCATCTAAACAAGAATTTGTAGAGATTTCATTGGGTAGAGCAAATAATTCCCAATCCTGTTACCAGCTGAAGGGTCTTTCTATCTTTTATTTCTCTTCCAAACATGGTGAACATGGTTAGCTGGTAGTCTGGAAGAGAATGGACCACATAGCTCTTTGTTTATCTTTGAACTTGTTTATCATCAGTGAAGCAAAACCTTGAACTTCTATCTCTATTGCAAAGTTCAGCTGACTATACGTACTGTAGATGGTATCTTGCAGTAAAACAAAAGTTCTGAATTAGTGGGTAAAAAAGTTCCAGGAAAAAACTCCAAGATAAATGTCTTTTTAAAAGTCTTTTTGGATGGAACAAGGTTACTTTTATTTATTGGCACCAGGAGGATGTTAGGGGAAGAAGTTTGGCACAGACTGACTATAAAAAGTATTCACCCCCTTGGATGTTTTAGTGAGAGAGACCACTAGACACTCATGACCACACTGAAGGAGCTCCAAGCTTCAGCAGCTGAGATGAGAAAGAAACTGCATACAACTGTTGCTCAGTTTCTTCACCAGTCAATACTTTAGAGTGGCATTGAGATAGCTGGTATTGAAGAAAACTCCAGTCATTATAAAACTTGAATATCCATTGGCAAGTGGAAGAAGGTTTTTAGGCTTAAGAAGACAAAAAAGGAGCTTTATGGCCATCAGAATAGATGTCAAATTTGGCGGACTCCAAACACTGCCCATTACCACAAACACACTGTCTCCAATGTGAAGCTTGGTGGTGGGGATGAGCAGCAGCCCCTGGAAGCCTTGTAAAGGTAGAAGTTGAAATAAATGCATAAAAATATACAGAAATCCTGTTGGATTTTTTTTTCCATCTGCAAGAGAACTATGGCTTTGGAGAACATTTATTTTCCAGCAAGAAAACTGACCTAAAGCATCCAGCTAAAGCGACAAAGAAATGGTGTAAAAACAAAGAAGTGGATGTTTTGGAGCGGGTAAGTCAAAGCCCAGACCTCAATCTGATAGAGAGTTTGTGGCAGGATTTGAGAAGGACTGTTCACAGGGGATGCCCATACAACCTGACAAAGCTTGGCTAGATTTACAAGTAGGAATGAAGTAAAACTGTAGTGTCACATGCCAAGTCTGATAGAGACCTATCCACACAAACCCCATGCTGTGATTGCAACCAAAATCAAAGGTGCAGCTACTAAATACTGACTTGTTGAGAATGAATATTTATGCAATCATTTGTTTTATGTTAAATATTTTTATTTGTCATTATTTTTGTGTATGTTAATTTCCACTTTGACATTAAAGAGGGTTTTTTTGGGGTTTAAAAAAAAAAAAAAACATTTTATTGGTCATGATTTATTTGTAGTGTAGATGCAAGAAAAAGGTTAAAACATCCAAAGGGGTGAATACTTTTAATAGACACTATACAAGTTCACTCTTACCTTATGGGCTCTCCACTCATCAACTCTGGATTAACAGTCAGATTTACTCTAAATTCATAATAATATTTCTGCCCTTGCTCCTTTCGTACAAGAGTTGTGCATACACAACAACCCGCCATATGTCATTTTAAACATAAATGTTCAAGCAGACTGTAGAAATGTTCTTAGCTCCAACTTCATTGGTATTATACACATATTTGCACAGTTATGGTCACAATGGTAACACTACAGGGTGTGCTGGCCAAATTTTATTTTTTCTAGTTTTAATGTCATGTTCTCATATCATGTTGAATTCCGTATTATGTCAAATTTCTAAAATAATCTGAGGACTAAGATTCAGTGAAATGCTTTTTGAAAACTAACATTTTCATGACTGTGATCTTTACAACTTAAAACTTAAGCTACTAAACTCACCTAATTTATGTTTCTTTAAATCTGTCTCCTTATTCTATTCAAACTAAATATGTACATTTAGTAATTAACCTTCATTTAATCTACACACTAGAACAAAGAAGCACTTTATTCATTCTGCATCTGTCGTTATGTTTTCCTCTTGTTTAAGGTTTGAAAAAGTCCCATTCAGAATGAATGTAAGGGCATAGTTGTCTGATTACTTTAATAATACATGAGAAATCTAATGAAGATATTCAGAAGGAGGCACAGTACTTGTCTGTGTGATACTGAGTGTTGATTAAAGTTTGCCTGCTTGGCATTTGAATAATGCGCAAACACTGTGGAGAAATGGCAGCCATTAACCTTTCAAAGGCCCTCTTATTTTAAACAACATTGTATCTGGCTGTTCCAATTTCATGATTCCTATTTTCCACTACATTACCCCTTACTGATTCCAAATGTGCCCCTGTCAACACAAAGGTGTATGTGAGGACTTTCACTGTAAGCTATCCAACAAGCTGATAATACTGTCAAAACTGCTGTCCAGGTACATGTGGTGTGAAACAGAGGAGCTCTGTGACTTAGAACTGAGTAAGATTCAAATCACAAATTTAATGACTTTGGACTTGACTTGATGATTTCATGAGAGACCTTGGACTTCACTGGGTCTTTCACACTAATAACGTGTGACGTCTCTTCGACTTGAGCTAAAGAACTAACGTATACTTAAAGCTAGAATAAAAACTAATGTTTTTGTGCTAAATTATATAATATAGTAATTAACCTTGCATGCAGAAAGACCCAAGGCCAAGGATTGAACTAGGACCTGCTTGCTGCAAAGACAACAGTGCTGTCTGCTGTGCCACTGTGCAGCCCCTTTTGTTTTATTTATTGGGTTAATTCCTTTGATGAGTTTTACATTTTATTTACATCTTGCTGTGGGTTTTTAGGCATCATTTATTTCTAGTAAGTTAGCATTTTTTGTAAGTAAACAATGACCAAAGAATAATTTCAGACAGTCTGTATTTTCAGACACACAATTGTTAGTTGTTGAGAATTATGCAATGAACACAACTAGTAACACACACACCCCTTCAGCTGTTGAAGTGTTGAAAATTGTATGTCTCATTGTGCTCAGAAACTTGCGCTTCCATTTAAAATTGCCTGAAATGTGATTTCTGGCATGTTTTAGCTTCTAATAAGGTGGAAATGTATTTTTTTTTATCTTAGAAGTACAACTGTAAGAAATGAAAATTATTTAGGAATAAAAACAAAGCTTTTTTTGTTATGAGATGTATCAGTAAAAAAATAAATACTTTTGCCAACTCCTACCAGTCATAATAAAGCAAATTGTCAAATGAAAAGAAGTGTGGTTTCAAATAGCTGAAGCGAAGCCAGATGTCATAAAAATTCTGAGTCAGTTCAGCACCAACCCTTCCCTTTGTTAGAAGGTCTTTGTACAATGATTTGTGATGACTTTGAAACAATAAAAGCTGATTGCAGATGAGAGTGTGCTCTCTATTTTGACAAGGTCTTTTTGTTCGTTGCAACACATATTTTATAAAGCCCTGATACAATCACACATAGTCAGAAATAGCAGTCACTCAAACTGTGTATCTGTCCTAATTATTTGGAAGAACATTAGCCCCTGATAGACCACAGTAAATGTATGTCATTGAAAGTAAAATATGTGGTATATAATCATATATGTTGCTTCACCAGTTACACGGAGGACAGATGAGTGGCGCATGCAGTATGCCGATATAAACTAAGACTAAGTAACATATTTGTCACAGCTTTTTACCACACTCAAGCCATGTGCAAATATTGACGTTGGATGAAACCGGAAAAAATCTGTCAGTTTCTGATCTAATGTTCAGCATATGGTCACAAGCAATAACTGTGACAGTCGACACCAAAAGGTGCAAACTTCTCTAAACAAGTGAACAACATGCCATCTGTGGGATATTTCCTGTTCGGCATAGAAGAGTGATTTTAAAGGACAGAAGATAAAAAATAGTTGAATGACATGGAAAGGCAATGCAAAATACAGAACTTTGCCCTATATTTTTCTATTTCTCAACCTTTCTCAATTATGGTCTACCTTTGCAATCTAAGTCAAGACTTCACATACAGAAACATAACGCAAATTTGGATTCTTTACTTTGTCAAAGTATCAACCAAAAAAATGAACAGGGAAGTAAAGTTAAGTAAAATAAAGTTTCTGAATCACTTTTGTTAGACAGGTTCTCTCAAAGTAATTGGACTTATTTTTATCAGGCTCAAAATGACTCAGGAGAAGTGGTTCTGAAAGAAACAGTTCTTTAAACAACGAGCAGGACTCCCATCATGTCTTAGCTACATCTTTTCAAACTCCCACAGGTCGTTTTCTGAAAAGTAAACAAACAGCAAGAAAAAAAATCTAGTTCTTTGTGAACAGTAAATGATGAAAAGCCATGTTCCATGTTGATGGAATGTCCACCTACCCACACCTGCTGTGCTGATTGCCAATTTTGAAGTTGTACTACTTTTTTTGCTGGCATCTTGTGAAGAAGCATGCCACCAACTGGGAATAAAGTTCAACTGTTTGCCTTAAAAAGAAAACCAGGACCTTTTCCCCAACAAACACCATATTCACTATCCTGGTTAGTAAATTCTGATGGCTCAAACAAGAAAAACATTTATGGGTTAGTTTTTATTTGATCATTAATATGTGGTCAATTAAAATACATAATGACAAAGATAGGACCTTGTTCATGTTAAAGTCTGGCAAGGCTTAGAAAACTTTTTTTTGTTTATTGCAGTCATTACAGAACAATGAAAAGAAACACAAAGCGAGATGTATACGCCTAACAACTCAAACCCAACACTGCCCTTTGTCTTCAATTATATTTTATCAAACTTTTTTTAAAGTTTGTAAAGTTTAATGTGAAATTATGGTACATTTATGCCAACACCAGCAGTTAAATGGTTCCAGTGGCTCCAGCTAATTGTCTACTGCAGGTGGTAGCTCTTTATCTCATATAAATGAGATATACAGCTATTATCATGAGAGCTCCTTCCATTAAAGCTGTGTTTATCTTTCTCAGCTGTTACATCATTGTTCAGGAACGTTCACTGGTGTCAGTGGTGTACAAGATGGGGAACAATGAGATTTTGTTTGTGAAATTGAGACCAGAAAACAAAAGCCTTTCCCTCAAATTTTGGCTTGATTCTTCTGGTAACATGCAAATGTTTTGGTCAGAATCCCCCTCTGATTTGTTCATATGCTGTAGGCAATGTCTGATAACACTCCTATTGTTTGATAGCATTGGAATATCAGTGTGCGCAAACACACGCACACACGTTAAATAACACTAGCATGAATGTGCACTCACACTGACACATGCACAGCAAGCAGTCTCTCTCTCTCTCTTATACACAAACACACACACACGCAAACTGCTGCTGTGGAAGGGGGACAAGTGTCAGCTGGAGGCATAGGAAGATAGGCCGCCCCCGCTACACAGTTAATCTTAATGAAAAATGAGTCTGCCTCCAGACTGGGTACTTTGGCTGACATCCATTGATGTTTTCCCCTCAATGTATTTATTATTTTTATAATGTGTCATAGAGCTTAAAATCACTACATTTGACATTTACTAAACCTATTATTCAGCCCTCCTAGTATCCCTACATATCTCTTTGGTTATCAGATAAACAGCAAATGATCTATTTGATTAACTGGAAGAAACTTATAAAGCATACATAATGCAATTTTGAGTATGCTCCTTTTAACATTAAAATTACATTGAATTCCATTTAGCTTGGCATTTTTTACCCCTAAATAACTTGATCCTTCAATAATTAAACTGTAATGCGATATTTGCTCCTTTTCAAGCAACTTACATGCTTGCATCAGCCGTATCTAGTACAGCCAATCAAGTTTAATTTATAGACTCTTTTTATTCAATCAGATGCAACAAAGTACTTTACAAAATGTAAAATTCAGTAGAGATGCATAGATTAAATAGACAAAATTAATTATATTGAAATACTTACATATTTAAAACAGAAATGATAGCATAAATAGAAAGTGAGCTTTACTTGCCATGATTAGCAATTACTGAATTGACAAAAATAATACCATATCATTAGATAATATAAAAACTGCTAGAAGTCAGAATGAATATATGGGGCTTCAGTTTAATCCAGTTCTTAAATGGAAAGGCATTTGCAGCACCTTTAGAATCAGTGTGATGAGAAGTCACTTTTAGTCCTTTTCACCATAGCGACTGAATTCTGTGGTAGTTGAAGGGGCTTCAGTTCTTTCTGGAACAGCATGTTACAATATTCTAGTCTATATGTTTTAAAAGCATGAACTAAATTCTCTGCTTTGGACTAGGATGGAAAAAGTCCCGTAATGGTAATGTATTTCAAATGTTAAGATGCATTCCTTGTGACATTTCTAATGCGATTTGTGAAAGTTAGCTTTGAATCAAATATGACACTGGTTTAGACGTGATCTAAAAGGTTAATTGCCGTTTCAAGGGGTCATTGCCAATTTAAAGAGTTAGGCTGTGTCACATTTGCTTACATCATCTTTGAGGATTCCATGCTTTTGAATATTCATGCAAATTTTTGGCTGCAGTTTTGTTTTCAGAAAGCAGCTATTCTGTTTGTTGCAGATAAGAAAAATATTTAATAAATAAAACTAACAAGAAAATTGACCAGCAGCCGTTGCAGTGTGCTTCCACCAAACTTATAGAATATATTGGTACAATGCAGTTTGTGAAGAAGTTTTCTAAAGTATTTTTTCTCAAAACAAAATGAACACAACTAAGGATCACTGAGGAAAAATGTAGCCTGGTATGAACCACCAAGAATGAAATCTTTTTTGAATCAACTTATTTTTACTCACCACTATTTAATTTAAAAAAGAAGATAAAACTTTAACTTAATCTACAGGCTACTTATCAAAACATGAATACAAAAAATGAAAGGAGTACTCAAGCTATATAATAGGATCAAAGTGATCAAAAGACCACTGGTTTTTCATTATAATATAGCTGTAGCACAATTCAAAGCAGCTGAAGCTTCTGGGAGAGGAGTTGTCTTTCAGGACTTGATCAATTACATTTAACTCAATGTTATTTGAGTTAAAGGCAACATTGAGTTGAGAGGAGAAAAATACATATTACAACATAAGACACCTGAAGTGGCAAAGAGTTTCTGGAGATGAATGGCTGAAATTAAGCTTAATGTTTAGGAATGAACATTTTAATGCTTTCAGAATCTCAGATTCTGTTGGCCAATGTTGACCATTAATCACTCCCACAACAATTATGAATGACACAAGGCTTAAAATATTGGACATCATTTTATTTGTGCTTCTTTTTCAAAGGAGTAAACATCAAAAGGACAACCTGTAGCAAAACCAGGTATTTATCAGCAAGGCCAGAGTGCACCACAAAGAGAATTGCTCTCTTCTCTTATTATAAACAAGAACTTCAAGCTCAGTCTTGACCCTTTGCCCCAGTCAAATGGTGAACTTTGCAGTGAGACTTCCAATTTACTTCTTTGGTTGTTGCAGCACTAGAGGAGACGTGCTTCGTCATTACTTCTCAGCAGATAGACACAAATCTCAACTCAGCAATCTTGTTGCTCGGGGACCTTCTGCCGGCTTGGTTTATTTCTAAATTCTTGGAATGACGCAGTGCATTAAGGAACCACTGTGCTTAAGTGAATGAAGAGAGTTGACACTCTAACTCTGAATAGCCAAGGGCTTTGACACTTAATTAAGTCCTCACAGTTCTCTTCAGTATTCATTAATGTAAAGAACTGCTGAATCCAGTGAGCACATGAGCTTTGTCAGAAGTGGTCTTCTCATGTGTGCAGTTTATCTGCACAACTGCAGCCACTTGCCCTACTATTAAATATCATAAAAACGGTCTCTCTCAGGGTTAAGTTGCTATACTGGATGCAACCAATTCTCTTTTTCTGCAAAACATGTTGAAAAAAGTCAAGTGTGGGTCCCAATGAGTGTATATATTGGGTGTACGAATTTGGATGAGAGTGATCAAGTTTAACCCTGCATGCAGTTTGTGCAGTTTTGTAAGCTGTGTTTGTATACGAAGAACTTTGAAGTTGAAATATTAATTGCACAAAAAGCAGCCACAACTTGTCAGGTAATTCTGTGGGCATGACTGACATAAGTCTGAAATAACACAGCAGCAACAGGGATTGGAGTCAACTGAGAGACAATATTGATTATGTTGATACCAAGAATTAGATTTGTATCTGGTATTAACATTTTCCTCCTATCTAGGCAAAGGTATTTGTAAATCTCTTTTGAGATAGAAGATAAATACTGACGGGACATTATTTTAAGTCATTCAATTGTATTTAAGAAAAAATGAGAATGCTGTGAGGCAGAGCATCTCTTTTTGCGTTACTGTCAGTGTGGCTTGTTGTTGTAATTCCTATGCCCCTAATAAAACTTGAACTTCTGTTATAATTTCAGGAAATGAGTCAAATGACAACTGAAAATGTACAACCATCTAGCCTTTTGCAGTTTCTTTTGTGTCAGCACATATGCAGAGAAAAATATGTTCCACACATTTAGACACTCACATTTATTCATATTTTGAGCCACTGAAAATTCCCTTATTTGAATGGTACTTGATTGAAATCACTGGTTTCAGGATTTTCAAAGATTCATGAGCAGCTTTGTTGTCATGAAATTTTTTATCATTCTGTTGCATGATTCTCCGTCTTTCAAAACGCCGCTCACACACCCATCACTTTATCAGAGAAGCGCTGCAGTAAACCACCTTTCAATTCATCAAACATACTTGTATAGGCCTTGAGTCTCAGCCGCACACCTTTTTGTGTTTCGCTTCATTGTGTGTGTCTGAGGTGGAAGTTGTAGGTCTAAAGCAATTACGTGCCACAGACAAGCCTTTTGTTGCACCACAGCAAACCAATTTCCGGAATCTATGGCAGTCAAGTGACTCATCACTTAATGTTTTTTTTTTCAGACTTCTTAGCATACAGGTAACACATAGGGCTCTCTGAAATAAGCAATAAATCCCATCTAAATGAATCAATAACCGCCATCTGCACACACCTGACACGAAAGCTGAATACTCAATTTCTGCTACAGTCTAGTGTCAAATAGCAAGTGATCAAAATACTGGAGCAAAGCAGCTTCATAATGCGGGAACTGTTGTTCGGTGATCTAAATTTACAAGTTCCATTAAACAGAGGGCGGCTCATCAGGTCTGAATAACAATGACACTGGTGCCCATTTTATAATAAGTTCTGGCTTTATATGGAAGACAGCTTGAGCCGCTAGGGCTGAAATTGAATTTGGTTCATTTCCTTTGGCTGTCTGAATTCTTTTGTGCGCTTTTTTCCTGCTTGGCATTGATTGTAACCTGGTGCATTTAGGCTAGCTTTCAATCCCAGATGCAGCATTCATACACAAAAAGATGCACCTGGGCTTGCAGAAAAATATCACAAGCAAGGGTAATCATTTAAAGTAAGAAAATAAATAAATAATAAAATCATTCAGTTTTTACCTTTTAGAACTTAACCATACCACATAGTTCACAGAATTTGTGAAAGATGCTGGATCGATATTATCCATTTAAGCATGGATGACATGTGACTCTGTGTCTTTGACCACACAATGACATGCAAAATGGCATGAGACCCAAATATTGTTACTCTGAATGTAAAAGAAAATGTAAAGAAGAGAAGATTGAATTTTAATTTGTGAGTGAATAATAACTTGAATACTTGTGATTTTCAGAAATTCATACAAAAACTATTTGTTTTTGTTTGCATCCTGTTTCTTACCATCTCAGTACATTACTTCATCCTGCAAGATGGAGGTAATGAGAAACACCTTTGGGTGCTCAAGAAGTAATATATAAATGTGACCAATAGTGAGCAGTGATGAATCAGTTCAAGTCTATTTTCACAAAAAAGTTTGGGACTGCTCCACCTTTGTCTGCTTCAGTTTCCAGTTGGCAAGAACAATATTTGATACTTTTTTATCTGAGGGGAAAATGGTTATAGTAACTTCTTTATCTGTCATGAATAATGAATAATTCATGTGAATTGCTAATATTAATATTAACTAATATTCAATTATGAATCCATGATTTCTGAGATCTGCTTCTTTTGTGTGTTACATGGAATTTCCCAACTTCAGACAAACATACCAACTTACTGATATCATCCTGCTGGCACATGCTTTGCTCTCAATTAAAAATAAAAACTTCTCTTACACTGCCTCTTCGTCAATTTCTCCAGGGTGATCCACTGGTTGACTGTTAAGTAATGTGCCCAGTCTCTCCTAGCTGCAATCAGAGCCACTGCTTCTGCACCCAGACTGCTATTGAATGATGCATAGCCTGCGCACAGCCACCATGAGCTAAATCCCCTCACAGTCAGGTTGGAATACAAATAGAAAATGTTCTAATCTGATATAAAACAAAGCAAAAAAATCTCTTCATATTAAATGATTGTGTATCAATATTAATACATTGATCTGTCCATCCATCCATCCACCATCCAGTATCTTACACAATTATCTCTATCTCCAGCGGTCAACGGGCGAGAAGCGGGTAACACCTGGACAGGTCGCCAGTCCATCGCAGTTCATTAACATAGATTGTATTTTAAATTCCTATAGATATTTTTACTACTGTGACTTACAAGAGTAGTCACAGGGCTTAAAGCAAACCAAATTCAAGAAAACAATGAATATGAGTGAATGAAATAATTTTTTTTAAAAAGTTCAGAAAGTTCATTTGTGTTTCAAATATTTCTGAGCTGCCTTAATGTAATTTCCATATTATTTTAAATTTCCCTACAGCATTGGAAACATTTTTGCAGAAACAGTTTCAAATGCTCAGTTTTCAGCATGTTTAAATCAACATTGGTTTTGTGCTCCACGTTGTTCTTACACCAAAAATTTGGTCAAATTGGCAAAAAACACTTGTTACTTTTTTTGCCATCAGGAGAATGATATAAATAATTGCTGTTCAATCACTTTCGTACTATCACTTAAAAATGACTTGGTTCATTTTTGCATGCGTTTTAAGTTAACGTCTGTTATGGTGATAATTGTGTTTTATGAATAAAAGAGGAAAATGTATCAGTTCAATGCTGATAAGTTTATACTGGGTTACTTTATTTGCAATTCTGGGGTTCTAAGGAGAAAATCGGTGGATAGTTTTCAATTATGTCTTTTATTCATATTTTTGCCTATCTATATAACTAAAAACCTTATAACCTTTAGATGTTTGAGTTACCTCAGTTCATTCTGTTGTGAAACATTTTGTGGAGGATTTTTCAGATTTATTCCCAGTACGTTTAAAATAGTTTGGGTTCTCAACATCACTAAGCATGTTTCATACTAACCTGGGACTCTTTTTGTGCAAATAGGAAGCTAGCTAGAGGTTGTTCTGGTATTTACCCCAAATTAGCACCACTGTCAATAATGATCACACTGGGAAGAAAAAACATTTTGGTCCAGCCAAGTCTTAAGTCCCACTTTATTTAACACATCTTAGACAATGGGGAAAGCACATGACTGGAGAAAGTAATTTGCTTAAGTCAATATAACTGAGTATTTAAGCAAGGTGCAGATCAGCATTAGTTGGAAATATAATATGAATGTTCTGCTATATATAAATATAAATGTATATATATATAGCTTTATAAATCTTGTCTTGCATTGTTAAATGACTATTGAATTTGTTAAAGGTAGATAAAAAAAAGTCTAATACTGTGACATAACACAAACATGCACATTTGTTGCAGAGTGACTGCATCAATGCAGTTAAATTATGTATTTTCTAAAGTATCTAAAATTAATGAACATGTTTTAAATAAGCAAACATTTTTAAAATTACAATTATTACTAAAATCCATGGAGTTGAAACATTATAAAGGGAATAATTTCATTATAGAAACATAATATATATACTTTTAAATAAAACCACCATGTAGATATTTGTGTGAAAGGTCTCATCATCGGTTTTATTTTAAATCCATCACTTTTATTGATGTGACAGGGAGTGAAAGGCAAAGGCAGTAAATTCTCACATTAATTGGGTCATACCTGGTGTGCAGGGAAGGAATTTGTAATGAAATCTTATACACCTGAGAGTGTGTGCTAAGTTCAGATAAGCCAGCACTGCATGGATTCTCCATCTTATCTCGAGTAAGCAATGGGACTGTGAGATTGAATAATCCGGGGAAGGTTGGGGAGCAATGGTTCAGGCATTTATAGGCTCTTTAAAGCAATTTGACAATGGCTCCACACTCTAATAAGTGTGGCACATTCACTCTCAGTGCAGGATGTCAAAATAACAGGCTGCCACTTGACATCCTCACTTTCTAACAAATAAAGCAGCTAATATCTATGGAGTTGAGGGAGAACAGCACAGTGTCAAAGTTACATAATTGGAGGCCTCAGAGAGTCCTTCATTTAAATCTTCAATGTATTGAAGATCTCACATTGACATCAAAATATTAAAATTAAGCTCGGTCAAAATAAGTTACTTTTTTAAGATTTTTTTTCTATTAAACTAAATGATGAACTAAAATTCCTTATTATATTAAAGACTTTCTAAAAGTCAAATAATTGCCTTTTAACTTTATTCTGATTCAGTGTTTAAACAATATTTTGTCTTTCTCATAATTCCTATTAGAGAAAGTTTTTATTCGATCTAAATACTGTAAACATATGGAGCTATCCTACAAAATAACCACTTCATCAATAAACTCAGTCACTGCTTATCACTGATTACGGATTGAAGTGTGGGAAAGAGGATTCATTTTTACAATTGCATCTATTCATGCGATGCATTTCAAGTCTTAACTGGTTTTATTATCGCAATGTCTTTCCTTTGATTTCCTGGAAAACAGATTATATTGCTTTGTGTATTAACAAATATTTAATTATCTCAGAATATAGCAAATACAGGTAGTACAAATGCCTACAACATTAGCTTTAGGGAGGCTGTTATTCTAGGACAAACAAAGAAATGCACATCTAAAATTTCTCATCAGTAATCTTAAAGCCACTAAAGTAAACAACCCTCTTCCTGTTGAGAGAAGGAAGAGGTTAGAACTGACACTCTGGCTTATTATTAATGCAAAGATTAGAGAGCGTCAGAGTAAGAAGCTATGAAGTGTAAGTAAAGGAGTGGAAATTGAACCTCACTGCCATAGCACCATTCAATCAGATAAATAAGAGTATAATCGAGTTTTACCCCTCAGATGCATAATTCATCTGACATTCAGTTCCATATTCTTCCCCTTCCCAGAGTGACTTTCTGGCTTTAGATAAATTGTTGTGGGCTTAAACACACAGGTATTTTCTTTTTACCTTTCTCTAAATTTTAGTCTTATGGCTAAAATGAGATGGATTTATGAGCACTACTGTTCTGTCCTGCCAGATACTTATTCCTCTCATGGAACAAAAGGTTTATTTATTTTTTAACAAGAATAAATGTTCTAAGTAAAATACTGCTAAATGATATTTACCCCTTGAAGCTGTGTGTACTTTTACAAAAATACTTTTTTTCCATTTTATTTAGTAAAACTGTCACCGTGTTGTGACAGCATGTAGATAATCTTTGAAAAAAAAAGTACACTTTCTCAATGTCCTCACAATGCTACTATTGCTATCTGGAAAATGCACCATTACCGATTAAAAACAACCAATCAGAGCCAGGGTGGGGGTCATAGCACTGCTAACATAACCTCGTGTATGCTATTTCATGTGCTAATTTTGAAAAAAAACAACTTAGCTTGATTTTTTTCATAAATTATTTGTCTTACCGTGTCAGAGCATAACAATCCTCTTTTGACAAATATGTTAAAAACATATAAAAAACATTAAAAAAGTTGCATACTGCAGCTTTAAGACTGAACTTAAAGAATTATTCAAGAAATTGTTGACAGTCTTATGCGTTTTGATATGGTGTGATACTGAACTCATCTATTATTAGGTCTCATTTCAGTCCTGCTTAAACACAACCAGCTTTTTGTAAAGTTCACAGTACTATAAAGAATGATCATACATAAACATCAGTGAGATACCACTGATATATTAAACCTTTGTGAGCTGTGGGACAGTCACCCGGGTGGAGAAAAATAGACTGTTTTCTTCTAGCACAGTTCTTGGCAGGTGAAGAGGCAGCTCACTCACAACTCAACAGACCACCTGCTGCCAAATCTGATTTAGAGCAGGGAAATATTTTCTCTTCAAGATCCTGCCATTGGTTTAGAAGGCCAGGCCACATGTTGTGAAACGAAGTAGGCCGCCAAACTAAACAGGTTGTCATTTGCCCACACTGCGTGGCCATTGATTTACTGCTCCTTGCTGCTGATTTCCTGCAGGGGACTGCGAGCTCTAAAGAAAATGCCTGCATGCTCCATCAAAAGAAAGGTTTCCCCCAGGTCAAACCTCCTATGAGGCTCCACTGTTAGCAGAAGGCAGAGTCAGAGGTTCAACAAATGAAGCTGAATTATTATTTTATAAGTTCAAGATTACTAGTTGTTTTGTTAGAGTTGCAATCTGTTCTGTCATGTAAGCCTAGATAGATATTTCCAAAACCATTAGTGTGTAAATGTAGCAGGTGTTGGCTCGAGTTTTTCTTTTGAAGTGGAGCTAAAGAGGTAAATCTAAAAGAAGAAACAGAAGTAGGCACTATTTCAGAAGTAAAATATGTATTTAGGCAACAACAACGCTGCTGAACCAATGATGGCTCCATATTTTCCAATAAATGTATGGTAAAAACTTGTAAGACTGACCTACAGTCGAACTATGTCATTAGATGTTGAATCAATTATGTATTGTGTAGATATTTTTGTTACCAATACAATTTCTGAAAATATAGAAGTATTTGTATTTTGAAAAATAAAAACAAAAAGCCTGAACATTCACATTATGTGAATATTTAAAAAATGGAGTGTGAACATCAGGAGAACTTTAGCCCAGATGGTTCATCCAGCCTTGTGTGGTCATCTAAATGACCCAGAGTAATTTAGATGACGGAGCTCTTATCTAAACTGATTAATAGCATGTTGGGTATAAAAATGAAATTGTAAACTAAGTAGAGCTGAAGTTGATCTATTCAGACAGAATGATTCTGAGTCTGCAGCATAGATATGACAGTACAACTACAAAAAGTAAAAGGAGTTTTTACAAGACTGTTCTCTTTTCTGGTTGCATCTAATTTATTTACCATACCTTTATATATTATATAACACATATATTGCCATATATGACATAATCATGTAATATATTGGGTTATAAATATTAAACAAAAAGCAGCAAATAAAATAAGGATGTCAAATATTTAGTCGTCCATTAAGAATTTGCCTGTCTGTTTTAACAGAACTTAAAAATCATACTGGTCAAATATGAAGTATTTGATTAAATCTTTGGACCAATTTCAGTTTCACCTCACATCATTCATTCCTTAAAAAATATTATATTCCAATCTAGTTCTGACTCCTTTTGCTCCATAGCTGGCAAATTGAGATGGTGATGCACTTCAATTATTTCAAAACAAGTTCATAAGGCAACGTTAATGCAATCTGTTTGTGTGATTAGTGCTGGTTGCGAAGGTGCAGATTGGCTGCACGTTGCATATGATCAGCCCATTACATGCTGCCAGGGCTGGTTATGGAAATAGACTTATAACAGTGCTACCTGATGTTGCTGCCCACTGAGACAGAGGGAGAAATCACATTCGTTTCCCAGCCTCCAATTAGCGCTGAGCCCATATCATCATCAATTCACATACTAATTGTCTTGTGTGGCTCACACAGCATACCACCATCTGTGCAGGTCCTCTAACTCTTGAGGAGCAGGTTGGGTATTTTTAGGTATGGCAGAGACGTGGTTGCACTTGGAGATGTACACATTTGCACTGTATATATGAAGAAGGTTAAACCCTTGTCAAAATTTACAGTGCCTCATTAAAAACTATGGGGAAAAAACAAATGCATACTGTGGAGAAAAATAAATATTTTACACATCAACATTTTTAGTGAAATTCCAGGAAATCCTTACATGCAAAATAATCAGCAGAAAACAATCCATATATCAAGGTATATCATAAAATGGAGTGAAAAAGGGAATCAGTGTTGAACATATGAAGGAAAGAAGCTAGAGGTAGTGATGGGCAATGAGTACATGTGTTGATTGACCACAATAAGAACCTCCTCCTGGCTCTGATTGGTTGTTTCTGTAGAACTGGGAGAAGGCAGAGAAGCTGGATTTTTTTCACAGATTATTTGTCTCGTACAGTACTGTCACAAACATAGTGACAGTTGTGACAAATATGTAATTTTTTTATTATAAAGGTATCACACTGCAGTTTTAACCTATCCACGTAAGATTTTTTCAGTGTTACTGTTCTAAAACCAACTAGCAATGTTTGTTTACATATTTCTACATTTTTAAATGTTCTAGTGAGCAATGCTTGGGCCAAAGGAGACCAGCTAGGACTCGCACCTTGAAAGATTTTTGACAAAAGAATTAGTCAAAAATTGGGAATTAACTAATTAATTAATTATTTAGCTGAATAAAGACATACTGAGAAATTACTTTTAAGAATCCAAAGCTTAAGAGAGTAGATTTTTCATCGTGCCAAGAATAGGACCTTTTAAAAACCCAGGTCAATTTCAAGACTTCAAATGGAGAAGTCAAATGTCTTTTAAGTTATGTTTGATATATGCAGTATTTCTATAACAAATTAAGGTAGTTTGGTTACTTCATAGTGCTATGAAATGGCACTATGTGCATGGAAAATACATAATAGCACCCCTTTAAGAATAAATCCTTACCGTATCTGCTTCCATTCTGTGTTCATGATCAAACATAGTAAAAGCTTCATCACAGTAAAGGTCAATTTTTCTTCTAGCTGTAGCCTGAACAAGCCAAAATATAAAGCAGCAAGATAAGTTCAGTTTCAGTCTGTCAGCATTGATTGGGGAGGTGAAATGATCATGAAGTTGGCTCCAAAAGCTGCTGTTAGACTGTGAGGTAACAGCTGCTGTGGTTTCCCACAAAAACAATAGGTAAATTAAATTGCTCTTCACGTGCAGATTTTTCAGAAATCATGAAGAGGTGCTTAATTTTAAAGCTTACACAAAGATGTTGGGTGGCAATGAAGAGACTCCTGTATGCTTTACAGTTCCCTGCAGACACTGTATTATGTTGTACATTAATCTTAAAGTGAATGGCTTCTGTTCTGCATGAATAAGAAAACAAATAAACTATGGCCAGAATAAAAATGCTATAATTACAGAATGGTGACAGAAAGACTAGTTAATTTTCAAAGTCTTGTGGTCAAGCCATGTCTGTCCTCCTGGAGTGGAGTCCCTTTTAGAGCACATGGCCTTATATAAACTGTTATGCAAGAAACCAAGGGTCTGGGTATTGGAATTACAGTATTGTTACACTTTCTCACTGACCAATGATATTCATTGTGCTCCAGTCTTCATTATTTTTGGACAGACGCAGGCAGATATTTTGTCCGAGCCTGGGTTTTTTTTGTTTGTTTTTGCTTTTAATTTAGAAGGAAAGTAATAGTGTGTTGCTCCAATATAAGATAAGCTTCTAAAATGTTCTGATATTATAGCTACTGTTATATGTTCTAGGAATTTCCATTGATTTTACATTTTGCACTTAATGTTCTATGTATAAGTTTGAGTTTGCATTTCAAGTTTTTGTTTCTGGTTTTATGTTTGTAGATCCTCACTGGGTCTCTTGTGATATATTATGCAATGCTGTTGAATATGTTTGAAGCAATACTGTTTTTAAAGCTAATTGATAATGGATAACAATGCATAATGGAAATTAGAGTATCATAAAGCTTCCTGTTGCACAGGAAAAGTAAAAATGAGGATTACTTTCCTTGGAGCTATCACCGTATGGTGTTTTTAGAGAACCCCATTTGAACGGCATGTGTCTTGGTGTGTATGTTTTAAGATAACAGTGGTTAAGTTTGTCTCCGATAACACATTTCAACTTGGCTCTGAATCCGATCACGCATCCCATTCAATCCCCTTGGCTGGCTGCAAAGTAAAATGATTCAATACATCCAATAAGCTTCTCTCTTTCTTTTCATTTCCTTCATTTGAAGCTGCCTGTGTACTGCCATCCTGGGTCACTCAACCCCATTTCAAGTGGCTCTCCTTCAATCTACACGATGAATTTCCTCTGTGGCTTTCTTTTTTTTTCTTAAGAAAGATCCACAACTTAGAAATCAGGGTTACAAAAAGCACAAAAGAAAATAAATCCTTTGCAAAAATAACAAAGTTCAGTGTGCCAAAGAGGATTAGTGACAATAACGCCCCTGCTTTGTTTGATCCAGATTGTTTCAAGGTATTACTCTATTTGTCAGTGAACAAGATGAATCTACTTTGTAGATATCCTACCTAGAAGTCCTGAACAATTGCTCAGTGAATTCTCTAGGCCATGCATGTGCAATACTTTAAGTACATTATAAAAGATTCTTCTTTCTATGCCCATAAGTTTGAACCAAGCACATTTGTGAGAAAGGACAGACATAAAAAGGGGCATTAAGAATGTCATCTCCCACTCTACCTTTGCTGACAGCCCTTTCTCCACTAGACACAATTGTCTGAAGGATAATGTTCACATTAGGACTTGAATTATTCATCGTCACCATTCATAGCCTTCTATGAAACAGTAAAGTGAATATTACTGCACGCGCATTACATCTCACTCCATTGGAACTACTTCTGCTTGGAACAAATCCCTAACATAGATCACCAAACTAAAAGGAAGGCTTTGATTAGCCTACTGACTGTCCTATCAAATCCAAACAACTGGTCCTCTAACATTGATGAGACTGTTAACCTTGATACATTTTCAAATCCTTTCTGGAATATTAAACATTTTGAATTTGTTTGGTTCCCAATTCAGCAATGATAATTTCATGTATCTATATGCAAAGGGGTTATCTTGGACATATATATTGATTTTCTATCTGGGAGGAGTGTGGGTTGAGGACTTGGTCATGTCTGTGATGTTCATCACAGCTCAAAGACAATTATGGAGTGAAAACGTAAGGGTAGCAGAGGGTAATCCTTTTACCAAGCTTCCCAAGAGCTTTTCAGTGGGTTGCTTGATTCAAGATATTGACTCCAACTACTCTTGTCTGACCCAAAAATTACCTATTGATTTACCCTTTTGACAGTTGTTAGTTGGAAACGTAATAACAACGACCTACATTGTCATAAAAAGTACATGTTGTTTGGCACTAGCTGTTGCTCCTCCTTTCATGTCTTAGCTACAAGTATTACTGCTGCTGAAGCACAGGCATCGGAAATCAATAGAGTCAGACAGGTTGTTTTTTTTTGCAGCAGGACTTGATTATTTAGACTTATCTTATATTCAATGATTAATTTTAACATTCATTTATTCATGCAACTTGTGGTCGACTTCCTAAAATTATTTACATTTTCCCAACATTCAGTGCTATTACAGTCATGTTTACTGCAGCAGAATTTGTTCTCTGTGATAATCACAAAGACACAACACAATTACTGGACTGTTTTCAAGACTTAATGTTATTCAATACTGATATGAGAGTTCATAGGCAACGTTTTCATTTTTTTATAGTAAAGATTATTCATAATTTCAATATTTTTGTGAACATTATGCTGATATACTATCATCGTCTTATTAAGTATAACAGTATGCCTTAAAACAAATGTTCAATGTTTATAAAACACGGGGATGGACAAGTTTTATTTTTTATATTTTTTTTTCATATTAAAAAAATGAAATAAAATACCCAATGCCCTAAAATCCGATGCTCATCAGAATGTTTTAATAACTAAAGAAACGCCTCCTCTGTCTAATCTACTGAAATCCAGTCAAAGATATATCTGAAATGCTTGGCCAAATAGAAATGACATTTCCTGTTAATTGCTGTATGCTATGAGATGTATAAAACATTTGTAGAGAATGTACAAATGTACAGTATGAATAATTTTTTTTAAAGTTGCAAATACCTGCATATCATAACACATGCTTATCCTCATTCCAGTTGGAAGAGGGTCATTCCTGTCACCACATCATTAAAGATTTATATTATTTTTCCATTTTATGCAGTAAGATTCCTCTCAGCAAGTTATGGATATATGTTTTCTCTCCCTGCTGGATCTTATGTTTTTTATACCCATTACTGCAGGCATTAGTTGAGTGTTTGCACTTTGCACTGAAGCTTTGTGGCATAATAAACCATAAATTTTTCACTCCATCTGACAGAATACCATTAAGCTCAGTTATAATGTAAAGGCTGCAAATAAAATAAGGCATTCATATAAAAATCTGCTGCACAAGTTTAGTAATAATTATTATTATTATTATACTACTGGGCGCCACCAAACAAATATTTCATGGTGTTCACATTATAATGCGCGGCCAATGACATATGATTTACATGAAACTGGGTGTAAGAGTAGACGATGAGTCTTTTAAGAAACAGACCAACGTGTGACATAAAAACTAAGGAAAAAATGTGCAGAATAATAACTGTAAAACTGCAGCCAAAATAAATTTTTGGTATATATATTTTTCTCGCTTTCACTACCATCTTTTTAAAGACTGCCATCATGTGTTACCTTAATACACTCTAAAAAGAAAAAAGAACATTTCCTTCAGCCCAGAAGCTTCAGAGTGCAAAAGAAAACTAGTTTGCAGATGATATCAGTCCATCTCCAACCATGGAGATTATAGCAATGACAGCTGTTGTGGCAAACAGCTTACAGCTTATAGAAGTACCTGCAAAGAGATGGACATGATAAAATAAATTACCTGTGTGACAGCTGACAGCTTAAGAACACCAGTTTATTTCATTTCATTTTTTTTCACTAACAGAACTTATCTGATTTTGGTTGGGCTAAAATGTAAAAAATAAAATAAAATCGCGTTTCGCCCCTCATAGATGCAATTCCCATTCTAAACTAAATGCCTTTATGTTTATGTTTGACTCTATGTGCTACAAATCAGGATTATTTAAGTTTTTTAAGAGGCAGAGATAATTTATGAAAGACAATAGACTTCTTGAGATGAAGTAGAAATTCATCCACAAGACTGCTGTGTTTTTGTTTTTCACCGACTCTATGGCAACATCTCTGGATCCAGCTTAATGCTCGACTGTTACATAGGCACATCTTTTCAACCAGACAACAAACCGGTAAGCCTTTTGTGAAACCCATTTAAATGACGATGTGATGGTTAGAGCAGGATACAGACCTTGATGCAGCCATCCTGAGTTCAACTCCTGTCCTTGGTTTCAGCTCCACAAGTGCCAAAAAATTAAAACACAGAAATAAATAAATTAATTGAGATAACCATCATGCATCCAGTTAACACAGAGACTGAATTCAGGCTGGTTGATAGACATGGCTAACCTGGGACTCTTGCTGTTTAAGCAGTGGTGGATGTGGCAGTGAAACTCTCCTTCTTGGTGCAATTTAAAATCTTGCATTTGAAAGACAAATCTACTCCTTTAAACACCATCTAAACATATGGTGTTAGATTTTATAAATATTATGAAATATTTCATAAATAATTAATTTTAACTAAATAAAATAACTTCTTCTCATTACTTGTTGATTTAAAAAAAGCATTGTGGTGGTCAAATGGGTATATCTCTTTTAGGGAGAGATTAAAACAGACTGATACATGTGATCATGTCCAAGGCCTTTGATATGTTGAAAAAAACCTTTATGTATATAATCTGTCCTGCACTGAAAGCAGGAAAAATAGACTTGGCAGAGAAATGTGATCGTTGATGTGAAACTGTGGTTTTGGTAATGTTGTGTGCTGCTTTAGTCCTCTCTTTCCATGTCCAGCCTATAGAGATGAGGTTTAAACGAATGGCCTTATCTATGTCCTCCAGGTCCAAAACCTCCACTGACGTCAGTATTCTCCAGGGTTTAGGCTGGGAAAAAGAGGAAGACTGGTAGAAAAGAGTAGAAGGAGAAAAACTCCCAACATACAAATAGGACAGAAAAAAGGGGGCAGGATGATGAAAGGAAAAAAGGTAACTAAAAATATAAATTGACAAAAACTAAACTGGAATAAGTTGACTGATTGAAGTGAATAGATTATCTTTGCTCTAGCACCTTCCTACCAGTATGGTAAATCTAATATCACTCTCTACCTCAGAGAGAAAGGATCAGTGCAATGATCATAACCATTACTATTTTACTGGTAAGAATTGATTCTACTGTGAAGGATCACAGAGCAAAATAGAAGGTAGGGCTCCAGCTGGCATATTAAAGCTCAGAAATGATCCTAAATACTGTTTAAGACCACGCTAATTACAATTTTTTATTCCAGAGCTAGTGCTGCACACTGTGCTACTTGTCTGGCTAATGTGATTACTTAGCATTGTGTTTTTGTATCCTCTACATACAGCGCCTTGTAAAGATGTTTATATCCATTGACATTGCTACAATTTTCACATTTGAAAAGTAGGAAAAAAATAAGCCTTGTGTCAATGTTTTTTATACAAGAAAATCTGAAGAATTGCCCTGTATTTGGGTCCATCCATCTTACAATTGACACTGACTATCTGACTTGTTCCTCATGAAGAGCTCCAAGTAGCTGCTTTTCCCCCTGGGGATGGTTAACGAGGGCCTCTTGGCTGCTTCTTTGATTAATGCTCTACTTATGTTTTTTTAAGTTAGCTCTTGTTTCATACTTGTTTGAGACATGACATTTTAAAGAAAGTTGTTAAATTTGCATTGTTTTTATCTTCAGTAGGCTTGAAAGATGGGCTTTTTCAATTCATAGAAATAGACCAAATGCTTTATCTGTTTACAATTTTTGTATTAACCACTTTCTGCAATGCAACAGACACCTGTTACAGATTTGAGATTAATAATAGTTGATTGAAATGTATTAGTATATAATATTACATATAATATATATAAGGACAAATCCAAATATAATAATATTTAACAACAAATGATTCCATTGATTGTTGAATTTTAACAAGAATAAATAGCTGCTCTCTTAATTCTACTGACCTCAGTGGTCTACATCTTGAATTCAGTGTCTTTGCCAAAAATAACATACCATTGAAAGAACATGGGGTACTTCCATGCTGAGCACATCAAAATATGGCAGAAAGGCTAGAACAGTAGGACCTCCAGCCCTCAGACGACAACAGAGGTAATATGAGTCGCTGTTGATACATTCTAATTTAAGACATGTCTCCAGGGGCAGATTAGCCAGCATAACACACCCCCACAATGCCAAGATATATTCCTTTAGATCAAGGCCTAAATTACTAAAGGCCGATATCATCTGGAGGTGGTCAAGCCATCTATAAAAAGTGGGCTGAAGGCAAAAAAATATATATATTGTCAAGGTCAACTGGTTAAATCAACATGTATGTATATATTCCTATAAAGGTTATTTCACTGTGATAAGTTTGTCTTGAGATATTCTGAACAGAGAAGTAATAAAGAGAATTTGACACAAAAGATATACAGTAGAACCATAAATGCACTTGCAAACTAACAGTTCATAAATTCAAATAGGATTTTATAATCAAGTAGAAAGTCTGAAACAATCAGAGATGACAAAAAATCGCTTTTATTAAATCTGATTCCAATTTATGTTGAGGAAATGATGCCTTAAGCCTACAACTGCTTGCTTGTGGCCCAAATATTTAATCTGAATCTATGATTGAATGAATGACTGAACTACCTCCTCAGCATCCCAATATTTTTTATGGACTGCTTCTATTGACCTAATTATTATATTTAAGTGTGTTAAAGCTAAAGCACATCTAAAAGTTCCAGTATGTGGGCCCTCGAGGACTGGAATGTAAACACACTGTTTAGAACATAATGGCAGCTGCTGCTTGAGATTCTAACACAACATATAAAACATGTGTAAGCTTTATAATCTAAAGCTATGTTTTAGATTATACTATATAAAAGTAAGCTAATGTGTCGAAGAGCAGTCCTTATAAATTGCTTACAAAAGGCAAAATGTGAATTTAACATAAAACATAATAACAAAAATCCCAAATTCATTGGCACAAGTCTCTGTAGAAATTCAAAATGATGTGAATAAAACTTTGTGATGGTCAACACACCATTTAAACCACAAACAAACAAGGTGTTTACTTTGGAGTTATAGTTAAACATAATAAAAAGGATTAATTCAACTTAGTCAGATTGATCAGGGTCTTAAAAGCTGATGAAGATCCAAAAAAGTATATTTTTGGAGTCTATTTTGAGAAACTTGTTAGATTTCACTTCGCAACAGCAGGAGTAACCACGGAGAAAAACAAAACCTCTCTGAAGAAGGAAGGCAGCTTTAGGAGTTTATCTACCAATTAGATTTTCATCTTTGATCTAAACTAATCTAGACTGACTTACCAGTGCAAGCATTTGAAACATGATGAATCTAAAATTCAATAGAAAAACTGCATCCAATCACACATGCATGCATATGAAGCTATAGAAAACTATTCATCTTCAAATCTCTACGATTTTCAACCCAATTCAACCCAGTGCCCAGTCATGCAACCCCCTATATCTCAGAAGGTGAGACATCAATCATAATCAAGCCTCCAGTTCTACTCCACTTGTTCAGTATACATTGCAATGTCTTTTCCTGAGACAAGGTTTTAATGGTTAGCTAACTTTCTTCTAGTAATTCATTTCATGTATCAATATTTTACAATATTTCAATTTTCATGTTGACTTTGACATCAGTAATTAATGTGTCTGATTTGTATTGGTAAACTGAGAGATTTTGCTTATTACAGTGATTAAGACAAACAGCTCTGAGAGCAAACTATGCGACAAATCCTGTAAGAGTTCCATGTTCATCTTGCATCACAAATTTGGTTATGAAACACTAGATTGTAAAGAAAAGAAAGACAAACGGTGTCTGAATGGAATGCTGGAAATATTTTAGGTTGTTTAAATTAAACCATCAAAAACAGGGCTACAAAAAAACGATTTGCCTCACTGCTTTTTTTAAATCACACTTAACAGATCAGACACATTTTTATATCAAAGACAACCTGGTTAAATACAAAAGGCAGTTTTCAAATGGTGATTTCATTTTTTAAGGGATGCATTGCCCTGGTAAGTCATTAATTAAATTTAATCACCTTTTTTCAAAGAGTTCAATTTCTGTTGCTACCCCCAGGCCTGATTATGGTCAGAATAACAGAATCAAGAAATCACAAAAACATTATATGACTTGTCTGACCACATTAAGAAAGATTAAAGGTATCTTAATCCAAAAACAACAAATCATGCTGATATGAAAAGAACAGTATAAACACAAACTATCATCTCTCAGTCTGGGAGGGTTACAAAGCCATTTCTCCACAGATGGAAAAAAACAACATGAAACTACAATGAAACTTTTCAGGAGTGGCTGGAATACCAAGATGACTCCATAACCACATCAACAACTCAAGTTACAATTATACCTTTATTCACCATCTACCTCAGGGGAAGTAGGACATAATGTCCATCCCTCCTTCAAGCAGGATGATGTTTGGCACTATTTGACATTTCTGATGTGGTTCAATCATTTGATAAGACCTTCAAAACATCACAGAACAGGACTTTAAAAACCAACACAGAACATCATGCCAAGAAATAAAAAAATATGTTTCTTTACTGTTCTTAAGGGGCGACTTAAGATCTATTCAGTCTATGAAATCATTTTCTGAGCTCCATTGTATTGATTGTGAAGTTTAGAGAACACTGACATTTCCCTTTTTTATCAAGAAAGATTTAAATCACTTATCAGGGAACCAAATACGAAGGAAATCATGAAAAGAGTGGCTTAAAATGGCACAGCTTTGAGATAATATTCAAACGTTTTGATGTAACTTTAAAAGCTTTTCTATTAAGGCAAATCTCTCTGAAATCCGATGCAGCAATTATCTACACACTACTATTGTGCTATGAACCTGCTAATGGAAGACTGCAGTGGTGATTGTTATTGCAGACCCAAGGGTGCACACTTCAGTGATTGTTTATTTTGCGTATGAAAGGTATGATAAGACTTTTTTCCCCCCCTCCATAATCTCACATCTCACAAATAGCAAAAAACTAAGGTGACTTTCATAACGCTTGGCAACCTTCTGTAATTGGAAGCTTTTATAATGGAGCAAAGCTGCTTTTTGAAGAGACTCTCAGGGCATGAAAGATCCAATGGAAAGATGCATCCTCGACACTAGGTGAAAAAACAAAGTTTGTTAAAACAACTGTTTGGCTACTTATTGAAAATATCTTTTGTCTTTTTTTAATGGAGGTAGAATCCTTTCAATATGAGGGAAAGTTTGATGTTTTGCTAAAGAAGAAACATTTCACATCATGATATTGAATCATTCTTTTCCTTAATAGCTCAAATTATCTTTGTGTAAGTTACTGGTTTTGTTTTTAAATTGAAGAAGGTATTACATTAAAAACATTACATTCTAATAATGTCAAAATAAATTAAAATATCAGTATGTGTTGGAATTAGATGCATATTGAAAAAAGCTTTGAATGAGGTGCACACACTGAGGCCTAAAGGCCATTTTTGCTGACATGAATGCACTTCACCACAAGCAGACCAAAAAAAAAGGTGGGGTTTAATTGTGGGAATTATTATACCCTATTTTCCTCCATGCTACATTAGATATTGTCAGACATTCAGTCAGAAGCAGAATAAATCTGTCCAACTGAGGGAAACCGTTAACACCTCACAGACACATTCCCTTGAAATGACAAGTGGGCACCATGACACACCAAAGTGGTGCAGCAGGTGAGCCAAATCATTAGATTAGGCAGATTTATGGCTTCATGAAACTTGTTATTACCCACGGTGTGCTCCACTGATGTTTAGCGTGATGTCTTTATGAGCAAGCCGGTGTTCACCTTGCCCTGACAGACTTGTGTGGTGATTAGAATATTATAGACTTCATTTAACTCATTTTTCGGGTCAGAAAACCAGATGCCTATCTTGGCATTTAAAATGCATTTGCTTGAAGTATTATCTTACATGAAAACATAATCCCTCAAGTATTTGCTTCCCCCTTTACTAGCTGTGTGTTTTATTTTAGCCTTTTTTTTCTCGGTTCAAAACACTTGGCATGTCTAAAACATTTCAACAAAGTAGCAACATAATTCTAAGGTCAGTGTGTGAAGTAGGGAGCTTCTTTGGCTGCAGCCCTTTTAGTGAACTATGATGAGCCATATTTTAAGTCAGCAGCTTGCAAAATGAAGAAATAAATCCAATGTTTGTCCAAATAAAATATACTCACGATTATTAATTTTGTAAATCAAAAACATAAACACATCAGAAAGATACCATAAATATCTTACACTTTCACTACAGCTTAAAATTAGGATTTATGTCTATAAATGAACATTCAAATTGTTACCTGACTATCTAAAGATCCCATACTATGAACAATATTTTCTTTAGACTCAGAGACTTAAAGCAAATCAACAACCTATCACTCTATGAAATAATTTTTTTAATTTATTGTTTTGCAATCATCTCATTAGACATTAGACAGAACTCACATTCATGCCATTTACACATGCAACATCATATCCATTAAATGTTGCAGGGTGAAACACCTTGCCACTAAAGAAGGACTTAAAAATTATATTTTCCATTCAGTGTCAGTGCTTTATTACCACTGCATTGGCAATAGAGCACAGTGTACTGCAAGTGAATGATAGAAAGTAGCAGTTTAGAGCACCCATGAGCTATAGCTTCAAAGATTGTAGGATGTTTTGTGATTTTTTTTTATGTTTGTTTTGCCTTGTAGCAAATTATATTGTTGTGTTTTTTTATTAGCTTTTTTTTAACTTATGTTTTCTGATGGCAATACTTCAGTTTAGATGCTATGGGCTTCTTAAAAGTGCAAGAAGGTCAAAAGCTAAAATGAAAAAGTTTACCAAATAATGTAATACTGATACCAAGTTATTCTGCATTTCATTATTTATTTATACATTTAGTAGACTGTAAAATTAACTTGAATATGAAGTGAATAAGAAAACCACAAAGGCTCATACAGCACATCATTTCATGCATATCTGATGTTTTTAATCCTATGCATTTTTTGTTCTAGATAAAAATTCATTTACAGACACATATTTTACCATCTTTGTAGCTAGTGGTTCATTCCTAAGAGTATTTCTTCTGCTCAGAAGGACTACTAGGATGGATCATTGAGGCTTAATTTAACACTACAAACAATGGAAAACAGTCACAAATAACGGCAGCCATTACAAGCTTATCAGCCTGAGCAGGGATTACAAGGGAAATGAATCATTAACACTATTGCCACTTGAATGGGGCTAAAGCATGATTGGCAGGATGAAAGCTGGGTGTTAGAGGGGTGAAAGGAAATGGGTGGAGCTGTGGTTAGATATCCACTGAAGCGGGTATCATTATCGGATGAAAGCTCCAGGACGCTGAGCCAAAATGACCCTCAGTGTTTGAGTATAAGGCAGAACAGGGGGAAAGAATAGATGAGAGAAAATTAAAGCATGAAAGATTGAGCATAGTTTAAGCTCGGTGCCCACCATACTTGGGTGAATAAGAGATACACCAATATCAGATTAAAAGTCCATGATCCTGCTCACAAACACAATATGCTTCCTGCAAGAGTTGAATTGCAATTTTGATTTCTCTTTCTCTTGCTATACTGCTTTTGCAGAGAGACATTGGTACATACAAGACGGAGTGCTCCACATCCCCAGAGTCCCCTCACCCAGTATGACACCAGGTAGATTTTAATAGTTTTATGGAAAATAGTGAGATGCCATGCTGGTGAAGGGGATTCTGGGTCATGGAGGGATTTGTTAAGCTATTACAGTGTCTGGAGCAGGGCCCTTATCGGCACCTGCCAAGTCTTTGGCGGACCCAGTGGGATTGTAGTGACCCTGGTGGAAGTAATGGATATTAGAAAATCTTCACGCTGTGAGGAACAGGTGAAAGAGCAGGGAGAAAAGCAGAGAGGGAAGAGAAATGGACAGAACATCAAGGACACAACACTGGGATGTAGAGACACTAAAGTAAGCCAGGGGATTCAACTCTATCATCAAGAAGAGCTGTCAAAAATGATCAACAGATTTAATTTGATGTTATCTAATCAGAATTTTAAGAGTTAGAACCTAAAAATATAAAGAAAAATTGTAATTTGTCTTTAATAATGCAACAATTTATTGGTTTTTGCATACTACACACAGCAAGGTCTCTACTGCTTCTGAAAACAGTCCTAAGCACTAAAAGAAATCTAATAAGTCAATATTTATTGGTGTCTAGAAAATTAGGCATTTCTTGAACCTTCATGAGCCAGGATGTTTTATTTATTTTTTCGCAAAAACGTGAAGGTAACAAAAAAACTATTGTTTTTCTAAATATATTGGCCATTAAAAAGTATAATTATCTTATTATTTCCTGGGTTGACGTTATAATATTTGTTTTTTACATGTTAGAAAAAAAGTTAACCTAAGCTCTACTTTTTAATTTTTTTAATAGTCATGGTTTTGCCGTTTTGAGCGCGCTATTGGGAGACCGGAAGCCGGAAGAAGAAAGACTGCGGGGCAGATGGGATTTTTTTCATGCGGTTGTATGGAGGGAACATACTTCTGGCCTGAAAGCTGTAAAAGTATATCGTAGTCACATTATGGTTGGATGGCTGCTTTTTGTTTTCTGGACTACCGATGAGTAAAAAAATGCGTGGCATCACAAGAGAGTATGAACTGAACAGCTTAGCTTAGCTCAGTATGCTAAGCTAGCGCCGAAGCTAAGGCTGAGCGGACCCAGGAGAGTGTTGACGCCTGTGGATCAGGACTCACCTGCGTTCAGGAGGGCGAGGAAGAGAGATTCTTCATGCACACAGCTGCTGTTTAACCCTGGGCAGGAGAGTTACCTTCAGACGGGTAAGATTACTGTTCTTTATTGTGTTTAAAGGGAACCTTGTAGTGATGCGTAGGTCGCGATCGTTTTGGAGGAGGAGGTAGTTTACCCTGTTGATGAAAGACAGAAATTAGGGTGCAGCAGTTCATTAGACTGTAACAAGTGCAGCACACGCCATACTGTCCTTTTCAGCTCCCATCAATCACGCATCTCTGAAGATTTGCATTTGTCTCACCTTACAGTTACAACAAGTGACAAGATTGAGCTGGAAGATGTTAAACAAAAGCTGAAAACAGGACAAGTTACACTGATTATGACGTTTGTGCTAATATCCAAAATGGCACATGTTCCCACAGTGAACTCTGACTTCTGACAACATGTTTCCCTTGACAAGGTTAACCAGGAGTCGATAAAACTTCTTTGCCCATAAACACTACTCAAACATGTACACACTTTATATTTGGCTCTGCATTACATATTTTGGGAAAATTTGGGTGCCTCTCTTTGATTAAGTTTTGCATTTACGACCTAACAGACACAAACCAGGCCAAACAAATCAAAGCTGTGTATGAATGTTTCAGAGCTTGTCATATTCCCCGTTGGTTCTTAGAGTAAAATGATTTCCCTTTTCCTTTAATGCTAATCTTGCAGGCAGACAAAATATGATATCCA
Organism: Phalloptychus januarius; assembly: GCA_902982915.1. Lineage (NCBI taxonomy): Eukaryota > Metazoa > Chordata > Actinopteri > Cyprinodontiformes > Poeciliidae > Phalloptychus > Phalloptychus januarius. The sequence continues at coordinate 2,460,087 of CADWAE010000483.1, read as the reverse complement.
GTTGCTGAACTGTCAGAGAAGGAGGTAGGATCAAGTGACTCCTTACCAGGATGCAAAAAATAGACCAAGGAGAAACACATTTTTTTGTTGTTGTCAGTGCTTTCAAGTTGTTCTGTCATCAGGCGTCCCATGTGGATTTGGTCTCAGAGATGACGATGTTTAGACATCACACCTTGCCCTACTGCTGAGTAAACACCAGAGCAAAAGTACACTGCAAAAACAGCCTTGGTAATCAGTCATCACGCAGCTCGGATATTGAGTCAATGTAACAGCTTAGAGGGAAAGCGCATTAGGGCACAAGGAAAATCCATTGTCTCCATTTTTCACTGTTATACATCATGTTCCAGGGGCAGGCAGGAGATTTAGAAGGGGAGAAAGACATAGTTTCGCTTTGGGGATTTGAAACCTAGAGGATGGAAGGGGATTTTTTTTTTTCTGTCTGCACTTTCGTGTAAGGCGAGACAAGAAAAATTACTGACAGTAAATAGATGAGTTTGATAAGGTCTCCTAAATATAAGTCTTATCTCTCTCAATTTGAAACAGCCATGGGAAAAATAGGCCATGTTGTCACTCAAGCTTTTAATTAAAATCAGAAGAAAAGACTGCATGTGCGTGTGCATGTGATCCCAGGAGAGAGTAGTTTTAAAAACATTTATTCATACTTAATGCTTATCACCTCTGAGTGACCTTGATATTTTTTTCCCTTCTTTTCCTACCTGCTTCAGCCTAATTCACCCTTCGTCAAACAGGGTGAATGACGCAGTCGGAGACGGACAGAAAAACAGAAAGACAGGAGAGGGGTGATGTGACCCCATGTCTATTAATCAGCAGCTCAGCCATAGGCTCACATCACAAGAGGAGATAACGGTGAGTGTTGTCACACGAGTGAAAATAATGGCCGGGATGTACCCGTTTTCTGATAGCGGCTTGTCCGAATCCTGAGATGTAGACCGACAAAGACACATACAAGGCTGGAAAACAGAGAGCCGCTGTCAGGCCTCTGACTGATAACAGCTTGAGTGAGTGGAACACGTCAGAACGGATAACAGTGGCCTAAATGTGATTATGGTTCATCATCAGTTAGAAAGCCCTCCTCGATCTGTGCCATCTTCTTAATTCATCAGACGTGACGTAAAGCAGCCATTAGTTCAATGCTACAGAAAAACAACGTAATTTCTTTTAGGATGATAATTCATTTGAGTGCTCTGTTCCTAAAGTACACACTATTATGATATTTGGCTAAATGCCTGGGTAAAACCGAATAAAAGCTGGTTTAGATGTGGAAAGGTTTGGCCAGATTTAGCTGTTGTAGAGTGCTATTTTAAATCTAGTCACTTTGTCTGAATGCACCAGGTTCACATTTACTGTTCAACTACACCAATAGCAATTTTCAAATGGTATTAAAAACACTAAACTCACAAATCAAACAAATACCCCAAATCAGACAGAACAGTATAACCATTAACAAGTGATTATTTGATACCAATGATCTTCACTTTATTTTTGCCATTAAGTGACCAAGCAGTTTCTTTCTTAAACGTTCAACAGCTTGTCTTGTCTGAATTCATCTCTCCAAGGTATGCCTGTAGAGCCACAATCTGTTGGATTTAGTTTAGTTTGATTATTTTAACAGCTTTTTGTTTCATTTTATTTCTGTTCTTGATCACTAGTGTTACTTTTACTTTATTTTCTTGCTCTTGTAAACTTGTTTTGCATCTGCTTTTTTACTCACTGTGCTGCATCCTATAATCTAGTCCCCAGTATATATCTATATACATAGTCCTTGGATCAGTTACCTGATGGGGTGGCAATAAAAATGTTACGTTTATCCATCAACTTCTTGTTTCAATGGTTTTGTTTTTCTAGAGTATGTGATTTTACAACAAAAAGTGTTTCAATAATTTTAGAAAACAAAAACATGAGTATATAATTCTGAATTTAGTCTGATTTAGTCCAAGTCTGATTTTTCTCTACTCCATAAATAGTGAAATTACACAAATGGCTTCAACTGTACAAAGATCAGATTTTCTAAAATTAATCATGTTTGGAGGAAACTACACTATCTTTCGAAACTGAAGCATGGTGCTTGGGATGTTAGCAGCAGCAGGAACTGGAGAACTAGTCATGGTAGAAAGATGAATTCAGCAGAGTTCAGAGACTGATGAGAACCTGCTCTAGAGGTCTCTGAACCTCAGACTGGGGTGGCATCTCATTTGTCAGAAGGACAACGACCCAAAGCGCATGGCCAAGAGCTCACTCTGTGAATGTCTTGGAGTCATCAAGCCAGAGTCCAGACTTGAGACCGATTGAACATCATCTCTGGAGAGATCTGAAAATGGCTGCTCACACGATTCCCATCCAACCTAATGGAGCTTGAGAAGTACTGCAACGAATTGTCAAAACTGCATAACGGGTTCGCAGTTTTGACAAACTGCAAACGGGTTTGACAACCCGTCATCATATTCAACAAAGTATTAAGCAAACACAGTGAATACTTATCTAAGTAATTTTTTTTTCCTTCAAAAAATGTTTTTCCAGGCTGTCATTTTGGGGTATTTGTTTGTATTAGTGGGTTACTCACCACTGTCACATATAGTAGTCTCACTTTTTCAATCCCTCATTCACTTGGTATAAAAAAGGGCCTTCAAGGCAGCTGTTACCTTTTTTCCCCCCTCCATTTAGCATTTCTTCAGCTGTGCAAGCTCCATTGTTTTAATTTCATGCAAGATGTAGTTTTGTGTTTTGGTTATATTAGAAGCAAATTCAAAAGTGAAAGCCTTTTGGGTTTCTTCTGATCAGGAGCTGATGGGAGTATTTATGTCTTTTATCTCGCTTTTAAAGTCAAGTTATATCTTAATTTTGTTTGTGTGTGCCTCTGTGTGTTCATAAAAGGAAAGCCATAAAGTCAGACTCTTTGGTCTTTTTGAGTATTTCAGTCATGGGTTGGAGATGAAATTCTCATCTGCATGCCTGCTGAAACCACCCACTCCATACATCAACCCACTGGGTGATCAAAAGTCAAGTTAATAGGGATACGGCACGAGGGGGAGTTTAATTACTAACCTAAAATACTTTGAAAGGGTGCTTGGACTGATGTGTTGCTGGAGGCAAGTGTCTAGCAGTGAGGGGAGCCTGAGTTTAGAGAATTTCAGAGTCAAAGCAGCTGCTTTATTTGTGTTATGGGATTTAGAAAGTAACTGGAGCAGAGATCAATAAGGTTTAATAGGCCTGGGAATGAAATGATGCCAAAGTGTCCCTTGTCAATGACTCTGCTTATCTCTCTGTGCCAAACTCTAGTCTACTCACTCATGCTTGCTCACCTGTAGATTACTGATATTGAACTGGAGGGGCTGTTGAAGTATTGAGTGAAGCCTGAGTTTAATTCTTAGTGCTTGAATTAGAACCAAAAGTATTTCCCTCTGTATCTAGATGTTTGGCATCTGCAGTCCCCAATAATTTTGAGGTAAGACTGGAATTATTATTACCTTATTAACACGTTAATGTTGTCAATGCATGTCCTCAGAAGGCTCGTCACATGTATTATTATATATATTGTATTATTATATATATATATATATATACATATATATATATATTTTCTTTTTTCTTCATATAATTAATTTCCTTCTGCTGATAGTGAGATTTACAATGTTTTCAAGATGTCTGAAACAATATTCCCATTTGGAAAAACATTAATTGTGAATTACTGTATTAATCACATGGCTGTTATATGAGCAACATATGCTGTGTGAGTTGAAAGATTAGAGAGACTTACCAAAGAAATCAGTGTCACTCTAGCCAGCAATATCTCCACGCCAGGCTTTCACCCAGAGTCTCCATGGTAACTGCTGTTTTGGTTGGTTGGTAGCCATAGTCTTCATCACGTCCAATTATGTTTTATACCTTAAAGTCACCCTAGCCTGGCACCATACCGTGTTTTAGTGTAAATCAGGGTTGCTCAAGTCCAGTCCTCGAGAGCTTTTAGAAGCATCCTTACTCCAACAGACTGAGATCAGCTCTGAACAGGTCTGGTATTTGATTCAGGTGCGTTAGAGCAGGGATGCATCTGAAAGTTGCAGGATGGTAGCTCTCGAGGACTGGACTTGAGCACCCCGATGTAAATATCTTCCAATGTATTGTGTGGACAGATAAATCTTAACTGTCAGTACTGCTAGTGTGCTCAGTAACATAGCTATTATTGATGTTATGTTCAAATGAGGTAAAGTAAGGTAATGTTATTTATTTAGCACATTTTCAATAACATAATATTTCAAAAGTACGCAGTAGTGTAGATCCTTAATGTGTACCTGCAGCTTTAAACAATCTAGTCTGCTGTCCAGCAGGTAAAGATGAGCACAAACACAGTTGTGTAGCTGGTATTTTCAGCTCAGCTCATAACCTGTGTCTACCTAACAAGTTGGCTGCTCATCTCTTTCTGTAAACACACTGCACCCAGTGCATCCTTAATTACTCAGCTCTGGCAGTTAACTACCTCTCCAACATTTGGCCATTCAACTTTTACTCCATTACAAGCTGTCCAGTATCTGCCGTGCATTCTCAATGGTTATTCTAATCTTGAAACAAATCCCAGCATAATACACTGAGCCAGAGTGGCAACTACCAACTTATATGAAAACAAGATTTCTAAGAAAAGCCAAACATAGAAAAATCAGAATCTGAACTGAGGACTCTTTAACTTACTTTTTTCTCACTGACTTATACAACAATCGTGTAGCAGATTCCACTTTTACCGTCTGTGATTTGAGCTGGCTTCCAATTGGTTTAAGCACTACCTAAACTAATTGATTGATTGTGCTACATTTATTGATAATTTAATTCATTGTCAGAATAGAAATTAAAAATGGCCCAATAGCCATCATTTGATTGTTACTAGTTTACGATATGACAACAAGAGTCTGTAGAAAGTTTTCTTCAACAACTTTTACATATTAGGTAATACCTGTCTCTGGGACTGTCTGGACACAGGCATTGCCATCTGTATTTTATTTGTTTCTAAAACAGCAATTACACACGTAGTGCATCACGCCTTCTTCCTCCATTTGTCCACTTGCATCACATGGATATTCTGCAACTTCACCTTTAAGATTGTAGCGTTGTACAAAACATGAAGAAGAAAAACAAGTAAAACCTTCTCCTGGCACACTCTGATAAGGCATGTGCACATGCACCCTGCTATTCCCTTATCTCACTGACATGCTCAGAACGCCCCCATACCAGTGCCGAGCATGACATGTGCAGCCCAGTGTTATTAGTGTGATAGCAATAGGCTCTTTAATGCAAGGACGTGACAAGCATAGCAAATGCTACAAAAAATATGTAAGCAGCTGTCGTCATCTTTCCAAACCAGTTTTCCCGTCATAGGTCCAGCTGGGGTGATGTGAAGCCGGAACTGACTAGAAAAGTGAAGCTAACGGTGAGCAGCGAGCCAAATTGAGGAGTGTGTGTCAGGTTAACACCTATGTGTCTGTGACATGGTGGGAGCAGGTGCTCGTCTCTCAGGGTCTCTTATGACACCGATGTGTAGTGTTGGAGCTTGACCTGAATTGGACTCTTGACATCCACCAAGTATTTGTTAGCTTATATGTTTTTATTAACAAAGGTTTTAGTGCAAAGGTTATAGAATGGGCTTAAAAATATGATGGCATAATAATGTTTTCACTTGTAAAAAGAATATATTGTCATATTTACCTGAAGGAACCATGCTTCTGTTTTTATTATAGGGTACACAAAAAATACCCTTATCTATACATAATGGATAATAATATATTCACTCCTCTATTGTGACTATTTTCTATAGTTATATTTCTATATTTTCTATAAAAATGTATACATGTATACAATTTGATAATTAGACATTTTAAATCTATGCAAATTATATATGAAAGAAAACACATTGTATATGGCATAAATGTTAGTATTGCAAATATTATATATGCATGTGTGTAAAGTTATATCTTGTCTCCACTGATCGTTGTAGTATGGGTTGGTTCAATACGTTCTTTTATGGTCCAACATTGCATAACAGGTGCCATACAGGACAAGCATGACGCACTAGTATCTCTTGTGCTTGTTGCAAGCAGTGGCAGTTTTCTTTCCCAAGATCAGTGAGCTATGTTGTGTGATGCCAGTAGTGCTGCCCTAACCTCACCAATGTCCTGTGGACCTGCAAATGAAGAGGTTAAAATTTGTGGTTTTTGGTCATTTTGTCTTGTAGGTGAAAAAACTGCTCATGTAGCGCTGCATTGATCAAAGATGAAAATAACAAAACTTTAGGGAAAATTCTTCATTGTAACTATCCCTGCCCCCTGCCCATACATACCTCCTCCTCCTCTTTCTTCACCCCCTTCATTTTCTGACTCTAAACATACTAACACCTGTAACTTTTTGTCCATTTACTGTTGATCGGATTTCTCAGTGGGATCTGCCTGGAGTGATATTTTTGGAAGTTACCACGCTACCATCAAGATTTCATGAGCTCAACCGAATTTTTACACATTCAAGTCCTGTGTGATTTTGCCAGGCTTAAAGAGACAGGTTAATGGGTTGTCTCAGAATGATTATATTCAAATTGGAAAACTATAATGAGAACTTTCTATTACAATGACTTAGGATTTTTTCTTGTTTTTTAAAGTTAAACTTTCTTTTATAAAGTGCCTTATTTTTTCCATGCAGCAGTATTATGCGAGTCATACATGCATGCCCTTATTTTAACATTTCATCAATTCATATGAGGCATTACTTTTGTCTTATTCACCAAGATCTACTCTTTGGATTGTGTTTACTAAAAGTAAACACAACCTCTAATTGTCCTTGGCTAGCATTTGACAAATAAAAGAGGACTTTTATGATAAAAAAGTAAACCACTGTTGCATTCAAGAGCTTGACTGTGGATCTTAGAGTTTTATTGGCACGCATTGCTCTATTACTTGCCAGACACTTTTTAGCAGATGACTCAGATTTTATTTGTTTTCCTTTTTTCTGGCTTAATAAATGTGTGGGCTACAGCACAACTATTGACCTTGATAAGTGCTCAGGGGTTGAAAGCCTCTTGAGTACAAGTGTGTATAATTTTGCAGTCCAACGCAAACACTCGTATGTGATAAAAAAGTAGTCAGACCGTGACACTGGGATAAAATGGATGCAAAGATAAACTTTGAATAGTATCATCAATCGTCTATTCATAATGGGGGAGTTAATATCAGACAAGCATAGAGAACATGCATAAGCGTTTGTGTTTTATAACAAGATTTAGGATTTACTGTTCATGCAAGGCGTTTCCAGAAGCAAGTAGGGGTAAGAGGATTATAAAAAAGGATAAACGTAACAAAGGATGAGGAAAGAATAAAATATTTATTGCATTACTTCCCTTTCCTACAATAAATAAGAATGGCATAGTGGGGATTGTGGGATACAGCGGAGAGATACGACGTGGAACAGATTTGTGTATCCATATTTGCATGACATAAGTGATTTGAGAATAAATGGCGGAGTTGAAGGGATGGTAGAAAATCCCAAAATGCAAAGATTTTTATATGGTTTTGTTACCAAAAAAAAAGTGATTTCTTATTCCTTTGTACAGTACTTCGATCAGCCTTAACACTGAAACTTTCTGTCTGATCGTGTGTTGGTCCTCTTTTTGCTGAGGAAATAGACCATATCCATCATCATGGGAACTCCACTAGAGCTCTGAAGGAATTTTGTGGTATCAGCAATCAAAATGTTAACAAATCAGTTGAGTCCTATAAGTTCTGAGTTGGAGTCTTCATAGATTTTAAATACATTTTTATTTAAATGACCTTATTCACCCTTGATTTGCTCGGACACAACTAGATTTTTATTATACTACCGATATGTGTTTAAGCTACTAACTGAATGCTCACTTTTTCTCTATTGCTGAAACCGCAGTCATGTGCACATATTTGGTTTTTAAGGTTTTGTGTCATCACAATGGAGTCTTAGCGCAACATTTCATCTCCACCTCCTCTTTTGCCCTCTACATGACCAGTATCACGCAAACACAAAACAAGCAACTTTAAGGTTATTTAAAGGACAGTGATCAATAATGCTCCTGTAACTCCTACTTAATCTCCATAATGAGCTTTATTGCAGCAATTAATCATGTCTTAGCAGCCAGCATCCCAGAATAATGCGACCAGAATAAAGGCCAGGCTAGCTGGCACAGGCCACAGTATCCCAAGTGAGGTGATCCAGCTTCAAGAAATACAGTGGCCTCTTGAGTTATACCAATGGCCACCGCTTGAACATGTTTTTACATTTTCTCTGTTGCAAGTAACAGGGGTTCAGATAAAAAAAAGGTCGTATTTATTAAAATGCATAAACAAACAAGACAACTAAGAGATATTGTTTCTCAGCATTGTAGAAAGGGATGCAGTCACTTTAGGAAAATCAGCGGTACTCTAGATTAACTGCAATAAAATATTACAAGTTATTGGACAAGTCATTATACAAATTTCACAGGATTGACTGCAATACATTTCTGATAGTGAAGAAACCTTGTCTAAACAGCAAATGTATGTATGTTTTGTATGTGTATATTAGAGGTGCACCAATAAATTGACCAGCTGATAAATCAATCCCGATTTTCTTAATTTTGGGACGTCGGTGATCAGCAAATGTGAAGCCGTTCTGATCCGGTTCTTATTTACAAAATCAACCACTGTCTTCTTCTGTTCTCCTTTGAGAAAGATTTGATTAGTACACTGACCCACCAGGTCATGTTAACAATAGTTATCAACAGTTACCAACTCAGCGACTGCCTTGCTGTATTTAGGGTCGTTTCAGACTAAAAAAAAGCCAAAATCGGAATCAGCAGACCCAGGCTTCTTTAATATTGGTAATCTGTGAACGAACAGAAAAGTGCAATCGGTGCAGCCCTAGAGTATATGGATTATATTAGCATGTACCTGTCTGGATGTGCTTAAAAAATCTGCATGTGGTCACAAAGGGGTTTGGGTTTGTGGAAACTTTAGAGTGTACAAAGTAAGTAATGGAGTAGTAAACTAAAAAATTATAAGGTGGTAAAGTACGACATACATCGCTCTAGTTGAAAAACATAAGGATGCTTAATGGCAAAATGAACATAAGAAACATATAAAACATTCAGAAATTAATAATTTACAAGAAAATTATTGCAGTGTACTGCAAAGACTTAAGTTAGTGGGGTAAATATGAACTTATGGTTAAAGTGGCTGGAAATGTTTGTTTTTGATTAATGTAAAGGTTATATTATGATAGAATACTGAGGTTTTCTTATTGACATGATCTTTGGTACCATGACAACAAAGTATGAATATAGATGTTCATTTTGTACAGTTATCAAGGTATTCAGGTTCTTTCTAATTTAACTCAAACATTAATGAAAAAATATTCTATGCCACATAAACATGTGCTTTTATGTTTTACATTTATGACTAATAAGTCAATTTGCTATGCTTCTGTTTGAAACAAATCCTTTAGGAGTTTTTTTTATCACGGGCCCCTTATTCATGCAGAGCTCAGCTTCCCCTACCAAGTGTCTCATAGGAGCCAGATTTGATTTCAACCTTGGGCTGTAAGGTATTTTCAAATCTGAAGCCGATGGAATCTTCACGCAGCATGATCAAGCTTTGCTCTCAGGGGGGTTTGCATAAATGACCACTCAATTTTCTCTGTGTGCTGGCAAAAGCAGCAAAACAAGTTGGATGGGGTAGCAGGCGGTAGATGAGGTGGACAGCATAAGGCCCTTTATGATGAACAATTCGGCTGCATTTAGAAATCTATTGATTCTGTCCCAGCTCTAATAGAAGGTGATGATGGCACAGAGGTGAATCCATTACAAGGTGGGAAGCTGTGCGAGCCACGCAGGGGGATAATGTGTGTCCTATTCCATTTGTCCCCACCACAACATACAAACCAGGAGGAAGAAGCAAGTGTGACTAGAGAGTGTCCCTCTACACATGAAGTCCAGAGCATTGTCTCTGAAAACCAGCAGCAAAAGGATACTATCTGTGGATTCTTAATTAGAAATTCATTTTCTGCAAGTAAAAAATAGAGCAAATAGAGCAAAATCCAAAAGATTGACCGACATGATGAGGATTTCTGGAGTGAGGCTCAGTTGAAAGTTTCTTAGCAGTTACTATCTTACCTAGAGTACATAATTCATTTGATGTTGTCATTTATTACGAACCCTGATTAAATAGTTCTGGAGGCTGAATACAACAACTAGTCTGGCAGAGCTTTAGACCAATGCAGACTTCAGCTTTTAGCCAGCACTTGATGTCACTGACTTGACAGAGTGTGTTGACTATTTTTTGATTCATCAGAATTATACTCCTTGATCACTTGGCATACTTAAAGCAATTTTATTGTGATCGATTTTACAACCATATCAAGCCAGCAACTAAATCCGCTTACAAATATATTGAACACATGTCTAGAATAAACAGGACAGACAAAACTGAAACATAATTCCAGTAGGTAGGATGATTGTGTCTTTACTCATTTCTGTAAAAAAGTCAATCATGTAGCTGTAGTTCATCAAAAATTCTGGCAAACACCAGGGAACACCAGGGAAAGGATTATATTATACTACTTCTTAAATTGCTGCACTGGCTTCATGTTGGCAAAAAAATAAAAATGTATATCTATGTAGTTGCTTACCTAGACTACCTTTAGCTGCTTCAACCTCAGGGACCTGCTAATCTGGATTTATACTAAATCTGCCTCACAAGTGCTTTGCTGAAAAGACGCAAAAAAGATTAGATCAATAAATGTGCAGAGCCTGTGTTCTGTTTAATTACACAGGCTTATTTTTAATCAATCTTACATTTGTAGGCACCTTAGAGTGACCCATGATTTGTAGCTTTTGAGAAAAATACACATTCGAAAAAACAGTCTTTTTAATTCAAAGTGAATTTATTTTTCTAAAATATTTAGCCTTCTATTCCATTGAGGATGAAAATATATATATTGTTCAGTTATGCATACTAACATGAACTCTGCCAAGCAATCAATCTATCACAAGCTTTTCATATGACATAGTTGACCTCTGAAAACAAAGCTGGAGTGTTTCAGAGACCAACACAACTCATGATTTTCTTACTCTTGCCATTTCAGTGGCATTGCCATGGGCTGATCTGCTTGACTGTTTCCATGTAGGTCTTGTGACATTTGATTAGAAAGTCTTTTGGGAGTTTCTACATGCCTTTTCTGGATTTGTTTGAAGTGTTTGTAGCTCAATGGAGGTGCATAAACAGCAGCTATGAATCCTTTAGGGCTTTTTCTTACGAACCCAAAAGTGTATGTCGCTCCTTCTTAAATTTTGCTCCGACCCTTTGCTTCTCTTGAGTGAGAGTTTAAAGAAACTTGGACCTTCATGTGTCCAGTGCATTCTAATGGCTTAGTTAAATGTTTAAATATTTCTTAGCCAAATCAATCAGAGAACAGGTGAGAGGATGTTTGCTTGAGCTGAGCAATGTAAATCTTCATCATTACACAGAAAAAGCATCTGTGTAATCTATCATAATATTATGTAATGATATTTAAGAAGTGCTTGCATCAATTCCATACCAGTGGAGCATAATCGTGGAATTTCAAAGTGACGCACATAGTGAGAAATCTTACATGTTCTTTAAAGCTACAACAGCCTGGGTTGGCTGGTGATCAAAATTTGTATGTTACAATGTAAAACCCACTGGAAGGCAGTTCTGGAGCTTTAGTTATGCATGGCAGGATATCTTCCTACAACATAATGGAAGACAGATACACTATTGTGTGAAAGGGGCTTACGAGATTTTACACACCCACTTTTATTTAGATTTTAGACAGTTGTATTGTCAAAGCAAGGCTGTCATTTTTGTGACCATAGTTTGGCCGGGAGCTGACATAACCTGATTTGTTACTCCATTACACCAGGTATTGATTCTAAAAATTGTACCCTTTCACGTCCATATGCATGAAAATACAAATGCATAACTTTAATGAAAATCACTTTCCAGCAACACCTTTATGAATCAGATATTGTATTTTGATCAGTAGGTAAGCCAGTGTACCATGGATTTTTGTGAGAAGTATTGCAGCTCAAAGACGCCACATACACCAGATAAATGATCAGCTGCAACAAAATGTACATGAGCTAAACAAATGTTGGAGAAATTAACCGATGATAGCATTACTTGATCTTATGATACATGGTGCACACACTGTCTGCGCTGATCAAAATTTGTCCACCTTGACTTGCCAAATGCTTTAAGTGGCCAACATAAACAGGGAAATTGGCTTTATGCACTTGTCATTTCAGCTGTTAATATTTAAATTCACTGATAGATTGTTCATACAACATTCAGTTTTTTAAGAAATGCATTGAAAATGCTTAAAAACCTAAGTATAATTATTTTTAGAAATATTTTTATTTGATTTGTTCAGTTTTTCTGTCATGTCTTTAATTCCCCACTGTGCCATTGTAAAGGCTAAACTCCAATCCTTATCATAACATGCAGCCATTTGCTTAAGGGTAAAGTATTTTTAGCTCAGGAAAAAAATAAATATATATGTAGAGAGCCTATTTACCACCATCATATCGTGAAACTGTCAAGAGCCATCTTTTGCCTACTAAACCTTTTGCATATCTGTGTACTCATAATTGATTCTCTGTTACATTGCCAGCGAAATGCCACCAAGATAACTGAGCATTGCAGCATAGATGGTAAAAAACCTTCACTGAGGTTTGATAGACTGTCACATCTTATCATCTTTGAAACACTGTGGAGAAGAAGAAAAAGAGGGGAGAATGTGCTCTCAACTGCTGTACCTCAAAAGGTGTTCCTGTGCTAAACATTTTCAAAGCACTCTGCCTTAAAATATCATTTTGTATTTTTCAGGTAGGTGGAAGAGTACAAGGATTAGGTGAGATAGAGGTAACAACTGACTTCAAGAGAAAAAACTTTGGGTTTTAGCACAAGTTTGTGTTTGGAACTTTCTGTGTAAAGTGCAAAGAGAAACGTGAACACAGCAAATGCAGCTAACTCTGCATACAAATTTTTGGCAGATGTCCGTAAAGTAGGACAAGTTAGCTGGCATTCATAAGGAAATGAAATCTCCTGAAAAATAACATTTGTGAGGCATATTACATTTTCTGAGATTCATGAGATCATAACAAGAGACATCATGCCCCACTTAGCATATTGATTTTGTGCCCATCTGAGCAATAGACCTGATTTCTTCAGGGAGGATAAATATGTACTTCATGTAGATACAACTCAATGTTGGGTCCAACTGTAGCAATCATATAATAGCAAATATCCTGTCTTAGTTAGAATCAAGAAACCTGCTTAGTTTAAATGAGATAGAAACTTAGAAATGGCATTAAAAGATTTGCAACGATTGCAAAAAACTGAGTCCTACAAAAAAGACATCTTGTTTTGATTCAGTTTGAATAAACAAATGTCCAACTTACACTTTTATCTCGAAAGAAAAACGACATTTGTTCCAAATGGAAGGTAACATGGAAGAAAGTGCCATTTACTAAAATCTGCTTTTTTATTTCAATGAATAAATAATTAACAATATAAACAGTAACAATAATCACCATCACTGGCACAGTGACTGCATATATGTGGCATTTCTATCCAAAGGATACATGATATTTGTCATTCCAATGTAATTCAAGCCAGTCAGTTTTACATACAGCCAGCCATAAGTCAATGTAACATCTGCCAAAAGTAAATAAATACATATATATCATTCTGCTTCTCTGCAGACTGACTGCCTTATTTTGCTCAATTTTTACATTTAGCCCCTGATAGAATGGGGAGGTTCAGTGTTACCTCCCATGTGCTTATCTTTTTTCAGTTCCTGCTCTGACTGGCCATATGGTTTGTTCTACAAATTGAAGTGCTGGCCTTTGATGTAAAGTGTATCGACTGTAGTGACATCTAACAGTAGAAGGCACAAACTGCAATCTCACCTGCCTCACACTTCCCCTTCCAAACACGCATGGTTGTGAAAACATAAAATGACTTTTCTCGTGTTTGTAGTTTCTGGTTTGCTCCTTCTGAGATGTTGAAGGGACAGAAGAGGGACCTGCTCCATTTCTTTTACATGAATTGTTAAATCTGACATGAAAACAACAAGTCTAATTTTTACTCGTACACCAAGACAAATAATACATTAAGATATTGTCCGTTGTTCTTATTTCAGTCTTTTATTCAAGTGAATCCTATACAAATGAGACTATTTTTTTAAAGGTTTTATTGACCTAGTGGCCTTTATTTGAGAGTGGTTAGACAGAAAAGTAGGTAATGAGGGAGGGGAAGGACATGTGGCAAGAATCATCAGGCCAGGACTCGATCCTGTGACATCCACGTCAAGGACTAAGGTCTCCATACTCCTTAAGGCCCAGATGTGAATTGAGTTTAGGTTGGGCATAAATGCAGTCACTAAAATGAATGGAAGTCATTGGACCAATAGAAGAACAAAGATTTGTGTGTGTGTGTGTATGGCCTCATATTTGATACATTTTAAGGCTTAATTTTACAACAAATACTTCATTGTGAGGGCTAACTGTGCTTTATGGGGCCCAAAGCCTGGGCAGAACGGTGCTGTTGTTGGGTCAGAGATTTAGTGAATTAGTGAAATCAGATGACAAAATATGATTTGCCATCTGATGTGAAGAGATGTTATAGTTATTTTGTAATCTTGCAATATAAAAGATGTCCTGCTGAACAGTGCGTGAGAAAACTCCCTCCAACAAAGAGTACCATCTTCATTCAGCTTCAAAAGCCACCTCAAAACAATACTCCGCTCCAAGTTCCCAGGTTTTTTCTAGACATGTGCCAGCTTTGAATGTCCACTTCGAAACCAGATGCCCAAATCACATGAAATCATAAGCATCAACTGTCACATCAAATTTATGTCTCACAAATGAGTCTGACAGAGTTCCTCTGGGTCTTCCTTTTGTCAATGTGCTGTAAAAAGACATCAGCCTCTGACTGTAACCATCAGATTGACTGAGGCCCAGCACATCAGTGACCTAATTTAAATTTCTAAGTTTCACCATTTTAACATCAAGCTTTTAGATGTTTCTGGTCCTATTGTATTCATTACACATTATCATTATCAGCTTACAGCCAAATCATGTGTTGCTACAGTTAGTGATATAAGTGGGTTCCTGGGGAGGTTAAATCAGACAAACTAAAATGTACTGTCTGTACTCGCATAGTTTTGCAATGACAACTCCCTCATGCTTTGTGTTCGAAGGCTTTTGTTTTTTTAATACAGATTCCCAATTGGATTTAGGGGTTCACTTTGACTGGGCCGTTCTAATACAGAAATAAGCTTTAACTGAAATAATTGAATTTTATCTCTTATTAGGCTGTTGTGCTGAAATATAAGGTTTCTGTCAATAATACTCGTGAACGCGCTGCTCATACGAGCCATAGCACAGCGTGAAAAAGCTCTAGATTGCCGGCTTGCTCCAGCTGTGCTGCAGAGAAACAACCTAACGTTGCAGGAAAACGGTTTATCTGCCGTCTTCAGAGGTCATGCTTACTAGTCTGCACATTCATAGTAGACTCCACTGTGGGCAGGAATTGTAGCACAGTGGAGAACGAGGAAGAGGGTGTGAGCAGCACATATACGAGCATAACTTGTATATGCATGATTAACTTTAATCAACTTTAATTAAAGTTGATTAAAGTTAATTAAAGTTAAATAAAGGTCTTTACCACTTAACTGACTTTTGACAAAGCTATAGCTGCACTGTAGTTTATTTTAGAGTGTCAGATGAAAGGGGGTTGCATGCATACACATGAAAACATATGTGTGTAGAATATGCACTGGGAACTATTTCAATGTATGGCGCAGTGATGTTTTAGTAATTCGACAAAATGAGAACAATTCTAATTGCTTTGCAAGGTGTCATAATTGTGTCTGAAACTCTTCTCTTGTCAAAGATGCATTTCTCACAAAGTTGCAGCACCTCTTCAAAATAGCCTTTTACTCTGCTGGAAACCTGTGCTTTTATGCACTGTGGGACATAAAAGATGGCAGAATTACAGCATGTGTTACATAACGAAAACATAAAGACCTCAAAATAAATGATAACATCTTAGTAGTTTTATGTCATTGTACTTGAAAGTAAAGAAAAAAATGTGACCTTTACCTTAGCATCCTGCAAAAAAATCCACAATAAAAGCTTTTTATGGTACAGCCTATATTGCTTTTTCACAATGTGATTCGCAGTTACAATGAGTCACCATGTGACTTGTCAGAGAAGTTTAGTTGGTACTGAGCGTGTTCAGCCTCACTGCCTTAGGAAAATGAGGTTGCATGTCAAAGGTGCATTTTTCGTTCATTAGGCATGTTGATGCAGCATGAATATAGGCACAGTCATGCATAAAACATACAGAGGTTATATAAGAACTGATTATTAAGTCTTGTAAAATAAAAGTTACTTTACCTAACCAAAAATTTCCCATGAAGCAAATTTTTAATGGTATGTTTTTTATGTTATAGTGATTCTCCCCAGGTTGAACCTATTGATGCATGAATTGACAGGGATAATGAGGAAATTAGGTTTTATTAATTTACCTAGAAGACAAGATGAGAAGTACACAGGGGAGAACAGGAGAGACAAGGACTCCATCTTTAATATAAAGGTTAATTTGGAGACGAGGGTGGCAGCACAGAGAGACGTCCTGACAATATTTTGGTGCAACTGGATGCGAGCCAGCTGTCCCACTATGGAGTCCACTCTGGGACCCTAGCGATTGAGAGATGGACAAGAGTAGTGATTAAGCACCAAACAGTTTAGGGTCAAGGCTGGGAATCATGCCAAGACAATTAGGAGTCCTAGCTTCCTCCGTAATGCCAGCGGCTACATCCGGCCATTTTAGCTTTGGTGAAAGCTTCTAGCGCTTCACACGCTGGGTTAAAGGGCATTAGCAGCTCAACACTTGACTTTGATGAGGTCAGGCTTGAGGAGCAGCCGGCAGAGTGGCATGGGGCTGATGACCTCATGCTTTCCTGCTGTTGACCTAGAAATACTCAGAACCACCTTCCTTATGGATAATGACCAAGATCACCTCCTGAATATTACACATCCATGAACAGTAAATTGCCATGTGAATACTGCTGGTGTTCTAATTTTTTAAGGGCAATGACCTTACTGAAATAATATATCCAAGAGGTTTTGTAAGAGGTGATTTTACAGTCGTTTAGGGTCCAGATTTTTAAAGTTGATTAAATGTGTCTTTACTGATCGAAATCTTTCACCTCAACATTTAGAAGCCTGCTGGTAACTTGGGTACTAAACATAAAAATAAGCAGCATTTAGTATCTATGTTCCACAAATCTGGAGCAAATTTCTGTAAACCTGCAAAGCAGCTGAAACACTGATCAACATTGATCAATATATTTGAAGTACATCTGATGATTATTCTTAATAATTTTGATGATAGGATTTGTCTATATGTAAAGTTTGTTGCCTGTTTCATAATTTGTCATATTACGTTTTCAAGTAATGCACTTTGAACTGCCTTGTTGCTGAAATGCGGGATACAAATAAACTTTTTGCAAACATACGCTTTACTTGTAGACTGAAGTAATATTACATCCGTGTTCCCTGCTGTCACATAGCCAGTAGCTCTGTTTACTTTCAAAATTGACATGAAGCCAGTGTGGAGACATTCATATTCAATACGATTCTGTTCAAATAGCAAGTCACCATTTCTCTACAAGTATTCCTATGATACAATATAATTTAGCCCACCTTTGTCTTGGATTTGTTCTACCACATTTCCCTGTCTACCTTCATGCTCTATTCAAACTATTTTGCCATTTTGACTCCATATTATCTAATTTTCTAATTACATATATTTGCTTTCAATCCTCTGCGGTGGCTCTCAAGAATTTTTCTTTGGAAGTGAATGTGGTGGCAAGGCATGCTGCTTTAAAACACATCAGCTCTTTGCCAGCTGTTTTCACAGTTGTAGCTAGCCCTGTTTCTGTATTTTTCCCTGTCCTTCCATACAAGCATAAGCACTTGTCCACACAAAAGTCCTTTCTGTGAAACAGCAGTGGTCATGCAGTTCATGCCCACACAGACTTTTGTTCGTGCTCTAATTAATTTTGACAGCATCTCTTCAGTGGAAACCACACAAACCATCTGCAATCTCTACAACTCCTGCTTGGATCCACTGGTCTGTGCCATCAGCACTACATTAAGGTTTTTGTTTCTCTTTATCCTAGAATGTTTATTGCTAGAAAATATTTGTGAAAAATAAGAAAAAAAGAGTCCAAGTTTCACCAGTTTATCTTTTTGTGCTTTTTATGACTGTCACAATGTAATGCTCATAATGAAAGTTATTTTATGTATACTGTAGTAATAAAATTGAAATTTTATATGAGACACCTAAATAGGCTTTTCAGGTTTCGAATATCTTTTGTTTCATTTGTTGCTGCTGGTCCAAACTTAAAATTCAGACACTTCTAAGAGAAACTAACATTCAGACACTTTTATAGTTTCATGTCTCAGCGATTCTCTATTTCTTCCCTTTCCAATTTTCACACTAGACAAATAAGAGATTTTGCTCATGTTTCATGTTTGGAGTCATGCTACTGCTCACTGTTCAATATTTAAATTTCTTGAACAAATTTTCAAACTCAGATATGAAGTCACTATATTAGGACTGTGCAACCAGTTTTGAATAAAAAAATTAGATTTATGTCACAGGAGATGAAATAACTTCATGACTGAAACATTGTTTTTTTATCATCTGCAGGAAAGTCAAGAAAACACAATTTTGTCAAAACATCCATAAAATAATTTTATAAGGCCATTAAGAAAAATAAAGGCATATTTTTTCTTTTAGGACATTAAATGGAGCAACGTCCTGTGCTCCATTTAAAGTGCAAGGTGTTTCTGACTGGAAATAATACTAACCTTCATAGAGCAAACTGTGATATGAAAACTTCCAACATTCATTTCTATGGGATTAATTTCTTTAGAAACAGTTCAGTATTTAAAAAAGTTAAAATGTTTGAAAAAGTACTTTAACTGGAGAGTCTCGCACAGGCAGAAAGCAGCAATTAGAGAGCTTCATTTGACTTCAAGGTAGATTCCTTTGGCGCTTGGACCCTGGAAGAAAACATGTATGATGAGAATCGCACATGTTTCTCATCAAACATGAGAAACATGTGCGATGTTGAATGGGCAGTTTAGGGCGAGGATTAGGGTCTTCTTCCCCCTGCTGTCCAGACACTGGTGGTGGAGTGGAGACTGGGAAAGAGGGGAGCCTGAAGAAGCCTCGGAGGAGAATGGATCCATGGATGAAGAGCCTTGCAGGGATTCTTGAATGATTGTTTGTTGTGGCAGAGCGAGATCCTGTCGGTGGTTGGTTGTGGTGGAGACAAAGCAAGTGGATGATGCTAGTTAGGCTGGAAAAAGTCTTCCAGTTTTTTGTGTTTGGTCCCAGGCTTCATATGTCATACTTTTTTATATAATGAAAGAGGTGAAAAGCTGAATACATGAATGGTTGAAATGGCACAAAGATTGCAGAAGTTACAACAGTGTAACAGGAATAACAATCAGCAGTGAGAAGTCAACAGAATTAATGCTCTTTTACCATTCACATTAGCATATTTCAATTTAACTACAATGAACTCATTACTGTGTAAATTTATGATGTATAATATTTAAAACACAATAAATTGTGCAGATATCTGAAATGATTTTTTTATATTTAAATTGTACCTGATTTAAATTTGCATTTGCCAGATGAACAAGACGGGGACAGAACAACTCATGCACAAGTCATAACTGAAAAGCACCTCTCAAGAGTGTTGTCTATGGTACTCTGATGTAATTATTCAGATGTCTGACTCCAACACAGGCCATCAGAGCAGACATTGTGGAATCACTCAGATGGTACGTCAAGTCAAATAAGATATTTATATTTAACTGCCTGCAATGTTGTTTGTTGTTTTCAGCGGTGACGCTGTCCTTTATAATGCTATCGCATTCTCTTACTGGGTCAGCATGCCCTACCTAAAGTGCCACTTCAGCTAGGCTTATGTAGGACACATAATTGTCACTTATCTAAAGTGCATATTTGTAAAGTGCATGGTAAAGCAAAAGGATTTTTTTTTAAAGTGAAACAAGCTATTCCTGCATAACTAAATAAATGAATATAAAGTGATTAACTTAATTTACCAGCCAGTATATAAGGTTAATTTAAATCAGAAAGGCAAACTCTGGATGTTACAGAACCTATTTGGAGAGGCAGGAAAAAAAAAAAATATATATATATATATATATATATAATCCGTGAGCACAACTTGTGGGGACCGCTTGTTTAATTTGTGGGATTGGGCGCTCTTTTTAAAAAATGTAATGTCAATATTTTACATTTAACATAAAATTTAACATTTTATGTTGAATTTTAACACAAAATTCAACATAAAATGTTGAATTGCAGCATAAAATTCAACATTTTATGTTAAATGTTGAATTTAACATAAAATTAATAAAAGAACAAATTCAAAAGTTGTTTTTTGCTGAACTTAACACTGTCATTATCTTAGATACTAACTTTCAATTGTAGAAAGTTGGTATCTAAGTTAGCTTCTAGATACTAACTTTCTATCCCTACACTCATTCAAAATCATGTTTGTCATTTTTTACTTTACACAAATGTGCCTAAAGTTCAACTGTAAATGTTTAATCCAATTCATACAGATTGGAGCCATGTAAAAAAAACAACACACGTTTATGCTGGTGATAGCAAACCCCAATGTAGCCAGTGTGGAGCATGACAGTTGGTTCAGAAGGATATGACGAGACTTTGTCTTGCTGGAATTGCTTTTCTGGCTGAAACAAAGAACTGCTCCTCATGCCAGGATGTGCACAGAAAGCCAGAGCCATCCAGTCCCCTCTCTCCATCCAACCATTCTCCCAAAGGAGTGATTGATGGAAGCTTTGCTGGGGCAATCGCACCCAAAAATCCACCTTTTTCTATCTCTCATCCTCAAAAGGTTCCAAACAAACCGGTGTGCTGTTTTTCACGAAAGGTATTTGCATTCTGGGCCATCATTTGTTAATGTTTTGTAGATCTCTGTACTGAGCCCCTTAGCTAGGAAGTCAGACTCTGAAAACTCTGAAAGTTAAGATTTGTTCAGTGTATATTTTTCCCTTTTAAGCTGTGATGAGGCCTTATTACTACCATAATAAATGACCATGAAACTGACTAATTTAATGTTCAGGCAGAAGTTGGATATCAACCATGACATGGAAATGGAACAGAAGGTACTGTTATCAGGAGGGTCCAAACATAAATTATACAAATTTTCAATTAAAATCTGGACCCAAAACTGTGTAACTGCATCCATAAACATTGCTTCAAATGTTTCTAAAGCTCTGTTACATTATAAAATATTTCCATAAAAAAAAAACAGCCAGAGAGAAATACCCTTCCTTTTCCCTTTTTCTTCTACCAACCTACTTAGAGAATAACATCTTGAAAATAATGTCAAGTACCACATAATTCCTGATTAAAGATCAGTGTTACTTGTTGGTGCTGGGTTGGTGGTATAATGAGAAGAAAAGCTACTCCACCTGAAATGAAGCTTCCGTAATCTGCACAGTAAACACTTATCATGCATTTTCCATTGATTAGGCTGTGCCTCTCATCAATCATCAGTGGCTCATCTGAGCAGATTAATAATGATGACATCTGTACTTAGTCAAGAGCTCTGATTAGAGGAGGAGAGAGGCAAAAGCATCTGATAAAAGTGAGCAGCGAGGTGTTCAGGAACTTCACCATGCAGTCTGGTTCATTTGCTGTTTGTGGTGTTGTACTTTCCCAAGTTTACTTGCTGACATTTCTTTCAGCCTGAACATTTTCTTCAATAGTGAAACTAACAAAACAGTCTTTTTAAGTACACTGGAACTGGTAGACCTGTATTTTCTGTACACTTTTCTTCTTAATGCTTTTTTCATTTCAAATCCCCCACTAACAAACGGTCCAACATTATGCCAATAAGCAGATTGCCAGGGCACTCGTTGTTCAGACTTTTACCCAAGAGAAGCTGGAATAAAACTCACAACCTTCTAATGGTGAAATCTTTATTTCTCCTTCTTGGACAGCTTATAAAAACTACAAATAGGCAAATGTCTAATAAAGACAGTGATGTGCTTTGCGGAAACAGTAAAACTTAGATCTAATATTTTCATTAGCTCTCAAAGTCTTCACATCCCTGTTTCAATGTCAAATATTTTGATGTGAAAATATGAGACTAAAATAAATACTTTACAATTTCTTCCATATATTTGACTTACTCTCGAACAATTCAAATAAAAATAAAAAAGCAAACATTTCAGCGCTTAAATGTAAAACAATAAACGTGTTCAATGCTTTGACACAACAAACCCTGTTTGGACACAACCACAATTAAGCATCAGAAATGGGAACTTGGCTAAATACCTTTTGTTGGTTCTCTTAGATTTGTGGTTAAAAACTGCATGTATGTCAGCTGCAGAGCAGGCAGGCCTTCACATGTCAGTGGAAAGACTTGAGCTTTTACTTGTCCAATAGCATCCATCTCATTCTTAAAACCAGTCTAATGATAATAAAAAAAATGCATATTGTGTCATACAAACATATTTGCCTTATTTAAGGTTAAAAAGGTTGGGGAAAAGAAGTTGTTTCCTTACTTTAATACATGAAAATACCATGTATAATCCCCAGTATTTTTCTGCAGAATTATCTTCAGTAAAAGGATGAAGAAAAGCACAAAGACCTTCAATATCTTTAAAGTCTGATGCTATCTTTAAAGGAATGTTGGGTTTTTTTTTTTGTTGTTTTTTTTCTGTTTTTAAGAAATTAATAGTAAAAGCCCAACCTTTGCTTGAAGAATGTCTGGGAGTGCACTTATCTGGCAAATATTAAAAATAGATTACGGGGCCATTGGGAGGTAAGTGGTTCCATAAGTAGAATTGATGGCACTAAAAAGTGTCATAGAGACAACCTTCATTACCTTGAGGGTCCCATCCTCTTAATGATGCCATGTTTCACATGCTTTTCCTCCTGAAGAATGGCAACCATTTTGCTGCGGGCTCTGACACTTCACTTAAAGTGCTATTCCAAACAGCTAACCGGAGCAGCATGGCCCAAATACCAGACAGCTGGAAGACAGATAACGGAGTCGAAGTGCAAGTGAAAAGGTTTGAACACATAAACAAGAATGGTAAGGGTGAAAAAAATGTTAAATTCTAGAAAAAGCAATAAATAAAGTCAGTTCTGACCTGCAGAATTGGAAAAAAAAATATAAAGTCCAAATGTGAACTCTGACCAATAAACTTATTTTATGGATCTTTCTGAATGGCCTTGTAGGACCATAGATATAGTCAAAGAAAATTGTATCCATGTACCTGGGGAGCCAGAATTTCAATTCATTAGGCATTAAAATATCTATTAGGTAAAAGGCTTATTTAATAAACTACAGAGGTAGGTAGTAATGTTTGATCACATTTACAGTGTAAAACCTATTATTAAATTACATTTTTTTTTCTTTCTTTATTTTGCATGAACAGTTTGTAAGCACATTCATTTTTACCAAAAAAGAAATGCTTACACCAAATTTAGCTTAGAGATACTTTCCATTTGTAGTCGCTGGGCAAGTCACAATAATAAAATACATTTGGCCTGCATATGTTATATGCACATATTCTAATCAGTCTGCAACCATTTACAGAACACTTAAATCTACCATTTAAAGTAATTGCATACTTCAAATGTATGTAATTACATTTGGTTTAATTTGATATTGATTATCAAATCTACTTCTGAGAATGTGATAAACTCCAGTAATAATTTTCAGATTTTTGATTAGTTTTCTTTAATAGGTGTTTACTGGATGTTTTTTGTAGTGTTTTAATTGCTAGTTTGATAAAAGAATTTGCATTTGGAACAGGCATAAAGTCGTTGTTCACAAAATAGAATAAGAATTTCTTTGAAAAGCCTGGGTTTGTGCTCCCGGCATGATTTCATCTCTTATGAAAGATGAATGCTCTCAGAGAGCTCAGAGGAAAGGTGTGGACAGCTGCCAGCTCCGTAGGTTTTGGAGATGCCTTGTGCAATTAGATTTTTTTTTCACGGCAAAAGACTTCCTGTGCTGGTGCTGCCAGGCCCTTTCCCTGGACCCTGAACCTCATCTCACAGCCAGCCTGTCAGTAGGCAGGTTGAAAGGTGGCATTTGACCATGGAGATGGGACTTCCTTCCCTGCCAGCAAGCTTCTGAGCCGATTTGAAGGCTTGTGCCCCTGGACTGGAAAATCTTCCCTATCCGAAAAGTCGATTAAAGCCAACAGCTGTGTTTCAGGTTGTGCCAGGCAACTGTGGTATGGATGCACACACAGGCACACAAGCTGAAACTTTGACACCAGGAAGTGTCTGGAATTGTTCAGCTGTTTGCATCCACCATGTCTACATATAAAGGGAACTTTCTACACTTTATGACTCTCCCTCCTATAAGTTGTGAAGGATGTTTTGATCTTTATCAACAAACAATTTCAGACTGAATAAGAGTATGCTGCAGACATAGAACAACTTTTAAAGATAGAAAAGGTGAATTCGGAAAAAAAACATCAAGCTACAAGATTTTTTGTTATCTTGATGCAGAAAGTGAAAAAAATAACATACCAGAAGCTTTAATCAAAACTTTAAAAAAAATCCTGTCACATTTTCTTTAGAACACCCACTTGGTCTTTGGAGTTTCAGCTGTTTGTGTCAGGCAATTGAGCACAGCAATGGCCCTCATTTCTCAGCCGCCACCAAATAAATTTCCATTGCAGGAAGGGAAATCGATGCGCGCATTCTGCCTCTTTTAGGGTCCTTGTAGACTCTCCCTTGTAATTTTAAAAGTATGTTAATGTAATTTATTGAACCTCTTACCCTAATCACACACATTGCCTATAATTACATACCTTGACGGTTGCTGGACTTCTAATTGCTAATGCTTTTTCCTGGAATTTGTCCTCTAATCCTTGTATGTAATGACTCTTAAGAGAAGGGAAAGTGCTTTGCTGCTACTTTTATCTGCTTTCTGGGCTGAAGCAGCAGCGTGGCTCAAGTTGTCTCTTCAGTTCCTGTTAACTCATGCACACTGCTGGATGCAAGGCAGGTTTGAATCTGTGCTTAGTACTTAAATTATTTTTATCATTACACATAAAATTATTAAATTTATTATTTAGGTCAGGAGAGGTCAATGTGCTGCTTTTACAATAGAAACAGACAAAACAGAGTAATGAATCCTCTTTATAGATACAGTCATTTGAAACTAAAAAATGCTTTAAAGTGAGACAAATAAGCAAAAACAGAAAAATCTGAAAGAAGCCATATATGTTTTAAGCATTCTGTAATTCTATAATACCTCAATGGAAACAATCATGACAATCACCTTTTTATTGTTCATATGTTTCAGCTAATTTTCTTGTCAAAATAACAAAAATTCTACATTACAACAGTACTGCCAAAAAATTAGTAGTGTCAATGAGCTGAACACACTGAGTACAGTTTACAGGTTATTCTATGCCCCTTTGCAGACAAGCTGACTGTAGCAAACAACCAGAACTGGATGGGACTCTTTGATTTGTTTTAAAACCTGCCTATATTTTCATTTGTTACCTTTCTGCCATGATAAGTCTAAACTCAATAACACGTTAGCCACAGACAGCTGCTCCTACTATTGTTTTTGCTGCAGGTTTGCCTTACCAGCTGGAAATCAACGGCTCCCACTGTTTTAAAATCCATTAAACCTTAGCCCATTTCAGCCTCATTCCATGGTCTAAGCAGTCACATGTTGACAATGTTAGCAGTATTCTCTGTGCTGCTGTTTCTGATCTTTTGCAACAACCACTGAGAAGCTAGTTTGTTCATTTTCATCCACCATCCTCCCTGCAGACAGCTGTGTTGTTTTTTCAAGTGTGGTTCCCCTGCTCTGTGTCACAATGTCAGTAACTCTGATTTTGAAGTGTATTTATATACCAGCCATAAATTGGCTGTTTTTTATTTCACTAAGTTATGTAGATTTAATACAGATTTTCTTTCAATGTCAAGTGTCAAGTTCAATGTTAAGAACTTGGATAAGGTGACTTGGAAGAAGTATTCATATTTACAGGTTTAAACTTCCATCCACTCCATTTAACCCTGGTCAGCGGTTCTCCCCAGACTTCTATCCATTTCTCTTTATTTAAGAACCATAATGTAATTTTTTTCTGGGTGCTCATTCATTGTGTTATATTTTTATCATGTAAATCATTTTGCTTTGCCTTATTGCTGAAGCATGGAATAATGAAACTGGACTTGGCTTCATTTGAAAAGTTAACAATAAACTAGGGACTGTTTGATCCCCTATTGATGCACTTTCCACACATTAACATTCTACAATAAGAACTACTGTGTATGCTTTTTTGATGTTATATGAATCTAAACATTCCATTCTTGTTTTTGACAATTAACCTTTTGAATAAGGAAAGTTTTAATATTGTGAAAGTAATTTTTTTCTTGTGAACACTTAAATTTGCAAGAAAACAAGAACAAAAAATAAAAACTATACAAATAAACATGTTATGAAAATACAGGTTACATGTGATTTTTGCTAATTTTTGCATAACAATGAGACATGACCTAAATACTAATTTCTCTACCTCTCCCTGTTTAAATTGCATAACATATGCATTAAATGTTTATAAGAAAAGCAGACAGTTCCCATCGTGATAAAGGAGCAGCAGAGCCACTTGGTGGAATTTACTATGTTTGACATAAATGATGTGACTGCCACACATCACTGTGTGCTCATTCATCCGCAACATTCTTGAAAACAAAATCATGATTTGTGAAGACGTTTCACAACACAAAGATACATGGCAGAAAACAATTTCTTTCATCCTTCGTTCTCCTCTTCAGTCCTCTCATCCATGCTGAGAGGCTAATGTCTTCCTCTCTGCTTTCCAAGTCTCCTCTCTATTTGGCACAAAATGATCCACCAGAACAATGACAGAGCTTCAGCATCAGGGTAAAAGGACCATATGCTTCTGTGGGGAGTTTTACAGTCTCATATGGAAGATAAAGGTCACAAAAATGTGTTACAATTTATGTCGCAACTACAAACTTATCAATATCCTATTGACAACAAAATGTAGGCCTACATTTTCATGGAGTAATCATGATCATATTTTTTTCCTAAACTATTGATGTTCATTTCAGCCAGTTCCAACTCTGTTGATAGAAATGTCGTATTTTAAAAAATTATATCTGCCTACAAGTTCAGTTGATCAAATGTACTTAAGATGGCATCTGAATATCTTAAAATGAATAAAACCTGATCACTACAAAACATAAAAATACATTTAAAATGCAATATTTTATCTCCTATTATAACTTGAGCATAAATCAAATCTATAAAATACTGGTTTGTGACAAAAATTTTGATTAGTTTTTTCTACATTTGAAGGCAAAACTTTTTTTGTACATTCAAATACAAAGCTCTGGAACTACTTCTTTTTCATAATTTTCAACTTTGTTGAATTTATTGAGATATTCTGGGTTACTCTAATCTGATCATCAGCTGTAGGTATATTCTTATGCAATGCATCTGTTGCAAACTTGTTCTGTTTTATGTTTGTGCATCGTCCCTGTTAAATAAATGAAATTAATCCCTCGCCCAGTTCTAGATTGATGCTAAGGAAGATCCTGGCAGATGTCGCAGTCGGACGATAGATAATTGATGAGATGACCCGTCAGGCCATCAATTCCCCAAAAAACTAAAAAGTGCTTGTGGTGTTAGTCTGACCCATTTGAGACAGATCGTTAGGGGGAGGACTCATGGGGTCAATCTGGTCCCTCGGGGACAGCGGATAAAAGAGAGGGCTCTGCTCACGCACAGGGCTAAAAAGCAAATACAACATCCACTCGGTTCCTCCTGGGACTGTGGGAGAGTTAAACTCCGAACATAATACAAGTTTGAACTCATCGGTTTATGTGAAGCATAGGTCATAAATAGTCATGAATCCTTGCCTAGACAGCTGTTATTTGAAAATGCTAAACAGTTCTAAGTGAGCTAAACATGACAATACTGAAAAACAGTTAGTTATTCACTGGCACCTGAATAAATAGCAAGTAAAGTAATTTACATGAATGGATTTATACAGTTTGTAGGGAGATCTTTGTTCTCTTAATTGTTGTTTTTATATCTTCCCTCTACAATTAGCTTGGTCTCAACCTTATAGGAAAGACCTCTTTCAATTGTCTAATACTTTTACAAACCAACACCCTATTTTTTTTATATTTCATAAGTCATCTACTGTCATTTGCCACATCTCTAACCCTGTAGACAGATTGATAGTATTCCGCCAACAGTGTCTTTAGCCTGCCAGATGGCTGGTGGGCTTCCGTCTCCTGACATTCATCAGTGTCTTGCAGTCAGATGCTCCCTCAGCAGTGCTTTGACCCTGGGACTGGTCCAGCAGACGTGTGTCTTTTGCCTCCAAGGGATCTGTGAGGGCTTAGTCTAATGATGCCACCAAATGAGGTGCTATCGCCTGGGAGCCTTTGGAAATTTGGCCAATATGGCAGTCTTTTTTTTTTTTTCATACAGCTCCGCAAGTCTGCTCCAATTGTCAGTGTGGTAAATGCATTTCATGGACATAAAAAACTGAGTCGCCCAGAATTCCAGGATTTTCCAGGCTGCACAAACTCAATGAACCAATAATACCTTGTCCTCTCAGCTTCCATAGTTGCTTTATCCATCCTAATACTTGTCACCATGGGGACAAAGGTGTAATACACAACAAAATGAAACAGTGTCTCTGTGACCCGACTAGTGAGTGGAGTGTCATGGAATCTAACATTTATCCTCCACTTCTTCTGTCCACAAGTCTTCCTCAAAAAGAGGAAAAGCACTCATCCCCCCAAAGTGATTTTCTCTGACTCCCCAAGGTGATAAAGTGCACTTTAAAGCCACCCTCAGAGGCTTGCTCCTGAAACACCCAGCAATTCACAACTGTGGATTTGACAAGCCCGTTTTTTTCCCTCAACAAGTAAAGTGAAAGTCTTTTCTAATGGACCCAACATCACTACTGTAGAAACCAAGAAACCCCATGGCACCATCAAATGAGACTTGCGCTAGAGCAGAGAGGGAAATAAATGTCAGAAAAATGCAATTTTTCCTTTAATCCCAAGAACTCTCCTGGCTCCCACTCTGGATATTTATTAGCATATTATCTGTAGCAATGCAATTCTATAACATTTTCACATAAGGCACCATATTGTAAAGTTTTATATCTGTGCACTCTTCAAATTTATGTGATTATCTGCTTTAGCTTTTAATAAATAACGTTGAAATGAAAAGTAATTATATATTATGTAATATCTTTTTAAAATGGTGGTGAAAGGTAACAAAAATAGTTATTGGAGTTCATAATGTTTTTCCTTTGCATTTATTAGTTGGATAATCAGTGCCCTGCAATTTATCCATGCCCCTTTCACTGGACCATTTTTTTGTTGCAGCTACAAGCTTGAATGTACTTCACAAGAATTTAAAGTTACAATCCAGCACAAAGTAATGCAAAAAGGCCTTACAGTAGTGTAATGAGTAGTGTGTCAAATTGAAATTTATTACCACAAGAAGATGTTGCCACTACTTTGGTTCACTTTAGAGAATATATGTGATGTGCTATGCTCTACTTTGTGTTGGTCTATCACATAAAATCCCAATAACATACATGTAGTTGCACAGGAGGGGAAAGGCCCCCTCCTCCCAGTTAACACAGAAATGAGAAGTCCACTAAATTATTATTTACAATGTGATCACAATATAATCTAATAATGTATCAATTTGTATTTCTAGATTCAGGGTAATAAGAGCAGTAAATGTGTTCCTGGTTCCTGCATTTCCCATATTAAGTATGTTGCCAAAAGCATTTGCACATCTGCCTCCATATACTTGTAAATTTGAGTGGCACACCATTCCAAATTAATTGCGTTACACTGGCTACAACTGTTCTGGCCTGGCTTTCTACAAGGTTGTGTGTGGGTATGGTCATTTTGACCATTCTTCCAGAAGCACATTTGTAAGGTCAGATATGTTGAATGAAAAGCCCTTGTCACAGTCTTTGCTCTAAATCTTCTCAAAAGTCTTCTCTTGGGTTGAGTTTGTAACTTAAATTCCAGTCAAGCTCTCCCACACCAATTTGTTCATTTGTGGCTCCAGACTTTATACACTCAGGCAAAGTCATGTTGGACCGGGATGGAGCCTTCCCAAAGCTATGCTCAAAAAGATGGATATAGATGGGTGTGACCCAGTACTTCTGGTAATATAATGCATTTTATTTATTCTTTCTTATGACAGCCTAATGAAATAAAGGATTAAAATGTCTACCTGCTTTTGTAAATGAGCATATTTATGTGTATTTGTTTGCATGTGTTTGTGTTTGCATTCCTCATAGTTTCAGTTCACTGTTTTTATCTCTCCATACATAATTAAGAAACTGCTTACACTGATCCTGATAATGTCTGTGCAAAACTAATCTATAATTATCTACAGGGTTTGCTGCTTGTATCCCCAAAAGCGTCAGAGCCGTGTTTTTTTTCTCCCTGAAAAACATCAAAGAAGCTAAACAGAGGCAGAGAAAAGAGAGATATGTTTTTCGTTCAAATTGATTTCATTCTTTTGTATGAATATCAAAGTTTCATTCACTGCCGTCATTCCCCTCACTCCCCATGGTAGCGTGAATTCATTTGGACTGCTGTTCCAACCAGATAAACAGTTTTTTTTTGTTTATGGCAATTATTGCCTGAGGATTGTTTCAAATGTGACGTGCCTGACAATGAGGAGGCATGCAGGAGGGAGGGAAGATGTGATGAGAGGGAATTTAAACCAACTGCCAGAGCACATTTTGCATTTGCTCTAGGGAACATCTGCCATCAATATGGCTGATACTTATGGAAGTTGTGTTGAAGCCAGACGTGCATGTTCGGAGTAAATGCTCCTAGCATTAAATATTTAGCTTTATACTGTCTATAATCAGGAGTTGGACTGTCAGTCTGGGTTGATTTTGAATATGACAGCATATGTGGATTTAAGAGAGTTACTCATAGTTAAAAGTAAACTTTTAAGAGGACATTGACATGCAGAAATGCATTTTATCAGCTTGATAGACATTTCACAAGGGTTACTGTGAAATTCCACCGTAACTGTTGTCTGCAAGTCCAGGAAGCATACAGCGTTTTCTACAGGCAAGCTAGAGGATTTTAAAAATGGTGTGAGGCACACAAGTATTTTCCTCTTACTGATTTAATCCTTTTTACCTTTTAGATCATCAAACAAGTTTAACATCGTTCAAAGACACTGAATGCATTCAAAGAAGTATGTGCTCATCTGTATGCACAAACGAGGAGGACCTGGAAGTTTTTCATACACCTACACAATTTGTTTAGATATTCTCATGAATAACACAACAGATCTAATATCAATCACTGCAGCTCCACAACCTAAAATGCAAGTATTTGGGGAAGTAAGATAGTTAGGGCAGGAAGGCTTTAACTCTCAGCATGTGTGCAGCTTGTGTAAGGCTTCAACACAGCAGGAAGCCTAAACCCTACCCAATACATCCAAATGGGTACCTGAAAATACATTAGAGTTATATAATCGTTTATTATATATTCCGTTTTCCAACTTATCATTTTCTTTCACTTATCCAAGCTTTAATCTTTGAAGCAGAAGGCAAAAGAGGTTATTTGAGGTACCTGTCTCTTTGGGATCATGTTTTTTTTGTCAAGTCATTACCAGCTCATTGAGAAGTATACTCCCTACAATGATTTCTCGCACCACTTTGAGGCTTAAAACCAGTTAGACCTGTCAAGACATCTTACAAAAGAACCACACAGTATCCTAATAGGACATGTTCACAGCTTTAATTTGCTCTACATCTCTAATTCTGAGCTCAGGAATCCAAGAAAGAAGCCTTTGTTAGCACTTGTTTATCTGATCCCAAGTGGTTCTGTCTGTGGCGTTTATGTATTCACCTTATCTTTTTACTTACCAGATGAAGAAAGGACTTCTACCAGCTGCAGCTCATCAGTTCATCAACTCAGTGTTCTCAGTGCTTCAAGGATTCAGCGATAATGTGAGTGTTTTGAAGTGGGTTTCTGTGATGTTTTGGTGTTCATTTCCTTATGATGCCATCTGGCAGTCTTGAGTTTAAAGGCCAACAGTCAGATGTGCCATTTTAGTTAAATTGATTTATTCTAAACAACTCAGGGGAAAGTGTTCTCAATCACTGGATATAATTATCTATAAGCAAAGATCAAACAACTATACTTTCACAAGAGAAGATTCTCAGTTTGTCATTGTTTTCTTAGCCAAACAACACAGATGTTTCTAAAAGTATCTCAAATGAATATCCCTTTAACTAGTTGTCTTGTAGTGGTTCCGGGTCAATATTCTTCACTTTTCTCCACAACAGCATGACGTCTTTCAGCTACAGATAAGGGAACAACTATTTGTAACTTTACTGAACGTCACTGCAAGGTTCTTTCACTTTATTTGGAGCAGTCCAGCTCACCTGTTGTCATAATCTTTGTGAGGGCAAGTTGTCTGTTTTGCTTTCTGTGCCTTAGATCAATTTACATCAGGCTTCAATTTATTTCCTGGTTCACTTCCTAACTCCAATTTTTGCCTGGTTAATCTGCAGAATTCACAAAAGCTCTATTCATACTCACTTGTACTATATACACCTGTCTGTCAGCACTTGCCCTCTTTACTGTATTATTGTATTATTTTATTGTACTATGTTCAAAATATCCACAAAAACATTACTGGTCAGTAGTATTGTGCTGTTTGAGGTGTATGGGGAGGTAGAATAATCCATCCATCGCTCCATCCATTTTCTTACACCCTTATTCAATTGGAGTCATGAAGGGTGATGGTGCTTCTCTCCAGTTGTCAACGGGCGAGAGGCGGGGTACACCCTGGACAGGTTGCCAGTCCATCACAAGAGGTATAAATAATTTACAGTCAAAATCAAAAAGTCACCTTTAAAATTTATTTTAGTCACAGCTCAAGAAAACAAACAGCTTTTGTCTGATTGCTATTTTTTATTGCCTCTTCCTCCACTTGATAACCACGATGGCTGAAAATATCCCAGCTGTCATTCAATGAAATAGGAAAGGGTCACTATTTCCTTGACTGTTATCAAGCAGGACAAACTCAAAGACAATCACAATGCATACTCCAATTTACAATCAGCATCTATTCTAAAATAACATCCACACCATGAGAAACTATTTTCATGATATTAGCCACTGATATTTTCTAATAACTAGCAGGCATATGAGTTTACAAATGTTGAGTAATTGAACTAAAGCTTGTCATTATTATTGGAAAGCTGCAGCTATCTAGTTAAAGAAGAAGAAGCTTTACTTGTCTCTTAGTAGCTCAAGTTCTGCTTAAGTCCACACCAGATAAAAGTTGTTGTAAGCTGCATGCACACACAAAGCTTCACTGAGTAGCTTAAACAACTTAAGCACAACTAATGTCAGCGGCTCCATTTCTGTGCTGCCACTATGGAAAATCTCAGAATATTGAGGTTTTAATTGGCTGATGTCACTTGTGATTAGCAGGTGGCCCAGCTAATTATGGTGTAGAGCAGATTTTAATACACAGACAGGCAAACCTCCAGTCTTTTTCACAGTAATGGTTGAATTCTACAATATGTACTTTAACAAGTGTTGCTTAATAATATACATTAGAATCTCAATCATTGCAGCAGATAATGGATAGCGGTATTTATATGTTGTGTTACAGTGAAATATAAACATAGTAGCTTTAACTAGTGTAAATGCAAAAGTAAAACTTGATAAGTTTACCCTCTTAAACCTATGGCAGTTGTTCGTAATGAATGACACATCTTAGTTGTGGTTGTAGAAAATCATTAACTGCCCTTTGTTAAAAATGGTTTTAAAGTACTTTGCTTATTTTTAAAGTATTGCAATTTCAGGAACTTTTTATGAGAAGAATTATTTGTGTCTCCTTTCAGCGTGGAGGATCACCTAGTCTTAATGAAAGACACATTGGACACCCTTCTGTCAGGCTGATTTGGATTCAGCTTGTAGGTTTTAAAAGTATACATTTCATCTCTTACCTTATTTAGGGGGCAACTGTTTTCCAGGCAACTATTGTTATTAAAATTGCTGTTCCTAATTACCTGCCTGGTTAAATAAATTTAAAAAATCCTGTTGCCTCAGCCAATTATTCTTATTTAAGTGAGGTGATATATAGCTTGCAGAAAGCAGAGACAATGAAAGAGACACTAAAGATTTACCAGTAAAATTGGTTCCCTTAATTGCATAGGATTGTCTCTTGAGTTCTTCCTCATCATTTTTCTGTAAATGGCTGTATTATTATTGTGAAAAGCCAGTAATTAGCTCCTTTTTTTACTGGCATAAATGAGCTGGGCCTTGTCTTAGACCCGTTATTAAATGAAAGCAATAAACACTTGTTTCCCCGAGTGGAGTGATTTGGTGATTCGGACAGTTTATCTGGCAAAGGTCAGACATGTTCACCAAGTGGACACTGGTGACCTCAAAATGGTCACTTTAGAGGGGCTTCCTTCAGGGATGGATGTTTTAGCCTAAACTTTAGGTATGTATGAAAATGATTTCCATTTTTTTCCCGGACGTATAGTTGTGTCATTTATATCATGCTATTCACATGTGGATTTGTTTTCAATATGCAAAACACTTGTTTTTAGTCACGTCATAGATTTCGCTACAGTTATTTCTAACTGCGGGTTTCCTTGCCATGACCACATGTTCTTTCAATGTGATCAAAGACAAGAGTTGAAAATGAGCAACAGTGATAAACCCGCTGTACATCAGTTGTATTCAGTGTATTGAGACTATATTAAACTGTATCTAAAAGAAAGCAATTTCTCTTCCATAAATGGATTTTTTAATTCCAAAGGGGATCTTTCTGCAAATTATTGCAGCTGGTTTCCCATTGAAATGCTTTTTTTCATTGATGTGGGAGTCTTCAGTCAAAAGTGACATCTGTGTCTAGTCTCTTCCAGTTTCTGTATTTCTTCATTAATTAAACTGTTGCTGTCATTCATCACCTCAAACTATTTGACCTGACCAAAGTGCGCACTTGTTCATTTCCACTCTACCTCTCCGAAGTGGCACTCTGCAAGCAAATGAAAAAGACAGCATACTTTGCTTTCAGACCATTACACACTTTCATATGGTTATTCAAAGGGGCCCTTTTATCAAAAAATACAGCTTCATGAATGATCAATGCCGCTGTTAGAAGACCTTCCCTGACTCTTCAGGGCGGAAATCAAGACTTGAATTTATGCAGAATGAATAGTTAATGTTTAAAAAGTAATTTCTCAAACCTGCATGACATTTACTAATAAAATCCTTGTTACAATGTGTGGAGCCTTGTAAAGGATGTCAAATGCATGACAAATGATCAAGAGGAGCCTTTAAAGCCATTCTTGACTTTCAGCAATAATTAGGTAGAAAACACTTCATTAGATCAGTGTGTTTCCCCAGCATTTGTCAACTTGTCAGGAGGCAGCAAACACTGTTGCAATATGCATATTTTAAAAGGTACAAACCTGCATGAGCAACTATTGAATTAATGAGTCAAAACAGACACGTTGGGAGTTTTTGTTAGTGCCTTACAAAGGTGTTCAAACTCTTTGGATATTTTTACATTTTGTTTCTCTAAAACCATCAACTTTAATTTTCTTTATGTTGGCTTATATGTGATTGACCAACATAAATTTGTCCATTATTGCAAAGTGGAAGGGCAAATTTAGAAATATTTCACAAATACAAATCTGAAAAGTGTGCTGTACATTTTCTCTAACACTCCCAGAATAAAATCCAGCGTTACAAATTACTTTCAAAAGTCACCTAATTGATAAATACAGTCGGTAATGTATTCTCATACAGATAAATGCAGCTGCTTTGTAACTGCCATATAGGTTGGAGAATATGATGGGCAGCAAATATTAGTCAAAAGAGAACAACAAAAAATCTCATTTAGAATTGTAACAAGACACAGAGATGATACAGGAAAATGTATATCTGAGGGTTTAATGATCAGATGTGACCAGAATTGCGCTTTACAGTGTAAATTAAATGTGCTTTGAGAATGTAACAGGACACTTTACCGGAAAAAAAAATCACATCAAAACATGGTGATGGGAGCATCATGCTTTTGGGATGCTTCTGTTCAGTCGGGACAGGGAATGCTATCATGTATCAGTTTAGATTAAAACATATTTATAAGTTATATTGGCCTATTCAAAGTGCAAAACTAAACCCAATTAGGATTAAGTGTTAAGACACACCACACTTTTTAGTTTGATTCACCACTTTTGTGAATGTTACAATATAGGAATGAAGGGGTTGATTAGTACTTTTTCAAGGTGCTGTATTATACCTTATGTTGTGTTTATTCCTTTAATCATGCTTTCTTGGAATCTCGGTAAATTAAGCAGACAGTTCATTGAAATGCACATTCAAAACAAAAACAATGAAATATATGCTGAAATTATTTATCTACTATTAGAAGAATGATTGCACTGGGTCTTCCATTAAGTAAGCCTCAGGCATTCTGAATGTTGCTGATTGCATTAATACTGAATTAGAGTATATCTCAACACAATTACCATTTAACTGAATTCAGGATTGCTTATTAGGGTTTCTCACTTTTTACCCAAATATGAATGAACATAATAGTGTTTTATTACTACTGTGACATTTAATCAACAAGAGAAACTCGTATTTTGGCTTCTAAAGGAGCAAATGCCTGAAAAACTAAAGACAACATTTTAATGAATACACTCAGTGATCACTTTTCTGAAATGTCAAGATAAATCAGGAAAAATGTATTCATTTTATTTTTAAAGTGTGCCAAGATGCTTATTTTCTCACATTATTTTCACATCTTTTCGCCTTGGGAACATTTAGCGCTGATATGCAAACACCATTCCCATAACACCGATAAATGTGACCTGCTGGTTTTGCTGGGAGTGGTGGAGTGTGGGAGCAGCTAACATTATTTTCTCAATCCCGAGCCTCTGGGTTGCTTTGTTGGGCTTTGTAGCTGTAATGCCTGGAAGCCGAATGTGAGGCTGTAGCACTCACTACTGGTGGCATTTCACTATAAGCCAGAGGCAGACCACAGGCTTTCCTTGGGGGATTTGCACCGTAAAAAATGAGTCAGGCTCGTTTGCAACCTCAGGAAGTGGCAGTGGAACAGAGGAGAAAAAGTGAAATGCTGCCATAAAAAATCTATCACCTTACACTTTGCAATGCATGCCATACAGTGCTAAGGAAATTGCTTGTGGTCAGAAAGATTGTGGCTTGCATAAGGATTCTCCCTCTATGTTCTCTTTTCTGTCGTATTCTCCACACTTACTTCATTTTTTCTACTTCTTCTGCTGCCAACTTAATGCATGCACACTCCAAGTGGGAAAAAAAGATATTAATATATTAAATATAGCTGCTCTGAAGATTATTTAAACATTTTTATTTATCAAAATTCTGAATCTTTTGCCAATGAAGAGTCAAGGGCAAAAACATATGTTGAAAGTTGACTGAGCACCTCAATCCCATTAATTCAGCACCTGTGTTGTACAGAGGCAATAGAATCACCTAGGTGGCATATGACCATTGAGATTAGAAGGATGTGCTATATCATCAGGAGACAGGCCAGAATCACAGTTGCTCAGAAACCAAGATTACATTGCCAAAGAAGATACTAAATCCTATCAGACAAGTCAGTGAAGGGAAAGGAGTCCATCGACACGGTGCTGAAGGATCCAAAAGGAAAAAAAGCTAATGAACAAAAATCAGGTCAAAAGGGCTCACTTGAAACAAATGTGTGGAAGAAAAGTCAGAGGAAATTGTGATAAAATGACTTGAGAGAACGGTATTGATTCACTGACTTTAGATTTGGTATTTGTATTATAACGCAAAAGTCCTTAATACGTCAAAAAAGTGTTCATTCTCTACAGACATGTCATTTAGAAAGTTCTTCAAGACTGGGACTGATGTCATTCTTAAGCCTGGATTAACAACAAGCCAACATATTTAGGCCAAAGGAACCTGTTATCTTACTCTGAAAGGACATACGCACTCATTTGCATCCAACCTGCAGACGACCCTCACATGTATGAAATCTCCAGCACTTTCTGATTCCTCTCTGACTTTCTAAACTAAACTGAACAATAAGCAAGACTTTGCTAGGCCCGAACCTGAATGAAGGGTTGGAACTGTGACCTAAAACAGTGAGCAGAAAGCAGTTCCCTTATTGTTCCAAACATATGACTGGAGACTTCTTTTTCACCCTTTGTCTGATTCAAAACATTATTCCTTTTTCCAACAGCATTCATTACATTTATGGGCATGGGAATTTAGCTGGCCACTTTTGCTAATCAGGTGATGTCATTAAGCAACTTTTAGTGACTATTCAGACAACCATTAGATACTTTTCCTCTTGAGGAGTTTGGCAACAGCGAAGGTCGATCATTAATTTGGTTATATTAGGAGCAGAGTTAAGAGGGCCTGATTTTTCAGGCCAGATGTTCACAAGTGAGGGTAAGCCAAGCAGAAAATCAGTTGTTTTCTGTGTGCAACTCTGTAGTATAATAGGTGAATTCATTATTGCTTTCTAAAGAACTTTTGTTTAGTAAATACACAAATTTGTTGGACACTGATTGTAAATGTAGCTAAGAGTAAAATAGCTTGATTAAAATACTTCAGTAAGATCATGCAGTCAATGTATTTAACCTAACTGGAAAATAACACATCTAGCACATTAATACAATATAATGGCAATTCCACGGGGTATTGCAGCAGTTGAGCCTTTATTGGTCCAGGGTACAAGAGAGATTGCAACAAAATATTTGGTGACAAGAACAAGAAGCTGAATATGAAGAGTAAATCAATTCTTGAGGAGCCAGGTGAATGGTCCTGTGATGGGCCCCCGTGGATGTGATGTCATCAGTCAATACCCAAGTCTGATGATGAACAGGGAGTTTTTCTCAGTACCTCTTTTGTTGATTATCAAACAGGCTCACCTTGTCTTTCCTGACACGAGATCGATACAAAAGCAGCCCGGGCATTTTGCAGTGACCACAGTCTCATTTCAATCATTATGCCTCGTGAGAAGTTTAAACTTAATTTCTACATTAGCACCATGACAACCGACAGCCTCCAGAGAACAGTATAGATGCAGTGACAAGGGTTTTTTTTTTTCCATGGAGCCCTCCCCATTTGGTTAAGTGATGTATCATTGTGTGGCAGTACACATAATGACTTGTGCTTTTCTTCAGCACTTCTCTTACAGCACACAGAGTCTGGCGGAAAATCTCAGACCGGGCGAAGAGAGCAAAATCAATAATCTATTCTATTTAATGGGCTGGAGTGTCACAGTAACGAGACAGGAGTGGATGAAGCGGATTGTCCATTGCCAAATCTTAACAGAAGGTTGCTAACAGAGTATCTCCTTTTCCCTTCCCATCCTTCTGCCTCTGTCTCCCTCCTATCATCTACAATGTTGTACTGTACATGCTGTTTCTGTCCTTGCTATAATAATCAGTTGTGCTGCAGGTTATTTCAGCTATTTAATAACTTTTTTTTTTGACTTTGCTGCATCTGTTTATAAAATCTTAATCCTCAACTAAATACTGTACAGTTCCTTCCTTTTCATCTACATTCACAATATTCGAAAAGGACTCAAGGCCTCTGTTTACTTCCCTTTCCACTGCTGAGTTTAAACGGCACAACACTGTCTACATTACTTTTCACTAAACGTGATCTGCAAAACTCATGCATAAAAATTCTTTCAAGGCCTTTTACTTTGATGCTTGTTTTCCCCCACACTGCGCTCTTCTCCAGTATCGACTAGCAAATTAATCTCTGTGATTAAGATATAC
Organism: Phalloptychus januarius; assembly: GCA_902982915.1. Classification (NCBI taxonomy): domain Eukaryota; kingdom Metazoa; phylum Chordata; class Actinopteri; order Cyprinodontiformes; family Poeciliidae; genus Phalloptychus; species Phalloptychus januarius. The sequence continues at coordinate 2,420,060 of CADWAE010000483.1, read as the reverse complement.
TGGAAGGTGACTGTTTCATTTCATGTACTACAAACAGAAGATTTAGCTGTAGTGTTTCACTGTCACTCCAACTTGGCACGCAATATTGGCAGCGCAGTGATTTAATACTTGGCTGATGGAAATTGGAAATCATCTTCTGAGACAACCATATTGTGTGCAGCCTTTCCCTGAATGCTACAGAGCAACGTGAGTGGAGTTTAAACACCTTCTTCTCATAAGCCTGTCTTTACGGCTTGTGGGCACCTTGACCTTTAGTGGATATTTTTGTAAAACCAACACACTGTCTAAGAACTACACACATGCTGTCACATCTGTAATCTAGAGTGATGGAAAACGTTTAGTTTTTTTGCACATAGACAGTGATTTGTTCAGTATGTGGAAGATTATATGAAATATTCTTGTACTGTTTCTGCAGTACATGCCTGTCTTCTAGCATCTTCTATTAGCATATTTATTTTTAAGATTCACTATAGTTCTAGTCTATAATTTTGCTGGTTGACTCAGTGCTAATTTGTTGATGCTATGACACACATTACTTGGTTTTCTCGTCTCTGCAACATTATACCCATATACACTATGTCAGCATTACCAGACAAACTGCAGGAGGTCTAGTGGACATGGCAACTTAAATGCCATGGCAACTTGCTACAAAATGACATCATACTTATTGCCATTCCGTAGCACAAATGGCATAATGCCTGAAAAATACGTAACATGTCATGTCACAGCGACTAAAAATTGTCATGCTAAGAGTATTAAGATGTTATTTGACCTGCCTGTTTACCTTTACTTTAGCAGATCAAAAAGTAAAGCTGGTTATGAGTGCACAGAAGCTGTGAAGAAGGAACAATGGGATGCCATTTCTGATGAGATTGATAAAGAACACAGGGGGATATAAAAATGGAAACAAAAAGGTGTAATAAGACGAACACAAGATGGTATGTTTGGTGATTAGGACTGAATGTATAGCAGAATGGCTCCCAGACTAATATGTTTGAATCATCGTTCTCTGATAACCCATCTGAACCAACTTCAATCTCTTTAATGCAATTAACATAAAATATGAGATAAGCTATGGTGCGTTCAGTTTCAACTTGATCTACACATGTTTTATCTTTGGTTAAATTGGCTTGGGAAATTAATGGTTTCTGATATGAGATGATGAAACAATTCCAAAGCCATAGAGCCATTCAGTTCAGTTCAGGCTATGTTAACAGGGCTTAGGCTTTGATGTCAAATGACACTCAACAAGAGTTTTATGGATTTAGTATTGCATTTGGTTCTGACTTGTATGTAGATAATGCCAATATGGTTACTTGAAATCTAATGAACATAGAAAATATTTCCACTGAAAGAGATCGCAAATGTTTGCCCTAATATTTGAATTTGGCAAGGTAATACATTTTTGGGTGCCAAATGGCTCACGCCCTCCTTACTCCTGGGAGGGTGGGAGACATCAATCAATGTGCAACAGCAGGATACACTCATTACTTAGGAGTGTAATATAATTTTCTGATAATAAAGCACTGCAAACTTTCTTGTCACAATAAAGTATTAAGTAGTATGCAGTCATCATGTGACTGGTGAAGTTAAAACTTTTAGATAAGTGCAAATGAAGGTGAGTACCTTTAACTTGTCACCCTGTTGTAGTTATGCTTAAGACTCAAACTTTTATTAGCAAAAATAAAAAAGGTTCACGACTTGATTGGTTGTGCTGACAGTTGGCTAATACAGACACTACCACGGCCTGGCTGAGCATTAAAGACGCCTCCACCACCACTTAAGCGATTTGTGTGGGAGCATTTCTCATAGTAGAAAAGAAAAACATTTATAAAGTAACATTGGCACCAGGCTTTAGGAATACCTTAGAATTAGAGAAGCATAAACACTGCAGTGCATATCCTAGTTAAAGCTGAACTGTATTGCTCTGAAGTGATCACAGATAATCTAAAGTACAATTCAGTTCTTAAAAGAAACATTTTTCCCAAAAAACATTGCTGAAATGTCATCTCTCAAACTGATATCATGCATCATCTTATCTCATGAGCTTTATGTATCAATGCTACACATCTCGCCTCATGACAGGTTTATTGTAGGCCCTACACAGTCACATAAGACAACTAACCACAAATATTTACTGAAAAATCTACAAGATTTCATAGTTCTGGATAGTTTGTAAGTCAGTTTTTTTTTTTTACTAAACTTGTGGCTGGCAGGGTGAGCAGACTGCCCCTGGTGTCCTGTACTATGCCAACATCATCAAAGACACCTGGATAGTAGGAGCTGCCTGCCGGACGTTCAGCCTCTGAGAAATGACCGTATGTGGGCTTCACACTGAAACTACTCCTGAGATCACCTCGAGAGAAACCACTCTGAGGCAAACTAAAAAACTCCCACAATATACTCACCTGAATTACTCACCTGTCTCTCCTGCAGCTCCTCTGACCGGGTCAGCTTCACACCTCCTGCCTGTCTACCCTCCAACCCTCTGCTCCAAAATGGCCTATATCTCACCTTGCCACAACAATGCCCACTTTTGTAGAAAACCAAAACTAATGGTGCCTTTCTCTGAAACTAAACTAACCTGCAGACTAGTAAAGTTACTTTTCTATTATAATTTATACTCATATCAGTCCATAAGACTGTCAGCTCTTCCATCTCTTTTCCATTAATGCCTCCTGGACTCAGATGTGAGGAGGAACTTGTTCTGACATAATTTGTGCTTTTACTGCTAAGCTCCTTGCTACTGCTTTTTTAAGAGTTGTGCTCTGTGTTCATCAGTAAATTGCAAAATGACATACGAGTGTTGCAATAGAGTTTCAATTTAACTTAACAAGGATGATTTTGGACCTGTGTACTCAGTCAAACTCTGTTCATTTAACAATCAAACAAACTGCATCCCAGTCCATTTTCAAACCAGTTCTCTAGCTGTTAGGTGACGGTGCTAATCATTGTTTCCCTGTACAGCATGCTAATTAATTACATGGTATTACAACTCAGCTTCTTTCTTCATTATGAAAAAGGTAAATATATGAACATTTTGTCATGAACAGGAAAACAAGGACATCTATTTAATTCGCTCTATTCATTCAAGAGATATTTGTAAACCAACCCACTCAAACAGAAACCTTATGTCCTGCAAGACACAGTAATCTTTGAGTTTGATAATTATGTGACAGTGAAATGCCTTTTTTTATTTTTTTCCTGTCATTTTAAGAAAAAGTGTGCCGCACACTGATGTGCTTGTTCAATGTTGGGTTAGACATTCACTCATATGACTGTAGTTCATGACATAAAATGAACTACTCTTAAACTTTTATGTTCCATGATCTCCAGTTAAACATCTCAACCAAACTTGTGTATGTGTAACTCACTCACTGTTTTCCTCTTCATTGTATTACCCAAGTGACAAATGTTAATTTGTGAGTTGTTTGTTCAGATATGAGTTATTATATATTTTATTTCTAATTTCAAGAAGTAAATAATTACCTGAGAGAAAGTATAGTAACAGCGAGATGTTTTGCCCCCAAGAAGGGAATTACGAGGTACAAGTTGGAATCCACAGTGACTCGGAATGATAACCTGTTTGCTACATTCAGTGCTCTTATCTGTTCAGCTGTCCAGTCTGTGAGAAGTTTTGCTGATTGACAGGTTATGTTTGTTTACAATTCTATAACTTCCTATGCTGCAGTCTCTGGGCTACTACAGGAAGGGAGCAGTAGACGAGGAGTTAAGACAGCTTCAAGGGCACCTTCAGTTGGTGCAGCTCTTCCGAAGTTGTAGCAAATCTTGACTTCTGCATACAAAAATGCAGGGCCTAAAGTTACGGCTGGAGGCAACACACATATTTAAGTAGAGAAACTCTGCTTTTTTTTAACCCAAGGAAAAGGGAGAATTCAGATATATCATATAATGATATCTTTGCAACTGCAGTACATTTTTTACTGGAAATACAACACATAACGCAAAGGTCTTGCATTGTTTACTGCAAAAGGAATGTTTACTGTGTTCCTCTAAAAAGTATGGATGTAAAATGTCTACTTCTGAAAAAAAAATCTGATGTGTACATTTTAATCTAACAAAGTAACACTTATTAGAGACTAAATTACATTCTATTGTAATCAAAAAGGAAAAGAACATTGAGTGGCTATCTAAGAACATCAATCCACTTACACTCTATTGAGAGAAACACTGCTTTTTCCAAAGTCAGTCAATTGTTGCTTCCTGGGGTTATCCAAAGCTAGGCAGTATTGGGACAGCCAGTGTTAGTCTTAGCATTTTAACAAGATGCATTTAACTCATGGAGGGAAGACATGAGTGACTTGACTTTAGTTTTCAGGATGTCTGAGGGCAAAGGGCTGAGCAGCTGCAGACTACTCCAGCTGCCGGGAAGTTCAGATCAGCCAAAGGCCAAGGACACAAATGCCCAACACAGTACAGAGGAAATCAGCACATTTCATCAGAATAAAGGCACCAGCTGAATGGCCTGTGATAAAAGCTCGCGCCGAGCCATTTTAAGAATTGGCAGCAGTGGTGGAAACTGATTGCATGCATTCACTGCATCTCATTTCCTGCTCTTTCATTCTTACAATAAGTCACAATTTCAAGATTTTGATAGTAAGAGGAGAAAAGGACATTTGTATATCATTTTCATGCAAAATGTGTTCATCTATGTCACTGAATGGGAGTGAGGGAGACAGAGGATTAAATCCTGTGACTGACATGCCACAGGTCTGCAGTAGTTTTCATATTAGTATTGTAATAATTTGTGACTTGTCATAGCGTTAATTGAAGTTGCAGGATTTTCAATTCTGGGACTAATGGGATAATCCTGGCCATGTTTACAGGTAAGATGTGTTTATATATCAAGTAAAAGTCAAAATGGCAATATTCTGCGTATGGATGCATGGGTGCGTGGATTTAAGGGTTTGAGCATTTAAGAAATTTATTACTTTGCAGAAAGTTATCGGAATTAGCATCCTTGTCACCATTTAGTTCAGATTTTCAAAAATATTTCCCCCATTAAAAAAGGTATTTATAGTAAAATGTTTTTGATGTAAATGCTCATTGCAAAGTTATTTTTGGTATACTATTTTTGTAACTTTTAGTTAATATTTTGCATGTTAATTCTTTCTTCATAAAACCCAGTTTAGTAGTAGTAGTTTGTCAATAAGACTAAAATTCTTATTGATGGTCTTACATTTTCAGCCTTTGTTTATTTTTGTGTGCGTGTGCATTATTTTGCCTTGTTAGTTATTTGTAATTTCATATTAATTTGTTGAATAGTGAAATTTTTAACTGTGTAGCTGATTAGCACTCATTTATTTCCAATCAGTCAAAGATAAATCAACACTTCAATCAAAGGTTATAGTAAAAACCAGCAACCTTTCAGATTGATTTTTAAGAAATTGTCACATTGATTAGACGAATTTTGAACACAATTACAGTTTAACGCAGCTCAACCTCACTACATAGATCTTTTTTTTACGCTGCTTGATCAAATCAGGGTTCAGTGTAAGCTCTGTAGGACATTTAAATATTAATACTAGTGTTAAAAGTTACTTTACTACTCTATATTGCAATTGTTTTGGCATAATAATGATACAAAATTAGTTCAGCATGGACTAATAGCAAAAATTATTGATGAGACATTCACAAACGATCTGATTCTTTTGAACGTCTCTTCACCCTGAACAAGAGAACTAGAGTCTCGGTCGGTAAGAGCCATTCATTGCATTTTACAACTTTGCTTGCTTGCGATGCTGTTCACACACTGTAACTTATAATGCTATGAACACACAGAGTGCATGCACATTCCTCGCTGTTTATTTTCTTCACGTGGCAGACGTTTAGACCAGGAATGGTTCATTCTGAGTTCCCCCAGAGTAGGAGCATTTTGTGGTAACTTCAGTAGGTTCTGAGCCTTTACTTGCAGCTTGCAGTGTGTCAAGAAAACCTCCAAAGGAAGTACCTGGACCACCTCATCTGACTGCTCTTAAAGCAGAACAGCAGCGACTTTAGTTCAAACTCCTTCTGTATGATGGAGCTTTTCTCTCAATTCCGTCCATCGACTCATGAAAAAGACACCAACATTCTTGAACTCCTCTGCTTCAGACTCTCATCCCAGTAACTTGACACTCACACTGAGAAATGCCACATTGGATTTCTCTGATGCTGATTGCTTGAAAAGACCAAGTCCCATTATCTGCAAAAAGCAAAGATGAGACACTGATATCCTCAAAGTCCCCACGACTACACCTTAAGAGTCTGTCTATGAACACCATAAAAAGTGATCAGCTTGGTTGAATCTAATTTGCACTGACAGCAAGTGCAACTTTTTGATCAGGGTGTACAATTAAATTAGGTCAATAAGTGATTCTTAATTGCTTAGGCCTCAATGTACATGGTTATATGTTTGTATCAGCTCTACCATAGATATGCTACCAGTCTTCTGTTGATCTCAGGCCTGAACAAAGCTCAAGTAGATGTGAGCATGCCAGTATGATATCCAGGCTAGAGAGGATATAAGAGAGTGGATGAAGAAGTATCACTTTCCTTTTTCTTTTTTTTTTCCCAGTGCATCAATAATTCACTGGTATACAAAGGTGAAGTAAAAATGAACTGAATAATAACAATGATATCACATATCTTTCATATGAATCACTTTAAAATTAGTCCAGATGTGCTTTGTATGAAAACATATAAACATCTATTGTGCTTGATTTGTATTGCATACAAATATGAAGAAGTTATATTTGGTTTCTGAGTCAAGGTTATAATTTGCTCTTGCAATTACATTGTCTGCTGATACAAACTGCATAATATTGCACACAGTTTGTAAAGTAAAAAGGTCACAAATTGTTCTTCTCCTTGATGTGCAAATCTAATTTGTTTATAGCATCTGTGACTGAGCATCTGCTGCTTACCAAGGAGACAATTAGCAATCCATCAGTCAGTGCTCTGTCTTGTAGTTAACTCTGATCATGCTCTGCCAAAAAGGATGGGGATCAACAAAAAAGTGCTGGCTATTGGGTATGAACCCAAGCTGGACGTTTGCCTTACAACTGGTGAGTCAAAATATTGTCTGTCTCAGAACAGAGACTAAAATTTTACTTAAACAATAAAAATGATTAGTTAAAGATTTTAACTACTGAATATCTTGGAGTACTAACTTTTCTAACTAATTTAACTTCTACCATTAAGGGGTGCAAAATGTCAGGAAAACAGTGAACTGTTTCACTATACATATTTATGCATATTAATGCATATATTTTGTGTTATTTATTAAAATAGGCAGTTTTAAGCGCCATTGTGGCGCCTAACCCCTGCAAATACCTGGGGTACACTGCATATAAAAGAGAAATGTGTTAAATGTGTACATTTAGGAGGATATTAATATAAATATATATATTAATATATTTTTGGCTAAATCTGTTAAGCAATATTTACTTATAAAAGAGGAGCAGGAGATGAGCAAAGCATACACAAGGCTAATTGACAGCTCTTAGACCCTCCCCCTAACTCTGAGAAGTAGGCCTGTCGCGATAAACGATAAATCAATTAATCGGACAATTAAAAAAAGCTATCGAGTAAGTTTAATTTATCGTCATTATCGTTTCTCCTTGCATTTTTCCATGTCACTGGATGAGGAAGCTCATCTCCTGCTCTCCACTGACCCTCCCTTCATCATTTCTTTAGCCTAATGCCCAGATCACACTACACGATCTCAGAACTGTCGGCTGATTGTCGGCCCATTTTCAAAACCTGAGAGACCAACACTAGCCGATCTTGGAGTGTGGTGTCCAACAATGGGCACAAAATAATGGCGACAAGTCATTTTAAAACCAGGCATTAATCGACGTTTGACTACAATCTACCTGCAATGCATGTGGCTGGTGTCAGGTAAAGTCCTGACTGAACTAATATCATTAGAACCTGTTTATGTCACGTTAACGATGAACAGCTGAAAAGTTACAGGGTTTATCAACTGCAGTAGCAGTTTGGCTCCAGCACCTCTCCTGGTCATTTCTGTGGATATTAGTTGCACCAAATGTTGAATAAACATTAATGTTGTTTTCACATATAATCTCCGATGTCCGCTGCTCTCCGGGTTGCGCCATCAGCTGTTTGGGAATCCCCTCCTAATTTCCCCTCAGAAAGCACGAAGATTAATCCGAGCTTTCTGATTGGCCACCTGTCACATTCAGCAGGCTATGTTGTCGCTCCCTGTCGGGGAAATCCCATAGATAATTCGTAACACACAACCTCCTACAGGACGACTGGCGAAATCGCAGCGACAATGTTAGAACATTTAACGTTGTAAGATTGTCATAAATCATGTTGTGTGAACTGGGCTTATTGCATCAGCTGGTCGATATGCCCATCTTCTCTATTTAAATCTAATCACTATTGGAGGGCAATATAGTATATAGACTTTATAATCTGCACTCTTTGATTAATGTAGTTTTTATTTCTACTTTAGTTTTATGTTGTTTAGTTTTATTCAAGTGCATTTTTTTTATTAACGTAGACTGAGAGTTCATTTTATTTTTGTTTTTGGTTCTTTGTTTACCTGTTCCAGCATTAAATGTCCTTTTGAAAATAACATGCATCTATTTTTGGTAGGATATGACTGCATTATTATGTCATTTCCATTAAATCAGTGTAAAAAGGTCTCCCGACAATATTATTGTTTATCGCAATAATTTTTTGAGACAATTAATCGCTCAGCAAAATTTGTTATCGTGACAGGCCTACTGAGGAGCTTAATTTTTTTCCACAGATTTTCTATACTGTGATGACATAATGTCAGTTTCAATAAATATGTAAAAACTATTTATAAAAGCTACATGCTGCAGTTTTAATGACAATGAAGGTTTGTCAAGATTTATTAATGTAACAATTTTCATGTATTTAATGTTATGTACTATTCTTGAAGTACACAAATACCAATTGTTTATTAATTATTAAGCTAAATAGTTAACCTAAATATGGACGGATTCACATAATTTTCAATTTATTGTCATAATTGCAATGCATTTTCATTCTATAACTAATGGTCATGTATATGGTTGAGCAATGTGCATGCTAAAATATTCTGCCATGTCTGTAGTCTATTATTAAAGTCATTGAACATAAGTAAAATTAATTGTATTGGGAATCACCACTCCCAGACTGTCAGAAACCTTCTATTATCTGTGAAGTCTGGCAGCTGCTGTGAGCTACATTTGCTGCTGAGAGGTCCCTCCTGGTTATAGAGTGAGGTCACATCTCTTCATCACTTCATTTTACCTGGAGTAAAACATACCTTCATGATCACCTTCAGGCATTCTGATGCGCAGCCTAATGAGCTCTCCAACCAATTATGATCCTGTGGAGACTCCCAATCCTCTTATTTGCATCTGCTACTATGCTCACACAATAAATATCTGCAGAGAACATTCCGGCTTGAATGCAAGACATTGCTCTGGGGACAGCAAGATGGATTTGCTATGACTAGGTACTATTCTGTTAGTATATCCCCTTCAAATAAAAATGTCCCTAGCTGCAGCTTTCCCCACTGGGACAATCTGCAGCATGACGAAGTACAATTATGTGCCGCATAATAGCCAGTTCTAACCCCAACCCTGTTTAAGACGCAAAGGGCAAACCGAAACCCTGTGGGACATACTGTGACTGTGGAGAATTGGGAAGGAGAATACGCATGACACACTGACTGAAAAACCTGGCAACAATTGCCTAATAATGGAAGGTCATGCCTTGGTCTGACATCACCAAGCAGAGGCGACTTGTCAGTGAGAAGTTTCTGTTCATGAAGAGATGCGCCGGGAATTACTAGGCAGTACTGCTGCTGACTCCAGTTACTTATAGTGGGGCCTGATACTACTGATCTCTTAGAAGAGATCTGTATCAACGTAGCAGTTAATAACATTTAATCCTCAAATATGTGACCAGGGATTTTCAGAATAAAGCAAACAAAAATCATTTGTTATTCTTATTAAACATTGTTTTACAAACAAATGTAGCTATAATTTGTACGAACTCTACATAATAAATCAAATAGCACAGATGTGCATAATTTTACCTGACATTTTGTCACTCTAGTATCATCTCTTCTAACCATGCTGGTTTTTTTTGTATCCTTTTTTTTTACACCATTGCAGATTATTTCCATCACTTCCACTTAAGTGACATTTACAAATGAGGGTAAAATCAAGAAGGCAGTGGGTCTTAAATTGGAAAAGGCATTGAACTGAGGATAATGCCACAGGCTTCTTAATATCAAACCAAATGATATGAAATGTCAAATGATGTAAAATTGTTGCAGAGACTAATTTTATGCTCCCACCCTCATCAGAGCAGCACTTTTTAGGACTCTTTATTCAGCTCTGTAAGTGAATACTTGATAAAATCATTGCTATGTGCAGAAGCACCACTGTCACTCTGAGAACTTATTTTCCTAACTAAAATAAAAGGTTGACTTGTAGAAAAAGAAGTGAAAGTTTGTATAGAAGCCTGCTTGATGAGGGAATTTGCACGTCTGAGTTTAATGTTCCTCAGTACATTATTATTTTTTTTATCCTGTGCCTTGAGGCTTCCACAGAGGGGGAAAGAAATGATGGTTTTATTTTACCAGCCAGCTGTACGCTGGTGAATATTTCATGTGCTTTCTGGTGGCATCCGAGATATTCATTGACATCCAATCTCATGCAATGTTTCCGCCTGTGAATGGTCAATTTCTCACTTACCGTTACCCATGTAACAGTGGTGATTATTCGGTTTTTTATCCTCTAGTTGATTATCTCAGTCTGTCTCATTAAAGGTCTGATTTCTGTGCCTGGAAATTCAGTTAATTTAGGCTAATTTGTGAGACTGGAGACAGAATGAGAGGTCAGGGTCATTGTTTAAAACAAGTAGTCAATTACACCGGCTATAATGAGTTCAAAGCAATGGAGGTCATCAAGAGAAACACAAAACCTTATCAACTGCAAATTATAAGTCAGTTTAAACATTTTTGGTGGCTAATATCAAAAATGTGAAGCTTATTTTATCTGCGAACCTTTAACCCTTTCATATAACAAGGTCACTAAAGTTCACAGCTAATCAAAAGCCTTTCTTTGTATGTGCTGCTGTTCAATGGCATCTAAGTCACTTCACTGTGTTTAATTTGACGCTCCATAAAGTGCCAAATTGAGGCCAATCAATTTAAGTGCAGAATAATGTTTCCAAATCCACTTCCTCAAGATGCAAATCTAGAAACATCCACTTCTAAGGCGCAGGTGCAAAACCACCTGCACCTTAAATCCAGGCAGTCTTGTGTTGAAAACTCAATGTTAAAAAATAGGTTCTGGTATTCTTTTAATGCCTGAAGATGAATAAAATCACTTCAAAGAAATCCACACTGTGTCACGTCTGCATGTCGCTACATTTTTGGTAAAATCCATGTTGATAAAGCTCTAAGACACTGAGCTCTAAACATTGTATAGTCTTGTGTTACATCTAATTAGGGTCTTGACCTCACTGTCTTTGATATGTGATGCAGGATGAGGAGAAAATCCCATCTCGCTGAAGCCTTTGTCGTCTCCCTGCTGAACCCATGCCCCTTGTTCCATTACATTTGATTTGGAAACCTGTTCACGGTCCAGTGACTCCCATTTTCTCATGGGATTATCGACAGGGAGCCTTCATTTGTTCTAATCCATCTCTTTGTCATTCAGGACCGGATGTCAATTCCATAATCATGTTTCTAACTTCCAGTGAGATCCGCCTGTCAGATTTGCATGTAAAACAGGAAGAATTTCAATATGGCACCTTTGCAAAAAAAAAAAAAAGAGGATTTGAAAAAGGATTTTCTCCACTGATGTGAAGTAAGAGGCCTCCGCAGTTTTATCTTTTCTTAGGCTCTAGTTTCCTGGAGTTACTCATTGTCTTCTTCAGCAGAACCTACATGAGAGGATTCTCTCCATACCCGTCTTCTCCCTGAAGACAGGTATTGGCAGCTCTTGTGTGGGGTGTGGGACTAATGTTGTCATATTAAATGCACAGTACTTAGTAGTCATGTGTTACATTGTGAAATACAATTTCAGGGAAAAACATAATTTGGGGGTCAAGGCTGATGAAAGCAATCATGAGAACATGAATACATAATTATTAGAATACAGATATAAATGTGGTAGGCAAAATAATAGAGATGTAATAGTTTGTTTTTTTTGTTTTTTTTTTTTCTCTGGCAAATCTCACAATAGATCAGAATATTTTGTATCTAAGGGAATTCTGTCTGCTGGACTTGAGATATTCACAACAGAACCAAATCCTTTAACAGCATCTTTACCAGGAACAGGAGGGAACTGAGTCATGCAAGCCATTCTTGTGATATTCTACTGAAATAGATCCAGAACATGCACAAGAGGAGGCATAGCACAGGGTACATGACATGTTTAATCAATGCGCAAATATTTTGTAATATCATCTAAATTGTCCACAATCCAATAATTGAGTTCCTAGTGTGCAGCGCTTTGGAGGGGAAGAGGGAAATGCTTTGTCTGAAGCAAGTGCAAAGAAAAAATAGTCTTGTTCAGAACTGGTATTAACATGCATCATAAGTGATCCAATTTTAGGTGGACCACCTTTTAAATGATTATTACTTTCACTAAATTTCTCCCTGAATGATTGGATCAGTTATCTGCCTGCTCTCAAATAAACAAAAAGCCACATCAGAGGGTGGATTTTCAGCTGAGCAATTCATAGTTTCCCAGATTTTTCTGCAACTTCGTAAATTCTTTAAATCCACTAAACAACATTAATATTCAGACATTGGGTAAGACGACCCTGACATATTTTTGAGGAATAATTTCAGCCACAGACTATTTTTAAGCTTACCTGTGTAGCTTATCAAATGTAATATGACAATGTTATGATATCATCCAATTAATAATCTTCTGACTTGCTTTTTATTATTTTACTGAGAGAGTTCCTGGTGACTTGCTGCTTGACAGGAACTCACCGTATTAGGTGGTTCTTCAACATGTCCAAGAAAGGATTACATTCACACTGGCAAACCAATGCAGGTCTGCATCTCGAATGTATTCAGGATTGTATTTAGCTTTGGCGCTTAATGCTAGAGCTTGTGTTGTCCTTGTGAGCTCGGAACCCTAAGGAGATTTTAATTAGGCAGCACAGTTAAGGTAAGGTCACATGAATTACAAGTAAATTACAAGATGCAAACTTCGATCTTCTGCATGGCATCCAAAAATACTCTGTGTCCATCCACAAACTAGGGGATGCGCATTTATCGCATTATTATTTACTGAGATAAATGATATCTTATCATGATAAGAATTTTGATTTATCATTGTCACAATAAATTTTAATTATTATTAATGATGTTTAAACTCCCTCAACACTGTCCATGTTGCCAGGATTGATAGTTTTATTATTTTCTTCAAGTTTTTTTATTTTTTTACTAAATAACAATAAATAAATAAATCTGTTTGCAGTTTAGTGAAATGCAGTATTTCATTTCAAAAGCAGTATTTGAGTTTGTGGTGCTATGATTTCTGTATAATGCAAGAACAAACATATAGTCATCTATATAGTCAGGTGTCCTATAGTCTTAGACCACAAAGAACACATTCTCTTTGTGGCTCTTTTTGTATTATAGTTGATTTGATTTGATTTTACTAAAATGCATAAACCACATTCAACTATTTTCAAACATCTTCAAAGAGCGCGAGAGAGAGAGAGAGAGAGAGAGTTGGGGGATAATGTGCATGTGTTGCTTTGACTTTTTCAGTATACAGAATAACTCAAAGTCTTCAAAGTACTTAAAGCTAGCTTTTGGGTTTGGGCTCATGTTTTGCATTTTTCTAAAATGTAAAAAAGCAGCATACCTTGAACGCTTATGTTGGGGATATTTTAATTAATGATATCACAATGTCAGCTAGTGGGTTTAAACAGAGTTCAAAAGCATGTAACTGTGAACACAGTAAAGCTGCAGGGTTCCAAGGACATTCTGCCCAGGCGAACATTTTCTAACCAAGCTCTGAAGTCATGACCTGTAATCAGTCCAGATAGCATTAATATAACAAACATGTTGGACCTTTTATACTCATGCTCCTTCCTGTCAGGCAGTGCTGCATTTTCTTAAAATAATTATGTACCATTCTTGAAACCATCTGCATTATTCCCTGAAATGCATCATCAATGTTGTGAAAGTTAAATCATGCTTTCTAAAACATGGAGAGTTTAAAAAAGACACATTCTGCCTATAATTGATGCATTTCAAATGTACTTCTTGCTCTTCTTATGCTTATTCTGTCCAGCTATGCCGTTGGAGAGACTACAATGGTACTCAGGTTTTCAATCTCATTCGTATTAGCTATCTGTTCTGATTAAGCCTAGCAGCACATGCATAGAAGCATGTGACCATTAGACCTTGTAGATTCTTTTTTTAATTCATCTTAGAGATTTCGCCTCACTGACTTTATTAGGTTTTCTAGTCATCCCTAAGCATTTGCTCTTTGAACCCCAAGTCCAAACAGACCTTACTCCCAAAGGAATAAAGATAGACTCCAGAGAAGCTGGAGGGCAAGCCACAAAAATCAAAAGCACTTTTAAATTCAGAACCTGAAAATAAGGCCTTAAAGGTCATTCTTTTAGACTTTGAGGGGGATGTGATGAATGGGATGCTCTGTAACACTATTAATAGGAGAGCATATGACTCTGGAAAGCACAGACAAATGCAGGAGCCACTGAAGAGAAAGATTTTTGTGTTGAAAAGGGTTTTTTTTTTTTGGCTTTTGAATGTGCAGTGTCAGCTCAGTTCCCGTGTTTTTTGCTTACAGAGCCAGAAAGACTCGGTCAACCTGGTGGGTCACAGCAAGGCATAGATTCCCTCGGTTGCATAGCGACCGCCCACCATGTCATTGTGATGCTTCTGTAAACTACCGCTCGAGTGTTTGGATGCCTGTAAACAAGACTCTCCAGTGGTGACCTGGGGAATGCAAAAGTAAATCATTTCTAAATCCCAACAACTCTTCAATTTCTAAGCCACAGCTCACGCCAGCTAAACACAGTAACCTTGGAAAAGTGTTCAGACCCTTTAAACTCTTCATATTTTGCTATGTTTCAATTGCAAACTTCAACCTACTTTTAAGTAGTACTATAAGATACACATTTTTGGGCATACTGCAAAAGATTACTATATGTTACACTTAGAGAGTCATTCACAGAATATAATAAAGCATTTTGAAGCATGTGTATCATTATCAGATCATTTGTAAAACAAGGTTCTGTTTTGGAATTTAAAATGTAATGCATACATGAATTGGGTCAAATATCAACTTGTTAACACTGTTATTTATACAGTCTGCAGCCATAAACTGATGGCTTTAAAAACATTAAAAAGGACTAAGACAAAGAAGTAAAATCAAAGTTTTTAAGAGGATTGACTCTCAGAACCTGGTTTGTTCAAATGACTTATTTGTGAATAGATGTTACTGACAGGCCAGCCTTTACATTTAAACATTACCATCAAACTTCTTTACTTTGGCTCGATACTCTAACATTTGGCTTATAGCGTCTTCTTTATGCGATGGCTCTCTTGATATAACAGGTACATTTAATCACCAGAAACAAAGCCAACACTTTGTAAGTCAAACAGACAAGAATGTATGAAGATGAATGGTGATAGTGCCACCAATGATTGTTCTTTGTTTTATAAATTATCTAATTTATTTCATGATTTATTTATCACTGTTTTTCCGCTTCATCGCATCACTCAGCTGTCGTCGTGCACCATAAATTCTTAAGCTTATCACCTTTTCTTTGTGATACATTTTGATTCATCTTCACAGCCTGTTTGGACTGAATAACAGCATTCATGGCTGACGTTAAGATGGACAATCGGTTAGAGTGTTTTTTGCCCCTGAGTTTTAACCTGCCAGACTGGATACGTCGAGACACTGTTTTGATTTCAAGTTGAGCCGCACTACCTGCACAAGCTGTCCATGAAAGGGAAAGAAAACTACTAAACCCTGCCCTGCAATCTTCACTGGGCTGAAGTAAATTGCTTTCTTTTTGACCAGGTCTCCTTTGTTATAATGTGACAAGGCTACTGATTAGACAAGAGGGAGATCAATAAACTGTCAAGCTTTTGGCTCAAAAGCAGTACAGAGAAATCCAGAGAGACTTTCTCCACCCTAACATTGAGTGGAGTTTACATTGAGCCTCCAGTCTTCTGGGTTAACGCCCTCATTTCATTTTACACGTAAAAGCTTAGACCAGCAGAGATTCAGACAGACCCTTTAGCTGCACAGAATGATTTTGCTCCACTATCTTTGAAATTGTGGTTTTTGAGTTCCTTGCATGTATGTTTGAATCACAGTTTCCAGCATTATGTGCCCTCAGTGGGTAGATGCTGCGCAAACTCAGCTGTGTGGGCCAATCTGCTGGGAGTTTGTTCTCCCCATTCCTGTGTGGGTTTTCTCTAACTGTTTCAACTTCAGGGCAAAAACACACCCTCTAGGTTACTTGGTGATTCAAAATCCACTCTCTCTGTGGTGTTCTGTTTCTGAGAAGGCCCTGCGATAGACTGATTGCCTCTCGACTTTTCCTGTCGGGTTCTATAGTTCCCAGAGTCCCACATCTTCTTGACCTTTTGTTGTGGGGTCAGTGAGGTCTGGCACTGGAACTGGTTAAGGAAGGAACAACATCCACACAGGATGGAAAGGTGGCAACCCACATTTCATGTTGTTAAGTACTTTCACATCACATGGAATTATTCCCAAATTTACACATGCTTTTTCAGTGACCCCTGATTGGTTGTCAGATAAGAATTATAAGAAATTAAATCAAGGTGTAATCTTAAGTTTTCAGATATTCTATTGACTTAGACGGCATGATGTTAAGCTTACCGGAAATTGCTTCCATTGCAAACAATCCTCCAGCACCGCAAAGAGAGATCATTTGGAGATCATTTATATAAAATTCAAAATTTGGCTTTACTGTTTAAGTGATGAAAGCTGAATGTGTTTTTCTTCAGTAATTTTGGATGGCATTTTGGCTGAGAAAAGGAGCTGCGACAAGTCAATTATAGTCTTATCACTAAAACGGCAGGCAATTATTCAAATACCCATTATCGTCTGTTTTATGGCAAGTTTTGAAATTGAAAGTAAATTTTCTTTTGTTATTTTTTTGGTTATTACTTGTTACAGGTTTCAGAGCAACTTCAAAGCAGGTTCAGGGCATAAATTATCCATGAAATTGTTTATTTCAACCTACGCATGTGATCTTGATATCATTTAAAAGTTTTCATTGCTCTTTTAGATGAAGGAGTTTGTTTTTGGCATCTAAGCTTTGACATGTTAAAAATATATCTAGTAAAACTGTGGTTTAACAAGCATTATTGCTATAAATAGTCATTAATTCCTCATGAATGGTGACATTACACTGTGTGTGCACTTGGGAAACTGAGAGAAGTAACACTTAGTACATCAATGAAATGGGCTTTTCATAATAAATGAGACATTTTTAAACTTAATTTAACTAGCAATTAGCACCGATAGTTCAGTTGTCATTGCTAAGTCTCTGTGTTTTGGAAATTTTGTGTATTCCTACTTTGTGTCAAAGTCTTCCAACAGAATGTGAGCTTTTACACATTGATTAAGCTCTATGGCAGATAGAGGTTAAAAGTTCATTCAATTAAAATAAGGAATGTTATCAACAGAGATCAAGATGTGTATAATATAAGTAAATGTTTAATTGTAAATTTAAACGTACAGACCAGCATTTGTTAAACAGCTTTCTCAAATGCTGGACCTCCGGTCTCAGTTTTAATTAATTATTAGGTCAGTACTGGGTGTATGGTGTGGGAACAAGCTAATCTGTACTTAATTGTAAATTGTAACCTCAAAAAACTTGGCAACTGTGGGATGTTTCTGTTTTTACTGTCACAGGTAAAAAAAATTTTGCTTTTAATTCTTTTATATTTTCTGGTGACACAGCTGTGTTCAAAATAATAGTTGTTCAACATTAAAACCAGATCGATGTATTAGTTGTATGTCTACATGTCAAATACTTTACTGCTAGGTGTGGAAGATTCATGCAAATCATATGTAGCCGTTACATTTAAAGTATATACTTGTATATGTTTGTGATAAATGGAAATATTCATGGTTAGAAACTGCAAATGTCTTTACCTTTTGCTTAGACTTTGTCATGCTCAGTTGTTCTATTAGTCAGTCATCCTTGAAACAAGTTGTGGGTTACCTCAAGCTACTTATGATGCAATAGGAAATGTTTTTTTCTATTTTTGTCTTTTTTTCCTTGCTCTTCGGGCTGATGCTCATTGACAGTGATGCTGATAGGACGGGGCAGGTGTCCTTTTGATGTCCTCAGCACAGTTATTAACAAGTCATATTGTATGTGAAAACCAATCATAAAGGATAACAAGCAGTAATAGCTGTTGTCCCAGAATAATTGTTTAGAACACAGAGAGTGAGGACTGGTGAATGACATGCATGGTAAAGCCACATTTGTGCTTACTTTCTGTGTTTTTTTTCCTCTTCCTTTCTTTTTTTAGAGATTGTCCTCTGTGAGAGGAGATGGCGCAGCAGGTAGTTATTTGCCATCCAATTAAAATTACTTACAGAGTTCAACAAGCAGACACCTGAAAACCATTTTCCTCCCATTTCCAGTTGCTTTCTTTAATGATAAAGATAGAGGGGTGGGGGTGCTAATGAATGCCGCAGTCTTAGACACATCCCTCCAGGAAAGAACAACCAATCACATTTCTGATCTGCTTATCAAATAATGACTAAATGAGAGTCTCAGCAGTGCCTGCAGTGTAAGCTGTATGTTTTTAAGTGATTTTCTCTAATCATCCTGTGTAGTTCATTAAGCCCGAAGCATCTTGATGCCCTTTCACGCAGTTTCTAAAACAGTGTTGTTAAATATGCAACAGCTGTGGGGTTCTAACTTTTACTGTTTTTACTGCAAGACATTGGATAGGGTTGTAAATGAACATGAATCCTAGAAACCACATGTAGCGCTGTGTACGCTGTGAAAACAGAACCTAAGCCATGTTTACCTCTAGTGTCGATGCAGAGGGGAAATAATGGAAGCACTTCATGTCAGTACACCTGGTGATAAAATGGCTGCTCCTCCTGTGGCTACCTGCTGTTGTACCTGGAGTACTTTGCTATATGGAGAGCTTTGATTATGAAATTTGCATGTGGCTCCTTAGAGATCTTCAGGGAAAATTAGGCAATTCTTTGTGAAGCAAAATACATAGTATCGAAACAAAAGACAAAAGAAAATAGGCTTTAATCATCACATTTGTTCACAAGGAATTTGCCTTCAGTTCTACTTTACTCTCAATATACATACATTTCTAAATATAAACACTTAGAAATTGCTGGGAGATAAAGTCTTTTTGGAAAATATCTGTATGCATAAAAATGTTTTAGTTCATCTGTTTTATTAGCCGGGGAGCAGACATTAGTCAAGTGGATTGAGGGCAAGGGTACACAGAGTCCGTGTTGCCAAAGTTTTACAAGCCCGCCTGCCCTTTTACCTTGCCTGCCGATAAATCCCATTGATAGCCACTGCACCAGCAACCAAGAATTCAGTGAAGTCGTCTGGGTTCATTTAAATTAGAGAAAATTGTAAACAGAGGGCTGGCTTATGTTCAGGAGATTTTCTCTAGTAAAAGTGATTGGAGAATGTAGCAAGGAGCAGAATAAACATGCAAAAACATGCAAAGCAGTAAAGAGAAACCCATCAAGACTGCTATTTGGAAAACCTTTTGGAAAATTAGATGTTGTTGAAACACCTTGTGATTTTATTACAGTTTTATCATTAGAGTTTCTACTTGTTTTTACTTGCATGGCGACACATTGAATTGGTGCCTATCTCCAACAGGCAGCAGTTGGAGATTGGGTGAGAGGCGGAGTACTCCCTGGTACCAGATCATCTCCAGATCATGTGAAAGATGTCAATAGGATTTAAATCTGACTCATCGAAAAATTTAGATCTACTTCAAATGAAGTTATTCTTCTTTT